>OX352772.1:353476485-354726485 GCA_947095535.1 Poecilobothrus nobilitatus
TTGTGCCCTATTACAATGTGTTGCTGTTTTTCGCTCCATTTATAATGCTTCTGTTAGTCCTACTACCTCTACCAGATCATCTAGAAGGTTTTTGTTTATTAGCAGTTCATTTTCAGTAAAGTAATATGTTCCTAGATGTACATATTCTGCTTGGAGTAAAGCTTCGCATTTTTTGAGTAAGTGTTCTGAATATTCTTCTTCTTTTGTCAGAATCTACATGTACCATCATTCTCTATTACAATTTTCTTTAACCGAAAATCTTTTTATAGGATCCTAGGTTTTTTTTTATACCATTTCCGGTTAGAGTTTTTGAGAAGCTTCTTAGATTGTCTGATGCCGTATTTTTCACTCCAGAGTTTGATTCTTCAGTTTTCCTCTCCGATTTTTACTGCTTTTTTACTTTGTGTTTTCATATGTTACACAAAGGATCGGTACTTGTAAAGAGAGTTGGACCTCTTTTTCGCAAATCGATCGGCTTCCTTTGTTTCACTTTATACTTATGTTGTCAGATACCCAAGAGAGGGTTACTTTATTATTTGTTCCTAAGAGTTTGAGTTCCACTATGGGCATTTTTAAATTAATTGGGAATTAATTGATTGCGAGTTTAGTATCTTTATGGCTATTTGACTGTCTGACATTTTATATAATAAAAAATGTAATATGTAATAAAATACTATTGGTGGTGGAAGAATATTAAAGCTATTATTATATTATATATTATTTATTATCTATAAAAAATTTTAATCAATTTCTTATTTTATTTTTCAGGTAAGGATTAAAATCAATTTCACTCAATATTTTATTAGCAAGTAAGTAAAAATGTTAGGTAGCATTTTATATTGGAAAAAAAATTTTCATTACAATTTTTTTAGACTTATTTAAAGTTTTCAGCAAATTTTATACATCATACATAATTAGTCCATTAGAACCTAGGTGGTATACTGGCTAAGAGTCCCCTGTTTTCTTGGTCACATTTGTAAACAACGAGGGAGTGCAGGTTCAAATCCCTTACACTTTGTAAGAATAATTCCCCCTTTCGACATTTACAGCCTATTCGTCTATTAATACTTCAAAATACATGAAGGTTACATATGCATATAAAGAAGAACAAGGATAAAAAAAAAATGTTACCACATGTAAATTAATTTATTGTGAATATTGTGACAATTGACATAAAGAAAATTCTTAATTACTTTACTTATATTTATATATATATTTTATATATCCTAAGATTGTAAAGAAACATAAATGAATTTTTATATTATTAACTTTTTCATTAATTAGACATAATTATATTAAGTAGCCTTTGAAATACTCATTACTTTGGCATCTTTAGTAATCCGATTTACTATTTTGTAAATAAAAAATTTCATCAAATGAATATAAAAAATAAATTGAAGTGTGTTTTATGTACAAAAGTATACCATATTCCAATATCCTTATTGTATACATATTATACATAAGGTACAATTTTTATAAAATAAATTTTTTTTTTTTTTTTAAGAGTATTTTTTTTAACATTTAATTGAAATTTAATTTAATATATTCGTTTTTTGCTTTTGTTTACTAGTCTACTTAAAAAAAAAAAAAAAAAAAAAACATTTACAGATAAATGTTGAGACAGACAAAAAAAAAAAAAAACATATGTATAAAAAGGAAGAGGATCTTTTGTTTTTTTTTAATAAAATTTATGTTTCAATTAATTAACATGAGATCATATTTCCTGTATTTTAACAAAAAGGACTGGTTTTCTTTTACAGAACAACATTTGTAATTATACTTTAAATGAATATAAGATATATTGTTATTTAATATGTATTCAAAAAATGTACAATATGTTATATATTATATGAATAAATATATTATATAGTATATAAATATATAAATATATAATACTTAAAATATTTTATTAAAAAAATAAAAAAATTTAAAATTAAAATGCTTATCAACACACAAAAACTACATTAATAATAATAACAAAAATAGAAAAGTTAGAGAATCTGAAAGTAGTTCTGTATAACTAAAACATAAAAAATGTCTGATCTTAACTATATTATATACATTTATTAAATTAATAATATACATATTACTTTTTTTTATATATATATATATATATATATAAAATATACTAACGAGTAATAGGTAAATAATAATCTAATGTAGAATATATCAAATATTTTTTGTCTGTTTATCCTCTATGTGAGATCACTACATTTGTCAGAAAAACAAAATCCAGATATTCAAAATCCAAAAAAGATTATACAACATGAAATACAAAAATAATAATTCAGAAAAACAAAATCCAGATATAAAATCAAGAAATTGCAAAATCCTGAAATTTCAAAAATTCGGAAATTGCAAAATCGAACCAAAAAATCATTTATTCATATATATAAAATCTATTCTATAGTTAAAAATAAATGTTGTTCCAATATGATTATGTAATTGGTGACTCGATGAGTGGTTAAGAGGGTGTAAAATTCGATCTCAGCTCCGAAGGAGGCGTGAGTTCAAATCCCATTCCCATCGTAAGAATAATTCCCCCTTAAGACATTTACGGTCACATCTTGACAAGTTCCTTACCAGCGTAATTTGATTTACCATTGATGAAAATATTTTTAACTGAATTCAAATATTAGGTGATATTTTATAGTTGATTAAAAAATTAGGATTTTAATCATTCTTTCAGTAGTGGTTTGGTTATATTTTCAATAATTTTTTTTAAAAATTCAATAATTCAGTTTAATTTTATTTATCTAAATTACAAATACCAAACGATCTGTAAAATACCAACACTGACCTGGGCAGGACACAGGGCAAAAAGCGTAATATCACAAATATATAATATTACAATCTAAAAGAATGCAATTACTTTAAATTTTTTAAAACGTGGCACCTCAGTATTCTGTTAATGCTTCATTCGAATTTTTAAAATATCTACAATATTCTCGTTTAACAGTTACTTAGCAATTAGACATGACTATTTCTTCAATATTCCTTCACTAATTGCTTCAATATTATATCCTTTCATTATTTTTGAAAAAATGAAAATGAAATAAAAATTTTCCTATATTTTTCTCATTTTTATATATTTTTACATATACGTATGAATTTCTTCAATATTTCTATATTGCTTTTTGACATTTAGAATCTATTTTTGACATTTCTTAAACTTCAAAAACTCTCTGAAATATTTATATTATATGAAAACATATTTTTTATATTATTTTAAAGGATATAAATATCTAATAATAAATAAGCATAAATTATTATAAAAAGATTATTTAAAAGGAAATTAAAAATAAACAATAAAGTTCTTAATCCAAAATTCGAAAAATGACACTACGAAACTATTTCTCCATTTTTTTAAAATATACGAAATAGTGATGTCTAACCGCTAATGCTTATTTTTTAAAAAAAAAATAACAAAATATTGAGAAAATATGGAACAAATATAGATTGAAAACATTGAAGTCTAACTGTGGTGATTATTTGTTTTAGTATTCCTGTTAGTATTTTAATAAGGGAAATGGCTGAAATTTTTTTCCGTTAACTTAAACATGTAACGTCAAGAAAAATCAAAGGTATCTTATAAATAATAAAAAATGAAGACACAATTAACAAAAAAAAAAAATGAAATTATTTTTGCATTATATATAGAAAGTGAGAAAATATCTGACATTAGGTCGTGATTAAGTCGCCCACCATTCGATATAGGCATTGGGTCAAACTTCTGTCAGATCATATTCAATATGAATAATATTTTATATCGTAATATAAAATAAGTAAAAAATTATTGCATTAGATAATAGATGGCGGTTAAACATAATGTTTTGTTTTATAATTTTCTACAACTTTTCAAATAACAACATCTAAGGGAAAATACAGATTCGAGAAATTGAAGTTGAAACTAATATATGAATAGTAAGGAACTTAGTAATAAACAAAGTTAAACATTAATAATAAGCAAAGCGTTTGATAAAGTCAATCATCAAAAACTTACGAAGGTATTAAATAGAATTGGCATAGATGAAAATATCATAATGTGTATAAATAGTTTATATTGGTAACAAACAGCCTGTGTAAAAATAAATAGTGTTCTGACACAAAGCGTTGATATTCAAAAAGGAGTTCGACAAGGCTGTATTCTCTCCCCTTTACTGTTTAACATCTATTCTGACGCCATTTTCCAGGAAGTAGTGAACTATGTAGATGTTGGTGTAAAAGTGAATGGCACATATATAAATAACACCAGATATGCAGATGATACAGTCCTTATAACAGACAACCTAAGGAATTAACAACATATAGTCGACAAAATCATCCATCATAGAACACCTTACACTGCAGCAACAATTAAAATAAATAACCGTTCAATTGATCCACGTACAAATATTTCGGATGCTGGTTACATGAGGATTGGAGCTGCGAAAAGGAAATTAGATGTCGAATTGAAATAGCAAAAAATGCATTTCTTAAACACATAAAAGTTTTTTGCTGTGATGACATATACTTGGACCTTTTGCTTACGATTCGTTAAATGCTATGTTTGGTCTATACTCCTATATGGTGTAGAAACATGGATCTTAAAAGTAATAGAACTCAACAAAGTCGAAGCTTTCAAAATTTGGATCTACTTTGGAAGAATGTTTAAAATATCGTGGACAGATCACATTACAAACGTATAGAACTTCTATGTAGAGCAAACACAGAGCAAACACTACTTTTAAGGCTAAAGAAACAAAAAACATCTTATTTTGAGCATATTATGTGTGGAAACAAATTCGAGCTACTTCAGTTAATAGTTGAAGGAAAAATTAAACATAGTTGCGCAAGAAAAAAATTAACATAGTTGCGCAACATTAGAAACTGGAGAGGCATAAAAAACATTGGCGATTTAATCAATTCAGCAACGGATCGAAATATTTTTCAGGATGTCGTTGTAAATATCATATGATCGCTAACATTCAATTAGGAATAGGCAGCAAAAGAAGAAGAAGCAACTTAGTAGATGCTAAACTCATTAGGAAATTTGGAAAAGTATATGATGTGTTGTGTATCAATTTATTAATATTCTTAAAATGATTTCTATTTGTATTTCAAATCAAAATTAAAGACAACCAATGTACTAGGATAAATTTTGTATATGGATATTTACTTAAGTATTTTTGTAATTTTACAGAGTTGTTTACAGTTGTTTGCACACATTGTAATAAATTCTTTATATAAAAAACAAAATTATATTTAAAAATTTTTAAAATATCCTTGCTACATTATATTAAATGAGTATATTATATCTTGTTCTATTTTTTCTAAAGTAAAGATAACAAAAAACAAAACTTGAGCTATTTTTTTTATTTTTTTTTTGTATTTAAATTTTACATTATTTTTCTATTAAAAAATTTATTAGTTTTCATGAACTCAAAAGTTCAAAAAAAAAAGTATTCCTTTTTTTTTTTCCTTCTTCTTTTTTGTTTTTATTTTTTTTTTGTTTACAAAACAAAGTGAACAAATATAATTTTTAATTTTTTTTTAATTTTTTGTTCTTTTTTGTTTTTTTTTTTTGTTTTTTTAATTATGTATATTCGCTTTTAGGAAAACAACATTTACTCTTCTGATATTTCGTACAACCCCCAAAGGTAAAAGTTTTCCTATGTTATGTTATGGTGTTTTTTTTTTTTGTTTTTGTATTTTCATCATAAGTTTTCCAGAAACTCTTTTTTTTTTTTTTTTATGTAATATACTATATATAAAATTGTATTCATAACTGTGGGAGAGTAAGAATTTTTTTTTTGTTGTTGTATATGCATGTGTGTCAGACTGGGAACTTAAAATACTGTTATAAGTTTTTTAAATAAAGTATTAACATTATTGTTTTAATGAATATAGAAAAAAAAAATAAACAATAAAAAGAAAAAGAAAAAACAAAAAATCTTTTGAAAGAAAAAAAAAAAAAAAATTGGAATATTATAATTTATATAATATATAAGAGAATGAACAGGTTGTTTCAGGGGATACAATAGGTTCAAAACCAAACAAACACATACATATATAGATTCAAAAGAATAATAGATCTATTATGACACATTTAGAAAAAAAATAATACTACTAACAATAAATACAATGTACAATGTAAAAAAGGATTATGCTGGAAATGATTGGGTTTCTTTTTTTTTTTTTTTTGATTTATTGTTTAATTTTTATTTTTTTTTTTTGTTTTTATTGTTTAGAAAAAAGATAGGTGTATCCTTGTTAATATCCTTTCAAATTATGATCCGGTGGTTCAACTGCAATTGTTCTTAACAGCAATTAAATATAATATGTATATATAGATAAATATATATATGTATAATAAAAAAGTTTATTAAAGCAAATGGACAATGGACAATGTAATTGTTTAGACGAAATGAATCGTATATAGAAATTGATTTGAAATATATATACAAAAAAAATAAATGGAAAATTGATATTATATGGTATACCATTTATGGTATTATTATGAATCACAAGAACAAAGTATTAATGGTTAATTAATTTAAAAGTTAGAAAAAAAAAGGAATTCTTTTATTATGCAATTTCAATGCAAGTTTTTATTTTTTTTTTAGGATAATTTAAAATATAAATATAGAAAATTATTAAAACATTTGTAGAAGTAATCGGTATCACATAATCAGCATTTCCTTTTTGTTGAGGTCGAAAAAAGAAAATGTCTTTGAAAAGTTCTTGTGCTACAACGGGTTAAATGAATCGAATAAATTTGAAATGGAATCAGATCAGCTCGAAATCCGTTTGAAAGTTCTTTTGTTGCAGCAAGCTAATGGATCTAATAACTTTAGAAAAGTCTTTAAAAAATCTTTAGAAAGGTTCTGCGCTGCAATCATAGAACTTCCTTTTTTATATAAGCATAATTTATATCCTCATAACTTGGTACTTAGTAAAGGTAGAAATCTGCAATATTAGGTAGAATCTATAGATGTAAGTAGGTAGAATCTAGAACCTAGAAAGATTGTCCAAAACCTTTAAAGATAGAGGAATGAAATTATAACTATACGGGTAGGTCTGATAAAAACAATAATATTGTAGAACAACTTTTTTATGTGACTGCATCCACATATTTTTTTATTCACAGATTTTTCTTCCTTTATAACTTCGGCACGCTTTTAGTTAGAACCTTAAAATTAGAACCTTTGGTTAGAATCTTAAGAAAAGAAAAATCTTTTAGAATTAGTGTAACTTGTCTTAGAATTTTTTTTGTATCACCCCTTGTTTAAGGACTATTAGGGCGCAAAAATTGAATTTTTGCTTATTTTAAACACCTGTAACTTAGGCACTTGCACATTTTTTTTCAAAATAACAGGTAAATAAAATAAAAGTAAAACTTCAACTTTATAATTGTACATGTAAATTCCTAATTACAAAATTCCTAAGTCAAAATTCCTAAGTCAAAATTCCCAAATCAAAATTCGCAAATTGAAAATCGCCAAATTTAAAATATTTTAGATCCCCATCGATTTTTTAGTAAAAAAATCTTGAAAAAAAAACGTTAAAAATCTCCGAATTCAAAATTTCTCATATAAATAGTATACTACCTATACTTAATTGAAAGAAAGCAATTTACTCTGATTTTGTAAAAAAAAAACTATTTATATAAAATCTCCCGTAACTATTTTTGTACATTCATATTTTAACAACAAGAAACTTAAATAGTCTTATTCCCCTTAAACCCCCTTTTTAGTAAATTCTTAAAAAGTTGATTTTGAAACCAACTCTAAAATATATTCAAATTATTTCTATAAATGCATATTTCCACAACAACAATTTTGAAATAGTCAAGACTGATGCCAAATCGCGCTAAACAAATGATCGAAATCGTGATTTTGTAGTTAACTGTAAAATTCCCGTTAATTATTTGATTTCTTGATAAGCTACATATAATGATTTTAAAATACTTTTGGCGCTTTGGGATTTTAATTATTGAATTTTGTAGTTTAGGATTTTGCAATTATGGATTTATTTTTAATTTGGGATTTTATGGTGCTCCCAATACGTTATATCAATTTAGTCGAAAATATAATAACATTTGAGGATTTTATAATGGAGGGTTTAGAAACGCTTCCGATACAATCAGTGTCCAATGATTGAATACCTTTACAAATTGTAGCGATGAAGTATTTAGTGCTTTATAATTTTAATAAAGTTCTGTTTTAAAATACATTTAAAATACATACATTTTTATTATAAATTTATTCTCTTTCAAAATCATCCTGTCTTGATGTTGATTAATTTTTAATTTATAAAAATATTTGTTTTTCTTTTCCTTATTTTCATTTCTAAATGTAAATAAATTAATAAATATTAAAATCCAATAGATTGAACAGAAAAAAAAAAAGAAAAAAATGAAAAATAAAACCAAAACAAACAAATAACTGGTAACGTTTCTGGTAACGTTCTTATTTTCTTCATTATTATTACCACCTCATATTATATAATATAAAGAAGCTTATGATTTGATAACTGTTATTACGCGAATATGTTAAAAAAAATAATCATTGAAAAATATCAAAAAATGAGTGAAAGAAAGAACAACAAAAACAACAAAAAAAAAGAATAATAAAAAGAAAACAACTAAAAATGTTCGAAGAAAAACTGAAAGCACGTGAGCTTGAAACAAAAGAATAGTGGTTTTGGTTCCTTAAAAAAGCATTTTTTTTTCTTTCCACATTTATTACTTATAAACAAAATCAACGGTAAATATATCTACAGCGTACAGATACAATAATGTTATAAATATATGTATATGTACAAAGTTTTTATGCTTTATTTATTCTATTATATATACATATAATGTTTATGTAAACTTACTGATATATGTATATATATACATATATACTTTACAAATTTATATAAATACGTTATTTAAACTGTATTTGCAATATATTATATATATATACCTAATATATCTAAAAGATAAAGTTTTTAACCTGTTTTGTAAAATAATTTCATAATTTTTTTTTTTTTTGGTTTTTTTTGTTTTTTTTTATACATGGTATAATAATCAAGGAATACCACATAATAATACTTATAGATATAATAAAGTAATATGAGATTAAAAAAGGGAAGAATAACGGAAAAAAAGATTTTTATTTTGATATTATTCTAATACTTATTTTCAATTCACTGGATTAAATATTAATATAAGATAAGAAGGGTTTTGTTGTTTTTTTTTTTTTTTTTTGGCAAAAATTAAACCAAATATTTTTAGTATAAAAGAGTTTATAAAAGTAAAGATACCATAAAAATCGGCGAAAGTGGTATAAGAGATAAAGTTTATGTATAACACAAAAAAAAAAAAAAAATAAAAAAAATTACATGCAAAAGGATTAGAATGAAACTAACAGCTAACGTAAAACATTTTATACGTCAAAATGATAATAGTAGTATAATTTTTGCATTTTTAATCAAAAGAAATCTTAATTTAAACATTAAAGAATCAGTTTATATCCTATATCTCTTTAATCAATATTTTAATCATGTTCATAACAATTACTCATTATACACTCACTGAATTTTCTAAATTTTATTTCTCTGAAGTTTTTTATTTCATTCTGTATTAGTTAAATAATTGCTATATGTTTAAGTTTGATTCGATCATTTTAACAAAAATGTTTAACTACTTATTATATATTTGACTTTAGTTCTATAAATCAGCTAGAGCCGATCTTTCCAAAATTTGAACAAAAAAAAAACAAAAAAAAATCTGCTAGACCCGATCTTTCCAAAATTTGAACAAAGAAAATATAATGAATAAAAATTAAAACAAAGAACTTCTGAGAAGTTTCCGGATTGGTAATAGAGGTATTTAGGGGTTAATTCTTTTTGAAAATATTATATAAATTTCAGATTACTGTAAATATCTCTTAAAATACTAAGAAAAAAGTTGACAGGTACATAAAATAAAGGATTTGATAATATTTTCTTTGAAATGTTATATTAAACTTGGAAGTATAACGATCAGTTTAGGTACAATGAAGAAAAAAAATAAATTTAAATATCAAAATTTTTCACTTTTTTTATACATTTTACATTATTTTAGTTTTGTTTTTCTTAATCAACAATCTGTTCAGAAAAATCCAAAATTTCTTATAAATTAACCCTATATACATTAGGTTTGTTAAAAAGTCTACTACGTTTCCTAACAAACTTTTTTTTTTTTTAACAATACGGTTTAATTAAAAATATTTAAGTGCTGAAAAAAGAAAAAGAAAAACAAGCTTTTTCTCAAATAACCAAAAAAAAAAGGTGTAAAGTCCAGTTTGACTATTGGAATGTATCGAAAGAATACTAGATATTCGAAATTAATACATCGAAAGAATATATTCTAAAAATCTGGAAAATACAAAAAAAAAATAATCTCTCTTATTAAATCAAAAACGCAGGTTTTGAAAATTTTATTTTAGTTTTTTAAAAAAAAAAAAAAACAAACATGTGACGATCGCCGCCCCAAATCTTGTATTAAGCCAGTTATTCAAATCCTAATTTTCGATCGAACTCTAAAATCCATATACTTAAATTTGGTTGGAAAAAGAACATTTTGACTTTTAGGTACCTTATTCTAAGTCTTATATTTATCATTCTATTGATTCGAAAAACTAAATCCATCTTATATTAAGTTTAGAAATTTTAAAAGTTTCTCTTATTAAAATGAAATTCGAAATCTAACAAATCCAGCAATTTAAAAATACATAATTTGTTTATTATAAATTAAAAATTTAATAGCAATTGAACAGACAGACGAAAATAATTTATTAGTTAGCAGTTTAATAAAAAAAAAAAGTTTGAAAATTTTTTTCAAAAATACATCAGGAAATTTTTCATATATTTTTTAAACTTTTTTTTCTCTCTGTTAACGGTATTGAAATGAATATTAAAAGATTTAAATATTAGAAGAGCTTTAAAAAAAAAAAAACCGTTAAAAAGTGTAAAAATGGATTCGATTTTTTTTAAAGCATCTGCAAAAAAACCACGGCTGCTGTTGCTTTTTATAGGATTTGATTACATTTGATTTAAAAGAATTTCATGATAAAATTTTTTCAAGGTTATTTTTTAAAATGTAAATTTTTAATATTTCTCAAAACATTTTTTTTGTTTTTTTTTTTTTTTTGAAGAAGTACCATTAGGATAATCCTTAAGGAATTTTTGATTTCTCTTGTGAAAATTTTGTAGAGGTTTTAAGGGTTTATTCTCTTTAAAAATAGTTTTTCTTTAAATTTGTGATAGAAGCATAAAAATGATTCTTGTTCTCCATTTTTAGCACATTATAAATATTAAAATTTTATAGCACATACTAAAATTTTGAAAAAATGTGCTTATTAGTTCAACTCTGTCTGTATGTCCGTATGTCCGTCTGGGTTTTTACAAAACTTATACACTGTTATATCAATGAAACAAATAAATCAAATTTGAATTACTAATAGGAATCACCAAGAAACTATTTTTGTGGAACAACTTTTTTCTGTAGCCCTACCCGTTACAGAGTTACAGCCCTACAAAATTCGAAAAAACCCTATTTATCTTTTAATTGTTATAACACAAGTTCTATAAGGTATATTTTCAATCTGGAAACGCCAAGTTATAGCTGGGTTTATAAACTTTATTGATAGTATGTAAAATATGGCTTTGTCATGGTATTTTAATATACCGTTATGTGAAACTCAATTTTTGCAAAAATTTAGAACCCTTCTAACTTTCAAACCATTCAACTTAGAAGTTTGAAATTTTGAAAGGTGTTAGATCTTTGAAAATAAGTATGATTCAGAAAATATTTTTATGTCGCTTCCGGTTTAGGAGGTGTAAGGGGTTAAAAACTGAAAATTCTCTATTTTTAAACACCTGTAACTTGGGCACCCGTCCAAATATTTTTGAAGTAATATCCAAAAATTAAAGGTCCAACATTATATTTTTGTTTGTATTAATAATTTATCTTAATATAGGGTTAACTTATAATTGACGAGTGTGATTTGATTTTTCTTAATTTTTGTTTATTGTTTTCATTATTATTCATAATTTGTATTAATAAAATACGTAATTTATATTATTATAAATTTATTTTTTAATATATCTACTCTTTACTCCAGGCTTATTGTGAAATATTTTTTAATTTTAGAAATGTGCTTTTTTGAAAACCCTTGGATTTTTCCATTACTTGTTCGGCTTAATCTTAATGTAAAGAACCGTATTATCTTTGGTGTCAACATTTAAATTGCGATGATTTGATAAATACATCAATGTAAATTGGTATTAAAATTACATGATTGTAATTTGCGTATTTTAAATAGTTTATTGTATAAGATAAAAGATGGCGTAGAAATAAAGCAATATTTACGTCTCATAGTGTTAAGTCTTGTACTATAGCTACAATCGGATAATCAAAATCTTAGTAAAATTATTAATGATTCTCGAAATATGAATAACAAATGACTTAGTGGATGCCCCAATCTTCATGTAGGAGTGGAAAGGAAAAAAAAAAAATATTTAATTAGTACGAAATTTTTTTTTTGCATAATGCAATATTAAAATTTTATATGAAGACTTGCCTTGGTAATCCGGCATAGCTAAATTATCAAAGTTAAAAAAATCCTAATTTTGAAAATTTTTTAGAGAAATTTACTTATTGGTTGCACTCTATTCCTCTGTCCGTCTGTTTGTCTCTTTACAACACTTTCACGCCGTTAAAGATAGAACAATGATATTTTAATCAAGGGTAGGTTTCGAAAAACAATAATGTTGTAGGACATATCTCATAAAAACAAAGTTGTGGAATGTACCCTCAGACATTACTGTGTTAGAGATCCTCAAACTTTGAAAAAGCACTTGAAAATATTTTTTCAATCTAAAAATGTCATACTATACGACTTTTTTTACCTTTACAAATCAATATTAAATTTTTTTTTAAAATTTTCTATCTCAATTTACTGTTATGTGGAAAACAAATTTATTTAAGAGATTTTATTTCCTTTTGTTTTTAGACGTAGCCTTGAAGTTTTGAGGAAAAAAGTATCAGAATTAGAAGAAGTTACCTCAGAAAATTTGATTTACATTTCTTGTTTTCATTCATGAGACTTTTTATTCCGAATTTCGATAAAAATCCTAATTTACTTCCTTATCATCCCTTTATGTGTTTATTATTTCCTACATCGGTTTAATGCATTTTCATTAAAAATATATAGGTAAATGCATATTTTTAAGATTTTAGTTCATAATAATTTAAAAATATTCACAATAGTAAAGTGAAATCTGCAAAAGTCAATGTGTATTTCACCGCAGAATTTCACAAATAAATAACTTTTTGAAAACATTAGACAAAACATTTTTTGTTTCAAAGAAGTTCTTTTTATAATTGGACATAATTCACTTAAGTAAATTTTTTTGTTGCATCGTCGTACCAAAACAAGATAACAATATCTAAATCTAAATTAATAATAAATTAATAATAAGTTTATTAAAATCAATTGCATTGTTATGAAGCAAAACTTATACAAAATTTGAAGCCATTTGGTAAAACTGTTTTTAATTTAATCGAATGGAAAACTTAAAAATCTTTAACAAAAGCTTTTGTGTCGCATAACATTAGAAAACATTTTTGAATTCTCCTTCCTTTAAAAAACTATGAAAGGTTAAAACATTAAACGAAAAAAAAATATTTTGTGCAACATCCAAATACAAAAAATATAAATGCAAGAATAGAATTTTCATTTATTATCTCAAAATATATAAAATTAAATTATATGAATTTGCATTGTAATAATTATATTATAAAATAATAAATGTCTTAAAAATGTTTTTAAATTCAAAAAGTAAAAGTTGAGAATTGAACATTTAAAATTTTTCAATGATTTAATAAAAAAAAATTTTTTTATTTATTCTTTACAAACTATAGTACGTGACACATCTTTAAATAATTTGTTTTCCATTAAAGCATGAAATATTTTCAACTCACTTTTAATAATCTATAATATCAGTATATAACAAAAAGCTAAGCTATCACTAAAACTTATTTGTTACATTTCCAAAAAACGAAAAAAAAAAAAAAAAACAAATAAAAACAAAAAACGAGGAAAAGTATTTTATCATCACTTACATAATTTATCATCTTTATTAAATATCACATATACATATATATACACATATAATCTTACCTGAAAAATATCTATATAGAAATCCGTGTATACAAAATGTATCTGTTAGATATAACTTTAACATCTTTAAAAGTTTTTTTTTTTTTCTTTTCTTCTATATCCTTTTCATTGTTACAAATCATTTTTGTATCTGTATAGATACTTTTATATAGTTGTATCTTAACTGTAATGTAAAAAAAAAAAACAAAAAACATTAAAGTGATAAATTAATCAAATACCATTACTTGTACATATTATATATATATATATATATATTTTATCACTTCTATATGTGATAATACATATATATCTATATTTATATTTAATACCATCTTTTGTTCATAATATTACCTTATTTAGCACTTAATAAATTCGAAAGATAATGAAGTAAAATTCGTTTAGTTCATTTTTTTTTTCCTATAAATATAAAATAATTGAAATTTTCCAACATTATAAAACAAAAAAAAACAAAAAATAATTTATGATAATCAACATAATCCATAATCATCATCATCATTATGATTGGTATTATTATCACTGTGCCGCTAAAAACTAATATATATATCTTAAGATACTTACCTACAAAAACAAAAAAAAAAATTCTTTAAAATCCTTTTTGTATTTTACAGTATTAAAAGTGATAAGCTTTCAAAAAACAAAAAAAAATTACAAAAGTTCTATCCTATGAATAAAATTAGTTGTACCAAGACTATTAATTTTCTCTCCATTTAATTTGAATTTCTTTTATTTTTTTAATCTTTTGTACGTTGAAATATTCACGAAATTAAATAAAAAGGTTTAAAATTAAAATCAAAAAAAAATTAAAAGATTGAAAGTCTTTTGAACAAACCTATACATAACTATTTAAATACGACATTTTATTATATCCAATAGATTAAAAATTATATTAATATTTTTATATGTTAATATATATTTTATATTTTAATATATGTGAGTCGAATATAAATAATATGTATAAGTATATACGTACAAGTTTGTATGTGTGTATATTTAATTCGTGTAAAGAGAGCGGGTCATAATTCTGCACTCCAAAATCAACCTGTGACAAAATCTTGCTTCTTGTTTTTTATTTTGCATTACAAAATCTATCTTTCTAAAATTTTGCATTACAAAATCTTTCACGGACAAAATCTTGCAAAATATTTTTAAAAGAATAGATTGTGGCTTTGTTTTTAAAGTATGTATAAACAAATAGTTAACAACGATTTTAGAGTTGGATTCAAAAGCAGATTTGCCACTTTTTCCAGAATATTTATATAATATATAAGAATATGTGACATTCTGAATAATATGCAAGATTTTGTCCTAGTAGATTTTGGAAAAATGATTTTGTTTTAAAAGATTTTCGAAAGCAAGATTTTATGTGCAAGATTTTGTCGCATTAGATTTTGACGTAAAAAATAATGTAACAAACCCCGTTTAAAAATGTCTAACATTTTTCATTTAACCCTTAACGGAGTGAAAAGGTATCTATGGATACCACTTTAAGTTTTAATACAATTTTTTTAAATTATTTTAGATAAGTTGCGAGGAAGGGGGCGAGAATGTTTGCTTCCCTGATATCTTCTAACATATTATTCTATATAATTTTGTTTTAACACTCAATTAATCTATAGAACAAGAGTGGGTTGATAACATAAAATTAAATGAAGGTACTCTAGTTGTACCGTTCCAATGCGATTAAGGTGTTTTTTTTTTTTGTTTATTCACATAAGAGTTAGTAATAAAAATTTTGTTGCAGTTAAGTGCTGTTTTGTTGATATTAAGTTACAATGTCAGGTCTGATTTCTAACATTTTCCTTTGAATTTGTTATTGTATAAAGATGCATTTAATAGATCCGCTTCAACTGGTTGTATATATATTCAAAAATTATATCTCTTATATGTTTACAAACTATTTGTTCCTCGCAAAGGTCTCCGACTTTTCAAGGGGAAAATGACTTTCAAAAGTCCCTTCCTCTTTTATACTTTTTTTTTCTTCCAAGAGATGTAGTTGGGCTCTCGCAAAGATAAGAGTTTAACTACATCATACAAACGTATACTAAGCACAGTATTTTCTTGAAGCATGAAAAACTTTTTAATTCGACAAGGACTATAAAGAGTTAAAAATTTCCAAATTTGAATAGAAACTATATAATTTTTCTAAGAAATGTTCCGGGTAACACCCAGGTATGACAAGTACCTATAAATTTTAATGTAAAATGAAAATAAAATTTTAACTTGTTCAAGAAATTTTCACTTTAATAAGCATAACTTTCACATCGTGACAATTAAAATAATTTGAAACTTTGCTATTTTTGAAAATATATGAAATAATTTAATTATTGCATTTTACTTTAACACCTTTTATTTAAATTCAAAATTGATGTATTGGAAAAGTCATGATGATGTGAAATTTTCTATGCTTTTAAAATTAAATGAAGATGAAAGGACGAAAGGAAAATGAAATATCGAACAGAATAGAATAAAATTTATTTCGGTTAAAATTAAATAATTCTTTAGAAAAATTTTAATATATTTTGTATATAACTGCACAATTAATAGAATTTTCGATATTTATTAAACTCAATTTAGATTGATGCAATTGATTGAAGTGAACATTCAAAATAATAATTGTATATACTTATGTAATATTAAAAATGATTGTTAAATCATGGAAGAATTTTATAAATAAAATGTTTTATGTTAGTTAATTTTATTATTTAATTTATTTTGAAAAATATAAAATTAAAGAATATATTTTCAGGGTTATATTAGCAGAGTTACCATATTTTATACGCATTTTGCAATTACGTTTGTGACATCTTAAAGAAGCCTAGGTAGATGTTGAGTGCAGTATATGGGGGTTATTAGCAGAGTTACCATATTTTATACGCTTTTTGCAATAACGTTTGTGACATCTTAAAGAAGCCTAGGTAGATGTTGAGTGCAGTGTAGGGGGGTTATTAGCAGAGTTACCATATTTTATACGCATTTTGCAATTACGTTTGTGACAGCTTAAAAAAACCTAGGTAGATGTTGAGTGCAGTGTAGGAGGGTTATTAGCAGAGTTACCATATTTTATACGCATTTTGCAATTACGTTTGTGACATCTTAAAGAAACCTAGGTAGATATATAGACGGAAGTATATGGATACGATCAGAATAGTATTCTAAGTCGATTAAGCAATGGACGTCTTTAATTTCGTCCGCACGGTAACTCAACATATACCAGAGTTAGGACTCTGAAATATGTGCTATGCCACTTTTGTAAAATTTTTAGTTTAAGCGAATGCGAGTAACTGTCAAACAACTTTTTTTTTTTATATAGAAAAAACTGGATATCTGTTGAAGCAATAGGTATCAAGTTGCATTCCAACAGCATTTGTAAAATGTACTTGGTCTACAGCAGTAGGTTCAGCGAGTTGCCATGCAATTTTTTGGGAGCGTATGCCTGTATTTCATTTGCCCGTAGTATCATTTGCCTGTATTTCATTTGCCTATAATATCGTTTGCCTGTATTTCATTCTAAATTAAGAGCGATTTTAGAGTTGCATTCAAAAGCAGGGGTTTACGCTTTTTCCAGAATATTTATATATATGTGAGAATCTGAATTAGGAGGGACTTGAGTGAATTCAAAATCAAAGTTATACTCTTTTTACAGAATATTTATATAACTAATATACTTTTGTATAAGTAATATGAAATACAGGCGAATGCTATTCTAGGCAAATGATATTGTAGACAAATATAGTAACCTCAATTTCTTTTTTCATATCATAAGCATACTTTATAAATATATATATATAAAGTATGCTTATGATATATTCCCATAATTTGGTACTTAATAAAGCTAGACATTTGAAATTTTCTAAAAAAATAATCAGGTTTTATGACAATAACTTTTGTAAAATTTTGTTGGGCTGGTGCTACTCGAGTAGCTGCCGCATAAAACTTCACTTTTTAAATGAAAATAATTAAGTGTCTATTGGAGCTAAATATATGAAATTTTGTCAAAATATGTTAAGTTACATGCGAACAACTTCTGTAAAATTTGATTGTGTTAGAGCTGCAGCTTTTTGCTTATATTGTAACATAATTAAGCTGGACATCTGAAATTTTTTAATACATTATCAAGTTTTATCGAAACAACATATATTATGTTCATACAGCCTATATTGTGTTTTTTCTCGTTTTTTATAAGATGAAAACCTATTGATATATTTTCCAACTTTCATGAAATTTGTATGGCTAAAAATATGTTTTTTATTCAAAAAATATGTTGGATTTCGAAATAAAAAATTTTCCACAAAATGTACAAATTTAAAATTTTGTAATTTTCAACCTCTTGCAAATTGAGTGGAAATAATAAAAACTTGAGCATATCACTGAGACAAAGGACCAAATAAATTTTCAATAACAAATAATTTAATTCGAAGAACATTTTGTTTTTACCGACCGCATACATTAATGTATAAGGTATATAAATTTTCATACTAAAAATTTGTACCCGAGATTTTCGCAAAAATGCACTACTCCGGTGTGGAGAAGGCTGTAAAAAAATTTTCAGCATGATGTCCGTCTGTGTGTGTGTGTGTGTGGGTGCGTGTGTGGGTGCGAGTATGGGTATGTCTGTGGGCACGTGTACAGCTTAAACGACTGAGCGGAATTTTTTGAAATTTCATATTTAAGGTTTTGACGTAAATATCTCGGATTGATAAGCTTTTGGAGGAAATCGGACAACCGTAAGTGGTAGTTTACTAGTGTACTTTTTAAGTTTTTTACGAATATTTCGTAGAAGAAAAATTTTGTGAGAAAAATTATTAAGAAAAAGTTGTTACACAAGTAAAGAGAAACAACTTTGCCATAGAACATTTTTTGATCCTACTAACTTTAACTTTCATTTAATTTTTTTTCTAAGTCCAAATTTCATACTCCATATGAATTTTTTTTGTTTTTTTTTTATATCTCTAAAAATTTTTATACATCCATATGTATTTACTTATATCTGTGCCAATGCATATTATTTATTGTTGATGACATAAAATTAAAACGGTAAAATTTTTGTTAGCAGATTTAATATTAATCTTATGTTTGTTTTGTATTTGTTTACAGTTTTTATTATTTTTACTTCTAATATTATTTTTTGAATGAAAAAAAAATTATGTATCTACATTACAATAATAATAATAATAAATGGATTTATGAATGAATGTACATACATTTTTACGATTTCATTGCTTATAATTATTTTTATTGAATAAAACAAAATGTTATTAAATTATTATAAGTTATTTTGCTTTGGTATAAATTATTATGTAAAAAATCTATAAATTTTGGCATTGTACTTTTTGTGTAGTGGCGGTCGGTCCTGTGGTGGAGACAGCTGATTTTTTTTTTTTTTATATTTTTAAAATAACTTTGTAATTAAGTTTAAATTTAATTATGAAAGTGTTATCATGTCTTTATGTTAGCAAAATTCCTTAACCATATAAAACTAATTAAAATTTAAAAGTTCATGTAAATAATTTAAATTAAATTGAAAACTTGATTGAAACGAAAAAAATGTATTCTCTATATGTAACAAAGTATCAAAGTGTTACTAAATTTGAACTTTAAATAATCTAATTTTTATATTACCAATTAGCCTAAAACATACTATCATATAACAACTAATCGATATTTTAAATAAAATTAATATGTACAGTTTGTATCAGAACATATAATTTTTGATTTTTTTTTTTTAGAAAAATTTATTTCGATTTTCTAACAAGATTTAATAGAAACTTTGAAATCAATTTTTTAGGCACTTTTTATTTAAATGGAAGTTTTGATACTTGATTTTGAAATATAATGATAATATAATTTAATAGGTCCCCTACGAAATCTTCTTTTACAAAATCTTTTATTTTCAAAATGTATTTTTATTTAGATAACGCCCCACAAAAGCAAGGGGGCCAATAATTTTGTTTAATGCATTCGTTTGACTGTGTGCATAGTTGTGCTAAACAAATTATTGAAACCATACATTTTTTTAACCAATTCTAAATCCCAAACTTTAATTTTGAAATATATTATGAAAAAAACCCTAAAGCATTCCTGGAACCTTGATTTGTGTCATTGTAAAAAAAAAAGTATATTTTTGACAAAAATAAGGAGAGCTTTCTCAAAGAAAAGCAGTTTGTGAGGCTATACCTAATTTAATTTATAAAACTTTTTTGTCTTCGTTTGACAGCTTTACAGAAAAAGTCTAAACTTTGTAAAGGCTAAACTAATGATTTTTCCTTTTTTTCTAAAACCATAAGACTAAGACTTTTCATTAAACGGTTCTTTTGTATTGAACATTTTAAACTCATTGTACATAAGTGTATTTAATAAAAACTCCCGATTATACCATTATGGTTCTAAACTATGTATAGTAAATCATTAGCGTATATTATCAATAGATAATGGTATATTCATTATAGAATGAAGTGAAAACGACACTTTATCCGTGTAAGTTGTGCTCTCTGGATAGATTTGTAGTGAACAGCCATATTTAAATCAATCAGCCAAATATATTATCAACATTTGTACAGACATTGCAGCATTAGCATAAAAACTGTATAGAAATTGCAAGTTAAATCGGGAACATATCTTTAAAGTATACTTTATTGGAACACCCTATTTCTACTCCAATTCATACCATTACGTATATATATATGCAATTTCAACGTCCTTTAAATTAAAATAATTTTTTTTTTTGTTTTTGTATTTCATTTTTTAAGAAAGTAAAAATAAAAATAAAAAATAAAAATTATCGATTGTAGATATTCAGAAAAAATTTCTTTTACCTTTTTCCCTATTGAAACATATTTTTTCTCATCCTTCTTTTTGTTATGTAATTTTTAAGGATTAAAACAAAACGAAAGCTAACATGCAATCCTTTCGGATTTATTCACTTACAAGTAATAAAAAAAAAAAACAAAAAATTAAAATGTTTATTGAAATTTAAACCATATGTGAACCCTTTTTTCTGAGCGCTTTTTTATTTTGTACTTCAACTTCAAATTATGAATGTTTTATGGAAGGATTTACAAAAACAAAAAAAAAAAAAAAATTTTAGTTATTTCCCTTTTTATTTCTGGGAAAGGCGATATCTCTACAATATTTTCATTTTCCTGTGTTTATTTTTAGAAAGTTCACATTAAAAAAAAATCCGCTCTTTAATCTGTTCTTAATAATTTAATACTTATGTGTGCTCACATAGTCATGTATGTACAAATTTAAGCTTCCTAAATAAATATATATACATACATTTATTTATTTTATGTATTATGTGTATTTATGCATAAATAAGGAAATATGAAATTCGATTAATTTCATTTTTTAATCCAGTTCATAAAATAAGCACATTTCCTAAAATTTGTTTTTGTGAAAGATTCGATTAGAATTGACACGTTAAAAAAATTGTAGTTAGTTTTAAAAGTTTTGTGTTAAATTGTGCATTCCCAACATATCAGTCATAAAATAATAATTTTTTTTTTTTTAAATTTAATAATTTCTATTATTGCCGAGAGGATTTTATTAAATGGTTAAAATGGATGTTAAAGGTAAATTAAAATGTAAGGTGTTAAGGAATTATTTGGTAGGTTGGAATCGATGAAAAACACTATAGAGAAGTGAAATGAACACGAGCCCTCTATTAGTGTGTTGGATTTGAATCCACTAAACACCGCCACCCTTTTATACCCAAACTATAGATTATATTATGCCGTTTAGTACTAATGTATACTGCTTGGTCACAAGGGAAATAAATATTAGAAAATGAAAATTGGTTTTGAATTGATAGAAATATTGTTAACATAGTTTGTTAATGTAATCCTCAACAGTTCTAGAGTGCACATAAAGTGGGAGATGTCTCTACATTCGTGATAAATTCCATAAGCCGAAATTTTGCCATCTGCGAATTTGAATTAGGGAAACAGAAAAGGAAGTAGGAATAGGAAGCACAAATCTGATTGTACATTAAAGAGGGTGCAGACATAAGACATTGCCGTCTTAAACTCTGTCTTTTAATTCAACTTAGTTTTTTTTTTGTGATGATACTGAAAGTCATATGGAAATGTAATAAATTTGAAGTGGATTTTAATAAAAAAACATTGCACCTATCGAACATGTTATATATAGATTTAAATCAAAACGATTAGATGGTTTTTGGCATATTTTGTTTCTTTAAATTTAGGTACTTACTTAAAAAAATTTTGGCAAATTTATAATGTCCATAAGGTACATTTTGTAATTTTTTATCACAAATTTAAGATATTTAAATAAAATTTGCTAAAAATTTGTGTAGTAGACTAATTTTTTTTTTTGATACTAACACGAAAATCAAATGAAACTAACAATCGTGTCATCCATAATTTCCCTATTGCATGCTAGGAAAAAAAACTTATATTTTTTTTTATTAGAGTTTTCCTTCTTCTTCTTTTTGAATCGTTTTTTTTTTAATAGTTTTTTGTTCTTTTTATTTAAACTGCATATAAAAGCAGTGAAAATTTGACTAATACACCTGTAAAACACGTTAAATGAGAACCGTTTTTTTTTTTTCATTTATTGTTGTTTATGTTTTTTTTTTTTTGTTTTTTTATTGTTTTTGATAATAAAAAAGTTGTAAAGATATGATTAAAAAAATTTTGTTTGAAACTATAACAAAAAAAAAACAATAAAAAAGAAAATAAAAATATGTGGTAATAACCCCATGATAAGATTCTAAATAGCATATTTTTAAAATTTTACCTTCGAAAAAAAAAAGAAAAATATAAAATAACGTTAACGATAACGATTTTATTTTATCGTTTAACTTTTACTTCCCAAAAACCTCGAATAAACTATTAGATACTATATATATAGATATACAAATTGAAGAGATGAGAATGTAAAGATGACTTTACCTTTTGTTTTTTTTGGGGATTATCTTATGGAAATTAACTGCGATTTTTTTCACAAAATTTTTAATAAAAATGTTGAATAGATTCAAATTATTATCTAACTTTTTATTATAGATTTTATAGATACATTGTTGTTGTCTTTTTTTTTTTTTATAAGTTGCCAGATTTCTAGTAACAAGATATTTTTATATTTTTTCAATGGTTCATTGAACTGGGTGCATTCAAATATAGGTTGTATGCATTAATAAAAAAAAAAAAAAATTTAAAGAATTTTTGAAACAAAAGAGAAAAAATTTTAAATATAACTCTAACAAAATTAAAAATTCTTAAGATTATCAACTAAAAAGACTTGAAGAAAAGTTATAAAAAAGTTAAAAAGAGTATGGAAATTAGCTAATTTTTCATTTATATATTTTTTTTTTTTTTTTAATTAAAATGCAGAGTTGTTAGTTTGTCAAATTCTTTGAATTTTTGTTTTTTTTTTTTGTTCCTTTCCACTTATATAAGGAGCAAAGTTCATACACTAAGTCATTTATTTAATTTTTTGAATTAAACGAATAAAAAAATAATTATAAAAGTTTACACCCAATATATTTTTACAGTAACCAGAATGTTTCTACAAAGTTTGAAAATGCAATTTATGAATAAGTAATAGTCAAAGATAAAATAAACAAGGTAGAATTTAAAACCAAATATTTTTAAAGACGCTAATTTTCAGAGAGGCAATCAAGTGCCCCTTTTTTTACGAGGGTCGGTGGAAAACTTCAAAAGTCAGTCAAAAGATGTGCACGTGATTCTTCCAAATATAGTGTTGCATCTTAACCAATCAAAACCACCCCGTTTTCAGTAATATTCAGTAAAAAATTAGATTTTTTCAGTAAAAAATTAATTTTTTTCGGTAATTTTGCTTTCAATTAAACCAAATCCAAACCAAATCCAATCCAAAAACGTTTGGAAAAAGGAATTTAAGAAATTATTTAGAATTATGAAGGATGGGTAAGAAATTTTGGAGAAACATTTTCAAGAAAGTTGTTAATGTTCTTATCAAATTTTACTAAATCGTACACATATGAGTTTAAGGAACCCTATATAAAATTAAGAAAAGCTGAACATGTAAAATTATAATGCTGTAACTTTAATTTTTATGTTTTATTTTAACAAAATTTGTACAGGCACCTAAGAAACAGGTGTCTAAAAACAGCTAATGTAAAATGTTTGATCCCTAATAGATCTTAGGCAGACCAAGACCCAATCGAAATAGAAATTAAGAAATGAAAATATAGATGGATCGGTTCTGTTTTACGAGAGAGATATAAAAAAAACTTTTTCAGTAATTTATTTTAAAAGATCTAATTTTGTTAATTCTGAAATATGTTTTTGCTCTCAAAATTTTAAGGTTGTCTATAGATGACAGAGTATTTTTAAAATTTTTTTGCAAAATTACTTGCAAAATATTTTGTAATGGAATTATAAAATTTAAAATAATGGACGGTCATTTGTCGTTTTAGATTAGAAAAATATTAAAAAGAATCAGAGATATACACATTTGATAATAGAACTTTTTAAAATTTTGAGAGAGTGTTTAGCTCGGTAATGAGAAGGGCTTCATAAAAAACATATTTCACAATATTTGCATATAAAACATATGTTTCACAATATAATTTTTTTAATTAAACCTATCCATGGTTTAAATTTTACTGTTCTATCTTAAACAGGGTAAAAGTTTTGTAAATAGACAGACGGAGAAACGGATAAGTCAGATAAATGAAACTAATAAGCAACTTTTTTTTTTGAAAAATGTGCTAAAAATACATTTAAACTTAAAACTTTACTTTATATTAAATAAAGAATATTTTAAATAAAGAATAAAAATTCTGAATTAAAATTTTTAAATTCTGAAATAAGAATTCAGAAAATCAAACTGGGAAGTCCGAAAGAATTTTTTTTCAAGTAATTTTATAAATCCGATTTAATTCAATATCAAATTATTAGACTGAATTCGGAACTTTTACATGTAGCTGTAGTTCCTTAAAAAAATTTTTTTTCTTATTTTAAATATCTTAAATCGTTATTCCTTTCTCAAGAAATTTCTCATTTAAATCTTTAAAATTTTAACTTTAATAAAATAATTATTTTTAATCTTTTCAATATAAAATTTTTTATTTGGCCATTTCAAATCTCAAAAAAAATTTTAAAATCTTTCAAAAAATTCACAAAATTTTTATTTTAAGTTTAATCTCAAAAAAAAAAATGATAAATAGAAAAATTTTAAATGGAAAACTTTTGTTCTTTACTAGCATTCTTATCCGATTTTAAATTAATCTAAATTTTTTTTTAATTTATTTTAAATACACAAAAAATATGGGATATTTAAAGATAATCACAGCTCTTAATTTTATTGTAGTAATGACCGCGTCAAACAACTTTAAAAAAAAAAACAAAATCTTTGAATGAAAAAAGAGATAATAGCAAAACATTTAAAAATTTTATTTAAATTTTTTTTCCTAATGGTTGATTTTATTTATCCGAATATATTTTAAAAATTTTTTATACATTTTTTTTTTTTTGTTTTTTTTGGTTTCATCCATAACATATTCTTGTAAGCCCTCATTAACTTTTAAAATTTTAATGGAATAATGGAATAAAGAAACAAAAAAAAAAAAATTTCTGAAATTTAAACCTAATAAAAAAAAAAAAAATAAACAAAAAATCTTGTCTAAAAACCTTTTTAAATGTTGTTTAACTCATGTTGAGCCTCAGTCGTTAAATTTTTTCAATGTGATATGAATTTCTTTATTGAACCCGTTTGATGTGTTGTAACTAACACTTTTCAAATATAAAATATATGAAATATTAAAAAAAAATGATGTCCATTTTATAGGTGCTCTTATTGCTTATGGCATAAAATAATGAAGGTATATATAGAAGCATTAACAAACTCATCTAACATTTTTAGTTTAGTTAGAAAATGTTACATATTATTGTATTGGCATTTATTTTCTTCAGAACGTTTTTATTCAGGTGGAAACAGTTAAGAACATTCACAAATATACGTGGAAATCTCCTGACACTAATAAACAGGCTTGAAGATCTAGATTATGCCGACAATATAGCCCTACTACTTAACCCAGTCACATAGAGATATGCAAACAAAAATTAGCTTAGAAGATGATAAGGCGAAAATTGTTGGATTAACACAAGAAAAACTAAATCACTTAGGATTAATACATCCAACAACAGTCACTTTGCAGTAGATGGTACAACAATCGATGATGTAGCACAATCCAACTACCTGGGAAGCATAATCTCTATTATATAACCAGGTTGCGAAGAAGATATAGAAAACAGAATAAAGCAAGCTAGAGCTGTATTTTAAGATTATGGGTAACATGAATATCCCCTCATTTGGCTAAAAACACAAAGTTAAAAATATTCATAACTCCGCACCTCATGTATAAAAAAAAAAAAAATATAAAATCAATCACTGTTGTATGATAGCGAAACCTGACCCACAAATTAAAAACAAACCTGAGAATATTCTAAGCATGTTTAAAATCCGTTCTGTTATATGGTAGTGAAACTTGGCTAGTCAACAAGAAAGAAACACACAAACTACAAGTAATCAATAACAAGTACCTTCACATCGTTTGTAGAATACACTGGCCAAGAAGGAAGAGTTTTGGGAAATAAGCCGCTAAAAGACAATCGAAATTCAAATTAAGAAACGAAAATATAGATGTATTGGTTACGCTTTTAAAAGATTTCATAATTGCACATCTAGACATGCGCTGGAATGGAATCCCCCAAGAGAAAAGGAATATTGGTATACCTAAGAATAACAGTAGAACGAAAGAGTAACACAAATGAACAAAACATGGTCGCAAACAAAAATAATAAAACAAAATAGAAGCAGATGGAAAGGCTTTGTGGAAGTCTTATACTCTCAAGAAAAGGAGTAGAAAAGGAAAAAAAAACTTATAAACAATTAATCATCGTTCGCCACTGGTTAAAAGTGAATAGCTAATAATTTTTATAAGTTTTGTTAATAAGACAAATTTAAAGCTGACGTTATAAAATCAATGATATTAAAATGCAATTATCTGAAACTTTATATAAATATACCAATTGAGAAATTTTAAAATAAATCTATTTATTACATCATTTTTATACCCGTATGAACTATGTTCAAGGGTATAATAAATTTGCCATTACGTTTGTGACACCTTAAAGGAGTCGAGCTAGATATAGTGTCAAAAGTATGGATCGGCTCAGAATCGAATTCTGAGTCGATTAAGCCATGTACGCCCGTCCGTCCGTCCGTCCGCACGATAACTCAAAAAATAAAGGAGCTAGGGGGCTGAAATTTTTTTTACGTCACTTTTGCAAAATTGTTAGTTTTGCTATTTAAATCCAACATTTTCGGTCGGCGGGTTCGAGTAGCTGCCATACAACTTCTATCTTTATATAGAAATAACTCAGTATCTATTCAAGCTAGGTATCTGAAATTTTGCAAATGATTATCGAGTTTTATGGCAACAACTTCTGTAAAATTTTGTTGTGATGATATGACAGGTTCGGATAGTTGCCATACAACTTCTCTTTTTAAATGAAAATAACTCAGTCTCTATTGAAGCTAGCTATCTGAAATTTAGTGAAAAAGTGTCGAGTTGCATGCCAAAAACTTTTGTAAAATTTGAATGGTCTAAAGCAGCCGGTTCAGGCTTTTTGCATTTCTTGGAACTTAATGAAGCTAGGCGCAATAGATTCGGGTAGCTATCATACAACTCCACAATTTACATAAATATATCTCTGTAGTTCGGTACTAAAACTCTGAATGTTTTTAAAAGATGATCAAGTTTTATAGAAACAGGATATATTACGCTCATACGGGTATCCCAGAGTTGACACAGTCTACTCTACTGCACTCTTCCTCGTTACCATTAATTCTCTTTAAATTTAGATTAAAACATTTCGTGGCATTAAAATGCATTATTTTAAGTTTAAATAAGGTAATAAATATTTAAATTTAAAGTAAAAATTTAACTTGTAAACCCGCTTAAAATTAAAAATGTAGGTTTCATTAAATCTGAAAATATTAGATGAATTTTTAGTCATTCACCCACAGTAACTCACCTTTAAAAATATTAAATTACAAATAATAAAAATAAGTAAAATTCTCATATATGTTATAATAGTTACATATATGTATGTTAAAATTTATGTATGGCAATATATCTATAGTTATAATTCAATCTTTAGTTTTATTACCGATTATTATTAAAATAATTTCATTTTATTTTTTATACTTTAATGATTATTTTATATAGTTTTATGATTATTTTTATAAATTTCAGATGCCCATCTTTTTTAGTATTTGTATGTGGGAAAAAATTTTTCATTCATGAAATTTTATGTATAGAATCAATAATGTAAAGAGAACATTTATAGCATGTAAAGATTTTATAACTTATATAAATAAATAAATGTCTTAAATTATGTTTATTATCTTTATTACTGGAATATTATCTAGTGGAATTATACTACTATGGTATACGCTTAAAAATTATTTAATGTTCATATCAATTTTCACTAAAAATTTAGTTAAATACAAATCTTAATTGTTAAGAATATGCTGATCTACATGTCACATTAAAATGCTTTTCAACAAATTGTCTACAATTTATACTATAGGCAAAATATATATTAAAACTTTTCATAAAAAAAAAAGATACCAGAAACTTAGCTTAGAGACGAAGCATATTGTATGCTAGTTATAGACGGCATATGCAAGCATATATTGTAGACGGTCTAACCCAGAAATTACAAAAACTTTTAATTTTTTTTTAGAAGTTTTTAATTTATTTTTATTGACGAAATATTTTTTGTTTTCATTGAATCATAACATCTTTTAACACAATTTTCTAAACATATTTGAAAAGTTTGCTTAAATCCGCCCTAATTTGCCCTTAAAGTAACTTAGAAAAGCCATATTTTTTCAAATGTTTATTTCTCAAGTTCGGATTAACGTTTTATCAATCTAAAAACGAAATTATATTTTTTAGGTCTTTTACGTTTATATATATATATGGAATATTGATAAAATATTAATCTTTAGAATTAGCATAAATTACCTTATACATTTTTTTCGTCCCTCTCCCTGTTAGAGAGCTATCTTAGAGATTAAAAATTTAAAATTTACTGTTGTTAGACAACTATAGCTTAGGCACAAGTACACAGTTTTAGAAACTAAAGCGCAAAATTTAAGCGTCTAGAAGAGTATATGTGTTACTATTTTTTTTTTTTAGTTCTATAGGGTTTCCTTAAAACTGAAGACAGTATTTTTCGATTTTTCACATTTTTCCTTTCAGATAAATTTTAAAAAAAAAACATAGAATATTGGTGCCGTGCAAGACACAATATTCTAAACTTTTTTTATTACCTTTTGGAAAATGTAAACCTTTAAAAACTTTTGGGATTACATTCTGCATTATTTTTTCGATAATTCAGCAGAAGGAATTAAAGTAAGCAAAACATTCATCCAAAACATCGGAATAAACGTATAGTCTAAATAAATCGAAATGAGGTAAGATAAAAAATGATTGTTTCAATTAACTAATCTTTAATTCATTAATTCAAGGGTGAATTGGTAGCAAAAATCAATAGTAATACAAATATTCTTAAATTAATGTTTTTTACTTTTCTATATAATACAGAGTGCTATTCTGTGCTGCAGGAGGTTAAAAATATTAATCTGTTTTTAAAACTTAAGTATATAAAAATCTTTTTCTTTTTAAGAGACCTATACAAAAATAGTATTCCCCTTCTCCCAACTCAAGAATTTATTTTCTTATTTCAACTTCCTCGATAACCTAACTCTTATTAGGTAACTCTTATTTATTTTCGAATGTTGCACACCCTGTATAAATGAACAATTTTACCATTATATCATCGATTATTTAAAATACATACCTAATTAAATTTTTATATTTTGCATATTTAGAGGAAAATAACTAAATAGATTACGGTTAAATTTACTATAATTTTAATTTAAGGATCGGATACTGATTTGTATCTTTTTAAAATATTATATTATGTTATTCTGAAAAATTAAATGTTTTGTTTAATATATTTAGTCTAACTGATGGTATATAATAGTGGTTAAGTTAAGTGCGGCGACCTTCCAATCGACAAATCTTCAATATTGGTAATTTGTATCGTATATAGTTTATATCGTAATAATTAGTATCGTAATGTAATAATAGTAACTAACTAATTTTTGTGTAAAAAAATATATAGATCGGGTACAAATATAATCCTAATATTTTGTGTTTCATAATCTAGCACAATAGCAACTGTCGAGTAATTAACGGTTTAGTAAATAAAAAGTTTAAAGATGGGACCTTGTTCGCCTAGTACGTAAGAGCGTATGAAATACATTTAAACACCAAAAGTGTGAATTAGAATTCCGCACACGTAATTTACAGCCACACTTGGATAGAAAAATTCCTTGTTACATTTATGTGGCAGGTAAATAATCTAAAAAAAAGAAAAAAATAAGAAAAAGAAAAAAATGATTTTCTTGAAAAAAGAAAAAAACTAAAACTTAATAAAATATGTATAATTTGCGATGTAATGGATGTCCTCTGCTGCTTATAGGAGTAGAAAGGAAGAAAAAAGAAACATAACTAAAATCTAAAGTAAAAAAAAAATATAGTTACATATCTACATATTTATGGAAAACAAATGCAGCAAAGTCATTTATTTTTTTTTTTATTTTTAATTTATAAATAGAAAAATTAAATAACATATCAAAAACTTATACGAACGTATATCATGTGCTTGGTTCCAATATCTTCATTTAATAATTAAGAAAATATTTTCCTGTTTTTTTCATTTCAATTTTATATAAAAAATATGTTTTCTTTTTTTTCTAAAGAATTTTAATTGTTTTTGATTATTTTTAATTTTTTAATAGCTTTCATAATTATCAAAAAAAAAAAAAGCAGAAGAAAAAAAGCAAAGGAAATTAATATTCATTTCTTTTGAAAATCTCTTATTTAAAATTAAAAAAGAACCGCTTAAATATTATTAAGTAATTTCTTTTTATTTTCTATTCTTTACCATTCTCGTATATAATAGCCCTTAAGTGGAATGAGACGGATATTTAAGATTAATTTTAATGTACCTTTTAATGTTTATCTATTCTATCCCATATAACCATATAATAGATATTTAAATAATATATATTTTAAAATAACTTCTTTAATAATAAATTATTAACTAATGGTAATGACTTATTTTTTCATGTTGTACCTTAATATGTTGCATTTCATTTATATTCATTTTCAATTTTTTTTTTATACTCTTTTCTATACAATTTTTAAAGTATTATCCATTTATGCAGATATACTGTTATAGGTATCATAAATTATGAATCTATAGTACAAAATATTACTTGATATTCATCTGTTATAATTTGAAATGTACATTATGTTAAAAAAAAAAAAAAAAAACTATGAAAACATAAAAAACAGATTTAATATATATTTTTTTTTTTATCAAACAAAATGAAATAAAAAACAGATTGAAATAAACAATAAAAAACAGACTTCAAACATCATTTTTCAAAAAAAAAAAAAAAAAATGAAAATGAAAATATAACAAAAAAAAGTTTTTTTTTTCCTGTCACTTTTTTGTTTTTGTTTTCTTTTTTTTTTTTTTTACAATTCATAACGTATTCATGATTTCCTATCATAAAACCAATTTATTATTCCTCATATTCATTCTACAGATACATTAATTTCATTTACATATAATATGGTAATTTTTATAATATATGTAACTGTAGATATGTTCATTTTTATATGTACGATAATAAAATATGTATGAGAAAGAATTTTTTTTTTTTTCATGTTTCTTTCGATTTTCTATCAAACAAATCAAGACCACCTCAATTACAAATCAATTTAGAAAAATAACAAAAAATAAAAAAATAAAACACCAATCCCTGAAGCAAAAAAAAAATTAAAATCATTTTCATTCATAATTTCTCCCAAAAAAAAAAAAAAAAAAAAACAATTTGTAATTGATGATCTGGATTTTCAAAAATCATTTTACTTAAAACAAATTTTTATTATTATTTTTTTTTTATTTTTATTTTTTTTTCATTTCAATCTTTCAAATTCTAATATTTACCTCATATCATATCTCACCACTCTTTCCTTTCATTCAATGAATTATTCACCACCCACAATGGTGTGCTTAATATTTTCCTTATTATGTTGATTCAGTTTTTTTTTTCTTTTATCGTTCTTTTTTCAATTTCTTATTTTTTTTTAAAGAGTGAAGAAGATTGGGCAGATGAAGGTAGTGATGTAGTAATGGTTGGGTGATGTTAGGAAAATTGAAAAACAAATACAAACATTTTTAAATCTTAATTGCTTACATGAATTTTCAGTTAAAATATTGAACAGTTTAGTATAAAATTTTGTGAAACTGATAATTTATCTGATTAAAATTATAATTATAAGCTATGGATAGCATTAAAGATTTTAAGATTAAGAATAACGTTATTTAATTTACATGCCAATTCTAAAATTGTATATTGTAGATTATATTTTGTTTAGATAAAATTTTGTGAAATTTTAAAAATTTTGCAAATGAAATATCAGACAAACCTTACGAATATAATCAAACATTCTGACATGAACCTAAGATTTTGTATTCTAGGTATATACAGATTTTAATATTATATAAATACAATATTCAATAGTATGTGCTAATAATTAAAAAAACAGAAGTATAAGTAGTTATATGAAAGAAGCTATTTTAGTTGAAAAAATTGATTGATGACTTTTACAAGTTAGGGCGAATAAAATAACTAAAACCATATGGCAGCTTTTCTTCAAATTTTAAAATCTCATTTTAAATTTGTTAGTTCTATAGGGTCCTTAAGTTACTTTTAGATAGCAGATTTAGAAAAAAAAGGTCTAAAAACCTTTAATGGATGGATGGAGGATTTTTAGATATTTTTTTAGAGTTCCCCATTGAAATGAAAAAACTAAGGTTTCTGATGCCCACGAAATTTATATCATTCAAATAACATTCTATTATTCAAATATATTTTGTTCAATACTGTACTTATTTGTATATTAATATAATCAAACATTATATGAATTTCAGATTTAATCACACACATGACTACATGAAAATGTAAAAAAAAAAACAAGAAAAACCTAAACTGCACGTTTTATTTTGTTGTAATTTAAATATTTTTTTTTTCTTTAAATATTCGTGAAACACACGAAATCAATATGCTGCTACTTGTATTATTTTAATATACACATATTTAGTATCTTAAGATATTAAAAAAAATTCCCATATGGAATATTACAACAAAAACAAATCAGATGAAGAGGAAAAAAATTAAAAAAAAACAAATTTCCATTTTTAGGATAAAGTCTTCTTTTTTTTTTTTTCATTTAAATTTTTTTTTTATTTAAATGAAAGCGCTCCAAAGTTTTTTAAAAAATTTTTTTTTTTATAGAAAAGTGAAAGATTCCTTTAAATATATATATAACTATATTATGTATATATATATAAATTTATATGCTGTAATATACAAATATATATATAGATGTATACTTTGGAGATAATTGAAATCATTGGAACATAAACAAACAAAAATCGATCGGGTGTAACATTGGAATGCGAGTGTATGCTGAAGGAACTAAAGAAAAATGTTTGAAAACAAACAAATAAATAAAAATTTTTATACAAATATTATAAATACAGATACAATGTGTTTCACAAGTTGTCTAGCTTTATAAAGAATAAAATTAAATAATTTTTAAGGTTTTATAAAGTAAAGCGTATAGATAGGGTACACGTACGACATATTACCATGCATTAAGTTTTAAATAGTTTGAATAAGCTTTTTTTTTAAATTTAAGCAAGTGTCAATAAAAACAAGTGTCTTTTACTTAAAAATTATATTATATAACGCTAGTACCTTTTAAATTATATTTTAAAGAATTGGGATGAAAGGTCTAGATGAAAAGTCTTAGGACGAAAGGTCTAGAATTAAACCCTTAACATATTATATTTATACCTTTGATATGACAAGCTCAAACCCTGAGCTTGCGGTTACTCTGACATTACCCTGAACCAAAATTCACAATTCTTTTTACCTAGGTCATATACTCACAGTGTAAGTGTATAACATAATAACCGTGTAAGGTTTCGTTTAATTTTTTATTTTATCCTTAATCCTGTAGAATTTTTATACCTGTACGAATGTAGTTCTTTTCTTAGGGTATAATATAAATGCCATTACTTTTGTAACAACACCCTAAAGGAGACAAGATAAGTATTGAAAAGTTTATATTATATGTATATTTTCATTCAGGATTGAGTACTTTCTAATTTTAATTGAATTTAAAGACTAAGTGTGTCCGTCCGCCAGTCTGCACGATATTTAAAATTTTATCAAACGAAGTTAAGTTCTATGTACAAAACTTTTGCAAAATTTGGTTAGTCTAACGGAATAGGTTTGAGTAGCTCCAAAATATATATTCTCATATCTTAGTACTTAAAAAACACGTGGACATGTGATATTTTCTAAATGTTAATGTAGCAATAACTTCTGGTAAATTTGATGGGTTTGATGCAACGGGGTCGAATAGCTGTCATAAAACTCCAAAAATTCACATAAATATATTACCTCAGTAATTATAAGTTACACATCTGACATTTTGTAAAATATGATTTAACATCGCATAATATTATGTTCGTTTGGTTATCCAACCTAGAGTTAACAATGTCAACTATATACTTTTCCTTGTTTTTATTTAAATTAATTTATCTATCCTTATTTACAAGCTTTTATATTGCAAAATTTTTATAATCTATTTAAAAATTTTAAAATAACATTACAAGATATTGTATTGTAGGAATTTTGTAATGTAAGATTTTCGCCTGATTTCTTTTGTTTGTTCGTTTTTTCTTTTTCTTTTCTTTTTCAGTATGGATGTTCCTTAGAATTCATTAGAGTTAGAATTCGATCTTTTGGGAGTTAAAAGAAAAATTATTTATATCTTTTTTTTTTTTGTACTCATTCTCATTTAAGTTTCAAATGGTTATTAAAAAAAAAAACAAAGTATTGTAGAAGAAAATACGTTAAATAATAACTTGTGATCTAAAGTTGAGGTATTTGATATTGAAATTTAAACTTAGAATTAGAGTATGTTCGGTCTAGACAACCACTTGTTTGATAATATAAGATACATTTTTTTCATTAGCTATGCCTAAGGAATCCATTATGGCTTTAGATTGAGGCATTAATTAAATACCTTGATTCTATACATACTTAATTTTTCTCATACGATTAACAGCCTATCAGTTTTCTTTACGTGGTCTATCAATTGGAGGAAATCAGAACGTTATCAAAATTTTCAAAAAAAAAAAACTTTTTTAAATATTAAGCAAAGAGAGTTGTAAGAACCAAAAAAGAAGTTTTTCTTTAAATATACATAGAGTATTTTGAGTATACGTAATATAGACAGCACTTAAGATATTTTTTAATTTTATAACAAAGTTAAATTTTTTTAACGCCTTTTTCTTATGGAATTTAGATTTTATCAAAAATATTCTAAAATATTATATTGTGAACAATTCAAAGTACAATTTCATTAGATACCTCTGAGCATAAAATAAAAATGTCCTGATATAACAAATAAAAAAAAAAATTAAAAATGTACCTATATATTTGTACCTGTCTGTAATCTAAATAGAAAAACTAAAAAAGAAAAGTAAAAGGAACCAACAATAAACTAGATATCTTTATAAGAAAATGATTTTTATTTTAATAAAAATGTCAGATACAAATGATGCCGTTGCTGCCGTTTTTAATTTTATATCAGATTTAATACAAGGTAAGAGAAAAAAAAAAAATTTATATTATGAATTTTAAGTTCTTATACATATTATATAGATACTTTTGCCGTAATACTTATATTCTTTTACTGTTCAATTCCTTTGGTGTCTTCTTCAGTTGTCTTTTTTTTTATATTATTATTTTTTGTATTATTATTTTTTTTTTTTGTTTTGTTTAGAGTGTTTAGTGTCTTACTACAGAATCCAATAAGTGTACGGATCTGTTTTATCTTAAGATTTTTAAGATTAAAGCAACAAAAAAAAAAAAAAAAATCAGGAAATATTAAAACGCATTCTTGTAGCAACGTTTCCTTCATTGTGTTATGTACAAATAATTGAAAAAAAAAAAAAAAACAAAAACAAATACCTTATGAGAAATGTATTTATTAGTTTGAAGTAAATGGCACGTTCTTTTGAAGGTAACTAGTGAACAAATTAAAAAATAATGCAAGTTGAATACACTGAGATATTTTTTAATTTTTTTTTTTTTGTTTTTTTTTTACTAATCTAATGAAAAGAATTTATAAACTAGTTCCTGAATTTAAAATAATAGTTACTGTCAGTTGTTTTTAAAGTTGTCATCTTTTTTGTAACACAAAGAAAAAAAAAAATAAAAAACATGTGGAAATAAATAATTTAAACTGATAGTTTTTTAATAAAGTTGAAATGAATCTTTTTCATAAAAAAACATGTCATATAAAAAAATAAAATGTAAGCTAATAATAAAAATAAAATTGAAAGAAAATGAAATTGTATAGCTGTACTGTAATTGAATTTTTCCTGACAGACAAATTGTTAAAGTTAAATTAAAAAAAAAAATTTAATGAAAAACTGGAAAAGAAAATACGTAGGTACGTATTTAACATTTTCTTGTTTTTTTACAATTTTTTTTTTTTTTTCAATCTCTAAAGAATTTAAGGCAAAAAAAGAACTTATTTCAAAGTCATTTAAAATAGTATAGACGTAAAGATTTTTTTTTTTTTTCAAAAGAAAATTATCTTAAGTGAAAACTAAATTAAAAATTAAAAGAATCCAGACAATTCCCAGACTGTATTATTTTTTTTTTTGTTTTTTTAAAGGTGATTTAATTTTCCGTTGAAAATGAATTATAAAATTTGAATTATTTAATTTATTAATTTAATAAATTCATTTAATTTCTATTGAATTCTTGTATTTTAGATTTGTCATGATTTGAAATTTGAATTAAATCATTCAGTATCTAAAGAAATACCTATACGTATATATCTTATCTTCAGGATTTTGATCTTTTCATTGAAAGTTTGTTTTAAAAAAAAATATACGACTTTATATATGGTAATAAAATCGAAGAATATCATTAATTCTGAACTAACTATATATGTACTTATAAATATAAATAAGTAGTCTAAGTATAGGTATCTATAAGGTACAAATAAAATATGCATAGGCCGAGTGTTAAGGATTTCAGTGAACTGTGTGTTACTATAAACAAGTAATTTCTCAAGGACAAACTTTATATATTTATTTTTAGAGGAAAAATATCCTTTAAAAATATAATTTTTATATTAATTTTTTTAACTTATAGCTATTTAACTTTAACTTATATATTTAACTTATATATTTATCTTTACAAAATACTCATATACTTTAAATAATTATTCTGGTGTGGTATATGTATTGACTTAATCCAAATTCTGACGTTATTCACAATAATAGTATTGATTAATCGTCAGTTACATGGTTTTTTGAGAAAAATTGAGAAGTTTAATTAAATAATAACGGTTATTCTATAGTTCTGTACTAAAAATGAATTTAAAAATATTATATTATTGTGATCTATATGTGCATTATGTAATGACATGGTTCATATAAGAAAATTTCAGTTTTATATTGAAACATTCATATATTTTTTGAAGCAATTGCCAAAATTTTGGATATGGATTATAATGTGCATAAATAATTATAACAAAAGTGGATATGGATCAAAGTTACGTCTTAAAATTTCAAAAAGTATTTATATTAAGATTCATATTTTCACTTATTCTAATAGTTCTTAAACAGTTGGGGGGGGGGTACAAAAAATATTTTCTGAAGTAATTAGATATTTCTTCTCTCCAAATTTAAAGATTTAATTAAAAACGTGCCGGATTTATGAAGAAAGGAAAATCTTGCAAAATTTTGTCTTCACATAACTGAATTGTTAATTAACACATTTAAAAAAAGCGATTTTCCAAATATTGACGGTTTGTAGCTATAGGTAATGGAAAGGTAATGAAAGGTAAAATAATAAAAATAAATGTTCTAGGTATAACACTAATGTTTTAATATTTAAATCCTAAAAGACAATATTTTTAAAAGACTTATCCATATAGGTAAATTGTCAAGTTTTTATCTTAAATCGTATTTAAATTTTGTAATCAGTTCGACGAACGCACGGACTGCGTAAAATATATATTTTATTTAAATGTTCTAAAAGGTAAAAAGGATAAGGTAAAAAGAAAAAGCGTATTTAAAAAGCTTAAGAAGAGTAAATTGGCGTCTCGTTCAAAAAGCATGACGCTGACATAATGTAAATAAAAAATACAATTGACGAATCGTTATTAAGATTCGATCTATAAAATTGCAACACCTTATACTAAATTGTAATTTATCCTTCAAATTTTTTAAAATTTGTTTTATTTTTTATGGGCGTTATTCAATTATAAAAGGTGTAAGATTAAAAATAAGGGTACATGCAATAAAGCCAAATGAAATAAAGTCAATTTGGTTATTTTAAAGCCGAAAATTAAGCAATTGTAATTTTGGCTTTATTTCAAATGTGGTATCCAATTACATGTATCCAAAAATAATCTAAAGTGCTATCTATAAAGGTAAATCTATACCTGATCTCCAATGGTAATAAATTTAATTAATAAGATCTAACAGAACAGTTTTATTAATAAGCAAAACATCTTTGATTTGTAATAATATTTCAAGAATGGCGCCTCGGTGCCCTAGTGCGTAAGAGTTTATAAAATATGCTGTAATTACCGAGGGAGTGTGGTTTCGAATCCCAAACACATCGTAAGAGTTATTTCCCCTTATGACATTTACAGTCACGCTTAAACAGGAAAGGCTGTGTAATTTCCTGTCTACATTTATGTGGGAGAAAAATGCATTAAAAAAATATATATATACATATATAATAACCACATTTTTATTTTGATTATCTATATAAGGTATACTTTGGTTATTATAATATATGAGGGTACGTTAAATGTTTTCTCCAATCCTATAAGTCATAATTTATTTTACTTCAATTCACATAGCTGATATCATATATTGGACACTTAAATTAAAATGTACTCAAGAAGAAAAATTAATATATTAATTTCCTTCTCTAAATGTAATTTACAAAATATTATCATGACCTTTTCTTAATCATTAATTTTCAGATTAAGTATATAAAATCTTTTATATTGGTATAAAAATTCATTATATATATATAGTAAGAAAAAATTAATTAGTTTCAATAAATAAGTCGTTTTGATTCAAAAACAAAAATAAATAAAAAGGAATGTCTATTCTTTCTATTTTTATTTATTTTTTTTTTATTTTATACGTATAATAAGAAAAGTATTGAAATCACAAAAGAAAACATTACATCTTTAAAATTTTCTCGACTTTTTACATTATGATCTGCATCTTTGAGTTTAAAAACACAATTTTTATAAACATTACTGTAGATAAATACACATATTATGGGCATATCCAATAACCGGAAATGGGACATCATAAAAATTCAAAATAAAAATCATTATAATTTGAACTATTCAGGTAAAATATAAATTTAGGATACTTGAATTGAGCTTAAATCATCTAAAAATATTTGATCAACTCGAACTATTTGAAAAAATAGATTAAAAATCTTATACTTAATTAATTTTATTCTTTAAACTAAAGCCCAGCATTACTTTTGTTCTGGTTTGTTTCGAATTTCAAGTTAAATCAGATAACTGAGCTTTCGTTTTCAATTTAAAAATGAAAATGTTGAAACAAAACTTTTAAAGATTTTTCTACAACTGGACAACTCTAAATATTTAAATTATACTCTTATCATTCCTAAATATTTTCATTTTATTATATGAAATAATCGAAAGGAAAACATTTCTGAATAATTTTTTTTTTGAAGCCCCGAAAAACTTAATAACTTTTATTTCCCTTTTAGCAAATTGACATAAAAAAAAAAAAAAAAAATTAGTTTTACTTTTTATTTTTTCTTAAAGTAAATTAACACTAAATAGAAAATTGCACGTACAAAAAGAAAAAAAAAAAAAAAAAACATGTAGATTGGAAGTAAATATAACATTGCGTGTTCAATTTATTTATTTTTTTTTTTTGCCTTTCTTTGGAATTTAAAATATATCCGGTCGTAAATAGTCAATATATTCTCTAATAATCTTATAGGAAATTTTGTTCCTCATTTTTTGTTTTTTTTGTTTTTGTTATTTTTTACCACAGGTGCATCACGAACAAGCTCACTTTTATATATGTATGTATAAAGAAAATATTCTTTGTCTTTACTAGATATTCGATTTTTTATCCTTATCCAGGATAATTTTAAGTTATAATAATAAAAATTTTGGGAACATTTTTTTTTATTACAGTTTTTTTTTTTTTTTCTGTTTTTTAAATGACTCAATTATCACGTTCTTAAATATAGAACACGTATTTTCAGGAAATAAATATAAAATAGACAGGATTCTCACAAGTATTTTTTTTGTTTTTAATTTTTTTGTTATTTTATGCTAACCTGCAACACATATATGTATATTACGTATTATTTAAATCCTAAATATTTATAGTTTCGCAGTTTTAAAAATGAGTTCATGAATATGCAAACTGTAAAAATATTAAATTTGATTTTGTACTAACTATATTGGATTTCTTTTATTTATTGTGATTTTTAAAGTTCCGAAAAAGGGATAAAGAAACATGTTTGAAACAATAAGAAATTGGGAAAAGGATATATTATGATTATGTATAAGATTGATATTTTAATGCGATTTTGTTTTGTGTGTGTTTTTTTTAATTTTTTTTTTTTTTTTTTTTTGCTGTTGAAGAACGTGACTAGTTTTAAGGTTTTTTGATTTTTGCACAAATATAGTATAGTTATAATTTGAGGGGAATAAATTCATTAAATTGATTTTTATTTATTTGGAAAAGTTTTTTTTTTTTTTTATTGTAATATGGATTTTCTGTTGTTTCTAACACAATATATTGAGTTTATTGCATATATACAAAATTGAATTAAAGGATATGATTAAAATAAAAGCTGTGTAGTGTTGAGTAAATGAAAAGGACGATGTCTGATGGTAGAGAAGGATAAAACAGGAAAAATTTTTATTTCAAATGGCTGACTTTCAACCACATTTAAAAAATAATTTACATTTTTCAACTTTAAAACTCTAATTTCAACATTTTTCAACTTTAAAACTGCAGAACTAATAGAAGTTCCGATATTTTTAGACATTCATATTAAACTTCATTTTGTTTTTGCTATATCTAACAATAATCTATAATATAGTTTTTTATGTTATTCAGAAGAGAAAAAATAAAGCATTATTTTAAAAAAACAAATTTTTCCTTACAATTAATTTAGGTTAGGTATTTAGGTTCCATTAATTTAGGTACATCCGGCGTATGTATTAAATTGTAATTGTATTATTTTGGTGGGCAAAAATTTATAAATGTGAATACATATTTTTTTGTAACTTATAAGAAAAAAAACATTTAAATTAAATAACTATAGGTGTACGTATTACATTTATATTTTATCAAAGACTTCAACCAATGTGAATTTTAAGACTTTAAAGAATTTTCAATATATGTACGTATATTATTACCCGGCAGCCAGACGAGATAGTATTACTATCTTTCTTGCGAATGTGTAATATGAAATGTCAAATTACTGTCTGGGTGACGTTTGTGGTATTTTTACTATCAAGATATTTCATTTATTATCAAAATTTTTCTAGTTTCTTTTACATTTTTTTTTCAAAATTTATTTTATATTTTTTAAAAATATTTCATGTTTAAAAGAGCCACAAAGAAAATGTAAAATTAAAAATAAAACAACCGCCAAAAAATTATAAGACATGAATGTTGTTTTCGATTTGTCGCCATTTTTAATTGTTCGAAGTGCCAAATCACTATCTCAATTACTAGCTGAAAAATATCAAGTACTGTCTTGAGAAGATAGTTAAAAAACATGTAATATTATTGTAAAAAATGTTCATGTATTTGTGCACTATCTTACTAGAACTGTATCGTCTGGCCACTAGGTTAAAATAAATATTTTTAAAATATGGAATTATAAATGTCATTTTTATTTTACAAATGTCATTTAAAGATTTTTTATGATTTTTAAATTGTATAAGAAATGCTACTCAGTTTAAAATGTTCAATGCTCATTTCACTCACTTTACTGCTGTTCAATACTTTGACAGCTAAAATAAATTACATTATCCCTAATGGTACTTGACCAAATGCAAAAGGTACTTTAGGTAAAATAAAAGAAACAAAGAATTGAATTAGAGAATTTTTGTTGTTTTAATACGTTACTTTGAATACTTTAACAAAGTAAAGTTAGAATTGAGCCGTCAATTTAAAAAGTTTATTCGAAATTCGTAAGGAAGATCATTATGTTCCGTATATTACAATTATATCAATTAATAAATGTCGTCTGCTTCATTTTATATCATATAAAGTGAAACGAGTTTTAATTGATAATAAGTAATGATTGTATTGATTGAAATTAGTATATATATACGTATAAAATGTTAATAAAACACTAGTATCTACATCGGACAAAGTCAGTCTTTAAACTTTAAAGTTTAATAAAAATACTTTATTTACAGTAACTAACACATTTTCAATTATTATCAATTTTGATTAATTTTGATGAAAATACTTTCAATTATTATCAATTTTGATTAATTTTGATGAAAATATCAGTCTATGTTAATTTCTATTAAATCGGTAACATAATATTTGACATATTATGTCAATTTATTGATAGATGTAAAACTTGTGTGCATCATCAAAGATTGTGGCCTAATTGTGTTTTAACTTTATTGTCAAATTGGCAAAGGATAAATAATGATTAACCTATTATTTATGAAGTTATATTTTGGAAAATTGTGTAATATTAGAAAATATAGAATTAAAAAAAAAACAATGTAACCAAAATTAATTTGAAAAAAATATTAATAAAGTTTAGATCTATTAGAAAAGTAGAGTATTATAAAAATGTTTGGCACAAGAATTTTAAGTCAAAATAATTTGGAATTATTTTTCTCAATTTACATGAATTGTGACGGTTTTGGCGTCATCGGTATCGAAATTTAGTTTTTTCTATCATCTTCAAATATTTTTAAAACATAAAAAGTAGTTGCTTATTTTCACATCGAAATCTTTTTCATGAATAATAACTTTATATTGATTGGTAAAATATCTGTATAGAATAGAATACATCCATTGATTATATTGACAACACAACTTGATAAAAAATCTGATTAAAAAGACTTCGTTCATGGAAACTTTTAATATCTTGTCAATTTTGGGTTCAGTGTAAATGGTATTGTCAATTAATTGAAAATATAATTTACAATATAATTGACAATATCATTGACAATATAATTGACAATATAATTAACAATATGTTACTTAATGTAAATACAATATAAGGAAAATTACATGATAAGGAAATCTATATCATGTAATTCTTCTTCTTATAAGGTTATTTTCATAATACATCCTTAAATCTTCTATTACCTATTCTGATTTAAACCAAAAGTAAAAACAAAACGAAAAAGTGTGCAGTAAAGTAGATTGTATCAACGAAACTGACATTTTTTTTTAAATTCTCAGATATCCAGTTTTAATTGAGTTATTTCCATATAAAGAAAGAAATTGTATGGCAACAATTAGAAGCCGCCGGCCAAACTTGCTAGATTTTAATAGCGAAATTAATAAGTTTACTAAAATGTCGTAGTAAAAATTTTAGATTCCTAGCTCCTTTATTTTCTTAAGTTATTGCGCAGACAGACCGACGAACTTACATATGACTTAATCGTCTCAGAATTTGATTATGATCCGATCTATATATTTGAGTCTATATTTAGCTCGGCTCCTTTAAGGTGTCACAAACATAATAGCGTACGTTCATACCGAGTATAAAAATTAAATTAAATTATTTTTAGTACGTCAGTTAAAAAATATGCCTTATACTTACATATATATATACAAATACTCGACGTATAATAAATTTTCTCTATAAATTCAACATTAATCCTTAACCTACTTTGAGAAGATTATTGTTCCAAAAAAAAAAAAAAAAAATAGGCAAATTTTAATAGTATAATAAATTTTAAAATAGTATACTGTACTATCACTACTAGTATTAAACATTTTTAGAAAACTATTTATTTATATTAAATTTTAACTACTTATATAATAGAAAATTTCATATCACTTTTAAAAATTAAACTAGGCATTTTTTTGAAGTTGATATGTTAAAATATTAAAAACTTGGCACGCGAATTATTTTCTTTTTTTTTTTTTTTTTTTCATTTTATTTACTGAAATTTAAAATAAACCTAAAAATAAACTAACAAAATATATTTATTGCATCATAAATAACACAAAAAAAAAAAAAAAAAAAAATTAAATAAAATTAAATAAAATATTTTTAGAACAAAATTCGTAAATAATTTTCTATTCTTTCCTTCTGGTTAGAAATACGAATTAATTTATCGTAAAAAAAAAAAATATATAATTTTTTATATAGTATTAGTTATACTATCCTGTTCATAATTTATGGGAACAGGAACCATCAGTAAAACTTAAATAGTTAAAGAAAATACTAACAGTAACAGCAGCAGTTCATCTAAAGAAATTCTATAGATAAAGTGGAAAAAAAGCAAGAGAGAAAGAGAGAGAGAAAATATAAAAAAAAAAAAAAACCAACGTAACTAGTCAATAGTAACCCAGAATTTGAACAATAAAAAAAAAAAAAAAAAAAAAAATTTTATTATTTTTTTTATTTTTATTTGGCTTTTGTTTTTATTTTGCCGACATAAGGACCAGTCTTCTGGAACCTTCAGATAACCAAAAACAAGTACTATAAAAATATATTATATATATACGTATATAAAAAGAAAAGAAAAGAAATAGAGATACAAATAGAAATACATATAATATTATTGTTTGTGTACTTACTTTTATTATTCATGATGACAATAAAACATCTTCTATCTCGTATAATTTATCTTTATTTTCGGTTTCTTTGAATAGATATTATGTAAATGTGTATGTGTTTTATGAGAATTGTTCTTCTTTATTTAATTGGGGTTTATATGATGTTTTTTTTTTGTTTTTTCTTTGTTTTATTTTATTATTATTTTTTTGTTTTTTTTTTTGTTTTTTTTTGTGGTTTATTTGGGAACGATCTACACAAGATAAGAAGTATGTAATTCAAAAAAAATTTTTTTTTTTTTGTTTTTTTTTGTCTTGAAAATTCTGATATTATTTAAAGATTGTAATATGACCATTATATCAAACTCATATATATATATATACAATGGTTTGAATTTTTATTTTTGTTTTTCTTATTTTTCTATATTTTTTTCTTTTATTTTTTTTATATTTAATAAAATAATAATAAATAAACATTATAGACTTTAGGCAGCTTGTATATGAGTATATATGATGGGAGTTTTTACATATAATAATATAATATTATGTACTTTTCTTTTATGATCATTTCGATCATATATAAAAAAAAAGGACGATAGGACGAAAAAAAAATAAAAAAAAAAACAAAAAATATAAATAAAAAAAAACTTAAGATGTTAAAGGAGCAAAAAAAGAAAAAAAAAAAACGAAAAAAATAAAAAAAATTTTTTTGTATTTCTATAAAGAGATGGTTGGGTCCGATAGTCAATTTTATGAAACGATTAATTTTTTGTTTTTTTTTTTGTTTTTTACATTATTTTTTTTTTTTTTTATATTAAATTGTTATGTGGATCATAAAAAAAATTAAGGTACGCTATGAAAATTTTAAATTAAGACATTTTTTTTTGAAAGGGCACCGATTTTAAATATTAAAAATAAATAAAATCAAGTTTAGACGAAAAACAAAAAAAAATCATCAAAGAAAAACAATATATTTTTTATTATTAATTTTTTTTTTTTTTTGATTGATTGTAAAGAATTGAATGAAACCAATATTATAAAATTTGATATTGTGAGGTTATGCAAACAATACCTATATTATATACATACATATTATATACATTTATTTCATAAAATGGTTTAATATTTGTACTAAAAATATTTAATTGTTTATATTTTGTTGACAAAATTCAAAATTTTTAATGTTTAATAAATAAAAAATTTCGAAAAAAATAATGTACTTTTTTTTTTTATAATTTTTTTATGATTATTCGAATATTTTACTAAAATCTTAAATATTTTTTTTGTGTATTTATTTTGTATACTTTTTGTTGACAAATTATAAAATAGCACACATTCTACTTGAATTACTCTAATGTTTTCGCTCAAATGAATTCATGATTATCTCATGACTCAAAACTTATCTTTTCAGTTTAATGAATTTGTGCAACTAAACCGTCTGTTTACACTGGTTGCATTATTCAGTTGCAACTTTTTGATTTTCTTTCCCACTTCTTCCCTTTTCTCCCAAAAAAAAAAATTTAAAAACGACGAATTTTAAAAAAAAATGACGAAAATGCGTAAAATTCCGAAAACCTTTATTTATTTTTATTAACCAAAATTTAGTTGTTGCAAGTCACCAATACATGTAAAGCAACAATAAAAAATTTTATCAGGTCAAAGAACTAATTATAATATTAACGCACACATATAAAGTTGCAACTACAAAATGCAACTTAATGTAAACCCGAGAGTTTTGCAACACATTTTAAATACAAGAATGAAATACATCATTGCATACAGCAATGTTAACAATTGTAAACAGGGCTAAAGGTTATTTGAACCACTCATTAAATTAGCTTATAGGTTATACCAATTATTACATATTAAAATACTTTGAAAAGGATATTGAAGGAATCATAAAACTATTACATTTTTATATGATATTTTCTTTATTCATTTAACTTTTACTTCAATCACTTATATTCAAATTGTAATCGCTTTCAGCTTAAGAAATGCAATAACTGTCACATTAATTAACAAATTCATGAAAACATATAGAAAAAAAAAAAAATTTGAGATCTGCCCATCTTCTTCTTGCACTTCCTACGCAATTTGGAATGTTGACGATCATAAGATTACTTTAATTGTTGTTGATCTCTGCTTATGTTATATTGTATCTTTCGTTTTAATAAATAATTCTCCCACATAGTGTAAGTGTATATCTTTAATTGTAAATTATTTGTGAGCAATATTTTTTTCTTTGTTTCTATACCGCGCGAACCATAGATATTACCCTGAGTTATGAATTGTAATAATTGGTATTTAGAGTTTCTTAAAATGTGACCGAAATATGCCGCTTTGCCCTTTTTATGTTTAATAACAACTAAGGTTGTCCACAACACCTCAGAACCACCTTATTAATTTTATTAATATAAAGTAAAATTTTTATTGTATCTATAGTTATGTACTAAAAATTTAATATAATTTTAAAATAGAGAAAAATATATTAAACTTGTTATTCTTTTGGGTAAACCCTTAAAAATATTTTGATGAAAACTATGTACGTTTATATAATAGGAAAAGATTTTCTTGAATTGAATTCAGTTCATCAAAATCTCAACTAAATACTTACCTTATTTTTAAATAGTATTCTATATTTAAAATCATAGATTTTATTTTCAATTAAGATACATAAAAGTATCTATATACTGTAGAGATATAATAAAAAAAATCTTTTCGTTTTTTTTTTTTTTTTTTTTGAATACGTCAACGAGGAACATAAAATCAGTAATTAATGTATGTTTTTCGAAAATATTTTCTTCAATGATTGATTATCTGACATTGAAAGACTGACAAATACGATAGATTGATGCATGAAATAATGATACCGAATACTTACATTTTATCATATATATATATATTATTATGTATATTATACTTATAGGTATTATATAGCAAAAGATTTTAAGTTAAAATCACTGTCTATAAATTAATCTATATATAACTTATAACTTATAGACTATATAACTAAGTAGCATTTTAATTATAAAAATAGTCTAAAAAAGTTTTTGTTATAGAAGAAAAAGTATTCAATTTTTATTATTTAGAAGAAGTATTGAACCATAATTAATTAAATAAAAAAAATAAATAAGTATACAGTTAATTTCTTTTTTGTAGGTATTAATTGTTTGAATTTAATATTAAAGGATCTGAAGGATATTTAAATGGAATAAAATATTTTATTGATTATTTTAAGTTGTTAATTGTTTTAAAACGTCTAGCTGCTCATACATTACAATTACCATCTACAAATGATCTATTAAAAATATTATAAAACTTTAAAATTGTTATATATAATATACACTTCATTAATAAAAAAAAAAAATGCCTGAAAACACATTGCATACTGCATACACTATTGGCAGCAGCCTACAATTAATAAATATCTAGATATGAATGTGGGCACACGTCATCTACGACTACAAGTTAAATTTAGAAAATGAATAGCAAAATAAGTAAATAAGTTTATGTACATAGTCACCAAAATAATGTACCTCTTCGATAGCAGAAGATAATGTCTGTTAGTAGATAAAGTTATCTATATCACATCTGTATAGCATACTTCTTCGTTTTAATACAGTTTTTAACAATATTTCTTTTACAGCCAAAACACATCTTGATTATAATACAAACTCACAATCCCTTGTTGTTTACATCATATTTTATAAGCTCTTACCAGCTACGCTATCGAAGTTCTATAAATATTTTTTTTATTATTTAATTTATTAAAAACATTTTTTTTTATATTAATTAATTTTTTTTTTTTATTTTCAGGTAAAAAACGGCCACGGTATTCCTAGCTTCATATTGCATTTATAGTAAAGGTAAAATTTATAAAATATTATTACTCTATATCTAGAAAGCCCATCATACAACAGGGGTAAATAACGCTTTTTTTTTGTGATACTGTCAAAATACTGCCATCTAAGCTTAATATATTTAAAAAAATATTAGATTAAGTTAGATTTTTGGATCCTTTCTTAAAAAATTAAAAATTTTTGCAAAAATATGAATTTAACTAAACCATTTAATTTTCAGAGTAAACTTTTCTTTTTTTATACATTTTCTAAATATAAAATTCATTTTCTAAATATAAAAAGACGAACTGTACTTTTTACCACATTTCATAATATTGTTCATACAAATTTAATACATTACAATGTACTAGATAATATGCAGATTATTAAACTAACATTAAAATTTTTAAATACATAAGTTATATTTAACAATAATTATTATATTTTTTTTTTCTACTATCTTGATTTCATTTTATTTATGTTTCAATTCAATTTAATTTATATTTATGAAGAAGAATTTTTAACAGAAACGTTTGAAGTCTGAATTCTATTTGATATGCATCGCTGCATGCATTTATTTCTACCATATAAAGAAAAAGCATACAACAAAATCAATGAAAATGAATTCAAAAATTTTTATTTTCATTATTCATTACACTTTTTCTATATTCAGTTTTTCTTTTGTATGAAAATGTTATTGTTAAATGTTAATTTTGTGAAAGTGCCACCCTAATAATCAACAGGACATTTTGTTTTATTATATTGAGTATCTTATACAAGAAATTCCATAAAAGCAAACATTCGATCGAATAATAAAATGAAAATATCTAAGAAAGGAAGATTATGTATCTTTTAACTAATATAGTCCTAACTAAACAGATCTTTTACATATCTATTTCATTTAACTTTAAAATTTATTTTATCCATCTGTACAAGGTTCTTTATAGTTTTAAATAATTATATTATTTTTTTTATCATTTATTTAATTTCTGCAGAGAAAACATTTCCCTTTAACGATTGCATAAATTCCATATAATAAATTTGGTTTTTTTAATACCTTTGATTTTTGTATACCTTTGATTTAGCATATTTTGAAAAAAATGGGCTTTTTAGTTTCACTCTGTTTGTCCGTTCCTCCGTTCGTCTGTTTTCAAAACTTCTACACCGTTACGGATAGAGAAAAAAAATCACCTTTTTTAACCATGGGTAGATCGAATAACAAAATTAATGTTGTAGAACAACTTTTTCATGTATCCATTGCGGAACTACAGCCTCTCAAACTTTGAAAAAGCCTTATTTTCAAATTCGTATATTCGACATAATTTTTTTTTTACATTTATAAATCAATTTTTTTTTTAAATTAAATTTAGTATTTAAATTTACCGTTATGTGAAAACCAAAATTTGCATGATTTTTTAAACTACGTAACTCCGACCTGCTTTTAGATAAGAACTTGAAATTTTGAGACAAGAAAGAACTTTTAGAATTACAAGAAGTACAAATTTCCTCAGAAAATTTTTTTGTATCACCCCCCGTTTATGAGCTTAAAAATCGAAAATTTGCTATTTTTAGACACTTGTAACTTAGGTCTGCAACCTGTACAAATTTTCTTCAGCAAGGCTTAAAAATTAAAGCTTCAATAATATATTTTTACGTGTGTTAACGGTTTTTTTTTAGTTATATAGGGTTCCGGACTTACAGCCCTTCAAAATTGCAAAAAAGTCCTTTGCTTATTATATGAAATTTTCAAATGTAGGTGCAGAGTCATAATTCTGAACAGTATTTGTATTGTCTTTTGGAAATGTGCGCCCTTAAAAAAAACCGTTGCTTAACATTCTGATTTATTAATATTGATGCTAAAAGCAATCGTCTAACTATATAATGAATTAGTATTTTTTTCTACCTTTTTTATTTTGATTATTAAGAAGAGTTCGACAAAACATGTTGCTTTTAAATTATATAATAATGCAGAACAATATTTAATTTTATATTTAGATTAAATATAGATAAAATTTCAATAACAAAATGACAAATTATTTAAGAACAAAAAAAAAAAACTAATAAATTATTTGATAGTTTTGTACAACCCTATATAGAAAAAAAAACAAAACACTTTTAATTCAATAACATAACTGTTTTATTTTTATATTAATTTTGTGCTAAATCAACCGTTAAATTATTTACCAGGGTATCCCATTTTCTTAATAAAATTCTTGATTTGATGTCGTATCCTTAGAAAATATTTCTGTTTACTTTTCAATTTTAATATTTTATCTTTTTCTTTCGTGTTTGACTTATACAGCAAGTATTAAATAACATTTTTCAACAACTTTTATTCTTAACTGATATTTTTTTAATATTTTTTTTTCCTTTCCTTCATTTCTTTTTACTGTTATTTTTTTTTTTTTGTGTTTCCTTTTTTTTTGAAGCCAGTCAGTACATAATTTCTGATAATAATAATCGTAAATCATATTTTTGTTTATCTCAAAACTATTAAACTATACGTTAAATAATTTATCCTTTTATAAGACTTGGCAAAGGATTTCTGGTTACCCCCAAAAGAGAAATGCTAGAAATTAAAAAAAATAAAAAAGAAAAACCGGGAAAAATAAAAAAAAAAAAAAAGTGAGAAATTAAATAAAAATATCCTGCCTCAAATGTATACCTTTCATAAAGCGATATCAGACAATATAATAATAACAAAAATAACAACAACAACATCTACCACATCAACAACAAACTGAAAAGCACGAAAGTATATATAGTTAAATCCCAGTGTAGTAAAAATAATAAATATGTAAGTAATTGCAATTACAGTATTTTAGTTTATGAGCGATGAAACACATTTTCATTTAAAAGGATCAGTACGTTCTACTTGTATTATATCTGTCAACAGAGTTATTCAATAATATTGCACAAATACCTACAAGCGTCGTATAATTTAGTTGTAAGTAAATTGTTCACTGGCCAATTGGCGAACTTCCGCCCAGACTAGGTATTTCGTTCAATCTATGATGCCGCAGTTGGAGTGAATAGAACGAGAAAAAAAAACCATTATACGATTCACTTGTAAATGACCAGCGTTGACTAGGGCCAGAATAGTAACTCTGGATAGCGATGAATTCAATGACCTTAGCGATCTATAGAGGTTAATGAACCTGCAGAACTGGTAGAGTTTCTGAAAGCTAATGCATCTAAAATTATATCCAAAATAGCCATAATATAAGCCTTGTAGTAATAGAAGAGCAAAACGATGCTAACGTATTACTCCAGGTGTTTGTCACGACCGCCGAGACAAGCCTCTTATACGAAATAAACCAATAAGGAAAATGTTGTATAATAAGGACTTTGTAGCTATTAGAGTAACTGTTTGCTTAAAAAATAAATGCTAAAAATATGGAAAATGCATTTAATAAAATAAAATTAATCAGTATACACTATAAAGTCACGAAAATTTTTGAAAAGTAGTAAGACTAAATTTTTCAAAATTTTTTGCTACTAGGCGATATTTTTATTTGATAAAATGTTAAAAATGTATAGTAACAGCTGCTGAAATTGAACAAGAAATAATTAAATCTATTGGATAATATCAAACATTCCATAATATTTGCTTAAATCGTTGTGTTAATATAGTGTTGGCAATTATTTCCAATTCTAAAAGCTTTTAAAATAAAGTACATAATAAGAATAAGGATTCCTGTTTAATTATTGAAAAATGTTGTAAGGTAGCATTATTGAAGTATAGGTAGTTAAGCAAGTAATTTAAATTTTCAATAAAATAATTTCAAATTACAATTCAAAATATTAACTATAGTTAGATTATACATAATAAAGATTAAGAATACTAGACCAGATATTTTTAAGTTGTCTTCAGTCGTCGCTGTAAGGGAAAATTATTCTTACGACTTGTGTGGGATACAAACTCACACTTCTTCGGTATATAAACCTTATTTTATAGGCCCTTACGCACTAGGCCACCAAGGTCCCCGTAATTATTTTACTTATTACTTTCAATTTATGTATATTAAAAATTTTTTGCTTAATCTAAGTATTAGTTAAATTGTTAATTCAGTTAACTATTACAAACAACTGAAACGTCATCATTTACAAGGGTTAGTAAATGGTGTTAATTATTAGAATAATTAAAATTATTACTACTACTACTTCTTCTAGAAATACTATTACAATGCTGCACTATCTATAAGTATCTATTTGCTAAAACCGTACAATCAATTTACGTAATACAAACGTATATAATCCGCAATTTTTTAATAATCTATCCTTTTGTAATGCACTATTTAAATAGAACTATTTAACTCACTGCAATTAAATGCAAACTTTTGATTCAATTCAAATGCAAACTTTTGATTCAATTTCCAACATGTCAAGATTGAACCAAGATTTAAGTAACTAAATAAACAGACCAAGGTTTATTGTATGAACGAAAGTTTAAACATAAAAGTGTTGTTACTTTTATAAAGTTAATGTTAGGAATGTTAATTACAACTGTTAGTAACTACTACTTATTAATATTAGTGATGTTAATAACCATATTCTAATTAATCTAAAGTAAATTTCTTTAAAACACAAAAAGAAAAGAATCTAGCAATGGAAACATCCAAGTTAAATTGTAATGAGAGATTTAACATTCATACTACGGCGATTTATCATGCGCCCGTAATGCTTTAAGGTTGAGGCATATCAGTGTTAATTTGTTGACGTTAGTATCAAAGAGTTCAGACTTTGTGTTGATTTATATAATCTGCTATATATTCTGCTAACACTGATACATTTTATTAAAATCATCCATTAAATCATTTTAAATCATAGATGTTATATATATTTTTTGCAATTTTTTCGTGCTGTTATCTTCCATTCAATAATCATAAATTTTTTGTGTTCCATAAAAATTTTTCTGCTAGCATTATTTCAGTAAGTACTTATATGTATGTTTTTTTAAAATAATCCTTAATTAATTATTTGCCAATGCCTTCAGTTTTTATTTATATTATTTTATGCCGACAGTTAGACTATAATCATTATCATATAACTGTAATTTTTTTTTTTTAGTTAAGTAAAACTAAAAATAAGGTAAAATTCAAGAATCATAATAAGTTGTGATAGAAAACTACGTAACCCGGGAAAAAACGAGAACATAAATAACTTCTCTCATGCAATAAAACAAAGTAGTTATGAAAAAAGTAAAAAAAAAAATTAAAAAAAACAAAAACAAAAGAGAAACTTGTGAAATATTAATGTTTTCATTTTTTTTTTTGTTTTTTTTTTTATTTCCTTTTTCTTTTAGACATTTTCCAAACTATTTGAAAATAAAGAAAAGTAAAAATTCTTAAGAATTTTGGCATTCAACTCTAACTAAAACTTATATTGCATAACAAAAACAAAACGAAAATTTATTCTATTAGAAAAGTTTTTCAGTAAAACTTAAAAGCGCATTTTATACATATATTTATTATTTATATGTAAATGTATTTTTATATATTTTATAATAAAATGTAGTTATGCCGACCGGAAACAAGACTAGGGAAATGAGGTTAAGATTTTATATCCCTTTCCTTTTCATTTTCTCTTTATCTTTACAATTTTCAAAGTATAGTTAAAGTATAGACTTTGTATTTTTCTACACTAATGCTTCGTTTATAAACTAAAGAGGAATTTTTATTTTTTTTCTTGCCAATTTTTTGTCTCTTTCTTTCTTCTTAAATTTGTAATTAAAATAACGTGAATTTAAAAAGCCAGAAAAAAAAAAAATACATAAAAATAAAATAAAATTTATTTATTTATAATTCAACAATTTAACTTGGTGACATTTCTATACTCATTTGTCAAAATAAAATTTCTTTTTGTTGTTTTTTTTTTTTTGTTTATTATTTACTTTTCATGACGAACGATAAACTTGTAAATAGTTGACATTTCTAATAACTTTTGTAAGAAATTAATTTTTTTTTTTTTCTTTTTGATTTCTAAATAAATTGAAATAAAAGCTGACCTGATTTTTGATTTAATTTTTAATTTTGTTACTAATTCACTTTTGTTTTCTAATACTAATTAAATTGTAATAGAAAAAACTTTAAGATTTAATTGAGGGAAAATAAAAAACAAAAAAAAATGGGTATATGTATGTATGTAGGTATCAGTTGATCTTAAAAATTTAATTTAATTAAATATAATTTCAAGTAAATTTTTAAAAAGTTTTGAATTTATTTTTCGTGAAGTGGCAATTAAAGAGTAGAAAAAGATTAGAGTACAAAAACTTTGTATGAAAAACTTTGTACTTAATTTCATTTTAGATGGGAACTATATTGTAAGATATGAGCTTTAAAAGAATTCTGTTTTAATAAAGTCAAGTTCTGCCATATCAACAAAAAAAAAAAAAGAGAAGAACTTATACTTACTTATGAGCGAATGTTATTTAATTTTAAACTTACCACTAGATTGAACATTTTTTCCCTTATTCCTTTTTTAAAATTTTATTTCAAACTTTTTGAAACGTTTGAACGTTTGAAACGTTTAAAGCTAGAAACTTTTTAAGACTTTAGTCTATTAAGATAAAATGCCAATAGTAAAATGCAAACTCTTTTAAGGTAAATTGCGAATATTAGTTACATCTCAAACATTATAATGTCACATTTAGTAAAAATGAAACAAGTAATAAAAAAAATAAGGGTTTTCAAAAAAGCACATTTCCAAAAATTAAAAAATATTCTATAATATGTTTTAGGTAAAGAGCACATGGGTATACTGAAAAATAAACTTATAATAATCTAAAAATTTAAAAAAAAACTCGTTAGAAAAACGAGCTTTCATTTTTGTTTATTACTTCAAAAAAATTTGGACACGTGTTTAAATAACAGTTGTTTAAAAATAGGAAATTTTCAGTTTTTGACACCATACATCACCTAAACGGGCGGGAGGCGCAAAAATATTTTCTAGAAATGAGTTATACTTATTTTCAAAGATTTAACTTCTCTCAAAATTTCAAGTTTCTAATTTAAACTGTTCGGGAAGATAAAAAGAGAAAAAAATTTTGCAAAAATTGACTTTCACGTAACGGTAAATGAAAATTCCTTATGGCAAAAGAATATGTTTATTATATACATATTTGTGAAGTTACTAAAAGCAGCTATCGTTTAGCATCAGATTGAAGATATATCTTATAGAGCTTGTGTTATAAAAATTTAAATATAGGGTCTTTGTGAACTTTGTGGGACTGTAGCTTCGTAACAAGTGGGACTACAGAAAAAAGCTGTCCCATAAAATTCATTTTTTTTTGCGATATTTATCCGTAGTTAAAATTTCATTACTCTATTTCAAACAGTGTACAACTTTTAAATTTTGCTCTATTTCAAAAAGTGTAGAACTTTTAACAAGCCTCAAGCTTTGAAGCATATCGGTACATGAATATTTTATTGAAAAGGTAATGAATACTTCAGAAATTAAGTAAGTTTTAACATTCCGTTTTATTACCTTTACGTAAATTTTATAAAGAACCAAATTTTTTTTACGAAATATAGCAGTTTTAAATTTTATCCATCCATATACATAAGTTTTGGAGCCAAAAGGTTCGCCCACACTCTTTTACACATACCTAATTATATAAATAGAATATTCTCGGGGCCTAATCTGATTTATTGGTTAATTAAGATAATTTTTTGCTTAATTTTTGAAATCTTTAAGATACAGATTGCTAGTTAAGTTTTTCTCGTGTGGAAATTTGTATATAATATTGGAAAGTTGACAGATTTAGTAAACGAAAAATTGTTTTTTTCATATTTTTCCTATTTGGGAATAAAATCCATCATCAAAAGTTTTAAAAATGTATTTTTCTCTAATAATTATAATATAAAACTAAATATAATTTGCTCAATCAATTACACATCCCTGATTTTTTGCTCACTTAATGAAAATGTATATACTCAAGATTGGTTTTATTATAGAGTAGATTGTCTGTTACAATATTCTTATTGTTGTGAAAATAATACCTCTGTGTGAATATGGTATAAAACCAAAGACTTCAACAAAACCTTGAAGTTACATTACTTTTGAAACTTTTTTGAAAATTCTATTTTTGTTTAATCATTATATGTATGATGGTATGAATTTTTACTTACCTCTACAAAACTAAAAAACAGAATTCCATTTAATTTACTTCTTCTAATATTTTTTGTTAAGTTTTTCAACTTGTTGTCCTTTTAAAATTTTCTTCAAGTTGCAAATAAAAGAATAGGACAATGAGAAAAAATGTCAGTTTGTACTCAAAAAATAACAACTACTGAATCTTAAAAAGGAATAAAAACAATGCCAAAACAATTAGAAAAAAAATATAAACTAGTTTTAGGAAAAAAAAAAAGTTTTTAGTCCTTACTACAAAATAATAAACAAAAAAGTTGAAGAAAAAAATATGGATAATATAAGGATATATGTATAGAATAACTTCAAGGATCGAAAAAGGATTGGGAAGTAAAACCAAAAGAACAAAGATTTTTTCTATTTTTTTTATACCTGCATGAACGTAGTTCTAAGAGTATAAAAAATTTGCAATTACGTTTCTGACACTAGAATGTAGACGAAATAGATATGGAAAACTATAAATATAAATATTCAAGCGATTTAGCTATGTATGTACGTTCGTCCGTTCAATAAATCAAATAACCATCAATAAATAATGGAACTAGGATTTTGAAATTTATACCACTTCATTTTTATATAAATACCACATATGGTATTAAAATTAAACAAGTTCGACAAAAGATTCAATTAACTGCCTTATAACTCAGCCCCTAATTACATATTTTGCAATTTCTACAAAAAACAAAATTAATTTTTATGCTGAAAATTGGTTAATCGAATGCAACAGTTTTGGGTACCTACCTGTCAGTTTCGGCTAGCTGTTTATGCTCTTATCTTGCCACTATAGATGATCAAATTTTATACCAATAACTTATGTATAATTTGGTAGTATGCTTTAGGTAGTACCGATTTTATTAACTGTGCTGTGATATAACTTTGAAATTTCTTAATTATAATATACCTACTTAATTAACTCAAGTGTTACTATAGCAAGACTGTATTCAGTTTGCCAATGTTGCTTGCCTGTATTTTCAATTGCCAGTATTATCATTTGACTGTATTTACTTTGACTGAATTTTTTATTTAACTAACTCTAAAATTCTTCTTAATTATATGTTTTACACATACATACGTATTTTAGCAACAAATGGTGACTGCCTCCAAAATTCCTACTAAACAAATTATTTTTTTTTAATGCATTTCTCTGCTACATAAATGTGGACAGGAAATTACACAACCTTTCCTGTTCAGGCATGGTTGTAAATGTCGTAAGGGGGAATAACTTTTACGACGTGTGTGGGTGTCGAACCCATACTCCCTCGTTGTGTTTACAGCGTATTGTATAAGCTCTTATCCACTAGACCACCGAGGCCCCTGCAAATTATCCCATATAATTTAATAAATAATCATAACCATATAATCATATAATTAAAATCCCCTCATATAATTTTTTACATACATATTGTATTTACAAAATTTTCTCTGCCTCCCCTAAACTGCTGCTAAACAAATTACTGAAACCCTGAACTTGGGCATGATAAAATCCAAAACGGGTTAAAAGGCCAATAAAAATTAGTAAAAAAAAAAAAACTCTGATCTTGTAACTCTAAAATCCTCTCCAATTATATGTTTTACATACAATTAAATGAAATTGAGTCGAATGATAATACAGTAATGTGAAATACAGCCAAATGATGCTACAGGCAACTTGCAAAAAATTACAGTTAAATGACGAATGAAAGTGTCAAAGTTACAGTTAAATGAGACAGTAAAACGCAAAGAAAGAGAGAGAGTTATAAAAACAGCATATATTATGGTCGTAAAAATATCCTAGAGTTGGCATATACTTGTTCGTTTATTTTTTCTTTTATATTAAACAAAATTTGTTTGGCTTTACTCCAGCCCCTTACAAAATTTAAAATGGATAGTATTTTAAAAAATTTAATGTAGTAAAATATCTATAAAAAGTATCTTGTATCTCTAAACAGTGAAAAGATAGTAGTGTTGAAATTTAAAATTACTGCTCTATCCTTATTTTACTTTTCCGATTTTACCTTTTATTTGTTTTATTTTTACCTGTAATTTCTTTGTTTTTAATTTTTTTCTTTTTTAATTTTCTAATGATGAGTTTCTTTTGTGCTTTTATGGTTTTTTTTTTTTAGTTTTGTGTACTTAGGTGTATTATTTGTTTATATTATTTTTTTAGTTAATTTATTTTCAATTTTTTTGTTTGTTTGTTTGGTTTTAAGTGAATTTTAGTATTACCATGGTTTGAATCTTAATCTTAATAGTTCTGAAAAAAAAATTATTAAAAACCAAAAGTTTATTTATCCTTTTATTTATTTGTTCACAAATCTCTTACAAACCACAAACATAAATTATAATATACTAAATGAATTTCCAATAGTATAATTTCTTATATGTTAAAATCCGTTCAAAAACTTTAATTTATAAATAAAAGACTCTTTAGGAGTTCTTATTGCAATCATCAAAAAAATGTCACTTTAATTTTTATCGTATTAAAATTTTACAAAAAGAGAATTTTATAATTTGATTTTGTTATGCCGGTTAATTCTTTCTAACAAAATTTTTCACTTAAATTTAAACTCTTTCATTTTCATTCATCGAAATGGCTAAAATTGTACTAAAAAATTCTTTTAGGTAGAAACCACTGTCAAAACTAAACATCAAAAAATATAATTTTTTGCAATGGGCACGAAATCAAATTAAACGTTGAAATACATACCAAAAGAAATTTCTTTTAAAAATGTTGGTCAAGGTCATCAAAAAATCGGTAAATAAGTTTTTTCTTCCCACTCCTATATTATATAAAGATCAAAGGACATTCACAAAGTCATAAAAAATAAACTGAGTTTCAGTTGCTTTTCGCTAAGCCATTCATTTTCACTCGGTTATAGCTATTGTACAAGATTATGACTGTATGAAAGACAAATATTATATTTGTTCGCCATCTGTTATCTTATACAGGAATTAATTATTTTCTAAATTTATATTCACGAATTGTGATATTACGATGCTATTATAAAAGCCGGCGACTTCTACTACGCCATTTATGACAGATTATTTTAATTATTAATCAAAAATATTATCAGTAAAATATAAACAGTCATCAATATAGCCGAATATATTTTGTTTATAAATAAATAGAAGAAAATTTAAACTATTATAAAATAGAAATACTAATACTGCTTGTATTAGAGAAGAAAAATGTATCTGCAATAACCCAAGTATTAACTTAATGAAAACGTTAAAATGAAAAGTTTACATCTTTTATTAGGTTTTGCGGCGATCGCTAGGTTATAGGTATCTCTATATATTTTTTCTTCCAGTATTAAAATGTATTTGTTTCTGTTTTATTTGCTGAAGCACTGCCGCCAGTACAATGAATGATATGCTAATTAAGTATATTTTTTTTCAATATGTTCCCATTTCAAATTTTTTTTAAATATCCTTCAATTTTATACCCTATTGGTCAAATACTAATTACCAAACTAATTTAACAGTTAATTAAATTTACTACATTTATTGTCAAAATAAAATAATTTTCGAAATTTTTGAAAGTTGGCAATCCTAGTAATCATAAAATATTATTTATTCTTATGTATATTTTTAAGTACTTTTTATTTTCTTATCTGTACGGATACTTATGTACTTAGGAAAAAAGGTAAATTAAATAGAACAAAATAAATAGAGATCCTTGTTAAATTTAACGTTATTTTTTTTTTGTCCTTCTTTTCTTTTTATTGTATTTCTATACATATTTTTTTTCCTTTTATTGTTTTAAAATTTACAAACCCAAGGATAAAAAAAAATCCAAACAAAACATCTTTTGTAAATATTGCCAAAAGTAAAATCCAGAAAATAAACTATGAATCTTGGAAGTTACCTGGAATTTCTTTTGTCTACCTTTTGTTTGAGTTCTTGTTTTTTTACTGTTTTAATAAGATAAAAACACAAAAATGAAAATTGTATATCTATATTTGTATCTTAAAAACAAAAAAAAAAATCTATAGATTTGTATTCTTCTATAAAGAATTTAATTTTTTGTTTTCTATACGTATCTAATCATAGAATAAACGACATATTTTTTTTTGATTATCTATGTAGTTGTGAGTGTCCTTTTTACTTTTATCACCTAACAAAATTACCGCAATATTGTTATCATCATGAGTTATTATGAGCTGAAAGAGATTTAAAAGAAAATTTCATGATTAGAAAAGATAAGCAGCCAAAGAAATAAAACTTAAAGTATCTTGAAAGATTTCTTGTCCAAAAATTTCTTTTTTTTTTTTAAATATAAGTATACTTAAATGTTATTATAATTATTGAGCCAAATTTTTGTTTTTTTTTTTTGTTTTAAGAAAAACTTCTGAAACAAAAATTAAACAAGGCAAACAAATAATGAAAAAAGATTATTGATTTTTGTAAAAAAAAAAATCTTATTCGTAGTCCAATACTTTTTGTAATGGTAAATTTAATATTGAATATGGTAACACGTCAATTATCTTTTAAAAAATTATTACTAAATTTCATTTATTGTTTTTTCATCATATTTTAAGATATGAGGTTATAAACTCCTAAGATTAAAACATTACACTTTTCTTTTATTGAATCACTATAGATTCTGGCTGTCGGTGATTGGACATTGGCATAATCGCACGATTTAAAATATATTTTTTTTTGAAATTTTTTAATTCTATGTACTTCATTAGACCCATTATAATGTCTTCACCTTCAATCCTTTGCGAAATTTTAAATATATGTAGATTCACATAATCAAGCAAATGAATAATGATTTTATTCGTGTAGTATTGAAAAGTAGACTATATCCTGAATTGTTTTAAGCCTAGGCCTGTTTATTTAGTCATATTGTTTTTTTTCCCTAAAGGAAATGGGAATCTTCTCCTTGGTAGTGTCAGATTCTTACTGATTAAACGCACCTCCCCCTGTAGCCAATATAATGGGATGAAATCCTTACCTGCCAACGCATGGTAATATTTTTTATTTATATGACCTGACCGGGAACCATGTGAACCCAAAACCCTTCGATTGAAAGGTTGGCAACTAAACCGCTGCGCCATGAGTCAGATTAAGCACTATATCCCTTTAATTTAACTGATGAACTTTAAAAAAAAAAACAAATATTATGATGATCTCCAAAATCAAAAATTCTATTTATATCCAGAAAAATTTTCTTTTCTTAAATTATTCAATGAGTGCTAATGAAATTAAATAATTTCGTAGATTTTCATTGTTGTAATCATAAATTTAAAAATATCTCAACAACATGAAATGCTTATCAGTTATGCAATATCCCAAGATTTTAAAAGTGCTCTTTTTAAAAATGTTAAGAAATACCATTCTGCATTTGTGACTATTTTCGAATCAAAATATATGTCTCTTCGTTAATTTAAAAATCCTGTATCCTAGATCCTAAAACCCAAAATTGTAGATATAGTTTATAGTATTAAGAAAGACCATACAATAAAAAATATAATAATTATAACTAAGTATATAAAGGTTAAGACATTTCCTCCGGTTTCAAATTTTCAGATTGTAAAAATATCTTATATTACTTAAGATATAACTATCTGAATACAGAGGTCCTTAGAAATCTCTTTGAGAGGCTGCAGTTCCATAATTTAGTTAGTTCTTATCAAAGTTATTCTACAACTGTCATTTTTAAGTGTACATATCGTTTACTACAAAGTATGTATAATGTGTCGAAAATCTCAACCGGTATAGAAGTTTTGTAAGCAACCAGGCGTAGGGATAGTGTGAAACTAATAAGCAAATTTTTAATTTTTTTTTTTTGATGTTCTAAAATTATACAGAATTATACAGAAAATTATAAATTTTCACGATAAAGAAATTTTCAAATTAATTCCAATAGATCGAAATGAAAAAGAAATGTTTACCATAATGTTGATACACGTGTATTGCTCCTCTTTCTGGAAATTTCATTAAAGAGAGAAACTATTATTGAACTCAAAATTTTATATTTAATTTGTAAATGGGTTAACCTTGTTATGGTGTTTGGAATAATTTTAATTAAAACCAAATCTTTATATACATATATATTTATATGTACGTATATTGTGGTATTGAATAAACAAAATGGTGGCATTGAAAGACAAAATAATTAAAATTTAATTCAATAAATATTTGTTTTTATAGCATTTATTATGGTTCAAAATGGAAAATTTATAGATATAAGTATTGTGGAAAATTATATATGCCTATACTAATTTGTATTGAAATAATTGAAAACAATTAGATACAAGGATTTTGTTTATATTTTAATTTGTTATATATGTACATTTTTCCATCTCTCGGATTGCAGTTGAAATAATTTCATAACTGCGTGTTTAGGTGAAATATAAAGAAGTTTTTGAGAAGAAGAAATATTAGAGAAAAGGATTCGTTTAATTAAATCTACAAAACGGCTAAATATTTTGTTTATTTATATTTTTGAAGGAAGGAAACTTCAGAACTGAAAAACTTTTAAGTCAACAAAAAATTTATTGGAAATTATAACAAAGTTTTATTAGATACTTAATACGAAAAATATTAAAAGACAGATTAATAGTTTCAATTTCAATTTACAGATTTAATTTTTGTGCATTTTTCTGTCAAACAGATTTTACAAAAAAAACAAGAAATAGTATATAGTTAACTGTGTCACGAACATAATGTATATATACTGGTTCCGTAAAATTTATTGGAGATTTGTTTATTAAAACCGAAAATTTCGGAGTTGTAACTATGTCACCTTCTCGACTCCATTATACCAAACTAACAAAATTTTACAGAGTTTTTTGCCAGAAAACTTGATAATGTGCCACAAAATTTCATATGTCTATCTTTAATAACAAGATATGAGCCTATAAGTTTTGTAGTTACTGAAGAAAGGCACTGAATTATGCTCATATAAAAATGGAAGTTGTATGAAAGGAACACAAATCTGTTGTTCCAGACATACAAAATTTTAAAGAGATCAACAAGATTTTGAGTTGGCCTAAAACTTAACTTCTTTTAATAAAATGTAAGATATATAGTTTAATTAGACACTGACTTATCCTCATTAAAAAAAATAAATTGTATGGCTGCTACTCGAATTCTTCGATCCAACTTATTCATTGAAGTCTAAAACGCAATGGTAAATTTATGTCATATTTTTATACGTGTAAAAATACCTTTAATAGATCATTATTAACCTTCTTCTTTCTGGTTTTTCAAAGTCCTAATTACATTTTAAAAATTTTTATTTCCTAAATTGATTTTTATTCACTTGTAATGAAAAATTTACATAATATAATCTGCCTGATACATAAAAATTACAGTGTACATTGACTAAATCATAACAATAGCATTTGCAATATCTTTAATAAAATCTCATTCATAAACCATTTCTCAATTCTGAATGGTTTTACGAAATTATAATGCCGAATTGTGTAAGTTGTAAGAAGAAAGTTTTAAATCTAAAATTTAAATTTAAGTGTAGTTAGTAAGAAGAAAGTTTTAAATCCTGAAATATGTAAAATTAAAATGTTCTGACAAAGATATTTCTAAAAATGTTCCAGGCCTCTTATACCTTATTCCGATTCTGGTGCTTAAAAATATCGATGTACCATAAAAACTAAGAGACGTATCTTAAATTCTATAATACTGTACGTATATATTGTTATTTTAATCTCATACATATATAAAAAAAAAAAAAACTCAACTTAAGAGATTATTTTCCAAAATATAACTGTTTAATCCATTATGCAATTTTAATTTTTTTGTGTTGTTTTGTTCAAAAAGGCAAACAAAAAAGGCAAAAAAAAAAAAATCGTTTTATCTTATTTGTTCGAATATCCAAGTTAAAATCTCAATTGTCATATATAAGCAATTTAACCTAAATCTTTTTTTTACTGTTATTGTACCACCACCTTTCCCCTTATATTATCCTACAGAACAATTGAAATTTTTATTTTAAAAATTTAGATGTTTTTTTTTTTTTTTTTGTCTAAATTAAAAATAAAATTTTAATCAAATTGAATAAAATAACCTTAAGACTAATTAATTTTATTTCAATCTTCATTCAAATTTCATTCATCATCAATAATTTGAAGGTTTCAATCGGATCAATTCTGTTTTTTTAATATCTAAAAGAGATTTTTAAGTAGAAGAAAACAAATGGTATTAAAAATATTGTTTAAACAATAGCACTTTTATATAAATTTATTTATTTTTTTTTAATTTTATCTAAAGATAATAAATAACAGAATCGTGACCATTTGGGCTAATCCTGTATTGTATACATGTCATATTATTTATTTCTTTTTGAAAAAAAAAAAAATTTTTTTTGCAACAGTTTATCTTTTAATATGTAACCAAGATAGTGAAAGTCCTTCATAGCTTCGAGCTGTTTCTTTTATTTTTATTTAGACGCTTCGTTATATTAATTATGACATCAGACATAGAAAGACAGATTCAATATTGATAGCTTGATTTTTTTTTTATTATAACTATAATATATGCAAATAATTGATTAACCAAAAAATCACTCATTTAAAATTATTGTTTTGAATTTTCTTTTAAGTTGGCAACATTATTTTTAATTTTTTCTAACATATGAAAACTATTGTTCTACGTTGTACGACCTATTCGAATTGCTAAATGAAAAGTACAAAACAAAAAAAAAAAAAAAAAGACTATGGAATGAAAATAATAAGTATTAAAAAAACAAGAAAGAATATAAAACGAAAGGTTTTTAAAGGTGCACATTTTCCAAAATGCAATACAAACAGTTTAGAATTGTGACTTGCACCAAAAATTTTATATATGTGGTTCTTGAATAAATAATCCCACTATTTTATTCGAATTTACTTTTTTAACTTTTATTAATTCACTTTTATTATTTCAAAACTTATTCTATTGACTATTAAATTTATTAAAAATTGTTTTAAGTTGACTAATATTCAAAATTACTAACGGTAATTTACCACCAAGCTACACGACTTCTGATGTAGTGATCAATTAAAAATCAGTATTAGTAGAATGTTAACTAAAAACCTATGTGGTTATTTCAAACGGGAAAACAAACTTGACGAAAAAAAAGAGAGTAGCATGGTGAATATTTATCATTTATTAGACAGTGGTTGCACTACTTGATTTTAATAGTGGGTAATTGTGCTGCTGCGTAATTGTCGGCCTCCTACATTTGGCCGTCCTAATTTGACACCCAACCCTGTTTTCGTGTTCCATACTTCGTACCAGTTTTTCTACTTCGTATCGGTTGTGGTTTAATTTCTTCGTTATTCTGTAGGATGAATATTTATCGTTAATTAGGCAGTGGTTGCACTACTTGATTTTAATAGTGGATTCCACTGCATAATTGTCGGTCACCCATACATATATAAGAAACTAATTGCAAGTAATCTAAGTGGCACTTTCTTTAATTTTAAGAAAACCTCATATAATTACTTAAGAAAAGCTGTTAAGACAATGTCAAAAATCTTTCTTTACTTTCTCTGTTTACATAATTTGAATATTTTATCTAAAAGCATTCCGGAGCAATCAATCAAAAGGAAGCAAAATTTTGTAAAATTTTGTCTCATATAACGGTAATTTACATAATTATACACTACATTGCAAAAAATTGTATAATTTTCTATTGATTAATAAAGGTAAAAAAAAAAAATCATGTCGTTTGACATTTTTAGATTGAAAACATGTTAGCAGAATCTGAGATATACATATTTAAAAATAGAGCTTTAAAATTTTAAGAGATGTAACTACGTAGTGGATGGGGCTATATTAAAAAAGAAGTTGTTTCACAGCATTTTTAAGACTTTATTACTCGAACTTGAACGTTGTGAAAGTTTGTACAGAGGCAGATGCAGGATAGAACAAAACTAGTAGGCTAGTTTTTAAACTTTTTTTTGTACTAAAATTATAAAAGATTTAAAAATTGAGGGATTTTGAACTTTAAAGGCATAAAAAAGATTAGTATGTAGATAAATTAGAATTTATGAAAAAAAAAAACAAATTTTTTGAAAATGCAAATGAGTTCACCTAGAACTTTGGATCGCCTTTCAAAATTGCTCATACGTTTTGAATACCAAAATGCAAACATTATTTTAATCTATTGCAATTCATTCGGAACTCTTCAATATTTTGGCTGTAAGTATTCCAAATTATTTATTCATTCCAGGATTCTAAAATTTTGCATCCTAAGTTTGATTTTAGCTCGGTCGAATGAATGGTACTGAATAAATAAATCTTCCACAAAATTAATATGTATTTCAAGTATATCTAAAAAAAATTAAAAATTGAATTGCTTAATTATTTAAAACATATTAATGCAAACAGAGATACAAAAGACAAACGAACAAAGTTAACCTAACTAATGAGCATATTTTTTTTTTATTTTTTTCTTTTTAAAGTTTATTCTTAAATAAAAAAAATAACATTGAAGATGATGATAAAAAACTATTACGAACAAATTAATGAATAATGAAAGTGCAAAAATCAGTCATGCTTCAAATTTACTTGATGATTCGTGTTTTAGGGAACACTCGTTCATTATACATAATATTACGAACGACTATTAAAAATTTTACAAAATCAAATTTTTGCTATAGCTGTAATTTAGCTGTTGTGTGGTACCAATGAACTGAAATATATGTATAGGTATGTGTTTTTTTTTTTTGTTTTTTCTTTCAATATTCAGTTATTGTGTATTACAGCTAACTGCTGTTATATGATCAACATTACAAGATTAATGAAATTCATACCTGTACACAATTAAAAAACGCTCTCAAATGGATACAAAAAAAAAAAAAAATAATAAAATAAAACAATTGCACAAGTCATAGATAGTAAAAAATGTAGAGATGTGCTTTGGATGGTACATTTAGGGATTTTGAAATACAAAAATAATGAACATGAATTCTAATTTTGAAAAAGAAGAGAAGAAAATGATTATTTTTAATACTTATGTATTTGTAATGAAAATTTTTAAAATGTGGAAAATAACAAAAAAAAAAAAATTGAAATAAATATAGTGTTGCAACCTAATTTGTTATTGTATGTAATATAATCATCTCAATAGTGAGTGAGGTTTTTTTTGTTTTTTAAATAATGATAGTATTAAATTCTTAAATGAAATTAGTAAATAAATTAAACAAATACTTCATCATATATAAAGGACTTCTTAAAATAGCATGAAATTTTTGGGAATGGATTTTTTTTTACATTCTCTTTAACCCGTAGAATACTAATTGGCTTTTACCCTAAATAAAGTTTACAAATTCAAAAATATTCCTGACCTCATAAAAAAAAAATGTAGTAATGAAGATAATTAAAATTGCTTTAAAAATTTCACACTTATCAAATGTATTGATTTTAGAAGGTCGCATAACCATTTGATGAAAAAATTGTCCAGTTTAACCTTTTGAAGGATAAAGCATGTACAGCACGGCAGTTAATATTATTTGAAGATGAATACAAAAAAAAAAAGATTATTAGTAAATATTTTCTAGAATTAGATTGAAGAAATAGCATCAACTTACGAAACACCAAAATTAATTTTGAACACCGTTCAATTCAACTATAGTTTTACATGATTTAAAAAAAAACTGTCTATCTTAAAATGTTATTTAATCTATAACAGCAAGCAATTTGGTGACATCCATCATATCGTTATTCTTATTATCCATATTATCCTAAGAAATGGTTCCATTCGTCTACCAAAAAAATCAACACATTATCGTTTAATGTTTTTTTACTTAAAGTCATAAGAGGAATCTATCATAATTTTAAATGTAGAATCAGTACAAAATATTTTAAAACCTTTACATTTTGATTTGTTGTTTTAATAAAAATGTTTTATATATAAAAAAAAATTTTAATATGAAAAATGGAACTCTATCTTATTAGTTTATATACTAGTATAGGTTGAGACTTGTATACAGTTGATGTAAGTATATTTGATACTTCAAATGACTTTCTTCTGTTTCGTAAAAAAGTTGAGAAGACCACATACAAATTATAATCATTCATTGAAAATAGTATCTGGTAAAATTATTCTTAAATATTCTGATCGTTTTGCCCGACGTAAAGTTAATTGTTATACAAAGCTTTATCAAAAGTTCACATAGTGGACTTATTAGGAGAATGTATATCGGAGAAAATCATAAATGGTCTTAACTAATAGTCTAAATGTTTCTCAACAGGGGTCTAATACGAAATCTCGGTTTTACAAATCTTGTTTTGCAAAATCTCGTTTTTACAAAATCTCGTTATTCTTTTTTGTGGCCCAAGCTCAAATTAAAATAAAAAAATCAGATTTTGTAAAAAAAAACAAAGATATTAATTTTTAAATAATAAACTTTTAAAAATTAAACTACTAAATCAACTGTCTTAAAACATATGAGTTACGGCACTTTTAATTTTTTCATTAAATATTGAAACCAGTATTCTTATATGAATTTTATTATTGGGTCCAATTGCGGATTTCAAGGAGGGGTAATTTCCTTTTATTCAGTTTGAACAAAAACTCCAACAATATAATAAAAAAAAAACTTTTAAAGAAAATATGAGAAATAAAACGCCGGGGTGTTATTTCCCATTAAATGTAAAATAAAGTCCCGAAAATATTATTTCACATTTAATAAGAAATAATATTCGGGGCTGTTATTTCTCATTGCGATTGAAAAATAAAGTTCCGGGGTGTTATTTTACATTTAATGAGAAATAATGAGAATTTTAAACTTTTTTTGTGTTATGAAATTATATTTTGTTATTACTTTTTCCGGAAAATTTTTCTTTAATTTCGTCATTTTTTTTAGTTTTTACCTAAAATTTAATATATTATTTTTGCTATACTAAAAACGAGATTTACCGAGATTTAAAAACGAACGAGATTTTGTAAAAACAAGATTTTGTAAAACAAAATTTTGAAGAAACGCGATTTTGTAGAACGAGATGTTAAAAACTGAGACTTCGTATCACTTCGTCTCAACAGATCTACCTTGTTACATATACCTTGTAAAAGTTCATAAAAATTCTCATACTTATATAACTTATAATGATTTAATTTAAAACTTAATGGTTAATGGTTGTTTAAGTTTTAATTTAATTTTGAATTTTTGATAACTATTCCTTTTTAATATGTCATAAATTACTTTACGCTAGACTAGAAATAATTTAATGTAATTCTATTACATATTATAAACAAGGTAAAATGTAAACCAACGGTTTTTCAAAGTGCACATTTCCAAAACTCATTACAAACTGTTTAGAAGTGTGACTTACACAAAAATTTGAAAATTTCATGTAATAAGAAAAAACGTGAAAATAGGACATTTTTGAAATTTTGAGGGCCCGTAATTCCGGAATCCTATATAACTAAGAAAAGCCGTCAACACACGTAAAAATATATTATTGAACCTTTAATTCATGTCTTGCCGAAGAAAAATTTGTACAGGTGCCTAAGTTACTCTTATAACTCTTAAATAGGGGGTGCTACCAAAAAATTTTCTGAGGAAACTTATACTAATTCTAAAAGTTCTTTCTTGCCTCAAAATTTCAAGCCTCTACCTAGAAGCGTGCCGGAGTTATGAAAGTAGAAAAATCATGCAAAATTTAATTTTCAGATAACGGTAAATTTAAATACTAAATTTAAAAAAATTGTATAATTTTGATATTAATTTACAAAGTTAAAAGAAATACCCATCGAATGATGTTTTCAGATTGAAGCAGAACATAAGATATATACATTTGAAAATAAGGCTTTTTCAAAGTTTGAGGAGCTGTAGCTCCATAATGGGTGGGGCTACATGAAAAAGTTGTTCCACAAAATAATTTTTTTTATGAGACCTACCCATGGTTAAAATTTTTTTTCTCTATCTTTAACGGTGTAGAAGTTTTGTAAACAGACGGACGGACGGACGGACGGTCGGACAGAGTGAAACTAATAAGCACATTTTTTCAAAATTTTTTTGGAAATGTGCTAAAAACATTTTAAATAAATAATTTAATAAAAAAAAAAATATACTTTTATGGTTATATTAACAAAATATATTTTAATAAAACAAAAAAAATGTAATATTAAAAACAAATATATAATTTATTTCTTTTCTTTATAATTTGATTATACATAATTATTATTCATTAATTTTTATTTTTTTTCTTATATTTTTTTTCATTCTTCTATATACATACATTATAAACCAACAATCTTTTCTTTAATAACAAATTACATTAATTACATTTTAGTGAAAACTGTAAATAAAACATATACTCATAAAACATAACATAACATAACATAACCTAACATAACATAAAACATAAAAAAATATTACTTATTAATATTAATGAATCTAAAGTAATATTCCCATAAATATATTTTGATTCATATATTAATTAACAAAGAACAAATTTATTTTTTTTATAAGATACAAATATTTTTGTTAAAAAAAAAAAATTTAATTTAAAAAAAAAAAAAAAATCACATCAAAATAAAAAAAAATGAATTCAATTATTTTTACTATAATAAAATTATAATTAAACATGCAAAAAAAAAATAATAATAACAATAAATAATTTCAATCATAAAACGTAATAGATCATATTGAAAGCATAATTCGCCGCCATGAAATTAATGCCAACAAAAAAAAAAACAATAAATAAAAAAAAAACTAATAACAATGAAAAAAATAGAACAAAAATTAAAAGATACTACCGTTATTACGGTAGCAGTTGATTTCTTTTTATCGTCTTTTTTCTTTCAATTATGAAAATTAAAAATTTTCCATCAATCACACACACATACACATCATTATAATAATGGAGATTTTTAATTTATTAATTAATAATATTTAAGTTTTTTCTTTTGTAAGGACGGTGAGAATCTTTTAAAAATCTTCCCTTTCTTCTTTCAACGAAAGAAGAGAATGCCCCTCTTATTAGTATCAGATTAGCGGCTAAGCAACCTGCAAAAATGGTAAAGTTTCTGAATACATCGAAATGGATCTAAAATTAAATCCGATATAACCTAAATATAAGCCTTGTGGTTACGGTAGTGATAGCAAAACGGTGCAAACGCGCTAATCGTGTTATTTTCAATCGCTGTGTTATTTTCAATCACAATAGAAAAGTGTGTTAACATATTTTGTGTGTTATAATACACTTTTCTATTTTTTATATCTCAAAAACGGTTAGAGATAGAGGAAGAGTTATTTGGTACTAATTATAGGGCTTGCAAATTTGTTAATAAAAATAATTTTTGAATATTTGTTTCGAAATATTCTATAAAAAGTACCCCAAATGCAGGGTGTTCCAAAAAAAAAAATTGAGTTTGAAACATAATTTTTTCATTGTTCAATTAAATCATTTTAAACTTTTATAACTTTGTAACTGTTGAGTGTAAGGGTATGATTGGTGCACAATTAAAGGTTACAACTTACTCTAGAAAATGCATTTTCTTTTATCTCTCTTTAGCAAACCGTTTAAAATAAGTTATAGATTGTTTTATGAAAAGTCGCTAAAACATCTTTAACCACTCATATCTCGAAAAGGGTTCAGAATAAACCCCACTTCCTCCCCTCCAATACAAGGTTTTGTTCATCTCCACATGTTCGATTACCCATTTCAAGGAAGACTATCGAGTCGAAAACATACTGTATATATATATACTTCAAAAATAGTTGCTTCTAAATAGTTTCTTCTATAGTTATTTTTACCCTTCCAATGCGTAAAGAGAGTTAAAAAGGTTTAAAGTTGAAAAACTTTTTTCAAGACTACGTCCAGTCAGTATTTATTGTGCACACTGTAATACAATTTAATATATTTTACTCTATTTTGACAGTTCGACGCGTTCGAGAGCTGCAGGAGAGCGTGCATTGCAGATGCTGGGTTAAAGATTAACGGAAATGCAATGTATACAATAAACTGTCACTTATTATAAAAAAAAAATTCCATAAATACTTAGAATATTGCATTTAAAGCCATTATCAACCATTACCAAAGATATTCACATGGTTAAAATGATTAAATAATTTTAAAATGGATTTACTATAAAACTAAACATAGACAACTATGGAAGACAAAAGCAATGATATTAAATAATATCACTTGCAAAACTTACCTTAGAAAAAAAGTAACCTTTTTAAAAGCTAATCACTTTAAAGATGAATTTTTAAAGATTATAAATGTTTTGCAACAAATGGTCAGCTACAATTAAAAATACTATACATTGCTTTTTTTTTTTTGGTTTTGTTCATATTCAAAAGCAAAAAGACGTGGATTCACTGTGATGAATCGTGAATCAAGTGTCCAAAATATATTTTCAAAAAAAAAAAAAAAACACACTTTGCGAAATATTATTATATTATACTCGTATTATGTACTTTGAAGTTTTGAAGTTTGAATATTGATAAAAAAAAAAGTCACGATATAAAAATATTTTACTATAAATGTACATGTATATGTTTCTCACAACCTTAATATGCTTTAATAATTTTATATTACATTTTCTTTTTCGTTTTCATATTAATGAGAGCGTTAAAAAATAAGTTAAGAAACAAATGGTAAAAAACAACATAAAATGCAATCCAATATGTGAAGTGAACGGAAGGTTTAATAAACTCAATCTTTTTTTTTTTTACAACACAAAACAAAATGAAAATTTTCAAAAAGAGTATTTTTATATCTTATAGATACACGCCTAATTTTTTTTCATTTTTTTTGTTTTCTTTAGTATAGAATTAGGTCGTAATGTGTTTTTTTTTCTTTTTACTAATATATTTTTACTTATTTATATATTTTTTTTTTTGATCTAAATTTTAAATTTAATTCTCTCTAATCTTTTTTTATTTATTTTTTTTTTCTTTTTATACATTACAGGTAAGATACAATCAACAAAGATTAATGTATCCATACTACCCGAACCTCTTCTAAAAACACCATAATAATAATTACAACAATTACAAGAATAGTACATAATTATTTTAACCACAATAACCTCGAATTTTTTTTTTTTTTTCTTGCTGTTTTATTTTCTTGAAAAGTAGAAGAAGAAAAAGAAGAAGCTTTTATTTCATTCATTCATTCATTCATTTGTCAATAACAACCATTATACCATACAGTACTTAGTTGCATACTGGTAAAGTATAGTATTATGGAAGAAAAACAAAATCCAAGGTAATATCTATTTTAGTATATATGTAGTATACTCTTAAAAAAAAAAAAAAAACGTGACGGGTGTTATTTTCCGTTTTTGTGTCATTTTAGTGCAAAAAAAAACGGAAAAAATTTGATTAGTCACATGAGAAAAATTTTTTTTTTTTTGATATTTGGTTCTTTGACTTTATTGGTATATGTATAAGTGTATAGGTCTGTTCGTTAACAAAAATTTGACGGATAGTGGATGAGTTGAATTAGATTGATCGATTGCATTGGCATTTTAAATCAAAAAAAATATAACCAAATAATATAAACAAAATAATTCACTTCAATGGATGTTATTTTATTTGTAAGCAAAAGATTGAATGAAAAGTTAAAAGCAGAAAATTGAATTTAGACTACGCAGTTGAATGATTTTTGAAATATTATTGGAATGGGGTGTTAAAGATAAAAAAAAAAAAATGAATTATCAAGAATTTTTAAATATGTAATTGAAAAAAAAAAAAAAAAACAAAATAGATGTGATTCAATGTTGAAAAATTTCAGTGAAGGAAATAATAAGATAGCATTGAACCTTAAAATTTGTATTATATATTAGAATTAGATTTAACTTACTTAAAGTGAATATTTCGTTACTATTTAACAGGTGTTTATATCTAATATCAATTTTTTGTTTTTTAAATCAATTTTTTATTATTTATTTATTTGTTTTTTATTAAATGTTTAATATAAATATTACAATTTAATTTGAATGGTCCTTTTCCTTTCGAATGTGGGCAAGCATTACATTAGTTTTATATTATTAACTAGTAATGTGTGCTTGCACTGCAACCGTCAAACAGTTGATTAAATCGAATAATGAAAAAGCATTTTGAAAAAGCATTGCATCGCTGATTTTTATAGAAAGGACCTATAAATGCTCTCATCCTCCAACACGATGGTCTTGAACCATGGTCCACAAACAAAAGTTGTAAAGCTGCGAAGATGCTTTTAATGATACCCCACATGATAATATACCGTTGCCTTTTATATTAAGGGCTTATAAAGATTTTCGAGGACCAAACAGGGTGTCCTAGAATATTGATCCCCACACAAAAGTTGGAGAGCTCGCCAAGACCTTTTTAATGATACCGCACATGATAATATACAGCTTACTTTTATATTAAGAACTTATAAACGTTCTCAGGGACCAAAAAGGACGTCCTAGAATACTGGTCCCCAAGCTAAAGTTGGAGAGCTCGCCAAGATCTTTTCAATGATACCCCACATGATTATATATAGCTGATTTTATATCAAGGACTTATAAAAGCTTTCTGGACCCAAGTAGGGTATCCTAAAACCAAAGTCCCGAAACAAAAGTTATTAGGTTCGCCAAGGCCTTTTTAATGATACCGCACATGATTATATACAGCTTTCTTTTATATTAAGGGTTTATAAACGGTCTCAGAGACCAAGAAAGGCTTTCTAGAGTACTGATTTCCATACAAAAGTTGAAGAGCTCGCCAAGACCTTTTCAATGATACACCATATGACCATATTAAGTTATAAATATTGAAATCCCCATACAACATATAAAGGGCTAAAAGAGCTCCTTTGGAACTAAAAAGATGTAATTTCAGATTGTTCTGGGTGGTTTCACACCAAACTCTATCAAATGCCTTTTGCAGCTAGTCTTTAGCACATCTAGAAGTGCTTCATCTTTTTAATACGAAGTTGTTTCACGCATTTGTTAGGAACAGCTTTATTATATATATAATATATTTCTTAATCTATGGATGGAATACTTCTTTTCATTTTCCTTAATTTATTATTTTACCAATTATCATTATTTTAATAAAAAAAAAAAAAAATAAAGACTAAAAACTAATTTAATTTTTCTTCAGTTTTCATGATTACGTTTTGCTTGTTCTTTATTCTATATTGGCTTTATATATCGTCTCAAATTCCAAATAATTTTTCGATTCTATATCTTCTTGGTTTTTACACTTTAAAGTTTTAAGTGTAATCTAGTGAATGTCATTGATGCACTTTAGGATTATGTGCTTTATAGTCAGTTGTACATTGCAGAAGATACATATTGGGGATGATATTTTGTCAAAAATTGTACTTATGAGTGGCCAGTGTGGTTTCCAATCTTAAACTTGTTATTCTTATGTTGTTTTTACGACTTTTCGTTTTGACTATACTCTGATATTTTTTCTTATAGGGAATATATCGTTTAGTAAGATTCCCGAATTTTTCCACTATGATTGTTTTAAATTGATGTAATATATTTTTATTTGGTTTTTAGCATGGATGAATGTTCTTCGTATGTATGTTATATGTGGGCTCTTAGCTGCCATTTTTTTTTTTATTCGTTTTTTCGTTACTAAGTATAACAGCGTGGGACCCATATTAACTTAAACTTGTCCCTTTCTTTTATAATGAGATTTCTTATATTTATGATTTGTGGCGTTTTCTTTCTCTGATATATTTTTGATTGCCCTGATAACTTCTAGATTGTCTGTGTAAATGTTGTTTTTTATACTATTCTTTCTTGCCATTTTTATTAAAATTTTTTATTGGAAAATATTATTTTTTTTTAAAAAAAAAAAAAATTTTTTTTTTAAACTAATTTCTGTTATATATTTTAAACTTTTTAACTTTTGACATTGGCGTGTGCAAGAAAAAGTTTTTTGTTTTTGATTGACTTTTAATTACTATAAGTTATTGGAAAATTTTTGTACCTTAAATTTTGTATTTAAATTATGCTTATAATGGCACTTATAATATGCTAAACAAATAATGGCTTATAATATGCTAAACAAAAACATTTCGTTTGTAGTCTGTCAGTATGTTGTTGATATTGTAATTGAATCATAAATAAAATAAAAAAAAAACATTTCCTGGATTTTACTTTCTATTTCAGGGTCTTCTTTAATTTCTTTACAACTTATAATTAGAAAAAAGTCTTATAAAACTAATATTTATTCTAAATTGATAAATAACTAAACCTTAAACATATGTTCTAATTATTTTTTTAATGATCTATCTTTTTTTTTTTTTGTGCCTTAGAAAATTTTTATTAGTTATTTTATTTTGGAAAAATTTAAAAAACCATAACCATTATAATAACTTAAAACTTAATTAACACGGACCTTACAATTAACTTACAATAAAACTATTCTAATACTAAATCAATTATTTACTTATGCTATTCCCGTTTTTTATGGTCTAACTGAATTTTTAAATCATGTTTATACATAATTTTATAATGCATATATTTAGGCGTATTTACCTTTTTCCATCTATAGCTAGGTTTTTCGTACATTTTCAAAAATAATTTGAAAAACTGAGTTTGTTAGTTATCAGTATTGCTCTGTCCGACCTTTTGATTGCTTACAAAACTTCTACACAGTTAAAAATTTTTAGTTATCCCTAGTTATAGTTCGTTATCCTTATCCATAGTTAGAAATTTTAACTTGGGATAGGGTCTTTTAAAAAATCAATGTTTTCTGGAAAACATTTGATAAAGCTCCTCTCCTTACGAAGATACGGTCTCTCAAAGTTTGTAAAAACCTTATCTTCAAATGTGTATATCACAGGTTCTGCTTAACATAAATTGTTCAAAAACGTCAGACGACAGGACACATTTTTGCAATTTAGTATTTAAATTTATGGTTATTATGTGAAAAGAAATTTTTGAAAGATTTTGCTATCTCAATATCTCCAGCACGCTTTTAAATAGATCGTTAACATTTTAAAAGAAGGAAAATTTTTAGAATTAGCAAAAGTATGCAGATTAGCAGATTGTTTTTAGAACCACAAATTCAAACAATTTATTTGTACCTGCCCATGTTAGGAGCTATTAGGGGTCAAAAATTGTTCACATTTTCTTCAAAGTAAAATACAAAATTTAAAGCTTCAGCATTCTATTTTTACATATTATTTTAATATTCTTCATCACTTTACATTACACGATACAACCAATTTCAAGATTTCTTCTAAAGACATGCTTTTTCATATAAATATTAACAAATAAGTATTTAACTATAAACAGCATGACATGTACACTTAGAGTGCAATAATGTTACATAGAACAAAATTGTATGGTTCTAATAGTAACTTTTTATTTTTTTTTAACTTTTTACCTTTTTCAATTATGTACTTATGTTTCCATATATATTTATATAGTTAAAATGCTATCTTTTAAACATTTGTAACTGTACACTAAGTTTTCAATATAATATGCATATGTATTTAACACAAAAAGCATAAAATCTTAATATGTATATTATTATGTAAACTGTTTAAACATAAGATCATGCATAGATAATTCTGTGTTTGGTGATAGGTTTTATGTTTACCTATGAAATGAATGAGCAAAAATTTATTTGTATATAAGATGACAAGGTCGTTTATTCCAAACGTTTCGTTATGACCGTGAACTTTTTTTTTTTTTTTTTTGTAAATTTTTAAGATTAAAAAAAAAAACAAATAGTGAATTAAAAATAAAATTAACGATATAGAATAGTGGCTGACCTATGACAGCTCAAAAATTTTAATTTAAAGGGAAAATAATTTTTGCCAATCATTCTTGTTAAAATTTTTGCAACATGATTGGATATTTAACTGCAACAACATAGTATCTGAAGGTTGTATTGGTATTCAATTGATATTAAATTAAAGATAAAAAAAAAAACAGAATTAAAAACGTTTTATAAAACCAATATAGTTTTAAAAATTTGATTTTGACGCTTCAATTTGATTATAAGATTTTATTTTTTTTTATTTTTATTTTTAAAAATGATGTTCTGTACTTCTTAAGGTCACATTCAAGTTTGAATTTTGATAAAATTTTCAAGTTAGTTACCTGTTAACTTTAGATTAAAAAATTATTATCTGCAAAATACGAAAGGTTTGTATTAATTAAATGTTATTAAAAAAGAAATCTATGGGAAAATAAATTGGAAAATTAAATTTTTAAATATTAGGTATATATTAGACGGAATGTTGAAGTAAATTAGATATATGTACTTAATGAATGAAAACTTTTTAAATCATAAAAATTATATTAAAGAAAATGATTCTATAAAAATCGTTGTTTGGTAATTAAAAAAAAACAGATTTGGAATCCAGGATCATGAAAATTATACTCTTCAACAATCTATTATTTTTACAAATTTTATGATCATAGAAGGATATCAGTTGTTAAGTTACGTACAATTTGCTTCCATTTTGTTTATTTTAAAGTGAAATTTTAATATTTTACCTTCAGTCATCTAGGTTTGTTATATTCAGTCGTTAAGTCCTTCATTATTTATTCGTTAAGATATCCGCCTTTGATTGCAAAGGTATGGAACTTAAATCTCGGCTAGGTCATATAAATTGATAAAAAATAATATAAAATTTTCTTATAATATATATAAGAATATGTATATTAATATGTATCAGCTGACCCATCAACGTTGCTCCACCTTAAACTAACACAACGCCTAAAACAACAGTTAACGTATACAGTAAGAACATTCACTCCAATATGACTCATATAAAGCAGTTAATATATATTTTTTCGTATATCTCGACCCCACCTCCATCTATCGAAAAGAAAAATAAGTTAAAAGTCAATATGATCAAAAAATTGTGCCCAGAGTTTCTGGAGGTTTGGGGCAATAAACATATATGTACCAACGATTTTATATATTAAGAGTAGTGTAATATAACTAAATAAAAAATATTTATACTTATATACCTAAATTATAATATATAATAATTGAAAATAAAACTATTCCGTTTTTAGATAATAGATGGCGCACAAATAAAAAATTGTATATACTTAATATGTGTACAAAACTTACAGCAAAATAATCTTGAATCAGAATTGAATTCACCTAAACAACCGAAGCCAGCCGAATACCTCATTTAGGTTAGATTTCTTTTCATATATATTTTGTTCTTTCAATTCTGGTAAATATCTAAATCTTTAAAGTTAAATGTCTGTGTTCGTTATCATTAGACACAGTTTTACCGAAAAATTCGAAAACACATTGTTTTTTTTTTTATCAATATGGGTAAAACTTAAATTTGCTACAATGCAAAATGTTTATTTAAAAAAAAACAAGGTAGAATATAAACCAACGGTTTTTAAAAGCGCACATTTCCAAACTCAATACCAACTGTTTAGAATTGTGACTTGCACTAAAATTTGAAAATTTCATGTAATAAGAAAAAACGTGAAAATAGGACATTTTTGAAATTTTGAGGGGCCGTAAATCCGGAACCCTATAAAACTAAGAAAAGCCGTTAACACGCGTAAAAATATATTATTGAACCTTTAATTTTCATGTCTTGCCGAAGAAAAATTTTTACAGGTGCCTAAGTTACAGGTGTCTAAAAATTGCAAATTTTTAATTTTTGAGGCGTAATAACTCTTAAAGAGGGAGTGCTACCAAAAAATTTTCTGAGGAAACTTATACTAATTCTAAAAGTTCTTTCTTGCCTCAAAATTTCAAGCCTCTATCTAAAAGCGTGCCGGAGTTATGAAAGTAGAAAAATCATGCAAAATTTGGTTTTCACATAACGGTAAATTTAAATACTAAATTTAAAAAAATTGTATAATTTTGATATTAATTTAAAAAAATAAAAGAAATACCTGTCGAATGACGTTTTCAGATTGAAAAAATCTTAAGCAGAACATAAGATATATGTATTTAAAAATAGGGCTTTTTCAAAGTTTGAGGGGGTGTAGCTCCGTAATGTGAGGGGCTACATGAAAAAGTTGTTCCACATAATTATTTTTTTTACGAGACCTACCCATGGTTAAAATTTTTTTTTCTCTATCTTTAACGGTGTAGAAGTTTTGTAAACAGACGGACGGACGGACAGAGTGAAACTAATAAGCACATTTTTTCAAAATTTTTTTGGAAATGTGCTAAAAAGAGAAAATTGTAAAAAAAAAATCAAAATTTTGTTTAAAATATTTGCAAACGTCAATCGCATAGAAAGAATTCATTACAATTTTACCTTTACTAACCTAGATTAAAATTAATTTAAATCAAATATTCCTATCAAAAAACTGACTTGAATATAAATGTGATTGTCGGCATCTTTATATAACATTAAAATCGATATACAATTGTTTACGATTTAATCAAATCGGTTTCACTTTTTATACCTTTTGACATTCTTGACATTCTTTATATATATATATAAAAAAAAAAAAAATTTTTTTTTTAGTACTTTTTTATTCTTTTTGTATAGGTATATGTATTATATATATACTTTATTTGTGGTTCTGTCATTTCTTCATTTCTCTTTTACGTTTACCGTATCATTACTCGATTACGTTAGATCAATTTGGTTTTTAATTGTGGTTTTTGTTGATTTTTTTAGGGAATATTTTTTTCTCACACCACTTATTTTCTTATATAGTAATATATATAATATATATATATATACAATTAATTGTTTTTTACATTTAGAAATTGTACTTTTCAAATTTGAAATTAAAATGAAAGAAAATCAATTTTTTAGACCATTTATTTGGTGGTTACGCTTCCTACAAATTAGTAACAGCTTTTTAAAGTTAGTTTTTTTTTTTTTTGTTTTTCTAACTAAAAATTCAATTCGTTACAGTCACTGAACTGAAATTATTATTAACAAATATTTACTTTCTAATTTTAAACTTAAATATTTGACTGGTCATTAATATAAAAAACAAAAACAAAAAAAAAAAAAAAATGGTATAACAAAATTTATGTTTTGAAAAGTGCAAAGTTGCGGAAAAAATGTAATTAATCTGATTTCTTTTCGTTTGTTTAAAAACAATTTAAATTATTTTGTAATTTTATTATGGAAATCTAAATTTAAAATATTGACGTATATTAGTATTATGTAAAAAAGATAATCATTTTCCAAAATGATTTCATAAAATTCTGTATTTTGAATATATGTATAGGTATTCGACTTTGAGCAATTTAATAATATTTCTCCTATAATATTATACTTTTAAGTATATTCTAATATACGTATATAAAAAACATTATAATAATTATAATTACCTTAATTTTCCTTTAAAAAAATATTATACTTTCATAACTATACAATTCATAACTTTCGAATCTGTTTCACCTCTAAATAGAAACAGATTCGAAAGTTATGATTTGGTGTATAGCTCGTATAATAAAAGAAGATATGTTAACATAGTATTAATACACAGCTATATCTGACTATTTAGCATTAACTCTTCTAAATATTTTTATATATTATAAGTTATTTCGTATACATTATATACTAGTAAGTATATTTATATTATAGTGAAACCTTTGTTTTTGTTAACGGTAATTAATTTTTTAAATTGTGATTGTTATGTTTTGAAACTGTTATATATGCAAAGTGAAGAAATATTATTACATATATGGAAAATTGACAAGAGTACTTCATTAAAATTTTGCCGTACAAATTTTCTGAGGAAATCTTAAGAATTTAATTCAATTAGATCCTTTTTAGCACATTTCCAAAAATTTTTTGAAAAAATGTGTCTTACAGTTTCACTCTGTTCGTCAATACAGATTACAAAACAATCACAGTAGAGAAAAACAATTTTAACTATGGGTAGGTCTCATAAAAAAATTAATGTTATAGAACAACTTTTTCATGTAGTTCTGCTTATCATTTTGTCAATCTAAAAACGCCATTCGACAGGATTTTATTTTACCTTTGTAAATCAATATCAAAATTATACAATTCTTTTAAACTTAGTATTTAAATGTTACTGTTATGTAAAAACCGAATTTTGCATGATTTTTCAATTTTCATAACGCCGGCACACTTTTAGATAAGATCTTGAAATTTTGAGACAAGAATGAACTTTTAAAATTAGTATAAGTTTATTTAGAAATTTGTTTTGTACCATCTCTTGTTTAAGAACTATTAGGGTTGAAAAATTGATAATTTGCTATTTTTAAACAGCTGTAATAATAGGCACCTGTACAAATTTTTCTTTGGTAAGACATAAAAATTAAAGGTTCAATAATATGGTTTTACTTATATAAACGGTTTTTCTTAGTTATATAGAGTTCCGGATTTACAGCCTCTGAAAATTGCAGAAAAGTCCTATTTTCACATTTTTTCTTATTATATGAAATTTTCAAATTTTGGTGCAGAGTCATGTGCGCTTTTAAAAACCATTGGTTTAAATTCTACTTTGTTTAGTTATTTTCTTTCATAACGAATTTTAATGTTTTGCAAACTTTTTTAATCTTTAAAAGTTTGCTTCTTCCCAAAAGGTACATACATACATTATACATATATATGTTTATGTAATATGTGTCTACACTGCCAGATTTTCTAAATTTTAACAAAATTTATATAATCTTATAATCTTAACTCACTGCAATTTAAGGTACATTTATACCTTTTTAAAAATTTTGAGCCTGCCTATCTAAATGTCTTAATTTAGATTAATTTTAAGGCGTAATATACATAACAAATAAAAATAAAATGATTCTTGTATTAGATAATAGATGATGCGCAAATAAAAAAAATAATATTTGTGCCTCGTATTTGTGCAGTTCACTTATAGTTCATCTAATTTTTTTGCATTTGGTTTTAAAATGATGGACATGTTTTTACGTATATATATGCAACAGAGCTTATAATTATTTGTTTGTTTTTAAAGTTTTGTAGTAGGCGCTTTTTTTTATCTTTCGAACTCAAAACGATTGAGATGAGAAATGAACAGGTATGATTTCTTAAAAATGTTAAATTAGAATAGCCATTTTTGATTATATGATTAAATATTGACTTAAAATATTTTCCCTTAACTCTTTATAGAACACAAGGATATTAAGTTTATATATGTTTTATACAAGGATTTAAAATTATCATTTCACAAAAAAAAAAAAAATAATAAAACTTATATCTTTATAAAAATAACATTTATATTTAAATTTTAAAAAGCTCAGACAATATTATTGATATTTAAGTAATTGAATTTTTATTTAAAATATTTTTTAAAACTTAAGAAAAATTTACATAATCATTTTACTTTTAAATTATCTAAAGAGACTTTTTGCATTTTTAAGAAAAAATGAGAACAGCAAAATTGTATCGTACATATGTAATGTGCATACATATGTAATAAAATTTTTATTCCTAAAATAATAAAAAAAAAAAAAAAATATTTATTCAATGCATATACGGGAATAAATAACAATTATCATAACTATATATTATATATATGTATAAGTAATGTATTGTATACATGAATATATACATATACTGATTTGAACATGTGAATGAAAATCTTAAATCTAATTTTTATAGAGAAATAAAATAAATATAGAAAAACACCGCATACACGACAAAACTGTACTTATGTGTGTCTAGACAATTTTTTTCTTTTTTCTGAATTTTTTATAACTGAATTTTAGGATATTTTTTTTTTTTTTTTGAAGTAGGACTAAAGAAAGCCAAAAAAAGGAAAAAAAAAAACCAATAACAATAGCAAAATATAATCAAATATTCATTTTCAATTAGATACATACGAGTATACTTAAGTATATAAATATATGTATGTATATAGGGTATATAGCTTGAGATGGAAAATAATTATCTTGGTAGTAGGTGTGTCCCACCACAAAACAAATAGTTTCTTGATAAAATTTGATCTATCATTTATCTATATCCATTAACTGTTATTGAGGATATCTGTAACTATAACTGTACTTAAGGATTTATTACAATTCATAAAAAATAAAATTTAACATTTTGTACACCACTTTCAAAACCACTTGAAAAGTGTTCAAAAAGATTAAAAAAAAAATCTATATTCAGTTATTTTTGTAAGTGGCTCTTTCACATTCTAATCATACTTTTAATTAACCCTATAATGCAGTAAAAGATATTTTTAAAAATTATATGTAGTATTCAGTCAATAATAATTTTAGATATGAAATATTTTACAAATTTCTTATATTTTTGACAGGTTATATTAACTAAAAAATTATAGTCCGTTTTATTTATCTCACAGTCGGATATTTTTTCTCAGTTATTTTGAAAATCAGTTGCATATAAGCTTTACTGTATAAGTTTTACCAAAATTATCAAATGCAAAACATAATAAAAATAATGGAATAAAGATAATATTAAAAACAAAAGAGATACTAATATAGTAACCTAAAAACAATAGAAAAACCAGTAGTACAATAGTAACATAATATAACTGAACACTTATTGAATAAGGAAAATCGGGTTTAAATGTTTTGAAAAAAATAAAACTTAAAAGAAATTAATTTAAAAGAAATGTAGATGGGGCACACTTGCAAAGTTTTAATATGATTTTAGAGGAACTGATCTATGATAAAGATTAACTAAGCTCAACGTATAACGCAAAAAGTAAAAATACCATCAAAGAAACGATTAATGAAAACAGATACTAAATTGAATGATTTGAAATTAAAAATGCTTCTTAAAAAAAGAGGGGCCTCGGTGGCTTAGTGGGTATAAAATATGCTGTAAACACTGAGGGAGTGTGGGTTCGAATCCCACACACGTTCTAAGAGTTATTCCCTCTTACGACATTTACAGCCACGCCTGAACAGGAAAGGCTGTGTAATTTGCTGTTCACATTTATATGGCAGAGAAATACATTAAAAAAAAAAAAAATCGAAAGCAAAAAGTACTTGAGCTAAAAAAAATGTCCAGGTCATAATTCTTTATACTTGTAATCTCTGCTCATATTCATTAATTAAAATTCAAAATTGTTCTTATTTTAACCATTTCTTCAAGTATTAAAACTATCCATTTTAAAATTGATTCAATTGAAGTTTCTTTAAAATATCTAAAACAGTATTTTATGAAGACCGTTAAAAGAGTATAAAATGAAGAAAATGTATCTCCTCCAAATTAATTAATTAAAACTTAATTAAAATATATTAGAAAAAGTATTCTTAAAATTTTCCTATATACTAATATAAACAAACCGACAATCTTTAATTTCAAATTTGTACATATTTGCTGTCAATGTCCGAAAACAAAATAAAAGGATAAAATCAATACTAAATCGAAATTATAATAAACTTTTTATTATTATTTCTATTTTTCTTCTTTTTTTTTTTTTTTGGAGAAAATTGCTCTGTTGAGAGTTCTTTTGTGGTTGAATTCATGTTTACACAAAATCGTCCAATTTCTTGGACCATTTATTGAAGTAAAGAATAACATTAAAAATACTAAAAAGAACAAAAAAAAAAAAAAACCAATTAAAGGACCAAAAAGTCAAAATACTAATCGACAATGATATCAGAAAATGAAAAAAAAGAAAAAATATTAAACTAAGAAAAATAAAAATGGATTTTGTATCTATTTTATCGTTTTGAGATGTTCAATAGCCATGTTATATGATAATGTACTCAGCCTATTTGGGTTATAAATAAATATATATATAACATTACATATATATATGAACATGTATATTATACGTATAATTTAAAAGATTTTATTTTTTCGTTGGACAAATTTTTGTGACTTAAAATATACTTAAATCTGTTACGTGTATGTAGAAAATTAAGAGATGACGTGTGTTTCAATTCTTTAATTCTACTACCATTTCTTAACCATTAAATACATTTATACTCCACTCATGTACAGATCATAGTTTATTCCGAGATAGGATTTTTCTTCCTCTATTTACATTTTTGTTTTTAAATTGCCCGTCCATTGGACAGTAAGGATTAAACTAAACTATTCAAAAAGTAATATAAGTATATTGAACAAAGGTAGGCTAAAAATTTTTATGCCAACTATTCTCTATATCAAGGTTTTCTAAATAGATGGATGAAGAAAATAGGTCAGACTCGCAAAAGTATCTCTTGGAAACCGTCAAGCTAGTTCCAAAGTCTAGAGTACTTAAATGATATAGTTTTATTCACAAACTCAGTTGTCGATATGCTATAATTGTTATTGAATAAACTATCTGAAAAAAAAAACAAAAAATAATACTGCATTTCAACAGAAGAAAAAGAATAAGAATGAAAAATAATATTGCAAACCAAATATTGCCAGTATTGAATGGAAACACCCAAATTGAGGAGGTAGCTGAATAAAACTCCTTGGAAAGCATGATAATTTGTAATATTATGAGGAAACTGAAAAACATCGCACATAGCCCGCAGCACTAAAATAAGGATATTTAATGCGTTCGTAAAATTTACCCTGTTCTATGGAAGTGAGGCCTAGTTGGTAACACAAAACGACATACAAAAGTTATAGATCTTCACTGACAAATGTTTGAGAATAATATGCTTAATTTAAATGACGAACTATTGGTATTAACCAATCAAGAACCGATTCAAGTGCAAATTCGATATCAATCGGCAATATCCTCATATATCTAAAAACATATAGTGACATGTCAGGCGTTGAACTGGAATACTGAAGATGAAAGAAATGTAGAAAGACCTGAAGCAAGAAGGAAAAGTTGCTACCAAAATCTGATAGTAAGAACTAGAAAGTTTTGGGTTCTAAGTCAAAGTCCTATATTCCTTAAAAAAATTCATAAATTTTAAATTAATTGTATCCAGGACGAAATTGTACAATAATTTTTAAAATTCGATTTAAATTCTTTAAATTATTTTTGCTATCTCTCTTTAAAAAGGCGAAAGATTTATTCGACAAACTAAAGAGAAATCAGAGTTCCCTCTTTAAAATTTCTTAGTTTATTTTGTTATTATTTCAAACTGACTAAAACACTTTATTTGCATTCCAGCCTTCTTTAAAATTCACTTTAAGGCAATTATTTGCATTGGTTTAGTTTTCATTATAAATAAAATTTCAAAATTCTCTGCAAACTAAAAAATTATAGAAATAATATCGAACGTAAAATAATTTTATTTTTGTAATCAACTACTAAATGACATCTCTAAAGTCTTTAAAAATTTTTCTAAATTTACAAATTATTTAAATCCATTATTGAATTTCCATTTTTAAATATTTTTTGCAGGCCTCATAAACGATTGCATATTTCATGGGGCAAACATTAAATTTGTAGTGAATTAGATTGTATCAGCTCCAACAGTTGTATCAGATTTCAAAGAAAATTTAAAATATAATCCTGTTAATATAATTTTAAAATAATAACATTACAAATTAAAAAAAATCTCATATAATCTCAATTTTGTGTCGTTTAATTTATCTTCCATTTTTTACGTTCAATGTTAGAATTTTACATTCCAATAAAATAAAATGAATTATTATGGCTATTATAGTAACGGTCAAAATATATCATACCTTAATAACAAAATTTGTAATTTCAGTTAGATTTGTCAGATTTTTATGGTTATGGAAAATCTTTGTTTTGTTTAAGATATTTGTTAAAATTTTTTATTTTGTTTTAGCTTTTATTGTCCTTTAAATTGCAAAAACGATTCGAATACATTCAATATATAAAATTTTTTTTCTATCTTTTACTATTCTTTCCTATTAAAATGGAAGTCTGCTAACCAACACATATATTTATATATATATATATATATATATATACATATATATATACATTGCATATGTTTTTGACTAAAGAAAATAATCGTAGACATGTATGTAAAAAAACAAAACAAAGAAAAGATAGAACTTAACAAATAGATATGTACATACAATATTTGTATAAATATATGCCCTTATATATATATATATATATCTTGAATATAGTACATTTACATTATTTGTTTATAAAATCGATAGTCAATATCCTCTCAGACAAACAAAAAAAATATTCTCAGGTGTTGTTTTTGTTAAATATATGTTTTTTCTTGTATTTTTTTTGTCTTTTACTGAATTTTTTATGGTAACATTTTTGGTAATCCTTTAATAACATTACAGATACATACTCGTATAAAAAGAATATTGATAGTAGTCAGATAATGTTAGCCAGTTTTTAAAGATAAAAATATGGTATTACTTATATCAATACAAATTGGATAATATTAAATATTAAATATGAAGTATGATATATGTATTATATATATAATATGTATATATAATGTGCTATGTATATATAAGTACATGGTTATAAATACTATACAATAATATAAAATGTAAATATAATAAATATATAAATGTTTAGTCATATTGAAATTTGTTATAGAATTTTTAAGAACAAGGTTTTTAATATTTTAAGGACGATCATTGAATATAAAACAGTTTTACATATATATTTTTACATCAATATATAATAATATAGACAATCAAGATGAATTTTCTGAGTTTGATCATAAGATAATGATTTATTTACCGGCCATATTAATGTTATTATGTTTTTTTTTTTAATACAATATTATATGGTCAAGGTTTCAGAATTTCTTTACTTTATTTGATTTTTTTTTTTGCGTTAAACAGATTGGGTCAATTTTTTCTTTTTGTTTTTCATTAAATAATTTGAAAAATCATTTAAAAAGTTTCTTAAAGTGATTTATTTTAAATATTGGTTTTCTTATAGAGTATATTAAATTTTTCGGTTTTCAAATATAGTATAGGTAATTTAGCTATAGTTTTTTATATTTTTCAAAAATATCTACTATATATAACTTAAACTGATTTTTCTAAAATTTGTAAATGATAACTTATTCGATCATTTATTTAGCATAATGTTTGGCAAAACGTTTTCCAAGAATAAAAAAAAAAGTATAATATGTCAAAAAGCTTTCCAAAACTTGGAATTTTTCTTAATAACATTCTGTTAAATTGCATATAACTATTCATGTTTAAATATTGATTAACATTATATTAAACGTTGTTAATAATCTATAATGAAAACTAGATTCTCTCAACTGGCATATTTCGTTTAATTTTGTAAATCGATAACGTTTTCTTTTCGATTCTTTTTAAGGATATCATTTTTAAATCTTTAAAAAAATGCACCATTATCTTTTGCACCTATAAATATGCAACATTTTAATAATTTTTTTTTTTCAATTTATTGTTGCTTAAATCCATAAATGTTATAAAACACTCATAAGACCAATTATCACGTATGCATATCTTCAATCTGGTACAATATTAGTGCCAGCTCAATGGAAAAACTTAACAAATTCGGAAGAAAATGCATAAGAACTTGCATTAATAAATACCGTAAACCCGAGACTAATTATAAAAATTTTTATTCAAATAAATACATATATAAAGAGTGAAACATGACACGAATTGACAATTTTATTATAAAATTGATCAGAAATCATTTTGACAGAGCATTGAAAATTCCTGAGAATAGTTTAATATCCCACATATATTATCATAACGAGGAGTACATAAAGAAAACATTAATATCGGGTTACATTGCTCCCGAACATTTTATTTTTTGGGTAAAGAAGGGTATTCACAAGAGCACAACCATATCCTCCTATTATTTCATTATAATAGACTAGCTACATGCAAAAAAATTGAGTATAATCCTAATAACATAAACCCCCAAGACCTGAGATGTGACCCTCGCATTCCTTACAAGGATATACTTTAGATAAAAAAAATGTTTGGTGGTTAGGTAGAATGTAATATAATAATATACATATTAGGATAGGAACTAGATTAGGGTAGGCTAGTTTTTTAGGATTAATTAAATTAAGTTTTAAGTTAAAATGAGGATAATGTAAGGTAATAATGTAAGATCTTTAAATAATAAATAAAAGTTAAAATCCATATATTATGAGCCATATTTCTTATTTCATATGGATAATTTATGTATCGATCTGAAATTATTTCTTAAATATTTACTCTTGAAGATCCTCAATGAACTTCATAGCTCCCGTTTCTTAAAATTTCTGAGAAATTTTCTTCCTCATTTTTGTTCTAATATCTAATTGTCTAATCAATAGCCAATTTTTGGGTTTTTCGTCTAGATTCTTATTTGGAAAGTTCCATTATTTTTAATATTATTATTATTTATATCTCGTGTCTATACTGTGATTACTGGATTAGAAAGATTCAAATATATACAATTTCATAATTAAAGTTTTTTTTTTATTCTTGATCCATATAAAATAACTTGGTATTAAAATCACATTATCAATTATTAGTTTTGCAAATGCAAAAAAATTAAGTGTTATTGAATCATAACTAAAATTTTAATTAATGAAATAGTTAATCTGTTTAATAATTAAATATTCACAAAAAAAAAAAAAAATTGTTTTATAAAGCATTTTGATTTTTGTTTTTAATCGGATCAATGATTTCAAAATTAATTACAATAATTTTTATAGGATTATCAATAATTACAAAAACAACAAAAAATGAAAAAAAAAATAATTTATTTTAATCTAAAGATTTTTTTTTTTTTTGAATTGTAACTTTTAAACTAAAATTATTTATTTTCACTTAGAAATTAAATTTCTAGAAATAGAAATTTTTTTGACCAGAATATCTTTATTGACAAAATATGTTCCCTGCAATTTTTTTTTTCAAGTCATTAAAATGATTTGCCTATTTCTTGTTGTTGTTATATTTTTTTTTAGAATTTGCTTACTAAGTCTTAAGCTGTTTAATTATCGCATATATTTTTAAATCTCTGCAATGAAAAATCTGATATAAGTCTGTATATAAGTAAAAGTATATAGTCTTAATTGTTTTAAGAGTTTTCTCTTGACATATTGTAGCACAAAAGAAGATAAATTTTTTTTTAATTTGAACCTTACCGTGTTATTTTCATTTTATTTTATATGTTTTGACTTAATTTTGATATAAAATACTTAACTATTATATATATAAAACACTTTAACTTCTATGTAAAATCAACTTTGTTAAATCCTTATGAGGAGTAAACAGGATATCTAATGCATAAATCCATATTAGTATGAATGTGAAGCAGATGTGTTTACTTCTCCTCATGTGTTGATAATTGAAACAAACTCTTGCAGAATTGTGCATCTCCAAAATGTTGTTAGAGCATCCTCGTCTATAATTTCATTAAAGATCTAGTGCTTCATGTTAGTGACCATATTATTTCGTTGCTTTCTAATTGGCTTTACTCTAGTAAAATTATCTATTGCTATGTTCTTGATCAGAATATTCCACATATTATCCTGATTACGTGCAGTTTCACACATGACGTAATTGTTTGCAACTAACCATATATATAAAAATTGTCTACACAAATGTAGATAATAAAATATGTTTAAATTTTTGTTACACTGTGCAAATTACATTTTTTATAATATCCTGATCTATACATACTTAATATAATATAATATTTCAAAATCATGTGCTTTTATTAATTCTAAATTACTTTTAGTTGTTAATATTTTAAAAATAAACATTTTTTTTTGTGCTGTTAAATTTAAATTTTTATTAAAATTAAAAAAAATTAAAAATTATGTACTTATTGAATTAAAAAATATTTCATTTCGAAATATTAAAATTTTTAATAACACTTAAAATGAAAAACAGAATTTTCAAATATGTTTTTCAAATATACCAGACAAAAATTATCCTCTTACACATTTGAACCTATACATAATAGTATGTAAATTTTTATATATATTTGTATAAATATATATTTAATTGTTATTTCTAAAAGATTTTTAATATTGCGTCAGAGTACACTTTGTCAAAAGACATATTGCTTAAAAATCGTGCAATAAAAAAAGCCATTCCAAAAACTTTCCATTTGATAAAAGTGGGTATTTTGCAAAAAAAAAACCGTTTAATGAAATTTCCATTCATATAAGCCAAGATAATCAAATAAGTTTTTGTTTTTTAAAGAGAAGAAAATCTTGAAAAAATAATCTTTATGGGCAAAATAAAAATTTCTTATCTTAGATCTTAGCCTAATCTGTATGATCTTAACTGGTTACATTAAAAATTTTGGTGTAATATTTGTTGACTAGCTCCACTCCATATTGGGTTAAGATAGATTATATGTGATAATAATATAAAAGACGAATATATGGAGTACAAAGCAGTTTTAGATAGCAGTTTTACGTCGAGAAATGAAAATATAGGATGTGAATATGATCTATCCATTTTAGTTTGTTATCCAATATCATGCCTAAGTATAGCAAAGATTGTCAACATTTTCTAGCAATATTTTCGTTTTTTTTGATATTTAATCGTAACCTATGAAAAGCAATTCATTTTTAAATTTTATTCATATCGTTTTCAATAAAATTTCTTTGGGAATTTGCTGTTGTGGCAGCATATTTTAATATAGCATTGTCGGCATATAGTTGGATAGATCCTGTTTAATACTTTTACTTACAAATAATGCTGGCTATAGCTACGTAAATTCACTACTAATTAAATTAATGAAATCCTGATATTTAGACTGAATGTATTAAACTGAACTGGAACTTAAATTTTATGTTTTGAAACAAAAACTACGCTTGAACTTTTATGGTGGTTATATAAGAAAGTGAGATTTGAATTTAAGTTCAGTTTTAAGCATTCAGCATTCATTCATTAGTGACAGTAAATATAACTCTTTTGCACAGTAAAAAATATTAAACCAAACTGTAAAATTACGTAACATGAACATAAAAAGACTTCAACTATGACCGCGTAACATTTATTTTTTCTAATCAATTTAAAAAAAAACCACCAATTTTCGGATTGTAATTACGTATATTTATATCTGATTTTTCAAAAAGGAAAACCTATACGTATTAATCGTTATGGCATTTTATGAAATCATTTTTTTTGGCTAATTATTTTTGGTTATATGTCCATTTTGGTAAAAGTAGTACCGGCCTCATGTTTGTCTTTTTGTAAAATATATACTTAGTTATATGAGAAAGGTTTTTTTCATCAAACGCCATTTTGTTAAACGACTTGTTCTCTCTCTGACATATGTTTTAACATATAGCGTGCCCTGCAATAAAAGTGCTAAATTATATAATATTTAATAGCACAGGCTAAAATTTTTAAAACATTTTTTAAATTTAAGGATTGTTCAAGATCAAGTGTTGTAAGTTTGAATTTGATAATAATAAAAGAAATATTTAAAAAAAAAACTTTTACATAACTTTTCAATGGATTCGCTAAGGAAAAAATCTAAAAAATCTAAACAATTAAAAAATATCCAATAATTTTGACTATTTAATTAAATTTCAAGGATTTTTCAGGTTATACAAATAAATAATTACTGAATTGTTTTTTAATTTTATTATGTAATTTCATGCTACTGAGTAGACTATTTTTAGTCTAAAACTATTTTTGTTTTTGTCGTTGCAATCTCTTCTATCATATAATATGGCCATTATTTTCTATTTATTGCGAGACATCTTATATTCAATATTTACACTCATTTAAGCACCCAAATTTATAATCTGTAATTTAATGATTTTTTTTTTGATTTTATAATTATTTGGAAATTTTCAGTACTCTAATAAGTGTGAGGAAATCATAAATCATTCATCACTTTAATGTCAAAACGTTATCATTATCATTAGATTCATTTGACTGTCAATTTATAGAGTATAATATTCGCATTGCATTTAATTGTATGAAAAAGGGTAATTTTTATGTCATTAAGAACAAAAATCGAATCATACAAAATATATCATATAGCAATTTAAAATGAACAAATTGAAACAATTTTGTACAAGTGATCTAGGTGATCTATTTGGGATATGTAAGTCTATAAATGTATGTAAAAGTGTTTAATAGAAGAAACAAAGAAACAAACAAGAAGCAAATGATAAAATTTTGAATTGTCACCTAAAATTTAAAGCGTCACTTTTTTTCTTTTTTATTATTTTAATAATCATTAAACTTTTACAACAATTTTAGAAAGTGTTTTAATTTTTTTTTTGTTTTTTAGTGCATTTTTCCGCCACATAAATGTGACAAAGAAATTACACAGCCTTTCCTTTTCAGACGTGACTGTAAATGGGAATTATTCTTATGACGTGTGTGGGAGTCCAACCCACACTCTCTCGGTGTTTGGAGCGTTTTATACGCTCTTACCCACTAAGCCTCTGAGGTTGCACCCAGATCTAAATTATTTACCTAAAAAAAATCGAATTGTTTTCTATAAAATGATAATTTGTCTAATTCTTCATAAATATTGATTATAATATTCAATACATATTCAGGGTTGTAAATCTGTAAATGTACACGCATTTTTTTTTTCTTTAATTACACATTTTACCAGAAACATATAATATAGTATAACTTAAGAACTTCAGTCCACCTAGAAAATTATTAGATTTTTTCCATATTATTAGTTATTCTAATTTTTTAAGAATTTTGTTTTCCATCTAAACCTCATCGCACACATATAAATGCTATCATTCATTAGGTATTCGTTATTTTTGAAGCGCTTACGATAAAATATACAAATACTAGTCAAAATCGTTAATTCTATATAATATAAACAATTTTATTATATTTTATTTATTTTTGAACTTGAACTATTATATTTTACAAACATGGACCTAAGCAAGTTTTAAACTCAAACTTTATTCGATGGATACGCCATGACTTCAAAATAAAACTGTTGACGAAAATTGCATACTTTCAGGATCCTTTTAAATAGGAGTAAAAACTTATAAAAGAATATAAAAATTATGTTAAAGTTATAATTAATAAATTAATTTTAATTATATCAAAAGTAATTCAATTGAACATAATATCATGATTTAAAATTACTAACTTTTGATATTTTTTAAAGATACTTCAAAATTATTGGATTTATTTTATACTAGTTTATTAAATACTTCCGTATGTAATATGTTATTGATCAAACTGTTTAACGTTTTAGAGATTTTTCAGAAACTCAGTATCTAACTTAAGTTAATATAATAATTTTCACCTAAATTTCTTTCTTAGGAAATAAATATTCAATTTTACGATTTGAAATTCTTTGAAGGAAAGAATGATATTTTAGTTCAATTAAAAGATTTTACTGGAAATGGGTGGACATATAATAAACATACTATTTTGTTAGTTTTAAGGAAGAAAAAATATCAACATCTTTTTTAAAAGTTAATTTAATTTAATAAAAATTATTTAAATTATTATTATTGCATTTAATTATATAATATCCGTTAATTAGATGTCATTCACTTTTTTTTTTTGAGAAAATTGAAATGGAACAAGCAATTGGACACAACACGTTTACAAAAAATCTTTAAAGGAATTAGTAACCTATTACCACTTTGAGTGCCAAGTGAATTTTTACAACATTATGTTTGAACATTACGCTTTTTTTTAGGTGATTCATATATTAGAATGGATTACCGAAGCTTAACAAAAGTATATCGCACATGTTCGAAGACCATTAAACCACATTGGAATGAATTATAAAAGGAAATTTGTTTAATCAACGTGTTACGAAAACAGGTTAAAGGAGCATAACCAACTTGATCCAGCAAACTCCTTTAGTAAGGAATAAACCTTTCTACAAAGTTTAAAGTTAACAAGTCGAACCGAATGGTAACCAAGTGAATGGTAATCCAGTGAAGTCCTTTTGTAAGGAACAACTACTTTATAAAGCTTGTTACTTAATTGGTTGAACAGTATTGAGGGCATGATAATGAAATGGGCATGGGCATGTTAATGGAACTTTACCAAATTTTTCTTTGACAGATTAATGTGCCAGAATGAATTAACGTATGGAAAGAGAAAGTAATGCACGGTATTTTTTCTGATTTCATAAACCATTCCTGTAAAATTTGGTTATCAAATCAAGTATACACTGTGTAGGAGTGTATAAATAACAAACAAACAAGCAAATGCACTTTGTCCTATATATAATGGAATATAACATATAATATATATATATAATAAATTCAATATATGTGTGTGAATCCATAATTAAATATTAAATTTTTTTGTTAGAAACACCAGAATTACAATTATTATACCATAATATGTCCAGAAGGTTTTTATTTTGGGGAGAAATTATAAATGATAATTAAAATTTTGTAATAAAATAAAAAAAAATTTCATAATTTATGCACACTATGATAATTGACAGTATAAATTGTGGGTTAGGTATTGCTGATTTTTCTTTTTATATTGAGGTTTTTTTTTTTATTTTTTAAACAACTTGAATGGAAATTAATTGGAAAATGATTTAAAAACTTTATTATGTAAGATATAATAATTACAAAATAAAGATTTTTTAAACTTAAAAACTATTTCAAAACAGAAAAAAATTAAATTCAAATACAGAAAAAATATCATATCTGACGCAAATAATCGTATATTAAGTTGAATATAAAATTCGATAAACCGTCCTTAATCGATAAACGTCCTTATTGCCTTAGATTAAAAAAAAAAAGATTCATAATAATTCTATTAAGAAACATAAACTATAAAACGGGTTTTATATAATAGAACTCGGTTAGTATTAATTGATTTTATCGCTAACTCTTTAAAGTCACAAATAATTACCGGATTCCATTCAGAAACAATACATTTTATTACCAGAAATTCATTAGATTAATAACCTATCAGTTAATTATCATTAGCAGTTAATAACCTATCATTACCATTCAATTTAATTGGGCATTAGTGCCCTACCCATTTTTCTTATGCCATGACTATAAATAAGCCTAAAAGGCTTCATATTTGAAACATTTAGCGTATATAATCTTGAAGCCTGCTTTTCAAACGGTCAACTTTAATTTGCGTTTTTCAGAGCTATAACAGCAAACTCATTAAAATTTAAAATTTTAGAGAATCCGCGTCAAGAGAAGGATAATGTTGCTTACAAAGAAATTCTAAATATTATAAGTTATAACGTATTCCGTTAATATGTGCAATTAAACATAAAATAATAATACACTAGTGTTTCCCCGCCCCTCGAAATTCGTGGTGTTTTAAGGTATATGATAGTCCTCAAAAGGACTTTTGTATTATTATTGTTTTTTTTTGTTTATGTATACGTTAAATTCGAAATTTGAGGCTGTTTGATAAATAACTGTGGTTAACCATAATTATCTGTTACCAATATTTATATATTTTTTTAATTTACTCTAACTAATAAGTATTTAGTAGGCCTCAAAAGGGCTTTATTTATAATTCATTTAAATTCATATGACCAGTTTCAGTTTCAGTTAAAAAATGAAATACCTAAGCAACTGTTTTTTGATTTTATCATAAAGAAACCATCTACAGTATATATGTATACAGTATTCTTCATGATTTTATTTAAAACGTAAAAATCCAGTAATTAATGCTTTTATGAACTTGAAATTTTTTTGTAAACGATATTTTTTGTAAAAACACGGTTATTATTATCTTTTATAAGCTGCCCTAATATTATAAAATTTACGTCAATTGAAATAATGAACTATTCATTGCAAACAATTAAATTCTTATATAATTTTGCATTATTTTTAATTTATTAAAACAAAAGTTTAAACTTTTTTTGTATGTCTCGATACGTCATTCACAAATGTCATACTCATAACTTACACGATAGCCCATAGCCCATAGAAAAATTTTGTTCTTCACGTAAAAATTAGCCGATTTTTAAAATAAAAACAAATTTTAATAAAAACCACATACTTACATAGTTAACAAAAATAACAACAAAAATCAATAGCCTTAAAATGTTCTTTAGATTTATGTTATAATCATTTTTCACAAACAAATCACAACAAAAAAATTTTTTTTTTGAATAAACCTATAAAAATTGGTTTTTTTCAACTTTATATGTTTTTATACAGTATGAAGAAGCTACATACATACATACATATATGATTTATATCTATAAAACTATCTATAAATCTATCTATAAAAACAGCATAAAAAATACATTTTAATTTTAAAATACAGATCCAAAATTAGTTTTAACGGTCTATTTAATTATTTAAAAAATTAAGAAAAGCAAAATAAAATTATTATTTTAAGAATTTATTTCGTTTAAAATATGAAAAAAAAAGACGTAAAAAAAGAAATTAATTGGACTCGAATCGAACTTACAAACTCAAAACGTTAGTCAGTTTAACAACCCGCCTCTCTACTACTACACGAAACACCCAACTGCAAATTATATGTGTACATTCAGATATATTATGAAATTCCTAACGAACTATCATTTTAAAATGTTATTTAAATATGTAGAAAAAAAAGAAAAAAAAAAGCAACATTTAAAATTTAACGGAAACAAAAGAACAAAAAAAGAGCGACTTATTTGAATTCATTGTAGATATACATTGCACTATATGATAATGTGTATTCTTTACATGGGTTTTTATAAAAATGAAAAAATATTAATGAAAATCGGAAAATTTTGGGAAAATATTAATATTGTAAAATGACTGTTACTGAATATTTATCATTTAAAAAAAAGTAAAGGGCTTTAAATGTCTATCATTTACAGATTAAATATTATGATATTAAAATATATACAATTAATATAATATATATTTATTGTGCATTTGCATAGGAGTCTTACTAGTTTTGATTTTAAATTCAAATGTGTTAAAAACATTTCCAAACAAATTTTTAAAAAATGTGCAAAATTAATGTTATAGAACAACTTTTTCATGTGACCTCATCCATTACGGAGCTACAGCTTCTCAAACTTTGGAAAAGTCCTACTTTTAAATGTCTATATCTCAAATTCTGCTTAACATTTTTTCAATTTAAAAACGCCATTCGACAGAACTTTTTTTTGCCTTTATAAACCAAATATCAAAATTATACAATTTTTGTCCCACATCCTGCTTAAATGCACAAATTTTTTCAACACAAATACACAAGCACCTGCACAAATTTATTCAAAATAAAATCCAAAAATTAAGGCTCAATTTTATAATTTTACATGTGTTAATAGTTTTTCTTAATTATATGGAGTTGCTTTAAAAGTGTCTATTTAATTTTTCACACATTTCTTATTATATGATATTCTAGGAAAATTTTCAAATTTTGGTGCAAGTCACAATTCTAAAGAGTTTATATTGTCTTTAGGTATGCCTTTAAAAACTATTGGTTTACATTCTACCTTGTTTAAATTTCGTTTTGATTTCGAAATCATATTTTGGTTTTGAAATCATATTTTCCATATATTTTAATACGGTGGAAAAAAATAATAAATATCTAATTAAAAATTTTCAAATTTTATAGATTTTAAAACAATTAAAAAAAAAATTTAAAAATTGTTAACGGAACTCTCAAAAAAATAAAAATTTTTTTTTTTTTATTCACTCTAAAACTCAATTTTTGAAATTAAAAATTCATTTTATTATCAATTATCTTTATTTTGAAAAATTCTATTAAATCAATTTTTTTTTCTAATCCATTTGAGTTGTCCTTAAAACAAAATTTTATTAGTTCTCAAATTCAAATTTGAAAATAAAATTAAAATTACTCTGAATTTATAAATTTTCTAATGAATCTTTATTTTTATCAGCTACCATCATCAGTATGCGATGACACAAAAGTTCTATTATCTATTTGATACCCAGTTTTGTTTTTTTTTTTTTTTTTTTTTTTGGGATAATTATTAGTTTTTATTTGATGTTCACAAAGAGCAAGGAGATAAATTTTCATCGACATTTCATCTAACAAATAAACATCCTTTTTTTTTCTCTAACTACAATATATACGAAAACACCATATATAACTGTATATTGCACCATATATTGTACAAATATTAGATTGAATTGCAACATAGCAAGCAACCTTTTAGCTACCAGTTATAAGTATTATAAAAAAAAAAAAATTTAGTTTTTGATAATTTTCACAAATTTTCAAAAAATTTTCATAATTTTCCACAGAATAAATATGAAAACATTATTTTGTACTTTTAAATTTGTGTATTTTTAAATGTATCTATAGATAATATGTTAATGTTTCAATTAAAAAAAAAAATTTTTATTTGTTAGATATTCCCAGTTTAGGGGATTAACTAATAACAATTTTTACCAAAATATAAAAAGATAGATAAAGAGCATTAACATAGATCGTATTTTATGAATATGAATAATTGGATTGGATTGGATATATTTATATATACATAGATATGTATATATATATATTTTCTTTTTTTTTTTTATAAACTGCGAGAGATAAAAATAAAAATTCGGATATAAACTATATATATATAGACAGGATAATAAATTTAAAATCAAAATAAAATATTACTTGAGGTACATGTACCTGAGGTTATATGTTATATGTAACTATAGATGCACATATCCTTAATTTTTTATTCCAAAATTATTTCCATATACATACATATATGTATATTGTATAATTGAATTTGTGTTTATTTGATAAATGCATTATTATTCATTTACATATTATATCACATACATCTGTATATACAAAGTACATAGTTATATCTTTATATATAATTTTCTATAATGGAAAATGTGATAATATTACCAATGCAATTAAATGAAATTTTAAAATATGACAAACTGAATTTTAGATGATTTCAAATTAATTGCTATAAAAGAAAATTTAATAATATCAAAAAGGAAAATAACAAAAAAAAAAAAAAAACACAAGAGCAAATTTCCACCATAATTATAATAACAGTAATTTTACATTTTAGTAATCGAAAAATTAACGATATAATGAATCTTTATTTAATTTTAAAAAATATTTTTATTATGCAATATTAAAATTATTTTTTAGAGGAAAATATTGCAATGAAAATTCAATAACGGTATTTCGGTATTGAAAAATTCAAATATGCATAATTTTGAGTTATGCATATTTGGTTTGCAGCAAAAAACTCTGATTCTACGCTTGTAGGCCGTATATTGTAAGAAGGAGATAATACATTTTTAGAAGATATATTTCTCTAGTGCCCTCGTTTTCGAAATTGTGACATTAATGTATGTTATGTTATGAATATTTGTTATAATGTAAAGTATTTCAAATGGATTGACTTTTTTATTTATGAAAAAAGTGTGTTTTTTTTTTTTAGACAGATATCGGGAATTCCATGTTAGTTCCATTGGGACATTTAAAAAAATTTAGAAATTTTCTTTTATCAATTTAGCTTAGATATCATTTTCCATAACTATATTCTAAAAATATTTGCAAATTTAAAATATCTTTATAGAGCAATATTTCGCAAATATTTCGATGTTCCAACAACAAATATTTAAACGAAAAATGTAACTTATATTTTCACAAAACATGCTGTTAGTCATCGGGATCGTACACTTTTGTTAGTTTTATAATTTTCAATATTATACCAATATTTCTGCGAATTCTTTTACAGTAGCAAAAAACACAAATTTTACATTTACATTGTCTACATATTGCCTATTGACAAAACATGGACTAAAATCTAATTATACCCTTTTTATTACAACCTCTCAAAATTACAAGCAAGCAAGCAATTACAAGCAAGTAATGCATTCTAATTAGTCATCATGACAATATTTTTTACTAATTGACATCTAATTTTGGAACCTAAGAAAACATTATAAAATATTAAAATATCATTTTCAAATTTTCCATTTTTCATGGAATTCCCCATATCTATATACTAAAGAGTGTAAGAATTAGGCATTTTTTACATTATTCATTCATATTTACTTATTAAGGTTTTATAACTTCATATTCAATGGTGTAATGATTAAGACACCAGTCTTTTATTCAAAAAACTACAGGTTCAAATCGCGGCTTGTTTAGCAAATAATTCCTGTATACGATAAATAGATGGTGCACAAATAAAACTGTTTGAAAAAATAACTACTGTTGAGATCTACAGCTTAGTGAAGCCACAGAGTTTAGAAACCGAAGCTTCATCAAAATTTGAATAATAAATGATTTAGTGGATGTCTTATGCTCCTTATCGAATTGGAAAAGAGAAAATAAAATTACTGTTATCATATTTGCGATGACCGTTTACTATTCATAAATACTGGACAGACTGTGATCTTTAATACTGAATAGATGATAAAGAAATTTTATTTTAAATTTTTTTTTTATTTAAAATTTTGTTTAATTTTTTGTATTAAATTATCAAAAATTGATAATAATTAATATATGATATATATATATGTATTTGACAGTTTTCGAAAATTGAATAATTTTGAAAAATAATTAAAGTATTTTGCTATAATGATAATTATTTCATTTTTTTCTATTATAGTTGATGGCAAAGGATTTACACTTTTATATAATATTTTAATATTCAGATACAGGAAGGAATAATATTATGTAATTTTTTTTTTTATACCTATACATACATATATAATTTACATCTATGAAAATAAAAATTTAACATATTTATTTCCGCAGTTTAACTGATCACCTTTCAATAAATAAAAAATAAAGTAAGAAATCTATAAAATCGTCCTTTCTGTCTCATATTTAAAAAAATTTTTGATCTGTATTTAAATATAAAATATTGTTTTACTATTTAAATAATTAAATTTAGTAATTTAGGTCTGTTAGAATTTTTAAGGCAAGGTATCATTAGTTGAAATCAATAACATATCATTTAATTTGTCAGATAAGATGTTGAAGTTTTTTATTTAAAGCTGAAACCTGATATTTTAATTTTAGTTTTTTTGTATTCGTATAAAATAAAATATTTTTTATATTAGATATTCTGATATTTCGGATAAAATGGTATTTTTAGTGATAATTTAATTAGAAATATGGTATTGAATTATTTATTTATTTATTTATATTAATATTACATACATAAATGTAATACAATATTATTGAACCATCGGCTACTAAGGCCATTATAGGTTTTTTATACTATTATTAAATTATATACTAATATTATTTATTTTGTTTATATTATATACTATATATTTACATTATATTTGGTCGTAAGGGGGGTATGTAAACAAAAAAACGCTTACGACCTGTGCAGGGATCAAACCCACACTCCTTCGGTTAATACGCCACACGCCTACCCACTAGGCTACCGAAGCCCCATATTGAATTAATATTTCACTTTTTAATTTTTTTTTTAACTTTAATATTGCATACTTTGTGGGGTATGAAAGAGGGGTAAGAAAAATGGTATTACTGTTATTCTGTTAAACTTAAAGTTTTCCACTCTTTTTTTTTGATTTTCTTTTTCTTTTTGTTTTAATTTATAATTTTGTTTTAAATTAAAACTTTCTAAAATATATATATACATACACATATATAAAAGTATATCCTTGTTTTAACAAATTAAACTAAAGCTAAAAATAAATTTTAGTTAGCCGGAAATAAGTCAATTATAGGAACAAAAATTAAATTAAAATTATGTTGAAATTATTTTAAAAAACAGAATTAGTAAATTTAACAAAATTTTAAATATATACATTAATTTAAAATTGAATATTATTCCAAAAACAAAAAAAAAAAAAAATAGATTTTCAAAATTAATTAAATTTCAATGTTTTTCAACAAATACCATTTAATTTAAAGTTTACTTTGACTTTTAGTGGTTTTTAATGTAAAATTTTGATTAATTCGATTTTGTATTTCTCTTTAATCTTTTGTTTTGAGTAAATTATACGGGAGAGCCTCCCAGATTACCTAAACCTGCTTCTTAAAAAGACATTTCGTCTAATGTTAGCTATTAGACTAAAAAAACAATCAAATTATAGTAAATTGTCAATTCACTAAACGATTTTTATAAAAAAGGACACTTCACAAAAAGACATTTAACAAAGTAGTATTTAAAAAACAAATCATGGTTTATTGTTGAAACATATTATGGTATGTAAAGAAAATAAATACTTGGAAAGGATTTATTAAAGAAAGTTCTAGATTACAAAATCAGGATTATACACTTTTTCCAAAATATTTATTAGAATATTTGCAAAGTATAAGTTTTTCAAATATCTTTTTGCGAAATGTCTCATTATAATAAATGAAAAGTCGCTAAATCTTATTTTGCTAAAAGATATGAGATAATTCTAAATTGTAAAAAGATACTATAACATTTGCAATTTAGAATTGGACTATCTTTACAGAAACCATTATTTCGCTTCTTGGCATCTCCATTTTTTTTTTTGTTTCATTATTGTTTTTACTTTACTTACTTTTAAGTGAAAAAAGTTTCATTTTCTAAATAAAACCGATTAGAAAATAATATTAATCTTTCTATTATGTTTTTCTCTTTCCTTAAAAACAAATCCTATTAAAAATCACTTAAGAGAAACATCAATGTTTGCGCAATAAAACAAAACAAAAAAAAAAAAAAACTAATCATCAGAACAGTAACGACATCTGTGTACTTCTTTAATTGATTTTTCAATAAAAACTTTGGTATTCTCTATATTTTCTAAAATCAATTGAAAAAAAACAAAAAAAAAAGAAAACAAAAAACTTTTTAAAAAAATTTTTTATTCTATGATTATATGCATAACAACTTATTGATTTATATTTGGGATGAAAATAATCCTAATTGTTATTATTGAAAAAAAAATTTTAAAAAGGATTAAAAACTACAATTATTTGCATCGATTCATTGCTTAACTACAATTATTTGTATCGATTTATTAAAATAAAAGTTTACAAAGCAAAAAAAATAAAAGTTTTTAGCTGCATATTATAACAGTACAAAGTACAAAGCACAAATTCTGATATTAATAAGAAATATTTGGAAATTAAATAAAATTTACTAATTAATTATCAAAACGATATACTAAGCAAACTAAATATAGCAAACTATAACAAAAATGCCACTATCATCACTGCTGAACGAATAGGGCTGAAAATAAATATAAACAAAACCAAATATACGAGAATAAACAGTAGAAGTCAAGCTCCAATGTATCTGCAGAATAAAGTTGAAGTTGAAGAAGTAACAGACTTTGAGTACTTGAGCAGCATAATGTCAACGAATGATGGAGCAAATAGATGTGACATAGAGCACAGAATAGCAAAAGCTGGAAGTGCATTCAGAAGGAAGTCGTTGTTGAAGTAAACACACATAGCACGCGGAATGAAAACTAGAATATTCACCGCATGCGTGAAATCGATGTTATTATACAAAAGTGAAACGTAACTCCAGAAATAATGTCCAGAAATTATAAGCCTTTGTCAACAAATGCCTGAGAATAATATGTCGCATATTCTGACCAAAAAGAATAATGAACGAAGAATTATGGATAATGGCAAAACAAGAGCCCAATATAGGTTCAAATAAAAAAAACTAAGTGGCAGTGGTTTGATCACATTCTAAGACGCCCAGTATCATAAGTGGGTCGGCAAGCGCTAAATTACAATCCCCAAAGAAGAGAAATGTTGGGAAGCCAAAAATAACCTCAAGGAGAATGGTTCAGAAAGAAGGTGACCTATCCGGAAAAACATGGTTCGAAACAAAAAGGTTAGCGTAAAATAGAGATGAATAGAAAATATATGTGAAAGTCATTGTTTCCTACCGGAGTAATAAGGAAAAAACAAAACAAAAACAATAAGAAAGATAGACTATAACAAAAAATTTCAAATCTTTATTGTTTGGCTAACAATCGAAAAGTTTTAGTAAGGTTAAAACTCACGCACTATAAAAGAAGTTATCATATATATGCGTTCAACTATAATAACTTTTAATAATTCCAATGTCTTATCATTACAGATTACGTTCAGATTAAGATAGTATTTCGTCCTTGTTGTACAGTTTATATGTATTTATGTTTTAAATTGAATTATATAAACTGTAATTATTTTTTCTCTTCTTTAGTTTTTTTTAATAGAATTTTATTTTTATGTTGTTTTGTTACAGTCCGGTCAGTTTTTTATTAAATGCAGAATTTTTTGTTTTTTCAAACAAGTATCGTCTATTCAATTTGAATTCAAATTTAATTTACCAATTTCTATGGACACCCTCATATTTTATTCTAAAGAAGAATAAATTATTTGTTAATAGTTCTCTGGTTTTTACACTTACAACATAATTTTTTAATGAAATTCTTGCATAAAAAAAAAAAAAGAAACAAAATAAACAATAACTCAAAAGTTATTAAAAGTGCCATAATTTAAAACATTAATAGAAAAAGAAACAAAAAAGCAAGAAAAAAAAAATAGAAAAAATCAAAATATATAAAACTTTTATTTTATAGAAAATGGAAAACAGAAAAATAATTTGTTGCATCATAATTCACTTATCAAGCAGAGCATTTAGCATCATATTTTGTTATTTCTTTTTCCTTCTCTTTCCTTTTTTTTTTTTTCGTGTTGTTATCTCATTTTTTTTGTTTTTATCTTTGTCCTTCCTGTTGTTTTTGTTTCATCTAACGTATGTTTAAAATACAAAAAAAATATAGAAGAGAAGCGAAATGGACTCGAATAGTGTCAAGATTATAAATATTCATAAAGTTCTAAAAAAAAAAAAAAAAAAAAAAAAAACAGACAGAAACAAGAAAATCAAAAGAGTTGTCCAAAAAAAAAACAAAAATGAAGAGAGAAAGGCTGAATACTTATTGCAACAGTATACTCAATACCAAATGAAAATAAAAAATAAATTTTTTTTTTTGTTTTTTGTTTACTCGGCATTATGTCATTCGCTTTGGTGCAATGCACAAAAATCACCCGAAAAAAAAATAAAAAAGGACATTTTTTAAAACAAAATTTCTTTTTGTTTTTTTTTCCTCTTTTTTTCATTTTTTGTTCTTTTCTTCTTTTTACCAAATACGTATATACCATATGCCGTTATTTATTCACAATTTGGCTTTATTAAAGTCCAATGGTGAAAATATTTATGTGTTATTATGGAGAGCAGGGAGGCATGATTTTAAATATAAAAAGTTTTTCTTCTTATTTAAGATTATTTAAATGAAAATTTAAAAAAAAAAAAAAGTTTGATACTCAAATTAAAAAATGGAAGACATACTTTAAATCGAAACTTCCGGTAGACAAAAAACAACAAAATCAAAAATTAATTAGAAATTATATCGAAATAGATAAGAATTTTTAAATTTAACTTTAAAATTAAGGATTTTTAAATAAATTTCTGAAAATTAAAATAGTGAAAAAAATGTTAAATGCAAAATAAAATAAAGATTTTAATTAGTTTTGTTAATTATTAGATCTAGGGTTAATTTTTTTTTTTTTGTTTACTTATTACCATTTACTCAAACAATTTTTCAAAATTCCGAAAAGAAAATTCTTATACGAGTACTTTGAGAAATGTTTGGTTTTAAAAATTCTTTTGAACTAGTAAAATCTATATAGTGCTTCTCTGTTTATTGCATATACATAAGTCATTAAATTTAATTTTTAAGTTTAAGTAGTGGTAAAATTAAAAAAATTAAACGTTGGCAAGTGATAAAGAAATTTTTCTATACTATCTTAATTCTGTACGAGTTCAAATGATAATCACTGATCAGTAACTTAAAAGTATGTATAACAGAAAGGAGAAGATCAAACAATATATCTATTGCAGTTAATTATATTTTTTTTTATTTACAAAATGTATTTATGATTTTTGTTTTATTTGGAATACGGGTCATATATCCACTTCATTCCAAAGATAAAATGTTAACATTCAAAAACTTTATTTGATCAGTCTACGAGTATATGTATAATGAAACCTAAAATTAAATTATAAAAATTTTTAAGATCTAATTCTTTGCTATGTGAGGGTAGTGACAAATTCGAAACCTATTCAACGAAAGTGTTCTGAAAGCATTACGATTGAAATCGTTCAGCTAAACAGTTTTAGATTTGATGTCCTTTTGATTGAAATTTCTTCGGATACATCACAGTTTGGAATCTTTCAATCTAATAAAATTTGACTAATTATTTCCTATATATAGGCTGAAAGATAAGGAATATTTCTTCAACTCAGCACTTTTAATATTTTTAAAAAACACGCTTTTAATATAATTTTTTATAAAATAACTTTAATTTAACCCAACAAAAACACTACAGAAATTCCTTCATTCAAATATTTATTGCGAAGAATATCATAAACTTATGTCCAATGGTTTTTGTTGACGTTCTTTTCATTTAATATTCCTTCTGTTTTATCAATTTTGGAATCAAAAATTTATATTATGTCCGCATCAAACTAATTCAAACCTAAAATCCAAATAGAAAAAAATGAAAAGACTAAACCCAAACAAAAAAAAAAAAAAAATCAAAAAGCACTGAACCCGTAAATATTAAAATATTTTTTAATGGATTTTCAAAACCAGCAACCACTGCTGTCGGCCAGTATTCCAAATAATTTTGTGTATAACAGACTAAAACACTTATATGAACATGTTCATTTTATTCTAAACATAAAAAAAAAAAATTATTATTTATAGATACACTAGAGATACGCAAATTTATACATACGACAATATAAGACAAATAGAAGCGAAAAGTACAGCAAAAAAAATATAAAAAAACAAGTTACAAATCAAAACAGAAAATATTTAAAAAAAAAAAAAAGAAAACTTTTTAAGAGCTGCAAACATTTTTCTTATCCTTTTTTTTTATTTCTTTTTTTTTGTTTTTTGAATTTTTGACCGGAAAATTTTTTTTCCATTAGCGGAAAACATATTCTATTAGAAAATTCTTTTTCTCATTTTCTTTTTTTTTTTTGTTGTTTTTTGTGCTTTAGTTGAGATCAATTTTTGATTCAAAAAAAGTTTTCTTTCTATTTGGCTCTTAGATTTTTGTTTAAAAGCGTGATTGTGGTTTTAGTTTTAACCCTTTTTTTTTTTTTTTTTTTGTTATTATTTTTTTAATAAATAAATAGTGGTAAAGTACGGCATGTCAACCGTTCCAATATGAAAGTTTTTTATTCTTTTTTTTTAAGTATTCTTAGGATACAGAAAAAGAAATAAAATATCAGTAAAATATGAAAATAAAAAAAGAATTGTAGGAGGGTAGTAGAAAAAATAAGTCCGTTATTTGATTGGAAAAATGAAAAGGAAGAATCGTAAATTGCGAAATATTCTTTAAAAAAAAGAATAGATCTAAAGAAAGAGAAAAAAATAATATAAGTTTTTTTTTTTGATGTAAAGCAATGGTTTTTCAAAATGTAATGAAATCTGGGTAATTAAAATTTTTTTTACAAAATAAAATAAATTTGCTTCCGGTTATATTAAAAGTTTTGACAACTTTCTACTTACTCAATTTTTTCATGCTAAATTAAATGAAAATTTATGATTTTTCCAGAAATAAAAACATTTTTTTTTATATCTACGTTTTATATCTATAATATGTTTTAGGTAAGTTTTTTTTTAAACTAATCTTAAAAATTACTTCCCAGTTACTCAGCTATTATAATTTATCATTTTTTGCGTCACTTTTAATTTCATAATATAAGTAATTTTTATTATCATTTTTATTAATATATTTTATAAAATATTAAATCAATATAGTTTTTGGGTCATTTGCCTGAGGATAATTATAAAATGTCATCTTTTTTATTTGCTATATGACTGGGTGAAGTTTGATTCAAATTGTATGATGCTAAAATAGTTTTATTATCTTTTTTTAAATTATTTCTGTACTGTTTTGTTGTTAGTTGAAACAGGATATTATTAAGTTAAATAATCAATGATTTCCGGTTTTCTATTTTAGATTTTTGTTCATTTAACAAAGATATTATGTACATATATTTTATTGTAAAGCATTTTGTTACGAAAACTGCTAAGTAAATGTATGTGAATGTATTGAATGTAATAGAGAATAATCTAATTCTTGTCATTTTAAACTGAAGATTAAAAAGTAAATATATATTTATTTAGGTATTTATTAAGCTGATATTGTTTAGAAATTCAATTAGTTATTGTGGTTCTATTGTTCATAGGTATCAATATGTGTATTGTGATGTGCTTTTAAAGTTTAGCTTATAGTCCAATATTATAATTCGTATACTATACAAAATTTAAAAATATCAGTCAACTTCAGTCTACCAATATTACTCATTCTACTCCTTCAATTTAACTTGAAAATTCTCCTCCTTCTTCCCTTTTCTTTCCTCATCATATTCATCATTCATTATAATGTTTTGCAGTTATTCAATTATTTGCCAAATATTCCATTATTCTGGCTACGGAGGGAAGTTTTTATAGTGGGACCAAGTGAGCTTAAGACGCACAACTTGTAAGAAAAAAAAAATTTTTTTTCCCTAAGATTCCTATTTTTTTTTCCTAATTTCAGCTCTTGTATTTTCCATTTCCTATGTTTATTGATTTCTAAGGATTGTAGTAAAAATTAACTTTGAAACCCCTGGTTCTAATTTTATTGAAACCTAAAGTATTAAAATAAAGAGGAAAATTAAATGAATAACTAAAAACAAGTAAATAAAGTAATGCGGTTGCTTCTAAAAAGAAAATATGAAAAATTTATATTGAATTTCCTTTTTTCCAAACACAACTTTGTACTTCACTCTTCCTTCTTAGTTTTTTATATTGTGAATCCTTTTTTTTTATTTTTCTTATGATTTGTTTATAAGTTGAGTGCCTAGAAATGTGACTGTGTATAGAATAACGGTTTTAATGATTTATTTTTTTATTTATGGAAAGCATTTATTTGTTTTTTTTTCAAGGTTTCTTAAAGAAGTAATTAGAGGAATTGAAAAAAAAAGGATTCAAATACTTACATAGAACTAATAACAGTAACGATGGTTTTTGTGGTTTATATCTGCAGAGTACGAGTACATACACTTTTTTTTAATTCTTCTAAAAAAAATTTTTTTTTAGAAATTCAAAATTAATGTCATGAATATTGTCAAAGAAATTTAGTTAAAAAAATTAAAGCAAACAAAAAAAAAGGTTGTCTTAAACTAAAAACAGTATAAGAATATTTAAGAGTGATTAACTAACTATATAGGGTTTAAGAGTAGTTTTATTAATTTAATGATTATCATTTTTAACTTTTCTTTTTTTATTTTTTTTGGTCGTTAAATCGATACCTTTTCTAAAGGATTTTTTTTTCATTTAATACAATTTTTATCTTTATTCAATGAAGAAATGCACATAGTTAACAAATATTTGTAATTATTTGTAATATTTGTAACATTTTAATATATTTTATACACCTTTATTAAATAATCTTTAGCCTGTATCATATCTAAAATATTTCCAAAAGGGTCAATGATAATAATTCACTTTCGATACACCACTCTTGCTAGCATCAGTTGTAAGCTAAAATAATGAAACTGAACATTAGTCTGTTAAGAGAATTTTAAATTTAATATCAGGGCTTAACATTATATCTTCTTTTTTTTTTTTGTCGCGTGATTATATGCCCGATTATAGTTTTTCCTTCTTATTTGAATTTCGATAGGATCTCTAGAGTTGATTGTTAGATATTCTGTTTGGCCAGAACATCTGACAGATTATTGGGAGGCATTTTTTTATGAAGAGCTATAATTTGTTTGCATTATATTAGATATTTCTCAATCTGCCAACGTCATTATAACGTCGTCAATTAAAATATTGAACAGGATAAGTGAGAGTGACCATCTTTGTTTTGATTTTACCTTTCTAAAGTCGCCGCTTCTATTTTAAATTTAAATAAGTTATTATTAAGCAGTTAGTAAGCAGTTATTTGAAAAAATGTGCTTTAACTTATGTATTGTTGTATAGAAAAGAAATTTTTATATTCTATAAATACATTTGACAATATTAAACTCACGTAAAATCAATTTTGTATATAATTTTTTATTTAAATCAAAATGAAAGTCCTTTTAAGACAGTGGCCGTTGTATTAATTAGTTCACATGTAAAAGATAGTTTTGAAAATAAATTTAAAAAATTTGATTTTTGCTACAACTTCCTTTTTAGCAAATAAAATTTTGAAGAAAAAAAATTTAAATTTATTTACTTACATTAAGTTTAAGCAAAATATTAAATCTATTCAGAAAACAGGAAGAGTGTATTGTTGATTGTTTCAACTTTAGAATACTCGCACAAACATAATATACTAATACTTGGTCCTGTTCAATTTCAATCGAAAAACTGGCATTTTTATATAATGAAAATAATAATTATTTGAGAATCTTAGGTCGATCTTTTAGTTATTGTGTAGGTTGACAGTCGGATACAAATTAATAAATCGACCAAGAGTTTAATCCTGGAGCGATATCATATAAACATTTCTAAGTATATCTATTTTGCATCTTTTATATTGTCACAAATGACGTATTTGATTTATTATTATTACCCTTAGAATTAAGTATGTTCGTACAGAAGAAAGATTAAAAATAGAAATGTTTTGTGCACTACGACTATATTTGAAAATGAATCAAATGCAGAATTCCTAACCAAATTTTTGTTTAGGCGATGAGTTGTAACCATAAGTTTCAATACACCCACTATACATTTATATAGAGTAAAAAGTAGATGAAAAAATATGTTTCCATCGGCAGATATGATTAAGTCAACTCTATTTTATACAATTTAAAATTTAAATTTTAACAATGAGCTCAAATCTTTTCGATAAGTCAACACAGTAAACGTGGGAACTCGTAAAAAGAAAACTAAATTTTCTTAAAACATTTAATTATATGTTTCAGTTATTTTTATCTAATTTTATAGTAAGACTTATATAATATAGTGAAATTTTAAAAGTTTGAGCATTATGTCATATTAATATACGCCTAATAAATTAATTGACGCCAAAAGTGATAATTAAATTTTTCCTTAAACAAAAAACTTTATAAATAATTTTTAAAATTTTAATAAAAACTTTAATATCTTTCCTTCTAATTTTCATTTAATTGCCTTCATAATATTATAAAAAAAAAAGAATGTCAAAAATGTCTTCTTTAACAAAAAATAAAAACATAAGTAAGTAAGTTAACTTTTTTTTCTTTTTTTTTAATGAAAATTTAGGAATAGGAAAAGGAATCTAATGGAAAATTAACGTGGTGAAATTTTGATAAAAGTGATGAAACGATTAAAGAACAAAATAATATAATAAAAAGAAAAATTACTTTAAGGTATAATTGGCAACATTTTGACATTCCATTCTTTTGTCATCTGTTTTATTTTTCTGAAAAAAATTAATTCACGCACAAACATAACTATAAACATAAAACTAAACACATTTTGGTCTTATTACATTTTTTGGCATTGGATTCAGAATAATATACCATTAAAAAAATATATAACTGTAAGATCAATTTTGATACCAAAAGACTCCCCAACATCCAAAAATCATTTTTCTCAACAGTTTTTTTTTTTTTCTCAATTTATTTATTCTTTCTCTATTTTTCACCATACGAAACTTTTGTTTACGTTATTTTTGTTTTTTTTTTTTTTAATATATCTTTAATGTAAATAGAACATGGTCGTTCAAAATTAAAGTTACACCTTAAATATAATGCAATATGTTATAACAATATTCATCGGTCAATATAAATTACTAATCCACTTTTTAAAATAATTTAATTAATTAATTTTTCTATTTTTTGGCCAGTCGTTTGAAAATCATGTCACGTAAATTTTCTTTAAATCTAATCTATTTTTTAGGCCATCTTTACATTATTGCTATTCTAATTTACTTAATATTGCAATTTAAATTTTTGTCTATAGTTATTTTGAAAAATATGCTTATTCGAACTCTATATGTTTGTTCAAATTTTCGTTCGACTTTTCACCAAATCTTTAGATACAACGTTTGAAATAAAGTAATGAAATTATAATCAATAGTAAAAAACTCGTAGTATATTTAACAGGCTTTTTATTTATATTTTTATAAGTTATAAAGTAATGTTTTTAAAATAAATTTAAGTATGAATAATTTTTTTTTTATTTTTATAAGGTTATTTGAACTAAAATTCTTTAATTACAATTCAAACGCATGTTTAAAAACAACCATTATTCGTTACTGATTAAATTAATAAATAATAACTAATAGAAATTTAATACAAGATACTACTTTCTAGAAAAAAAAAAAATCCTCTGTGGAAGAGTAGTAATTTGCAGTAGCCTCAAATTATTTTAGCATCAACTATATCGCAAGAGTGACACTCATACCAAATTTCATTCATATCGTATAGCAAAGTACTAGAACATATGAAATAATATTCGTATGCGGATATTTTAAGACGGACCCACTGAAGTTACAGACTTTGAATTTTGTGTCTTGGTGCAGGATGGTAAGAACAACCCGTATACTAAATTTGATTAAAATTAGAGAGTTTTTGTTTTTGTCTGATCACATGGTTTTTTAGAACAAATCATATTTTATTCGAAGATTATGAAGGGATTCCTCTACAGTTTCCGACCTCAACGGTTTTTTCAGGGGTCTTAATCACAACATTAATCTCTTTAACAAATTTCATTCTAATCGGATAAGAATTACATGTGTTTATGCTGATAACAAATTTTTGCGGATGCGAACGCGGAATTTTCAAAAAATTTTTTTGTTCGAAAACTTATCACAACATTCATCATAAGTATTAATACTACGAGTAAAAATTAAAGCTCTAACTTTATATTAGCTGAAAATGTACACCTTTAATTATCTTTAATTTTACATACTACCTTTAATTAATTTTAAATGTCTTTATAAATATGAATTTTTATATAACGGAATGGAAATATTAAAATTTGTACACAAAATCGTCCATATAATTATATTATATTAAATTTGGTTTAATAATTTCCATTGATACTGTACAATTTACGCATTGTTATATTGCTGCAATACTTCTGCTCTGTTTAGATGTTTAATTAGATTGGTGTGACATATCCCGGTAGGCATTTAGTTAAATGTTTTCAACACAAATAATAAAAATGAAATTTTACGAGGCATTCACCACAAACAGCGAACATTATTATAGATGAAAGAGATAAATTGTTATAATACAGGTATATATTACATAATATATCTATATGTATATATTAATATATAAATTTTAATACATTTATACATAAACGTGTCTTTGAATAGATCCTGGGGAGTTTTCTTAGAAGCTAATAAACGGTTGGTATGGAATTCTTATTATATGTTGATTTCATATGGAAATATTTTGAAATTTTACTTTCATTACGAATTACTTATTTTTTTTTTTTTTTACTTCTTATTTTGACAGTTGATTTTTTTTTTCTTATTTTTTCTTGATTTTTGTTTTCTTGTTACATTTTCTTTTTAGGAAAATTGTGAAAATTGAAGTAAAAAATGGGATAATAATGTTACTATAACATTGAAGCACGTACCAAACCCAAAATATAATTTAAATCTTTAAAGATTTTATACAATAATAGTGTTGTAAAACTAACTGCCATATGTATGGTTCTAGTGTTCCCCGGAAAATTTATTAACTAAGTAATATTAATACGTTTATAAAAAAATTAATATAATATAAATAAAATAAAATATTTATTTTTTGTTGTATATTTATATCAGAACTGTTGTAACTTGAGTTGGTTATCGATTTGTAATTATTTCTGTTATGAGTTAAAATATAAAAAGATTTGCAAAATTTCAATTTAAAAGTTAATTTCATGGTTAATGAAGAGTTTTAGTCTGATCCTCAAACGCGAATATAAAACTAATTTCCGAAATTTTTGCAGAAAGCAACGCTCGTATACTTGTTAATATTTTCTGGTCAGATAGTTCCTCCTTAAAGGGGTATCCTTAATCAACTCAGTTACCTTACGATACGTTACTCTTTTCCGACACTTTTCGTTTTTTGGACTCCTTTCCGACACTCCTTCAAATTGTTTCTTTTTTTGGAAGCGAAATGTTTCACATTTTAAAATAAGCGAAATAATCTCAAACTACTGTCTACTGAACAAATTTTTATTGAATTCCAACTTCCAACACGTCCATGTTAAAAATTTGTCTATTTCTCAATATTTTTGAGAAGTTGGTGTTAATTACAGTTTTTGTAATAAATGTCACTCGATTTGATACTATTGCATCTGTAAGATTCATTGCAAACACATATTGGATAATTGAATCAGAATATTATTATATATTATATCTTATTTAAATGATTGCATCTGATCCGAGTGGCACAATTCTAATAACCAAAAAAGTATTCGAACTCTTAATTGCCAACATTTTAGTCGAATGGTCTCGGGATCAAATCCCGGTCATATTTTATCTAAATAAATAAATCAACTATATAAAATTAATAATAGTATTGTGAGCAGATCCTATTGAAATAGCTCTTGAAATTTTGCTTAGTAATAAGTATATAATAAGAATAATAATTATTAATTGATTAAGTACACCAAAGATTAAAATAGTTAGATGCTTCTTAGTTAACCACTTTAGATGAACGTACCGTATCGATTATGTGAAATAAAATGTAAGTTAAATTCGATCGGATAAAGCATGGTACAATAAATTTAAAATTTAAATTTCGTTTACAATTTACTGATAAACTCGTAAAACCCTCTTTATTTTCAACACCTTATTATTAACTTTATTATTTAAATTTTACGCTGAAATTTGCAGCACATAACTATATTTGAAAATATATACAGTGAAACTAACTATAATTTGAACCATTTTCCATTCATTCTTTGAACTTTTCTAGACATTTTTCTACGTAAAATTGGGCTACAAAATGTACCTTTCAGTTTGAATCATAAATAAAATTATTATAAGTAATACAATATGGACTATTATTAATAATTTTTCATTTCTTTAATTTTCTTTTATTTCCGAGAATTTCAAAAAAAGTAAATTGCTTAAAAATTTAATTTATGGAAAGATTCCGAACTAAAACATTTTATATTTCAAGGTAGAAAAATTAAAATTTCCATTTATTAAAGAAAAAAGTCTATACAACTATTTATTACGTTTAAATGTTCATTAATTATGAAAAGGTCATGGTCGGAAAATATATAATATATCATTTAATTATATGGAAATCTGATAATCCATATAAAAAGAATTTAATAATCGCTTTATTCCTTCCTTTGCAATATTGCAGAACTTTTCAAATTTAACCAGCTTCTAATTGAAATAACTTCCAGTTTTTTTTGTTCCAAAAGGCAAAATTTTACGGAATCTTATAATAAGTATATACATACATACAATACCATAACTAAAATATATATATATATACATATATATAATTATAAAAGTAACATGTAAATTGTCATCTTTGATCCAATGGATAAAATATATTCATTCAATAATAATTGATTGTCATATCAACATGTTACCACGTTGACTAAAAATATATATAAAAAAAAAATACTTTTTATTAATTCATCCAATCAAGTTTCTTCTCCTCCCTCATTCGCCCTTTTAATTCATCTACATTCATTTTTCTGTCACTTCTACCTAGTACAACTTAAGTAGATCTCCCAATTCATTTTTTACCCCAGGAATCTTAAGATATATATGTATACTTTGAAAATTTGCTTGTTAACTTCAGGCAGCTTCTTTGTTGTTTGGATATAATCACGTTGTTGTTATCATTGTTCCTGTCATATGATAAATAATTCGTTTCATTTTTAGCATATTTTTGAAAAATTTTTTAAAAACTTGTTTATTATAGTTTCACACTGTTTGTCTGGACGTCCAATCCGTCTGTCTGTTTATCTTTAACCATGAATAAAAATCTTAAACAAAATAAATGTTGTAGAACAATTTTATTATGTAGCCCCATTCATTACGAAGTAACAGCCCCATAAAGTTGGAAAAACCCTATTTTCAAATGTGTCAAATCTTAAGTTTTCCTTAACATTTTTTCAATATTAAAATGACACAAAATATTTTTTTAGCTTCATAAATTGATATCAAATTTATACAAGTTTTTATTATTTTTTAGTTATTAAATTTACCGTTATGTCAAACAAAAATTGTGCAAAATTTTTTTTTCTTCATATCTCCGTCCGTTTTTAGTTGAGAAGAAAAATATTTCAGTATTAGTATAAGTTATATAAAAGTTTTTTTATGTCTTCCCCCGTTTTATAGATAATATGGATTAAAATTGAAAATTTTGTTATTTCTCAACACTATACTTAGGCATCTGTGAAGTTTGAAAATTTTATCAAAGTAAAACGCAAAAATTAAATCTTCAACATTATACTTTATTTGTTACATGTGTTAACATCTTTTCTTAATAATATATAGGGTTTCCTTAAAATTAAAGAAAGCACTTACCTGTTTTCTTAAAGAAAGTGTGCAGATTTTCACAAGTTTTTCTTCAAAATAAAATTTTAAGAAAATTTTTCAAATTTTGGTGCAAATAACAGTAAAATCCAAACTGTTTTTATTTTTTATTTTTTTTAATACATTTCTTTGCCACATAAATGTGGAGCCTTTCTAGTTCAGGCGTGGCTGTAAATGTTGTAAAGGGGAATAACTCTTACAACGTGTGTAGGATTCGAACCCACACTCTCTTGGTGTTTACGCTCTTAACCACCAGGCCACCGACCCTCCAAACTGTTTTTATTTTTTATTTTTTTTAATACATTTCTCTGCCACATAAATGTGGATAGGAAATTACACAGCCTTTCTAGTTCAGGCGTGGCTGTAAATTTTGTAAAGGGGAATAACTCTTACAACGTGTGTGGGATTCGAACCCACATTCCCTTGGTGTTTACAGTGTATTTCATACGCTCTTAACCACCAGACCACCGACCCCCCAAACTGTTTCTATGGCCTTTTAGCAAATGTGCGCCTTTAAAAACCTTTGATTTTACATTGTCTTGTCTTGTTTCTTTCATATATGAATAAGATATTTTTTATTATATGATTTTTCATTTGCTGTCTTTCTTTTATATATTATTAATGTATAATTCATGCATGATTTTAATAAGATATATTAAAATTCTTGTATGTGTGTTAAATTCATTATTTATTTTATATACATATACATATATACATAAATATCTACATATATCATCGGTTTGTATAATATATGAATTTATATAATATGACGTTGATATAAATTAATGGGTATGGATATACATACACATATATATTTATTTGTTATCCTTAGAAAATGATTTGCAATATTCTAAGAAATATTAGAAGAAAAAAAAAAAAAAATATCCTGATGTTGAACAACATAAGCGTAAAAAAAAAAAATTAATTAAGACCAAAAATATGGGTATAAATAAGTGGGATGATAGACGGTAAAATATAAAAAGAAAATTGTAAAAAAAAAGAAAAAGAAAAACGAAATTTTGTTAAAGAGAAAATTTAAAGGAATAGAAAAGAAAAAACAACTTGTTGTGACAGGAGAGTTAAGGAAAACAAAAAAATAAAATAAAATGGAAAACAAAGAAAACAACCTAATTATACAAATGCCTAGAAAAGCTGTTACTAAATACTTTAATTAAACCCCAAATAATCTTAAATTTTCTTTGTTAATATTTTATTTTGGTTTGAGGTTTTCTTTAGTGCACTTAAACTTTCTACAATTATAGAAAGGTTCCCTAATACTTGTATTAAAAATTACAGTAGAATTTCATATTAAATATTACAAAAAATGAAATCAATCCTTAAAATTAATGATTTAGTCTAGATTTGTTTTATTATTTTGTACTAAAATAATTTTTTTTTTTTTTTTTAATTACAGGTAAGAATTATTTTATTTTCTTATGATTTTGAAGCTATTAACAAGATGCAAAACTAAAATTACATTGTATTGGAAAGAAAATTTAAATTTATTCAACATATTTTTCTTCAAGGAATAATATTTAAGTTTGCACATTATATTTTGTTTTATCTATTGGTATGTATTTTAAAAAAAAGTTTTTTTTAACATTTTTTAATTTTTCCCATATATTTGAATTTGTAGAAAAGTTATTCTTCGAACTTTTAATATTTTAGTTAAAACGAATATTTATTATTAATTTTACATATAATGAGTTGTATTTGCTATGTTTATGACATTTTAAATGATTCGTATAGTTGTCAGGACCTTTATATTGGTTTAACTAAAATAACTATAGATACTCTTTCAGAAGCTTAAATAATTTCTGCTTAAAAAGGGTGTTTTGTAAGAGTGCTTGCTCATTGTTCTGCAATCTATGTTGTTATGAGAACTATTAGGATGTAGAATATCCTTCCATCAATTATGTTCCTCTATGAAAAAGTGAATGTTAAAAAGAATCTCGCTTTAGGTTCGTTTCTAATTCACTATCCAACTCTCTTTTTCAATATTCTATTGGACTTCTGTTTCCACTCTTTTCTAAACCTACATTGGTATAAGGGAATCGTTTCCTATATATAGTCTTTAGATAAAGTGTAAAAAAAGGAAATATGTATAAGTTTATATATACGAATATATACGGGAGACTCTTTATAACATAAACTAAACATATTAATTATTACAATCCAAAGTTTCTACATATGACCAAAAATCTAAAGAATATACTTTTAAGTCCTATTATAGGTGTAAAGATTTGATGATTTTTATATAATAAAACACAGTTAAGTTTTATTTGATACCCGTTGTGTATGAATTGAATTGATACTTCTTTATATTGAAGAATATGTTTTATGTTTTACGCGGTGATCTGCCCAAAAATTAAATTAAATGTTTAAATAAAATAAAGTTTATAATTTTCCAAAAAATTGTAAATAATTTTCCAAGGACTTGGCTTGATTCTATCCCATCCCATCTATATGTTCCCGTTTATTTATTTATTTGTTGAGAAGATTATAAATTTTTGATAAATTGGTGTTTATAAACAAAATGTACTTCACTTTCAATCTAAAAACCCAAAACACTTTTAAAGTTTCTTTAGGGAAAGCTGCTCAAAATATTTCACAAAAATATAATTTACTCAAAATCCTGAAAAATTTATGTTTTGCTATATATATTACTGCAGATTTTAAACTTCAGCGGGAAGTTCAACTGTATGGTGAAATTATTTAAAACTTCATTTTATAATTGATTTACAACAAAAAACTTATAAAAATCTCGTAGGCAACGACACTTTACTCCAATTAATTTAAATCATTAACCCAAATGTTCATATCTAAACTGGGAAAACTCCAAGGTGTAAACTGGTTATGGCAATTCATTTATCGTGAAGCACACTGCTAAAATGTGGAACATCATCCCATCAAATATGTTTCCCACTGTTGGCAATACTCCATTTTAAAATTTCCACTTAATATTTAAAAAGAAACTTTTCAAGTTCATATTTAATTTTTCTTCCAATATCTCCATTTTTTCCTATTTACCTATCTCATTTTCTAATCACCATTTAATCAAACACCAACAATTTAAAATAGAATCCTTATCCAGAGTTTGGCTAGCTTCTAAATAAAAGCAGATCATTTTATTACAAGCATTGTTAAACTTAGAATAATGAAATTGAAGCTTATCCTGTTAAAAAAATTATTATTGAATGAGTCATAGTCACTCACAGTTTGGCTTTTAACATAAATTGTATCGCTGAATATCACCGAATTAATATTTAACTTTAAGTTCGTCTTGAAATTTAGTAAAAAATTACATTTTCTTTTGATAAATTTTCTGAGATTTTGCATTGCATTAAACCTTGGATATGAGTCTAATAAACTGATACATACCTATATATTTTGTAATTAGGTATTTTTAATTATAAACTTTGTTATACTAAATATTATTTCGAGAATCAACTGTTAAAGCATAAATTAATCTGTTAACAAGAGTTATTTTAATTCCACCTAAATTTTTCTTTTTTTTTTTTTTTTGTGCTTTGAAGTACAAAATCTAAAATGAAAATTTACGAAATTACTTATAAATATACCAGAATTTTGTGGAAAATAATTCTTCTTTTATAACACTAAAGAACAAAAAAAGAATTTTGTGTCTCTCTTTTCTTTATATACAAATATGTATATGTATATGTATATTTCGGTATTTTTGAACAAAATGTTTCAGTTCAGTCAGGATGTTATCATTTTAAAAATTCCAAATAAAAATAAAATTCTGCCTATTTTTTTTTAGTTGGATTCTACTGGATTTTCTTAGAAAATAAAATAATATTTTTGTTAAATTCTGAGTATGTGAATTAAAAATTAATTCCATTTGAAAATTTTGAATTAATTAAAGCCAAAATGATAAAAGAAAGATTAATTGAAACTTAGCAACGGAAATAAAAATTCAAAAAGGAAAAGATGAGTTATCATGAAGAAATGAATAATTAGAAAAAAACAAAAAGATAAAATGAAAAAAGATTAACAAATCTCTGTTATGTATCTTAAATTAACTTAAAAAAAAAAAATGAAAACAAAACACTTTTAAAGATACAGGAAATTATTTTCTTTTTTCAAAGAAGTTTGTAGTATATATTTAGATATTTTTACAATAATTTGCATAAATTACATAGAATTTATTGTTCTGTTACAAAATTATAATTTACATATATACTTTAAAAAACTTTAATAGGCATTAAAAGAATATTATCTTTGTAAATGAATCTTAATGTATCTTATACAGAAGTTATACCTATAAAATTATAAAAATTTAATATTTACTATGATATATTAATTTTAATTTTGTGATTTAAATAAAAATGTAAGTACATAGGGGCCTCAAAGGCCTAGTGGGTAAGAGCGTATAAAATACGCTGTAAACACCGAGGCAGTGTGGGTTCCACACACACGTCAAATCCCATACACGTCGTAAAAATAATTCCCCCTGACGACATTTAGAACTACGTCTGAAAAGGAAACGCTGTGTAATTTGCTTGTCACATTTATGGCGAATACATTAAAAACAAAAAAAAAACAAGGTAGAATGTAAACCAACAGTTTTTAAAAGTGCACATTTTCAAAACACAACACAAACTGTTTAGAATTGTGACTTGCACAAAAATTTGAAAATTTAAGAATTTTTTGGAATAAGAAAATATGTGATAATAACATTTTTCTGGAATTTTGGGTGGCTGTAAGTCCGGAACCCTTTATAACTAAGAAAAACCCGTTAACACACTTTAAAATATATTACTGGAGCTTTAATTTTTATGTCTTTCCGAAGTAAAATATATACAGGTTCCTAAGTTACAAAAAATAGCAAATTTTCAATTTTTGAGCCCTAATAGCTCATAAACAAAGGGTGGTCCAAAAAAATTTTCTGAGCAAACTTATACTAATTCTAAAAGTTTTTTCTTGCCTCAAAATTTCAAGCCTCTATCTAAAACCGTGCCGGAGTTATGAAAATAGAAAAATCATTCAAAATTTATTTTTCACATAACGGTAAATTTAAATACTAAATTTAAAAAAATTGTATAGTTTTGATATTAATTTACAAAGCTAAAAAAAATACCTGTGGCATGACGTTTTCAGATTGAAAAAATCTTAAGCAGAACATACGATATAGGTATGCATTTAAAAATAGGGCATTTTCAAAGTTTGAGGGGCTGTAGCTGCGTAATGGATGGGGCTATATGAAAAAGTTGTTCCACAAAATTATTTGTTTTATGGGACCTACCCATGGTTAAAATTTTTTTTCTCTATCTTTAACGGTGTAGAAGTTTTGTAAACAGACGGACGGAAGGACAGAGTGAAACTAATAAGCACATTTTTTCATAAATTTTTTGGAAATGTGCTAAAAACAAATTTAAGTACATACATATATTGATAATATATTAAAGGTGGATAATGTGCCAATTAATTGTGTACCTTTCAGTTACAACCAATATCAAGTTTTTGAGCTAAAGTAAGTACTAAATAAAATATGCATATGTAAATTTTTGTAAATAATATATGTAAATGTTTGGATAACTTAAATATCCGTTTTAAATGCTTTTTTTCAAGGCTGGTACAAATGGTACAAAGCTATAATAGTAGAACAAAGTTTGTTTTTACATTTTGATCTCCTCTGATATAATAACTGAAAATTATTTTTGTGATTAAATGATTATTTTTTTTTTGATTTTCTAATTTCCAGAAAATTTGGAACTTAGCATATTTGTGTTGTAACTAGTAACCCCTTTTTTTTTAACTCCAATATGCAGAATAAGTCTACTTAGAATAAATGCAGAATAAGTCTGTTTAGACTAAAATAATCACTAACTTTTTCATTTATTGTACTTTTAATCCTTGACATCTCGAAAACTACTTTTGAATACCTTTGACAACTATACTATGAAAAAACAAGGAAGAGTGCGGTAGAGTAGACTGTGTCAACTCTGGAATACCCGTATGAACGTAATATGTCCTATTTCTATAAAACTTGATCATATTTTCAAAAATTGCATATGTTTTAATACTGACGTTAACTATGGAGATATATTTAGGGAAATTGTAGAGTTGTATGATAGCTACCCGAACCTGTCGCACCAGCACAACATAATTTTACAGATATTGTTGGCCTATAACTGGACATCATCATTTTGCAAAATTTCAGATACCTAGTTTCAATAGATACTCAGTTATTTCCATATAGAAGACGTTGTATGTCAGCTACCCGAACCCGGCGGACGATATTGGATTTAAATAGCGACCTAACAATTTTGCAAAAGTGACGTAAAAAAAATTCAGCTTCCAAGCTTCTTTATTTTTTGAGTTATCGTACGGACAGACTGACGAACGGACGTACATGGCTTAATCGACTCAGAATCGACTATATCTTGCTCGATGTTTTTAAGCTGTCACAATAACAAGGTGTCGCATAATAGCATATTTATTATTCCCTTGAACATAGTTTATACGGATATAAGGACACTTTTAAAATAGCAAAAAAGCGTTTGAGTTTTTAGATTCAAAAAATGTTAGTAAGAACCTGATATATAAATATTTAATAATTGCAGTTTTTTAAACTACGAAACGTTGTAGCTGCGTAATGATTGGGGCTACATTATGAAGTTGTTTAACAACATTAATTTTTTTTTATTAGAAAACTACCCATAAAATTTCATTGTTATATCTTAAACCGTACAGAAATTTTATAAACAACCATCCAGTCAAAGTGACGACGTAAAACAAAATTTTTTTTGAAAAGTGTGCTAAAAATGAACTGTTTCCCGTTATTTTTCCTTTTGAAGCACATCTTTAGCGATAAGAACTAACAAGTTTAACTTTGAATATAATTTTTGACTTTTTCTTTAATTTTGACAAACAATAAAATTCATAAAATAGTTACAAACAGTCTGCTTAACGTTGGCTATACATAGCATCTAGGTGATACATATAAAGAATTTTAATACAAGAAGGTCTTAAAACATAATATTCAAATAATCCTTTTTTTGATCAGATTAAGAAAAAAAATCTAAAAGTTCTTGATGTAGAAGAACATAATCAAAAACACAATTTAAAATTAATTTTGTAAACCAAAAGTGTCATCCAATTCAAAAATAATAAGTATTTTATTTCGTTCTCACTTGTGCCTTCACATCCAAATATACAAGAAAATCAAGGAAAGAACAGTGACTGTTTTGATTTATTTTAATTGGATACAAAATTTAAAACCCCACAGTCGAATATTTTTGTTATTTCTTAAAAAAATAAGAAGTTTTAGACACTTGATAAAACAAAAAACTCAAAGAATCTATAGTAAAAGTAACAATACATATATAAAATTTTTGTGATTATTAAGTAAAACAAAATAAAAACGAAGATAAATCTGTCAATTTATCTATAGCTCTTTCTATCATAAACAAATATGTTTGTTAAATATAAATTTGCTAACTTTTTTAATTGGTTGAATTCTTTTTACTTAAAACACCTCGAGCTCTTTTTAAAGTTTTTATTAAATGGTTCAGTGAAAAAGAAAATAAAAGTAAGTAAAACATAAAAGGTGAAGTGGATATAAAAATGGTAAAATTAAATTATATATGTTAGCATATCCTCTGCTGAATAATTAATAGAAAAAAAAATCAATCAATTAATCTATTGTTAAATCAATCTAAAATTTGAATAATTTCTTTTACAGCAATATCAAATGAGCGTTTCAAAACTTTAAAGAATATATTTTATATTTAATTAATATTTATTCTTAAAATATTTTATTTTTGTATATTAATGGGGTTAAAAGTTCATTTTATTTTATTTAAAAATTCTGGAAAAGGTAGATATTATCCTTTTTGAATCTAACAGTGGCTACGCATAAAATAATTAATACAAAAATTCTAGAAAAAGTCGAATTTTTATTTAGAAAAAGAAGCAAAGAAAATCGGGAATTTGAATGTCGTGATTTTAATTGTCGGGATTTTAATTGTCAGGATTTTGATATGGCGGGATTTTAATTGATGGAATTTTGATATGGTGGGATTTTAATTGACGGAATTTTGATATGGCGGGATTTCGATTGACGGGATTTGGAAAAACGGGATTTCGATACCGGCCCATATTAATGAGTAACAAAAGTCATCCTAACAGTTCGTTACTTCATATATTTGATAGTTTTTCAGAAGATGCACAAAATTTTCAATGAAAAAAAAACAATTTTATAACAAAAAACGAATTTTCCTGAATTATTTGCAAAAATATCAATATGTGTATAAAATGTAAAATTAGAAATTAAACCAAAACTACTGTTAACTTAGATATTGTTATTATCAGCAATTCGATGAAATATAAATTAACAATTTCTTTCAATGGCTTCCACTTGCTAAACCCTACTTTAGGATATCTTCTCTAATTTAAAATAAACACCTATTTTGATTCGCTTTCTATTCTTGCGATGTTTTTTTTTCTTTATATTCTGTTAAATAATATAAAAGAGGTAACAGGATGCAGGTGTAATCCTTTCTAATGATGGTTTCTTTTAATAACATATTTTTAATACGTTTTGAGTTATATAACAAAAGTATCTTAACAATTTTTATTTCTAATCAATTTATATTAATCTTTTATAATAGATTGTATATAATTTAAAAACTTCTTTCATACATATGTTTGTGTTTGATATCTTCTTTTCTTAATAATAATTGACAATGCCCCAACAATATATTAGTTATAATTTGAGTTAAGTATTAATTACTATATATAGTAACTATTTTATCCAAAAATGAAATTTTTGTTTTTAATTACAAAATATCCAATTAAAAAAAAAAAAAAAACTAAATTTATGACACATTCAGATAAAGGCCATTACAAAGATAACAAATCCTTAACTTTAATTTAATGTAATTAATTTGTTTTTAGCCGCACGCGCTCTTAATAATTTTTGCCTTAACTTCTTCATATATAGATACTTATTTTCATTAATACCTAACTGTTATTTTTGTTTTTGATTGCCCTAAGTAAAATATTTATAAAAATAATTTATTATCTTTCAAGCCTCAAAAAGTTTTCTATTCCTTTTAAAAATAACACTTTTTTTCACTTTCTTAAAAAAAATGAAAATTTATAACCCCTATAAGTAAAGAAAATGTAACTATATAGTATCTACCATTTGGTCAGTAAACCGTCAAGGACAATAATTTATAATTCCTTTTTTTTTTTCTACTTTCCATTTTAATTTTTTTTTTTTTTTTGTTTTTTTTTTAAAGAAAACAAATTTTCTGTTTTTTGTTTCTCCATTCACAAACTTTTGTCGCTTCTAATTAGCTTTTAAAAAAAACCACCTGAAACAAAAAAAAATCTTAGATAGTATAGATACTGTAAATATCTCAGGAGTAGGTTATTTCTCCACGAAATTTGTGTTTTTTTTTTTTTTTTGTTTTTTTTATTTGTTTTGAACATTTCTACTAATTTTAACGCCTAGAATAATTAGACACAGGAAGGATAATTTGCAAATTTTAAATTAAGAAAAAAAAATAATTTGTTTGTTTTGTTGTTGTTTTTTATTTTTGAAAATTTTAAATCAGAGCCGACTTTCGACATATTATTTTAATGGTGTTGTAAAGTGTTTTAAAGAAAGAAATAAATGAATAGGTAATAAAATGGAATTTAAATTTCATCATAGGCTCTTTCCAACTAAATTTATATTGACTGCAATCATGTGACCCGGTTTAAATATCCGTTCAAATCAAACATCTGACAGGATATAAGACTTCTGAAATGTTTTTTTTTAATTAAAAAATTATGATAAATAGAGCTAAATATCGAATTATACATCACAGTAATAAGTTTTACAGTCATTATTATCTATTTTACTTTTCTATTGCCAATACACTTACCTTAATTCAATTCTGAGTAAAATAATTACGTCGGACGTTAAATCGAAAACATCAAAACACAAAAAATAAAAAATAAATATTGTTTATCCTAAAGCAGTGAGTGTTTTCAGCTTCTTTAAAAAAAAAAAATTGTTTAAATTTTATATCAAGTCCTCTGCTTTTTTTTTTATAATTTTTATTTTTTTTTTTACTGTAAAGAAACTCCTATCTTTGGTGGACCTTAACTAATTTACAAATGAGAAAAAAAAATTTATCTTAAAAAGGTGAAACAAAAAAAAAAAACAAAGTATCCAACCTGTTTAATAGCACCAGGATATTGGATAATCTTTACTGGACATAAAAGGTGAAAAATGACTTTAACACAAAGCTTTTCCATTTTTTTTTTTTTCTTCATTTCGTTATTTATTTTCTTATTTTAATAACAAAAAAAAAAAAAGATCCCACGTAAAAGGTGTTCGCGTATACTGTATATACATTCCACACCTGGTCGTTGTATTTGTTAATATTAGTCCTTTCGTAAATTTCCGTACATTTTTTTTTTTTTTTCTTTTAATTTATGCGAACATTTTCAGGTGATAAAAGAAACATTACAACAACTTTGTCGGTTAGTATTAGAGGAATATAAAATATTGTGGCTATGATAATATTTAAAATGTATATAAGTGATATTGCAAACCTGTCTCGTCCTTAGAACACTACAAAAAAAAAAAATAAAAATAAGAACAAAGTGAAAGAAAACTTTATAATTTATTATGACAAAAAAGATTTATTTACATTTATTATTCATTTGTAAAGAAAAGAAAACATGAATAAAAAATATTCGTCATCGGTATTTATGTTAGCATCAGGTCTAGGTTTTATAATGTACTACTTAACAGCTAGTAAATGATAAAAGATATATGTATGTACACAGACATATGAACATTTAGGAAAAAAAAAGAAAAAAAAAAGTAATAAAAAAAAAAATAAAGAGGAAGATATTTTTTCCGTTGAACCAATTACCGTAGAAAATATTTTTTAAAAGATGTTTTTTTTTATACTTTCTGTATAGTAAATAGTTCAAAAACTAACTTCCATTTCCATTTGTGCAGAAGAAATGTTCTTTATTTTATATGTTCTTTTTATGTTTCTAATTGAACCGAGAGATGTGTTAAAAAATTATTTCACAATTGTAATAATCGTTAAATGACACTTAAGAGATTTTCGTTCCGAAGTTTCAAATGTTTGTTAAAAATACATATAAAATATAATATAATATATAATATATTTTTTTATTTCTAATTACGCCTCTTTGGAATACAGGTCTTCCACATGCAGTTTCCGTTCTCTACATTCATCGTTAATTCTTCCATTTCATTCCAAAACATCCAGCATACGCTTCACCCTTCTTCTGTTTTACTCTTCCGCCATCCATGTAGATTCCAACTTAGCACCATTCTAGTAATGCAGTCTTAATTTTTTCTTTGTTTATGGCCGACGCACTTCCATTTCATTCTAGTAATTTTTTTCACTATAGCCTCTTCACTATTTGTTAACTCCTATAATGCTTTCTGCCTTAGCAGAATTTAATTTCTGCCTTAGCTTAGAGTTCGGTTTAGCTAGAATATACGGCATATTAAGAAATATATGTAAGAGGTTTATTTTTTATAGCATTTAAATTCATTGTCTGAATAAATCTTCTAAGAATTCATTGATTGGTTCATTACAATCAAGTAGAATGCTAGACAGTTTATTTACCGCTCATAAATACAAAACAAAAAAAAAAAAGAAACAAAAAAACCAATAAAGAATGTAAAAATTTTTTTTATTAGATATTACACAGTTGAAAAAAAAATTATTAAATATATACTTTAGAAATGGAATTCATATATATATATATATATATATATATATATATAACTACATACATACATATATAACCATTTTATTTATTCAGAAATATAAAAATTTTGTATGTATATAACAAATTTTAACCTTTATCATTTGTTTTCTTTTTTTGTTTATCTTTTATTGTACAGGTGAGACTATGACAACCACATAAGAACATTTAAGAGAAGTTATGAGTGCATGAATATCTTGTTTTTTTCTTCATTTTTTATAAACACAGTTTTTTTTATTATTTATTACTTTAATTTATTTTTATCTTATTTCTAAGTTGGAAATATTTTAAATTTGGCTATTTTGTATCGTGTCTGTGTCGTCACACTTTTGATTCAATCCTTTAAGTTAGTGTGTCCAATCTATGTGGAAATGGTATATTTTATTTAACAACCGTTAATTGTCTTTAAATTATTAAAAAGATGGTATTTGTTAATAAAAATTTGTTAGTATGAATTTCTTATTATTTTTCTTTTCTATTAAAAATCTTTGGGAGTTGTGCAAGATTTGAACTCACATTCCCTCGGTTGATATTCCATTTGATTAACCACTTAACCGCCACAACACTAAAGTAGGGTTTAATGTACAATTTTCATTTTATTTTATTTTATATATATTATAAGTCACACAGGATAATGAAATTTTAGAAAACAGCTATGACTACTAAGACCTACTGCATCGGATACTAAGGCCATTAATAGGTCGAATGCTATTATTAATTTATGCAGTAACATTATTTTTTAATGATTTAATACATTTTTATTGTTGTAACAAGAGACAAGAAAAAAAAAAAAACTTTAAAATTTTTTTTTTTAAATAAAAACTTAAGCTATTTACATAATACATAAGAACTAACCTAACTAATGTCTTAGAAGTTAATTTATCGCATAAATGCTTCATATAAAATTATTTACAAAAAATATGTTCTTATTTTTATTTTTTAACTTTGTTGTGAATAAAACTATCATAATTAAATAAGTTATAGTCGTATATTAAGTGTATTTAAATTTATTAATTGTATTTATCTAGAAAAAAAAATTCCTCCGGACGAACAAATTTTCTTTTTAATAATTTTCTTATGTAATTTTCATGCTATGGGTGACAAATTAGCAAATTTTCAAAAATTTCATTACTTTTTTGAATGTGATTTCTGATTAACCAAATAATAAAAGTATCTATAGGTTGAATGCTATTTATTATTTATACGGTAATATTATTTATTTTATTTATTTATTTATTTACACTATATTTAGTAGCACGGTGGGCGATTTGTTAAGAAAAACAACTTTTTTATAAATTGTTCTTACAATTTAAAATACTTGCTACCTGAGAAAGCTTTGAACCCACACTTACTCGATTAACAAACAAAAAACAATATAATTAACCCCTAGGCCACCGTGGCCATTTGTCCCTATATATAATTTTCATTTATTTAATATTCATTGTAGTTGTAAGAAATAAATTGCATATTTTTAGGGCAGATTAAAAAAAATATTCTCTGCAATTTTAATTGTTTTTAAAATTACATTTTACTTAAATATGTATTTTTATTTTTTTTATTTATAGTTACTATATCACTAAAAATGATTTATATTGCGTCAAATGAAGTTATTATTTTAAAGATATAACTAATTTCCTTTTTATTTTATTTCAAATTATTATTATGTTTCTTTGTGATTTAAATATAAAAAAAAAAGAAAAAAAAATTTTTTTTTAAAGGAGAATTTTCATGTCATTATCGTTATTTATTTTAAACATTGCATACATATGTATGAAATCATATGTATGTAATGTATGTATATTCAAACAGTATTTAAATACTTTTGGTGACATATTTTTTAATAGAAATTCAAGTGACAAGTGAATGAATTTTTTTTTTTTTTTAATTATATGGGATCATAAAACTGATATCATCTAATACGTACATAATATTTATAGATTGAATTAAAACTTAATTTTTTAAGGATAATAATTTTAAAATCTTGAAATAAATTAAACTGAAAATTTGATATTTTTGATAAACATTTTATTATTCTTGATATCACTTATTAACAGTTCTCTATTCAAAATATAAATTTTAGAGTTCTCACCTTCAAAATAAAAAAGTTCGAATATCATCTAGAAATAATAACACTTAAATGACAATCCACAGCATTAAGAAGTTTCGTAAAAAACAAAATTAGTTTTAAGTATCCAAATATTTATTTTTAATCGACAAAAATAACTGAATAATTCGGTTTAGTTAGAATTTAAGCTAATTTTATGTACACGCTCTTTGAGAATTAATTATTTATTTATTTTTTAGCACATTTTACAAAAACTTTTTGGAAATTTTATTTATTATTTTCACTTTGTCCGTCTATCAATCCGTTCGTCCACCTGAATGTCTTTCTGTTTGTCTGTTTACAAACCTAACGCCGTTACAGATAGAGCAATGAAATTTTAATCCTGTGTAGATCTCATAAAAAAATGAATGCTGTAGAACAACCAATATCTTAAGTAGTATTTAACATTTTTCCAATCTCAGAACACCATACGACAGGATTTTTCTTTGCCTATATAAATCAATATTAAAATTATACACCGTTTTTTTTTAAATTTAATATTAATTTTATTTACCGTTATATGAAAACAAGATTTTGCTTCTTTAATATCTGCGCAATGCTTGTAGATGGAGCCTTGAAATTTGGAGGAAGGAAAAATCTTTCAAAATTGTTACAAATTACCTTGAAATTTTTTTTGTACCATCCTTTATTGAAGAACTATTGAAAGTTTTCTATTTTTAAACATCTGTAACTTAGACAACTTTTTAGATTTTCCCAAAGTAAGACATAAAAATTAAAGCTCGTTTTTTTTTAATTATGATGGGTTTCCTTAAAACTGAAGAAAATATCTCTTGTTTTTTCATAATTTTTCATATATATAAATCTATTCTTAGAAATCTTAGAAACTTTAGTGCAAATCACAATTCAAAACCATTACAAAACTTATTGACTTTTTAAAAAAATCTGCGCCTTTAAAAATCTTCGATTTTCTTACAGCCTTCATCTTTTTAAATAGTATGGAAAATCACTATAAGTAATTTCCATTTTTTTTAAAATATCACGTTTTTGTTTTCAGATTGCATTTTTCTACTTAGATTTGGGCACCAAAACAAAAAAAAAAAAAACAATATATGTATAAGATTTAATGGTATTCGAAATATTTTGTTAAATAATAAAATAAAAGTTTTTTTATATTATTTCCGTTCCAAATCACTTAAATTCCTCTAAACGAAAAGGAAAATTTTTATTGAAATATGTATTAAATATTTTGAACAAATTTGTATTCAAATGCGATGAAAAAAAGTTAAAAAGGACAAAGAAAAATTTGTTTAAAAACTTCAGTTGTTAAAATAGTCCTCTGATTTTTAAACTGACTTTATGTAATATTATTAGTTGAAATTAATTCCGCAGATCCCTTTTTTTTTTGTTATGTAGGTATTTTTTATTAAAAAGTTTAAAATAAAATATATGAATTTCATATATGTAAAATAAAGAAAACTTTTTAAAGTGAGATTAAAACTCCTAAAAATATGCAATTTTTTTTATTTTTATTTAAATGAGTTTTTTTTTTATTTTCAATTTTGTAATAATAAAAAACAAAGTTTTGAAAGATAATAAAACTAAATCGTAAAGTATTACTTTACAAAATATAATCGATTTATGACCAGAATCCTTTTAAATATAATGTATAAAATTATTCTATTTATGAATACGAATTTAGAATGAAAAAATTTAAAATTGTAATTATTTAATAAATAATAAAAATATTTTTTTAAAATGTTCTTTAAATTTTTAATTAAAGTTATTTCGGGATGCTAAAATATACTGATTTGTAAACTTTTGTTTAATTAACAAAAGTATAAAATTCGTATGCTACATGAGGTATAAAATAATATATTTCAAACAAACAGACTTCAAAATAGTAACTTTAACGAATTAAGGCTAAATTTCAGATTACGTTTAACTGGAAGGTATTAGGTAGTAAATTTTAACTTCAAGTTAGAATTCAGTAAAGCTACAGTAAACTAAAAACCGTAGTCATATAGATGATAAATAATTATAGAATTTATAGCTTAGAAAATTTTTCTTTTGAAAAAAAATTTTTCTGATTCTCTAAACCACGATAATTCAACAAAATCAAAACATTAACAAATAACAAATTTATTTTTTATTTATTTTTAAATTTTGGTTATCAAAATACTTAGCCTAAAGATAAATTAAATTTGATCAAAACTATTTAATTATATATATACTGACATTGAATATTTCATCTCTAGCCTTGTACAACTTAAATCAATTAAAAAACAAACATTTAAAATGATAAAAAAAAACTTTGTTTTTAATGTTTTTTTTTTAATTTTTGTTGAAAATATTACAATTAATCACCAAGTCTTAAAACTTTATCATATAAAATTCTAATATTTCTGAATTTTTCTGACTTTTAAAATCCAAATGAAATATTTAAAATATTTATGTAGAAAATATTTTTGAAAAGTACCTATATAAAAAGAAATAAAAAAAAAAAAACCATTTTTTAATCTATACTAATCATTAAAAATCTTTTTTTATCATGCACGTAAAAATATTTTGGTTGAAATGAATGGTCAGGAACAAAACAAGAGAGAAAATTTCACAAAATTAAATGTGGGTGGTAGTTTTTTTTTTTTTTTTCTATTTCAACCCTATTTTTTCTCTAAAATAAACTAAAGTTTAATCCATTAAAATTGTGTAAATATTTAACATTTTTTTTTTTTCTAAAATAAAAAATAATATTTATTTTTATTCTTATTCACCTTTTGCTTGACACAAAAAAAAAACAAAAAAGGATGAATCCAAATTATTTTTGTTTGATTTTCTTTTTTCTTCTCCAATATACATATATATATACTATACGTACCATCTTTTAAAAACATTATTTTTATTTTTCTTGTTTGGGTTTTTGTTTTATTTTTTGTTTTTTTTTTTTTTGCACATCAACTTTTTAACTTTCTATCTACATGTTCTATAAAAAATTTATAGAGAAAATTAAAAAAAAAAATCTCCATAAAAACATATATGTACATAATACTTACCGTTATATAAAATTCTTATGCACCATTTAAAGACATTAAGTATGAGAAAAAATATAATATGAAAACAAAATAGAATCAAGAATTAAGGCTTAGACTCAAAACAAAATTAACAAAAGCAAAATATAAAAAAAAAATAAAAGCTCACAAAAAAAAAAAAAAAACCTTGTAGAAAATAAAATTTCCTCAGTTTGAATTTTCCAAAAACAAAAATAACAAAAGAAAAAAAATCAGAAAAAAACAAAAATTTAAAAACGAAAAAAAACAAACAAAAGCGAATCTTTTAATATCATATGAAATTGAGATACTACAAAAATAAATCTAAAAATAGAAAATTGCAGATAACAATCAAATGTTTGGTTTAAAAAAAATAAAAAAAATAAAAAAAAAATACAATTAAAAATCTTCTCAATTGCCTTTTATCTGTTTTAAAATGTTCATTGCATATAAAAAAAAAAAAAAAATTAATCCATTGGTTTTTCACCATTGCCGTTATTCCACATTGCCATCTGTATATATATATATATTTTAAATATCGATTGATATAAAATGCAATGCAAAAAAAAAATAATTCATTTAGTTTCTCTGCCTTCTGTAGTTTCTGTATCCTGTATTCTGTAATCTGAATATCTAAACCCACAAATAAAATATGTACAGTGAAGTACAAAATAAACTAAACTATTTTATTATTATATGTACTTCTAATACTATAGATTGTCTTCTTCCTTCGCTACATATCCCGTTTCCATATTGTAAGGATGTGCCGTCGAATTTTGTTGATTTAACGAATTGTTGGTAACGATATTAGCGTACTGTTCCCGTTTTGATGCTGTGTGAACTTAATTTCCCATCATTTTTTGTCCAATTTCTAACATTTTGTAACAAAGGATATTTGTTTTTTGCTATACTTCGTTTAACTCTTATTCTGCCTTGCTTAATTCGTATTTCTGGCCCCTAGTAATATAAACGGCTTTTTACAATAGAATTTGACCACTTAAAAAAACAATAAAACATACACCATTTAAAATAAATAATTAATATTTCATGATATTCGTCATATACGTAAAAGATATGTTATTTAAATAAAATTTGTCTAGTTCTGTACGTGTATATGTATAAAATGATTTATATATTATATACATAAATATAATATTATAATTTTTTTTTTTTACAACTCCCATTTATTGGTAAATATATACATATGTATACGAGTATATGCATACGAGTATATGCTATGTACATATACTCGTATAATTGAAAAATAACATTTTTATACCACATGGATAATCAAAAAGCCATTTATATGAATGTTATCAATTGCGTATGTTGATGTAAATCAAAAAACAGAACTTTCATAAAAAACTAAAAGAAAAAAAATTTTATCAAAAAGAACAGCAGAAAAAGAAAACAACAACAACATATTCTAACTTTTCATAACATACTTCTTGTTTTAAACCGGGACAATATCCTTGCATGACATAATTAAACAAAATAAAAAGATTTTTTTTTTTTTTTATTTTTAATACTTTTATCTTTTAAAGTTACTTCTTTTTAATAATCTTCTCGCATTATTATATATTCGCTTTATGTCTTATTCAGTTTTTATTTTGTTTTATGTATACTCAATTAATACATACATACATACATCGCATTGCATCTTTCTTTAAGTTCACTGAAAAAATATAGCACATGCACTCTAAAAAAAAACCACCTCTTTTTTTTATTTTCTGTTTTTTATAAATATTTTCAAAAAAAATCAGGTATAAAAATAGTACAAGGTATACTTTATTTTTATATTTTATAAGAAAAACTTTATTATTGCTTTTTGTACAGTTACTTTTCGATTATTATTTTAATATCTCCAGCACAATATTAAATTATCAACTGTAACACTTTTTTAACAAACTATCGCTTAATACGCAATCTTAAGATGATTCTGTAAATATAGATTGTTTTGCGAAATGTTTTCTTAAACCATCTTAAAAAATTTTTCTTTGCAGAGTGTATTATTGAATGTGTCGTTGTAGTTGTTGGCATAAAATTTCTTTTCAAAAACTTTCAGATACTTATGTTCAATAGTTTACTGAGTCATTTTAATAATAAAAAAGTTGTTTTATTGCAGTTATTTTAACCCGGTATTTGATCTTGCTGAATTTCAATAGCCATACAAATTTCCCCTTCTAATTATCCCAAATCAAATTTCCATAATAATCCTTTCCTCAAAATCAAACTGTACATTATGTTATGTATTAAAGAACCCATCTTAAAGTTTGATTTTAAAGGGGATGGTTTTGATTGGTTAAAGTCCAACACTACTCAAGGGAATCTCGTGCAGTTCTTTTGAGGGATATTCGATGTTTTCCACCGTCCCTCGTAAAAAAAAATAAAAAATATTTTATTAAATTAAAGTATTAAAAATTTCAAAATTCTGACTTAATTATTTTTTGATGTAACGAGCTAACGAACGAAAGTATTGACTAACACAGCTAAATCGACTCAGAATTCGATCCTGACCATCATTATACATATATATATTTTCCTTACCTCATCTCTCTTAAAATATCACAAACACAATGGCAATTTAATTATACTCTGAGAAATATGTTCAGAGTTCAGACGGATATTCAAATACATGAATGAAATATAAGCAAAACCTTAATAAAATTTCTTTTTCAAGACTGAAAATACATGTACTTTGTAAAGTACAAGATCAGAATTTATAATCGATTCTACTTATTATAGAAACTGAAATGACTTGGTGGAGTTAAATTGTATTTCATTCCGCCATCGGCTTTTCCTATGACGTTACTATAAAACTTCTACGAAAAGGGGTGATTACACGTATCATAGAAAAAATAAAGCTGGTCACTTTAATGGAAGGGCACACAATGCACCATTTGATATAAGAAAAAAAATTTAAAATACAATAGATGTAACAATAAATACCTAAAAATTGGAGATTAATTGAATTCAACAGGTAAAAATTCAGGTGGATTTCGTATTTTTTTTTTTTGTGTAGTAATAACATAAATTTCATATTGTAATGAATTTTATGTACGAATATATCATGGTATATTATTTCTGTTGACTTTTTTTATGAATATGGTTTTTTCCAATAAAAAGAAGGATTTTTTGTATTTTTTTTGATTAAGCTGTGGATTGAATAAAAAATTGAAATTTCTTCTTCCAAAAATATTAATAGAATAAATAAAAACAAGCCGATAAAATATTTAAAATTGAAAAATAATAACCTTAAGTATTAATATACCGTTACCTGAGACTTAAATTCATATAAAAAATAAAATAAATTTTGATATCCTAAAATAATACGATTGCATTTTACTTAAAAACCAACTTATTTCGAAAAAAAAAAATATAAACCAAAATTAATTTATCCACCATTCGGAAATTTTACCTTTCCATATACCTACCCTATATATGTACACTTTTTCAAAACAAACAATTTTCAGATTTCTTTTATCTTAAATATTCAACGATACCAAAAAAAAAAAAAAAAAAACAAAATCAAGGACATAAATTAATGATAAAGAAATTATAGGTACCAATCGATACCATACCAATCCATACATATATATATACTACAAAATAATTTAAAATTGATTGTCAAATATTGGAAAATTGATTTCCCCTCACAATATATCCGATTTGTTTAAAATTTAAATAAAAGGAAAAAATTATAGACAAATATACAGCTAGTAACCAAAAATAAATTAAATTTTCAATAAAAAAAAGAACAAGTTAAATACAAAAATAATTAATTCCAAAAAAGGACATTTTCTAAATTTTGTTTTTATGTAAGTATTAATAAAAAATCACACATAAGAGGAAAAACTTTAATATAAATAAAAAAAAATTCAAAAATTTTATATATATATTATATAATTTAGAAAACATTTTTTCGTTTTCTTTTTCTTTTTTATAATAAAGAAAAATATTTGTAATCCTTTGTTATCCTTTTCGTTTTCTTGCAATCATATAAAAAATTTCTGAACTTTCGTATTGTATTGCATACATTTTTCACAAAACTCATAGCTCACCTCACCTCATAGCTATGGGATGATGACCCTATCTATACCATTTTACTAAATTCAACCATATTGTAGCTATGATGGGATAAAGGCTCTTATTTATACCATACGGGCTATACATAGTACAGAAGTAAAAAAAAGGATTTTAGATTAAAGGTTGGAAATCATATAAGATATAATTTTTTAAATTGAATGTTTCATAAATATAAAAAAAAATCCTGAAATAAAAAAATCATTAAAATTTCAAAGCTCTAAATTAAAAATTCGTTATTATTATAACGATTTATACAAAATGAAGCTCTTATAATACATGATTACTTTTTAATGTGACTGGTGTTGCAGTGTTAAAGTTTTTGAGGGTTGCCTAAAAAATATAGCAAAAGAAATTTTTTCCAAATGTTACATCCTTTTTAATACATTTAAGAATAAATATTTTAATTCTGTTTTGTAAAACTTTTTCGTATCATTCTAGCTAAGTTTATATTTAGCTGAACAGTCAGTTAATTTATATGATCATTTCAAAAATTTTCGTCATCAGAATCTTTTTCATTCGGAAAATATCCTTATAAATTTTATAACAGACAAATTTACATAAATCGGACCATATTATTTTTGATTTAAGGATATATATTCAATATATATATATATATATATATATATATACATCTTTAATGTAATGTAATGTTTGCACTTCAATTTTACCTGAGTAACAGAAGAAAATTTATGTTAGAAAAAAAAAGATAATAACAAATAAATTGAAAATGAAATTAAATATTCAAGCAGATAATATATGATTGATTCAATGATTTCAATTTCATAACGGTACAGGACAGTCATACTCGAAGAAAAAACTAATAAAAAAAAAAACAACAAAAAGACATAAAATAAGTTATACGAACACGAGACAAAATTTATGTTTTGTTAAGAAAAACATAAAAAAAAAAAAACATAAAAAAAAAAAAACAAAAAAATAAACAAATAAATAACAAAAATTATTGAAAATATTCATGAGAATTTTCTTAACAAAAGAAAAATCTTATAAAAAAATATCAAATTTCAACAATTCCATATTAAATAACATATAAGTACAGTAAAATATACACTCATATACATAATGTATGGAATTATATTAAATTTCTTTAATATTTTGACAATGTTAAAAAAAAATTTTTTTATTTTTAAATTCAGAAATCCTTGAATCCTTGACAAGATACATGTGTTTTATTTTATTAAAAAACAAATGATTTTTTTATTGATATTTTTTATTGTTGTAGATATTATTTTGTTTTATTTTTTATTGATGTAGGTATTACAAATTTTTTCTATTCTCTAAAACCAATTCTAGAAAATAACAAGGCAGAATCTAAACCAAACGTTTTTTAAAAGCGTACATATCCAAAACATAATACAATTTATTTAGAATTGTGATTTGCAACAAAATTTTACTATTTCATATAAGAAAAAAAATGTAAAAATAGGACTTTTAACATATAACAGTAAATTTAAATACTAAATTTAAAAAATTTTGTATAATTTTGTTACTGACTTGGAAAGGTAGAGAAAATTCCTGTCGAATGACGTTTTCAGATTGAAAAAATGTTAAGCAGAACATGAGATATACGGCAACTAAGGTTTTTTCCAAATTTGAGAGGCTGTAGTTCCGTAACGGATGGAGCTATATGAGAAAGTTATTCTACAAATTTAATTTTTTTATGTCACCTACCCATGGTTAAATTTTTTTTTCTCTCTCTTTAACGGTGTAGAAGTTTTGTAAATTGACGGACGGACGGATTGACAGAGTAAAACTAACAGGCACATTTTTTCAAAATTTTTTTTTGGAAATCTCCTAAAAACAAAAATCTAAGCTCTAAAATGTTAAAAGAAGACATTTGAAAAGAAGTTAATAAGAATTAATGTAAAACTTAATAAACGCTCAGAAAAATTAAATTAAAAACCATCTGTATATTTTCCACGAAAGATCTAATCAGATCAAAATGTCAAAAGATAAAGGTATCAAAATTAATGTTAACCATTGATGAACTTATATTATATAGAATATGAAATGTTTGTAAATAAAAAAAAAAATTACACCGAAGAGATAATAGAGAGATAAAGAGATAAGTGTATTAATACGTACATTACTGCACTTTAAAAATATTTAAGAAATAAAGAACAGTGTTTTTAATAATCTAAAATATTTATATTTAGTCGAACATATACAACTGCGGGGGCGGTGGGGGTACACTTATGGAGATAGTAAAGATATTGTTTTAAGACAAATTTACTGCAAATAGTATAGTTTGTTACCAATTGCGAGTATTCTTACTATTGCGATTTTAAAATTCTAAATTTAAAAATTAAATTTAATATTTAAAACAGGTGTCAAGTGAAGCATATATACTGCGGGGATATATGGGGAACATAATATATATTATCTATGCTGTTTTAATAAAATGTAATCATCTTTAAAAAATGATTACAATTTAAAAAATGTTCAGATGTTTAGCCTTTTTAAGTATCAAGATATGAGCATATAAATTTCACACCTACCAGCACCGAATTTTACAAAGGATTTTGGCTTAAAACTTAGCTTCTTTTGACAAAATTTTAAATCTTTATCTTATATAGACTTTGAGTTATGCTTTCTATGACTACATGTAACATGCCAACATATCATACTATTAAGAATTTCGTGATGATTTTATTAAAACAAAAAATCTTCAACTACCCAAACCATATAAGAAAAAAACTTTTTCAGTTTAGTGTAATAAAAAACTTACGCTATAATTGGAACAGTAAAAACATATCATGTTTTTTGATAAAATTAAAATGCAATTTCTACTTGTTAAGTGCTTGATGCTGTTGATTTTATTTTTCTCGTTCTAAAATTATACTATAGGTAAGTACTTTGAAAAAAAAAACTTTAAATTTGTATTCTGTGTTAACCGGCAAAATGTTTACCAATTTTTATCCCCGCACGATAGTATCGGGTAACTATCATAAAATGTTCTTCCGTTTGTAATGCCTCGAAATAAACAAGCTAAATATACCTTCAAAGATATGGATCGGATCAGAATGAAATTCTAAGTCGACTAAGCTTTGTTCGTCCATCCGTCCGTCCGTCAGCTCGATAACTCAAAAAGTAAGAAAGCTAGAGTCTTGCAATTAACACAAAATATTCTTGAACCAATTTCTAGCCTCTCTGTTTTTTTTCGTTAAGATCCGACCAAAACTTGTGGTAGTTCTCGAACAACTAACTTTTTGATCTTAACATTTTACATACACATTTTTCAAAAGTTCTACATATTTTGAAGAAGAACCATGAAATTTTAATTGCGGATAGATATCCTAAAAAAATCCATTTTATAACAACTTTTTTCTGTAGCCTCCAAATATGGCGATATATAATAATATATATATGCTTATAATATGAACATACTAACGGGTTTGTGCGGATATCTAAGAGTTGACAAAGGCAAGAGACTGTATTCTTCCTGGTTTTTTTTAATTGTTCTTTTATTTTTTGCCCCTTCACGTAAAAAACAAGAGAATCGTTTCTTTCATAGTGTTTGTTCGAATATTCAGAATATAATTTGAGAAATGAATCAAATGGAAAACGAGAGTGATTTTATCCTATACCTATTGAGGAAAAATATTTTTATATTTTTTTAAGAAAGACAAATTTCAATTTCTACTCTTCATTTAATTGTTTTGATTTTACAATGCTCCTGAATTTTTTTTTTTTTTTTTTTTTTTGTAATACGTTATTTGTTTATGGTTTGTTCCTGTTTGTATAAGATAAGTGTTTCCTGCCAAAAAAAAAAGCATAAAAAAAAAAACCAAAAAAAATTTATTGAAATTGATATACATGGGAAAAAAACGAAATAAATCCAAATTTTTTTTTTTTTCTTATATTTTGATTGTTATTCTGACCCAGGATTCATCAGATTTTATTGATTTCAGATTTATTTTTTTTTATTTTGTGTTTTTTTTTTTCGTTTTACATCTACTGAAAAATTGGATGAAATTTATATTTTATGATTTATTGTTAGTAAATTGATTGTTTTTTATTTCCACATATAAAATATAATATGTGAAAAAGAGACAGAAAGCATAAATATTATATATCTTATATATTAGATACAGTACAGGTATGAATAAATCAATTACAATTTTAATAGAATATTTATTTAGCACAGGGAATTTTTGAATTCAATATTCTTTTACATTATACATTATTACAAATAAATATTGGATATAGATAGATTTGTTATTGTTTTTGGTAAATGAGATTTTGTATATATATATATACATACATACTTATATATAGAAATTGTCTTTAGAGTTTTGTTTTTTTTTTTGTTTTTAATTTGAAAATGAAAAGAAGCTTAAGGTAAAATATTTATTAAAATTGAAATTCAATTTGAGATTTTAAAATAAATTAATGTAATTAATTAAAATCTAAAATTTTGAAGAAGATGATAATCCCGTAGGTTATTTATAAGTCTAATTGTGTTTTAAATTTATAAATATAAATTTAAAAAAAAAAGAAAATAAAATAAATGTCGTATAATAGTTACTAAGAGGATTTAAGGAAATATTACTCAGGTGTAATACTTTATGATTTAATTTAAATTAAAGATATTGAGATTTGTTACAAATTTTCTTTAAATTTTCGAAAAACTTAAATAAGTATGTATTTCAATTTTACAAATATTTTTAATGCATATTTTGCATATTTTTTTAGTTCATATTTTGGAGAAAGTATTTGAATAAAGAAAAAATTATCTTATTTTTTTTTTTTTTAACTTTTTTGGTAACGAAATGTTTCATTTTTGAAACCAGGTAATTTATGTATTTGTGATCATTAAATGTTACTATGACATGATTTAATCTTGAATTCACCATGTATATTTGTTAGAATTTTAATTATTCAGATCCGAAAACAATTTGTTAGGCTATCATAAAATCGTAGATCGTAGATCCATGAAAATCAGTGTTATTGGCAGCATATCTACAATATAAGGCCTTGAACACGTATAACCTTTATGTTGCACTTCGTACATTTAAAAAAAAAAAAAAAACAATTATTAAAACGGTTTGTTTTGACTATTTCCGTTATAATTAATTTTTTTTTTTTTTTTTAATGCACAGAAATGTGGACAGAAAATTATACAGCCTTTCCTGTTCATGCGTCACTGTAAATGCCGTAATGGGGAATAACTCTTACGATGTGTGTGGGATTTGAATCTACAATCCCTCGGTGTTTACAGCGTATTTTATACGCTCTTACACACTAGGTCACCGAAGCTCCTAATTAAAATTTATAATTAAAAAAAACTTTGAGGGGCTTCTTTTTTTTTTTTTTGAAAAATTTGCTGAAAAGGAAAGTAAAAATAAAATCGTAAGATATTTTTTTTTTTTTTAAGATTTTAAAGAATTAAGTAAGAGTGTTAAGACAAGACTTTAGGAATCTTCGTCAAATTATCAATTATATACCATTTACAGAAACATAAATCTGAGAAAACGAATAACTAGCGAATAAGAATAAAAAGATTATCTTAAAGGTTGGCTTAAAAAAGGATACGTCTATTACAATGGTTTCGAATGGTTTGCTTAAATCTTAGTATGTATTATGTTTCTTAATACTAGCACCTAAAATCTCAATAAATAATTGATGAAATTTTCATTAGATAGATTATAGTGATAAGCTAAATATAAAACTAAAAATAATTAACAAAAATAAAAACAAAATAACTGAAAGAAATATTTCGTCTGATCAAAAATTAAGAATATTTTTAACCGTACTTAGAAAATACCATGACAGTTAAGTTATAATAACAAAAAAAAAAAATTCAGATGCAAATTAAAATATTTTACTACTAATTTAATTTGTATCTAATTTTCACTACTAATTATTTAGAAAACAGTATTTTAGTTTTAAGTACTTAAAATTTCATTTATTTAAGATAACAATTGACAAATTCAGAAAAAAAAAGACAACTGAAACTAGAAAAAGTTTTACAAAATTTACAATTTTTATAGAAAAATGTCAAAACTTAATACTTTTGTAAGGATGTCTGCCTGTGTGTAATACCTGTAACACTTTACATACTCTTAGTATTAATTTCAGAGATGGATTCCAAATCAGGATTGCTCCTTTTTCCAGAATATTTATATATAATATGTATACGTGTGATTTTGAATTAGAAGAGATTTTATAGTAGGTTATAAAATCAGAGCTTCAATCATTTATTTAGTCAAAATTTTTTACTTTTTAAAAGTCAACATTTTAAAATCGACTTTTCAAGGATAGTTAAATTGTACAAGTCGACATATTTGGCGTCAGCATTCTTGAATCGTTATTTTGTAAATCGACATTTTAAAAATGAACATTTCACATAATAAATCAGTATATATATATTATGTACTTACCTTGAAATAGGACTTTTCAATTAAAAAAAAATAATTACTTTTTGTTTTTGTATTTTGATAATATAGGTACATATGTTTCACATGGTACTTCAGACGAGACAATAATTTTTTTCTTTTATTTAATTGAGCATTTTAATCTTAATGTTATGTAACTTTTGTTAAACTTAAGATGGTATGAAGTTGTGCAACATTTTTTTACCATTTATTAATTCGAATTTATATATATATATATATATATGTATATATGATGTTGAAGGCGATTAAAGTTTTTCTTTAGTATGGAAATAATGCAATGATATTATAACATTTTATTAAAACTAAGAAAGCAAAATAAGTCAAGTGTGTAAAAACTTCCGACAGACAATTTCCATTAAGATTCTTCAAATTTAACTAACAACAACAAAAAAAAAAAAAAAAAAAAAGAAATCTAACAAAATTCTTTTTTGTTTTTATTCTTATGTTTTTAAATTAAAAAAAAAAAATTCTTTGCGTTATTTTAGAAGTGATGACATTTTTACACTTAACCCTAATATTCATTTATTATGTGATATGTACTCTGTTCCTAAGTATATAACAGTTTTTATATCATTATGTGATTTTTTCTCACTTAATATACCCCGGGAATAGCATGTTGACACTTTTGTATATTTCCTGTTGATTTCAACACTGATAATAACATTAACTAAGTCTGGGGACATTAAAAAAAAAACAATTTATATTCTATATAAGAATGAATGAAAAGCTTTAGAAATAAAATTAAATTTTTAGAAATTTTTAATATTATTAAGGATTTTTAAAAATTACATTTTTTTTTTTGTCTAATGTAAATTTTTGCACTTAGCGTTGATTTTTTTCATATAATTAAAGTTTGTATTATGAATTTTTACAGTTTTTTTTTTCGTTACTTTGTAACAGTATTTATAGAGGTTTATTCGCATTATTTTTGAATTGTGTTTTGTTCATTTTCAAAAAATGTTTTAAAAAGATGCTACATTTTTTTATTTGAGTTTGACATATAACTCGCCTAACAGTTTGTAAATTTTCTGAAGTTCTATGAAATTTGAGATAAAATAATGTATTAATGTACCTTAAAGTTAATGTACCTTAAAGTTAGAAACATCACTTTATTTAAATTTACCATAAAGCTGATGAAATTCAGCCATTCCATCCCCTTTGTTATATAGCTTAAAACCTGTATTTTTTAAGGGCTAAGATGACCTAATATTGAGAACCTAGTGTTTACCAAAAGAACCTATAGAGTTTTAAAACTTTAGTTTGAATTAAACACCAAGGCTCAACAAAAATTTTTTTTTATAACAAACAAAATCTGGATTATTTTAAATGTTTAAGGTGATAAACCAATACTCGAATCACTTTGACGTTTAAGTAGAATTTAGGTATTAAAATGGTATTATTGATCCAAAAAGAAGTAAGAAGTGACACTAGTTTTGTTCTATGTTCTATTTAATCGACAGTAATTTGATAGTACATTATTAAACATAAATAATATAAGCAAAAATAATTTTTTGTGTATTCATTTATTATTGATTTTTTTTTTGTTTTTTAATTTGAAATACAAAATTATAATGACAGCAAAGCTCAACAAAGTATCATTGAATCATCAATAAAATTTCGACGCGTCAATGCATACCGACGACACAATTCGCTCGAACGAATTTTAAAACGAAGCGATCACTGTGTTTAAATATTACAAAAGTCAAAATTAAACAGACGAACTAACAAACATTAAATTAAATTTTAATTAATATTATTTTTAAATATCTTTAAAATTAAGTATAAGACATAAGACGGAAATAAATTTTTAGTACTAAAAATGTAGTGTTTTAAATATGAAAATTTCGTTGTGCATATCCGGTGCACATTATAAAAGAAAAAAAATTAATTTAAATTTGTTAGCATGTTTATTTTAGATGGAATCAAATACAGTAGTGAAACGTTATATTGTAGTGGCAGTTATTTTTTTCCTTTTTATTTTTTTTATTTTCTTGCTAGACAGTAAGTTACAGAGTATCTATTGTGAATAAAAGTGTGATTATTTTTTATATATTTCGTGTTTTCCATCTTATCTTGTATTGTTTGTTGTTTGTTACTTTAACACGGAGTATAAAAAAAAAATAAAAAAATAAAAATCAATTTTAACAACAAAAGAATTTCTTTTTCTATCCGTTATTTTGTCTCTTTCGCTCTTCTTGTCAGTTCTTAATAAATGTCTAACTTTGTTTAGTAATGCCTGTTCTGTATATTTACCACAATACTAATGTTCTTTTTTTAATAACGTTCCTTTTTCTCAGGATATACAAATGTTTGTTCTACATAGTTCCTTACAATGAGACTTAGCTCTAAGGGATTCCTTTGAGTTCATCATATCCTTTATTATTAGTATTAATATGAATTGTTTCTATTAAATTCTGATGCAATATTCTTGTCATATAAAAGACTACAAATAATGATAACTTTTTGATTATTATTTTGAACAGTTCATGTTGAACGAAGAAATATTATTAATATTTGTAATACCCAAGACGTTGATATTAAAACAAACAATGCATATTTAGTTTTTTTTTTATTTCTTAATTCCACCATAGATTAAAGCTGAAATGAACTTAAAATTGAAAAAAAAAAATATATTTTTTATAATTTAAGATAATTTTTGTTCATTTAAAAATTTTTCTTTTTATATTTTTGTGTATAAAAAATGATAATTTAGGCTTAGAATTAATTTTTAATTTTCTGCGTTATTTTACTGTTCAACTGATTGTGATAGTAATGGATTTATTTCCTAGCCAAGACTTCAACAAAAATTTAAAGGAAACTTTCGTCTCTGTAATTTAAGCAGTTCTGCAAATACAGTTTTTAAAAAATGCTTAAAAATTTATCTGTTAGTCTGTTCGTTTTTGTATCTGGATTTTTATTTGTCTGCGCGCTAGCTGTTAACCAGCCAGACCTAGGAAGGTGAAATTTTTGCAAGAAACTGTTTTTACCTCAATAGGAAGAGGTTAATCGGACCAAGGGATCGGGTACCACTCACATGAAACTGCCGAATAAAAAATAATTTTTTTCAAATTACTTATCTAATATGTAAAGCAGAAAATCTGTTTGTTTGTTTGTTTGTGCCCTTTTCACGTAAAAACTACCAGACCGATTGCAACCAAATTTTGCATGTTGTAGCTCTTTACCACAGGAGCGCACTGAGTTGATTTGGTTACGATCCATTAACCCATTTCAGCACCAGGACTCAATGAAGTTTTTTAATTTCTTTGTTGACGCGCTTAAACGGTTTTGCCAATTGAATTGAAAATTTACAAAAGTGTAGCTCTTTACCACAGGAGCTCACTGAGTTAATTTAGTTACGATCCATTAACCCGTTTCCGCACCAGGGCTCAATGAAATTTTCTAATTTCTTTGTTGTCACACTTAAACGGTTTTACCAATTGAGTTGAAAATTTACAAATAGGTGTAGGTTTTTATAACAAAAGCTTTCTGAGTTGATTTGGTTGCGATACATTAACCCATCATGCTTCAGGCCATGAAATTCTCATTTTTTGTTGTTGTGCTTAAACGATTTGACCAATTGAAAATTTGCACAAGTATTGCACTTTGGCACACAAACTCTAATTTGGCAGGATGAATATATGGTTCTAAATAAAGCCTGTGACAAAATGTTTGTTAATCCATTTCCGCACGAGCACTTATTAATAATATTTTGCCTAATTTTTTGTATTGTTATTATTATTAAAAAGATATTTCCAATCCTCTTTACTTTTATCTATACTGTTTTTAATATTCCATAAAAACCTTTCAATGCAAATTGCTAATATAAAACTTTCAAAGTAGCCTCATTAAGTATCTTAAGAATACTGTGTTTAAGTCTTAACAACATAACATTTTCGGCCGTTATTAAAAAACATAAACAATCTCCTACATTAGACAATCATCATATCATCATTCAGAAATGCATTACTTGCATGTGGTCCTTACATGTGGTTTACCTATATAAGATGCATGTGTATAACATATTTCCCATAAAATATCATTGAAATATGAACATATAGTATGTATAATATCCGTATATTTAAAAATAATATAAACATAATCAATTAAATCAGAAAACATATTCACATTTCTGTACAGTATTTAATCAAAAATGAGTACATACATATTTAAAGAACTGAAAACCTTACATTCTTATCCATGCACAATGTTTGCACATATTTTTGGCCAATCAATTTGGAAACACAGCTAGAAAAAGTAAACGTAAAAAATTTCTGGTTGATTTGTAAAGGTAAAACACAATCATGTAATTTTATATTAAAAATATGTTAAACAGAACCTGAGATGTATGCATTTAAAAAGAAGTTTTTTCAAAATTTGAAGAGCTGTCGATGCTGTAGGATCTCTAACGGTGAGGGTACATAAAAAATATGTTATACAACATTACTCTATTAAGAGACCTATGCATAGTTAATATTTCATTGCTCTTTATTAAACAGTATATAAGTTTTGTAAACAGACGGATTGACAGAGCGAACCTAATAGCAAATTTTTCAAAATGTGCTTAAAAGGATAAATCATAAAAACATGAAGTGACATTACTTACGAAAAAAAATGTACTACATTATGGTCATAATTGAAATGCGATTTTATGTCTCGGTATTAAAGAATATATTGTGGAAATTCACTTCGCCGTAATTGTGTACTCAATAGATTACTGATTCCTTTAAAAAATTTTTGTAGAAGAATTGTCTCTAATTCTTGGCTCTGTTTATTCAATTTAACTAAATCTAATAAAAAATAGAATATAAACTACCAGCATCTGTAAATGCATAGTAATAAGTTAACTATATTAATTAAATTATATTAAAGCAGAAACAAAACGCAGAATTTCATAAAGCCAATAAAATACTCCGGGCAACGCCGGGTACTCTGCTAGTATATATATAAATAATATAAATAGAGTATCATTTTCTGGGTTCTTTTTCTGAAAAAGTTTCTGCCAATTTTACATGGTTCTTGTGACACAAGAAAGATATGGTTGTGGAGCATCGAGCAAGCATCTAACATTGGATCTCAGGATAGAAGACGATATTTTCTATAAGACAATTTTTTTGTAATAATTTATGTGTTGACACGGCTAGTTTGGTGAGATAATTTTGCTTTTTTCATAATACCAAAAAAAACAACTGTTTGAAGTTGCATTTCTTGCTATCAAATATACAAAAGAGTTACCAAAATGTAAAATACTATTGTAAATTGTAAAACAAAAAAAAATTGAAAAATCATTTCCATTATATGGTATGTCGTATCAAAGATGAAGGATTTTATCTGACATATGAACAATTTAAACATTCTATAATTTTGAAATAATAATCTCATTTACTTTCTTATCTGACAAAAGTGCATGTAAAACCTTTATTACTGAATCAAAAATCATCATTCCAGGTTGTAACTTCTGCTAATTGAGAAGCATATCTGTACTACTTTTCCCATCTGCAATCACCTCTTTGAAAATCAATAATTTTTATGGCCCAATCATTTCCATCCTTTTGCGATATGTTTTTAAAAAGCAATTGATTTACTTAGTTCAATTTTAGTCAATTAATCGATCGAATGCATAACACTGCACTTAAACTTAAATAGTTATCACTTCTTTAAGTAAAAGCTCGCTCTGGCTTGCAATTTTGGTTGAAAGATTTAAGCAAAAATGAGTTAGTCTTGAATTCAACATTAAAACTACACCCTAAGATTTTACATATTACAGATTATAATACTAAAGGTAATACTGACTGATAAGAACTAGACAATTTATTATTACTATTAATAATTTTTTATATAGAAATTCCAAAGAAATTAAATTATAGGCAGAGAAAAAATAAACATAACACTTATATTTTGTTTTAATTTTACGTTGCTATTAATTTTAAGATCCAAAACAAGATAACTTTTATTTTACGCTAGGTAAAATAACTACTAAAATTTTGAAAATTTTTATTCAATTAATCAATAAATGTATTTCTAAAATTATATATAAATATGTATATACCAGTATTATATATATATAACTTATTTAATATAGAGAGTGTCTTGTATTAAAGCCTTTAAATTTTTCAATTACTTTTCAGCTAGCTAATTTTTGAATTGTGTCATATTTCGCTGCATATTCATGCATGAATCCTTTTAAAATTCACATATGTAATTAAAAATTTTTCTACCAAATTCAAAGAAAGAAATATTATTTACATGCTCTAAAGGCAAAATAAAACAATAACAACAAACAAAAAAAAAAAAAAAAACAATGATTGAAAGTACAATGGAGAAAGAAAAGAGCAAACATATCAACATAAGAACACGAAAATAAACAAACAAAAATGAAAGTTCAAACACATATCTATATATTATGGTATTTAAATATTCAGAAAACTCGAAAACATGAATTCTTAAATAAATTTTCTTTTTATTTCAGTCGAAAAAAAAATTTTTTTTTCTGCCTCACTTATTGTTAAAACGCTCTCATTTCAAAGTCTTTTTGACATGAAAGAAAAGAACAAGAAAAAAAAAAAATAAACAATTTTCTTTAAAAAAAAATTTGATAAAAGATAAAAAAAAAACAGAGTTTTTCTTTGAACAAAAACAACAAAAATTGTAGAAGGCATTAAAAAAATAAAAAAAAAAAAATAAAAAAAAACAGTTATTTCTTTTTATTTTTCCCTATCTAAGACTTCATCAGAAAAACTCACAAAAAAACAATAAGAATCCATGCCTCTAGTGACTTCCTGTTCAAATGTTTGCTAATTTAAAGCATCCACTTTCACATTGTTTACCATATAAAGATGATTATTACAAACAATGATATCATTTGATTTTGATTAATAAATTTAAAGGACATAAAGAAAATGTGAAGGAAGTGTCCTTAAAGCCTATTGAAATAATGTAAGATTTTTTAAAGAATTTTGCGCTTTTCTTTTAATACAAAATTCTAATTTAATTATAGTTATTAAAATTTTTTAACTAATTATAAAATATTTTTTCTTTTGTTTTCAGAATCTCTAAAATATCCGGACTAATTTGAAGCAATTGATTTTACAAGAAGGTAAAAATCATTAAATTAATAAAAAAGCTTAAAATATCCGAAAATCTGAAATTTAATTTAAATTAGTCCTAGTTAATTGAACCCCTAGCAATATTTTATTCATTATGTTATACAATTTCAAATATAAATAATGCTGCTGATACACTATAAGTTATAACATGTTGTCAATTTTATATTGTCAATGAATTGACAGAACTTTGAGTTAATTTACAATTCGATGAAAGATGGCATAGACTGAGACGTATTTACAACTAAATTGTCAAATATTGACAATATAATTGACAACATATCATTCAGAGCGGCATAAAACTACAGGATATCATTTCAACCGTATGAGATGTTGGACTATTCGAATAAAAGAAAAGATTTTGAAAGAGATGGGATATCGTTTAACAAGCGATTTTTAACGGTTCTTGAAGAGGATGCGTGTTAATCCAATGCGTTTTATGTTTTCTAAATGCAAAACATGTTAAAATTATAAAAATAAAACTGCAACTTACAATAACGGGTTTTCTCCTTTTAAAATTTTAGTTCAAGTTTTTAAAACTTTGTTAAATAAATTTTCTAAATTTAAGTAAATATAAATATATGTATATGTAATGAAAATATGTCAGAAAATCTGTTACAAAAAAGAAATCTAAGAAATTAGTATCAACTCTATTTTCCATATTTATTATTTTGTATCAATAATTTTATTTTAACTTATTCAAAAATGTCATCTGTTGTCACATCAACTTTTTTTTTTTACGTGGATATTTCCACTTATCCACCACAAAATTCTGAAGATGAGCGGTACAAACACAATTTCCCTATTAACGCGTAGAAATTTAAACCCATGAACCACCACCTCTTTTTTTAACCAAACAATTGGTTAGAAACCCTTAGTTGTTTGGGCGATGGAATATTCTGCTATGGAGTAAAAATAGGTTTAAGAGGAACGAAGGTGATGCGATATTCACCTTAAACCTTTATAAATTGAAAATGTAATCATCCCCAATTTTAAAGAGATGTAATCATCCCAAGAGGTGGAATATGGAGGTGTAATTCGCCATATTCGAGTCATAAATGAACTGCCATATGCTTAATTATTTTTTTTAAATTTAGATTTTGTCATTTAATTTTATAGATTATAAATATAGTTAACATTAGGATTCTGTAATAGTTGATAGGGCTATTAAATTTTGATTGTATTTGCATAAATACAAAAAAATATAACAGTATTTTTTCTTAACGTCTTAGGCTGCGGTTGAAGCGCTTACAAGTAAGTAAGATACAAATTTCATATAGTGGGAAATGAAAAACATTTTTCGAGTCGAAATTAAACCTACATTTACGAGCGTGAATATAAAATATTATTTTGTTAGTTTTTTTTAGATCAAAGTTTGCTTATTAGTATAATTTAGAAAATTCATTGGAATAGACGTGGATAAATTGCGTACACTTGCGTGTGAATATTTTTTTTATCTAACACAAATTTCGTATAAAAACACGCTTGCACTCGCTTGTAATACACTCTAAAAGTCTAACTGCAGCCTTAATATTTTACAATGTTGAACTTGTTACAACATTCAACCTCAATTTTTTGAAAGTAAAAAAAAAAAAAATTTTTAACAAAATGTTTAAAATTTTAAAATTCACTGAATTCATCCAAAATTTGGGATACTATTAAATTATTATTTAAATTAATTTGATTAAAATTGAAAACTTAAAGGGGATCCTTTTAATCACAAAATTATACAATATTCAAACACTTTCTATCAAAAAGTTAAAATATTTTCATATATTATAAGTTAAAAGAATAACTCAATATCTAAATGAAACTAATTTGCATTCACTACATATATAAATACAATATGTATACATATATAAAATAAATATATACATACATATAGTGTCGAAATTTTAATTTTGTTTGCCTCAAACATAAAATCAAATTAAAATTTTGTTTTAATTACATATGATATGTGTGTATGTATATAACAAAAAAGTGTTTTTTTTTTTTTAGAGCGCGAATACTTTGTCGAAACCCTTTTTTTTTTTTATTTTTTGCAAAACATAAAAAGTATGAAAACAATAATCAAACTAATGTTATAATAACATTATGTTGGCGTAACGCAATCCGTGGGTGGTGAAGCATACATTGATATATGTACATATACCACATATTATATACAATAAGTAGATATATATACATATTATATTATTATTATTATTATATGATGTTAAAGCATATGTAAAGTGTAGTATAAATATAATTTAAAACGTTAAAGTCACATTGTGTTTTATATTTTTTCTTTATGGTTGTTTTTTTTTTTTTTTTTTTTTTGCACCAAACATAAATAAAGCATATAAGTCTTATTACAATGTAATTATGTTTATATATCTAACTTGAATCTAAAAAATCTCCCAACTTTTTATGGCTTTTAAATTTATGGAAATTTTTAAATTTCAATTTTTTTAATTTTCTGTTTTTTGTTTTCTTTAATTTATTTATTTTGTTTTTTTTTTAATTAGTCAGTCTGTCATTAATTGAAAAACAAAATACCAACTCTAAAAAAGTAGCTTTGGTTTTTTTAGTTTGGTTGGGTAAGTTTAAGTTACAATTTAACTGCCCTGAAAATAAGAAAATTCAATTGTCACTGAAAATGGAAAAAGAAAAACTTTAAATAGCTTGACTAAGTTTAAGAAGGTAAGTTAAAAAACGGGGATAAATTTATTTAGGGCATTCTTCAATTTCATATATATAAAGAGAAGACACAATACTTTAGTTAGCGATCTGATTTGTTTTAATGAATATTATTCAAATTGTTTTAAATAACAATAGGTAGAAGAATCAGCGAAAGAAGCGATGAAGGTGGGAATTTCAATTTTGTGGTATTTGAATTTACTAAACACCATCTCACTTTTTTGAGCAAACAATAAGTTAAGGGATTTTTAGTACTATTGTTCGGGGAAGGTAAAATTCTATTAAGAATAGGTTTAAAAGTTTATATATGGTGAAGAAAAATATTGATATTTGTGACAGATGGTGATGTTCTCCATAAACTTTGGTGAATTTAAAATATAATCATCTCCCATATTAGGGAAGATATGAGTTTGAAGGTGATTCAGCATTCGTAAAGTTGAAGCCACAAATTTCCATAGGTTAAATTATACCTTCTAAAACATATAACTATAGGTAAGAATAGGCAGGATAGATTCCGCTTGTTTTTTTTTTATTATTAGCTAATGCATTAGTAATCACTATGTACTCTACGCCTGTAGTGCACTTTTAAACGTACAACAACCTATATAAAAGCGTTGATGTTAGTTTTTTTTGTTTTTATACCTATACCATGATTATATTGCTTTGACTGAATAACTCTTGAACACTTCTTTGATCCATATCTAAAAGTTCACCTTAATCTTAAAACAATAAACCGCCGAAATATTTTCATCTCTTTCTTGGAAAACCATTATGAAAATACTATGTTTTTTGATAGCTTGTAGTTTTTACAAAAATAGTAGAAATACAACTACAATACAAGAAAACTAATTTTAAGCTGATTAAGACATAGCATTAAATTTATTCTTCCTTTAATCCAAAAATGAAATCTATAGCCCCTTTGTTTTTTTGATATATAAAAATGTAGGATAACTCCTTTTATTTCCTCTTTTATTATTGGAATGTTTAAAAAATTATTATTATTTTTTTTTTTTAGAGTATTCCCCAAAACTCCCTTGGTGCTTACAGCGTATGTTATACGCTCTTACCCATTAGGCCACCAAGATCCCTTAAGAAATTAAATTTCTAAGTTTTCAGGCTCAAACTTTAAAAAAAAAATAAATAATTAAATGAATTTCTTATTCCTAAGTTAATTGTTTTTCTTCTGTTATTTCATTATTACTTCAGTAATTGATTCTATTTAATGTTTTATCCATTTTATAAAACTCTACTATATGTAAGATAATTTTATAGATAATTGTTATATTTTCAAGTTTTATTTCAATATTTAACATTCCACATGTGTTAGTTTCTTCAGTCTTCATCGTAACAATTAATAGTTTATAATTAAGAAAAAATAAAAATCAACATATTATATAGAATTTTCCGACTCCTATATACTAAATTTCTTATTCTTTTAGACGAGCTTCTATAGAACTTAAAATCTCAATCAAACTTCTCAAAGTATTTAAAAATGTTCCACTTCAATTCAGAAACAAACACAAATTTTTTTTTTCACTTTTTTTACATGCTTTTATTTAAATTTTTTTTTTTTTTCCGGTATAGTTTGATAGTTGTGCATTTTTTTTTTACACTTTTAGTTATGCAAAGAAAAAAAAAAATCAAGAGAAAGAAAGAAAGAATCAAATTATTAACATGCATAAATGAAACAAAAATTGCATAATGAAATGAGAATCTCTAACAAAACAAAAAAAAATGAATTACAAATTTTTTGAAAAGAAATGAATGCATAATGTGATATTATAAATTTTAGAGTTGGGTCGGTTTGGTTGGATGATTAGAATCAAAGAAAACCCGACTAAAAATGAAAAAAAAAAAAAAAAACAAAACAACAATAAAGATCAAACCAAAATAACCATCGACTAACCGACCAAAATGTTTTAACCACTTGCACCAATAAAACATAGAAAAAAGAAAAATCTTGTTTATAAAAATTTTATTATTATGTATCTAGAGAAAATGCTACACATGCAAAAATTTTCTTCAAAAATATTTTTATTTTTTTTTATAAAAAAAAATTACTGATGCATGGTAATAATATTTACCATTTAATAAGATGATGTATCAGAAGCATGCAATTTAGATATCATCTATTAAAGCAAAAGAAAACTGACAACAACAACAATAACAATTTTGAATATTAAAGAAAATTCAAATGAAATTTTTTTTATTGTATATGTACATGTGTTACATATGTATGAGAATATGTGAAAAAGAAAAATGGGATTAATGTTAGGGTGGTAAATAAGAATATGTATAGAAAAGATGGACTTTTATTTGTTAATATGCTTTTTTTTTTTAATGCTTCCTTAGTTAATTTTCTTTTTTCGTTGAAAAATTTAATAAAAGAAATGCTTTTATAATTTAATTAAAAATTTTAGGCGGAATTGTTGTTTTTTTTTATTTTTTTTTCCTGTTATGTTGTTTTTAGAGTATTATTTTTATTTGACGCCTCCTTCTGTAATTTAACTTTCAATTCTAATTTTTTTTAACCATTCATCTTTTAAAATAAAGAGTTTTATTCATTGCTTCAAATGGATAACAAAATGAATCAAAAAAAAATAGAGTTTTTTTTTTTTTCTTAAATGAACTTTTTGAACAGATTGTATGTAGTTTAAGATTTAAAACGATAAAATACATATATAAAGTAATGGTGGTGACATATATAAAGTAATTAATTTAAAAGAAAAGATTTATAGATTTTTTTTTAATGCAAACTAGTATAAATATTATTGTTATTATATTGCAAGTGAAAATCATTCTTAATTTCGAACACTACTAATGATTAAATAAAATCAAAGTCGGTATTTTCATTGAATGAATTATTAGATGTGTAGAAGTTATTTTAATTCCAGGAATAGATTTTGATTTTAATTTCTAGTACGGAATTTTCACTGAAATTTAAAATAAATTTTTAATACTTCTTTGTATTATTGAAATTAATCAAATAGAAATTGAAACAGGAAACAGTAGAAATCTTTAAAATGCATTTTAGTATTAAGCAACAAAAATAAGACATTTTCGGTATAGCCTTAAATTAAGGCTAATCGCTTTTTGAAATAAGTGATTAAACATTATATTATTTACCATGTTGAAATGTTTTGAAGATAAAGTGATAAAATTTTTCCTTTTATAAAAAAATTTACTACCATCTCGTCAAAATTGATCCATTTTATTGAAATTCTTTTTCGAAATATTTTAGAAAATTTAGTAATTGAACCGAACTAATTAAATTGAATCGAAGCCTCATCCAAATCGTACAAAATATGTATACTTAAAATACAAATCCATATATAGGGGCCTCGGTAGCCTAGTAGGTAAAAGCGCCGAGGCCCCTAAGTAGTAGGTAGAAAAGTAGGTAAGATAAAAATACGGTGTAAGCAACGACGAAGTGCGGGTTCGAATCCCACACACGTCATAAGAGTTATTCCCCCTTACGACATTTACAGCTATGCGTGGAAAGGAAAGGCTGTGTTATTTTCTGTTCACATTTATGTGGCAGAGAAATGCACTAAAAAAAAAAAATTCATATATACCGCATAGTTAGTTAGTTACCTAGGTAAAAATTTGTAATTAGTTTTTTTTTTTTTATAACTAAAAATAAAACAATTAAATTTTAATCTTTAAAAAATAAAAGTTTTTATAACAAACAGAAGAATTTAATAATAAAAATTATTCTTTTTGAAACTCGAAACCATTAAGTACAAGCACTATGTAATGCTTTTAGCACTTAAATAAAATAATTGTGGTATAATTCAAATAAAAAATATAATTTAGTCTAATAATTTAGTATAGTGGGTGATTTAAAAATGTAAAATGAAATAAATTTAAACCACCCACTAAACTTAAATGGAATTTTTTTGTAAATAATATCTCTATGTAAGCCAGTACACATTTTTTTTTTTTTTTACACTTATAAATAAATTTTTTTTATTTGTTTTTTTTTTTAAATAAGACTATTTTAATGTCACTTTAAATTTTTATTTCATAAATAAATGATAGAGGCTGTTCTTTATAATATTACTTCTGCTACATTACAATTAAAGAATGTCCTCGTGGCGTGTAACAAAACAATGAAATTCAAAATTTTTTTCAAATCATTAACAATTAAATTATCTCTTGAAACCAAACAAAAAAACAAATAAAAAAAAAAAAAAAACAAAAAATAAAAAGACTTGCAAAGTAAGGCTTTCCCTTTATATAATTTTTATTCTATTGTCATTTTTGGTTAACTGGTAACATTAAAAATGTCCCCAAAATAGCGTTATGTTTTTTTTTTTTGTTTTACTTAATTGTTATTATTCTTTTTCCTTTCAAAAGAAGTTAATAATTTTTTTTCTTTCTCTTTCTTTTTGTTTTCTCTCTCTTTCTACTTTCTGTTATTCTTTAATAAATTCTATAATTATTTTCGTGCTGCTAGCTCAATTGTTTAAAATAAGAGAAAATTTATTGTTTCGAAGTACATACTTCATATATATACCTACTATATAATGTAATATAGTAGGTATATATATAATTTATATAGCTTTATATGTATTTTACTATGAAATCATAATATTGGGAATTGCACGTGGAATACACAAAATAATTTTATTTTTGAATGAAGAACAATGAATGGGATTTTGTTTTTTTCTATTTCTTTTTGATTTTTTCCTCTTTCTGTATTGCTTTCCTTTTCTATTTTTTGTTTTTTTTTTTTTGCTTATTAGAACATTTAAAATACAAAATTTTGTAAAATAAAGTAAAGTCATGAAATTTAATATTTCAGTTTATATATAAAATAAAATATTTTCGTAAAATATTTTTCATTTATTTCTGGCTGTCTGTATAAAACAATTAATTCGGAATAAAGCTACAATCTAAGAGAAACGTACTGTATACTTTCTATTATAATCAAATTGGAATACAGTAAAACCCGCTTAAGTACTTTACGGATAAGTACATTTTTCGTTTTAGAAACCAGAAATTTTGGCATTCTAAAATTTTCTGAGAATTGCCTACAATTATACCCGTTTAAGTGTCTAAACCTCTTAAGTACTCTGTTTTTCAAAGCACAATATTAAATTTTTTATTAAAATTTCATTTTTAAGTGCCTCAAACATCTATTTTTAATACGAAAAAATATTAAATTTTTAATTAAAATTTTACTTTTAAGTCCCTCAAGAGATATCTACTTTTTGTAATAAAATATCATTAGTTATGGATAAGTAGTAACTACCTACCATGAGGTAGTTAAACGGATTTTAAATAAGTGTCTTACTTGAAGCACTTATCCGAGTTAGGTTAAGTGCTTTGTTCGGATAAGTGCTCAAAATTGCTAAGGTTTTTGTAAGAGCATTTAAGCGGATTTTACTGTATTTTAAAATTATTGAAATCTGAAATGTTCTATTTGAAGTTTAAGTCAAAATAAACCTTTATCGTTCAGACATTAATATGCATATAGTAATGAGGTAACACATAGTAACTATAGAGGTACATATTATGAAAAATATTTCGTAATTTTATAGAATAATGATTCTAGCTCAAGTTTACAAAAGAATTTATAAATTTTATAATAATTTCTTTAATTCATAATTTTAATTTTCTGGATACCATTTAATATGCGCCTTAAATTCTGCAATATATTATACTAATAAATAAATTTTTAATTTTGAATGTAATCATATCCAGAGAATGACTTCGCAGTACCATAACAGAAAATTATTTAATTTGTCATTCATGGCATGAAAATGAAGAATGCATAATGAAATGTTTTAAAATAGGTTTTATTGGACCAAACTCATTTCGTTGCACAAATATTTATTTATTTATTTATTTATATTAATATTACATACATAAATGTAATGCAATATTATTGAACCATCGGCTACTAAGGCCATTATAGGTTTTTATACTATTATTAAATTATATACTAATATTATTTATTTTGTTTATATTATATACTATATATTTACATTAATTTGGTCGTAAGAGGGGTATGTAAACACCCCCCTGTAAGAAAAAAACACTTACGACCTGTGCAGGGATCGAACCCACACTCCTTCGGTTAATACGCTACATGCCTACCCACTAGACTACCGAAGCCCCTTTTATTAAATAAAAATTACAAATACTGTTACATAGAAGATAAAAATATAACCGAAACTTTATCATTTTCCTAGAAACTTTTTTTAACAAAAAAATTGCTTTAAATTTAAATAAGAGCAACATATGGTATGGGTAGGGAGATTTTTAAATATGATTTTCATATTATTGATAATTGGAATAAGTGGATAAGAGCGTTTAAAATGCGCTGTAACCATCGAGGGAGTGTGGGTTCGAATCCCACACACGTCGTAAGAGTTATTCTCCCTTACGACATGTACAGCCACGCCTGAAAAGGAAAGGCTGTGTAATTCATGTGACATTTATGTGACAGAAAAAAACACATTAGAGAAAGAAAGAGAGAATAAGTTTATATTAAAATTTCATTCTTTTGAATTAATTAGACTAAGTAGTTAGATTAAGGTAGATTAGAATAAGATATAAAGTTTAATTTAGGGGGGTTACTATCACAAGTCTGTATTTCTTTTGACTGTATTTCATTTGCCTGTATTTCATATTATACAAAAATATATTATATAAATATTCTGTAAAAGGCGTGAATTCACTAGAGTCCCTCCTAATTAAGATTCTGACATATATATATATATATATATATAAATATTCTAGAAAAAGAGTAAAGCCCTACTTTTGAATGCAACTCTAAAATCTTTCCTAATTTAGAATGAAATACAGGCATATGACACGGTCCCAAATTAAGATAACGTAAATATAAAAAGGATTAATTTTCCCGCATTAATTTTTCAATATAAAAAAAAATACACTTTAATTTAATGGAATTGTTAAAATTTATAAAATGTTAAAATATTAAGTTTTAAATAAAATTTTAGGTAAAGACATTGGTAAAGACAAAACCAAAGTGTATTACGTGTTTCTTATTCCGAATTTTTGTAAGCTATTATTATTTGGAATAAAAATAAAACATTTACAAAAAGAAAAATGTTTGACAAAATATGCTTTTTTCAAATCATTCATTTAAATCATTACTTAAAACAAAAAATTTTCTCTTTTGTTAAATTTTTTTTTTTTTTTTTTGTACCCAATTTTCATCTTCATAAGATTGCTAAGAGCTTAGCAGCTCAGCTTGAAATGAAAAAAAAAACAAAAAAAAACCTAATAACAAAAAAAAAGTTCATAAAGTAAAGCCCTTAAGCATTTTTATTGCATATATTATAAGTTATACATATATATATATGTATATATACAAATACTATGCAATACCTGTTCTAACTTAAATGCATGATATCTTATTCAAGAAATATTTACACCAACAATTTTTTTTTTCCTTTTGTGTTCATTTTGCAAAGAAGTCATCATTATTTTTGTTTGTTATTTTAGTTGTTATTATTACTGTATTTTGTTTTCTTTTACTTTTGTTAATCCAACACCATGCATAAAAGCACGCTTTTCTTTATTTAATTTTTTGTTTTTTTTATTTTATATTATATCACCTTATCTATAATACAGCATAGACTATTTTAAAATTATGAATAAGTTTTATTCTGAAAAGACCACAACCCAAACTGAATTCTTTAGATTTTGTTGGGTCGATGAATTGGTTTTGGTTTCGCGTGTATATAAAATGCAAAAAAAAAAAAAAAAAATATTTACAACTTTAAATATAATTTTAGTTTTGTTCTGTTTCTGTTCATTTTTTTTTGATATGAAACTTGTAAATCGACTGTCTGAGTATAATTTATTAAAAAAAAAAAAAAAAAAACATAAAAATCAGAAAAAAAAAACCAAAGACTGTTTAACAGTTTTGTTTTTATCTATGTTGTTGTTGTTTATATTTTAAGGTGATAAATAGGTACATATAAATACAGAAGGGCTTTTAAAGAAACTTGAAAAGAACACAAAAATTTCTGGAAAATTGTGGTGCAAAAAGAATTATGATAGAACTTTACAATGAAAAAAAAAAAAAAATAATAATAAATGATAAAGATAACAATTTAAAAGGCTTATTTAATAATAAAGCTTGATTTAAATATAGATTAAATGTTAAAAAGTATAGTGAAAAAGAACTGAATAAAAAAATGTATTTACTTTGAAAATTTTAATATATCTGCGGTTATACAGTACGCCTTTTACAGCTCTTAGAGATAAAAGCTAAAAAAAATAAAGGATTAAATAAATTTTTTTTTTCTTTTTCATTTTAAATTATATTTTAGGATCATTTAAATTTATTTAATAATCACATAAAAATATTTAAATTAATAATTTCCATACAATTTAATAAAGAAAAAGTTGAAGAAGTTAATAAGAGACTTGTGTCTTTAGGTATTTATTCAAAGTATAGATATATAATTTTCTATGTAACCATAGATGATGCTTTGTTCAATATAAAAAATTTTTTTTTTTTTTTAAGTTTTGAACTGGTTGTAAAGAACTGAAGATCTGAAATAATTGAAATCTAGCATTTAAAAAGTATATAAATCATGAACATCTAAAACAATCTTTAGCAAATGGTCACATATAAGATGTATCTATGTACCTTGATAGTGAACAAAATTATGAAAATTTAAAAATATTGGTTTAATATAACTTACATAAGATGTATTTTTTTGAAGAAAAAACTATGACCACGCAAAACTTTCCAAAAATATTGTGACTGAAAAACTTTAAAATTATAAATGGAAATTAATTTTGTTTTTATTTAATAAGAGTTTGAACAGTTAGAAATAATTTATGAAAAAGTAATTATAATTTTGAAAATATGAATAAAATTTTAGTTATTATTGTTACTTAATGCAAATTAATAAAATAATAATTAATTGTAAGGGCTTGATATAATCCTAAAATTAAAAAAATAAAAAATCCTACTAATTAGTGAAGTTGTTAAGATACCGACCATTCATTTGAAAGGTTTCGGATTCAAACTTCGGCTAGATTATATAGAATTAGTAAAAAATAATATAGATTTTTCTTATAATATATTGTTATAATTAGTATAATATAATTAAATATAAAAATTAAATAATTAATATCATATTGTAATATATAATAAAATAATTTTTGTATAAGATAATAGATGGCGCACAAATATAATATTTACGTCTCAGAGTCTTATACAATAGGTTTAGTCGAGTAATTAAGGCCTTATAGTGACATTAATGATTCTAGAAACTGAAGTTTAAGTCAAATATAAATAATAAATGACTTAATGGATGCCCTTTGCTTCTTATAGGAGTTGGAAGAACAAGAAATACATAGAAGATAAAAATAATTGTATATTTATAAAAAATTGTTAATTTTTGGCATATATGTATATAATGTGAATGTTTTATAAATTGTTTGATTAAATAAAATAGTTTTACCGTTTTTATATTAAATTTAAATGTTAGAATTATGTTAATTTTTAGTGTAGTTTTATGAAAATTATAATTTTTATCTTGTACTTTTTCGAAGTATAATTCCTTTTCCATTTTTTCATTCTGAATTTACAAAATTTTGAGTTCTTGAAAAATTTTTAAAAAGCACAAAATATATAATAGACTTTTTCTAGAATATAGGTACTATGAAAAATGTGCGGGTTCTTCAAGGCTAAAAGCAAAAGCATATATATATATATATATAATAGATGTACTACACTTTTCCAGAAATTTGCTTCGAACTCCTCATAATCTTGTAATTTAAATTTTTTAACTTAAAATTGTGTTACCCTGAGTTATAAACCCAAATCACTACTCAGACCCAATACTAACTACAACGGTAATAACCATATGATATGGTTTTTGATATTTAGCTAATAGATTAATACAAATTATTTCGAAAAAATTTAAAATTTTTTATTTCTTTTAAACTTTTTGTATGTCGAATATTCTTTCCATTTTTTTAAATAAATTATTTTGCTTAGTATAATTTAAAAAGTCCATTGATATACACGTGCATAAATTAATTTTAGATGTTAAAAAATCTTTGAATATTTTCTTTGAAATTGAATGAATTGAATGAATTGAATCTTTGAAACTCGTACCTATATGAAGTTTTTCTATATCATTTATAAAAATTGTTTTAAATTTACTATTGACCTTAATGTCACAGAAAGTCATTTTTCTTCTGAGGTTGAAGCAATATCGAGTAGACAATTGCTACCCAATAATGTTCAAAATATAATGGAGAGTAAGTGAGGACATTCTGATAGCTGATAATATTCGTAAAAACTTTTCTCATCTTGGTGAAGTTTGTTTTGAAAGTGATGAAACACTCTCAAAATGTATTTTTCTTTCTTTATTGGAAGGACAAATATGCTTTCCGTGAAAGAATTTCTAATTTAAATATGAACTTTTACTTAACATAAATATTTTACTTAACGATAAGCTCATTGAATATGTTTTTTTCTTTAAAACACAATCAAAAACGAGGAAGAATACAGTTGCCTTTGTCAACTCTTAGATACCCGTACGAACCGTTAGTATGTTCACAGCCTGTCACTCTGTTTACAATATTATTTTTTAATATTTTAGTATAGTAATAGTAATATTTAGTATTTGGGTGAATTTTATAATTTCTAGAACTATGGGCTGTAGATATATTCAAACTATATGTTTATACATTCTTCTAAAGCAAATTCTAACCTTCCACATAACGATTATCAATCGAAAACTTTTTCAAATATTCTATAGTACCATTTAATACTAAGCGGTAAATATATATTAAATTTACTTAGTACAAAATAATAAATATAATTTTGTGCGAATTATATTATTATATTATATTATATTATATTATATTATATTATATTATATTATATTCAAATATTCCATTGACAGAATAATTTCTTATAAGTACAATAAAATACATATATGTATGTAAATACGGCACTATATAATATACATCTATACTCTTATCATTCATTCACTAGTGACATATACGATATATTGTAAATAAACATGATATTATATAAGTATGTATATATATCAATATCATATAAATAAAAAAATTCTTCAAGCAACCGTTATGTTGTTTATTTATTTACATTTTTTTGTACTACGCATTATATCCTCAACAATTTCAAATTATCGAGTAAAACAAAATGGAAAAAATTAGTTAAAGAAATTTGTTAGAAAATTTGAAAAAATCAAGTAACTCTTTCGTCTATTATAAAGTAACCATATATTATTAAAAAAAGTTATTAACAGAAATAAGAATATAATATTGAAGCTTTAATTTTTGTGTATTACTTCAAAAAAATTTTAACAGGTGTTCAAGTTACAGGTGTTTAAAAATTGGAAATTTTCAGTTTTTGACCCCTTATAGCTCCTAAACGGAGGGTGATACAAAAAAAATTTCTGAAATGACTCATACTTATTTTCAAAGATCTAACTTCTGTCAAAATTTCAAGTTTCTAAATTAAACCATTTAGAAGATAGAAGGGTTAAAGGATTTTGCAAAATTTTAGTTTCGCATAACGGTAAATTAAGACACCGCATGCCACAAAAATATATTTATTGTATATATACTTTTAAAGCTAATAAAAGTAGTAATCGTTTGGCGTTCTCAAAATGGAGATATACCTTATACAACTTGTGCTATAACAATTTAAATATAGAGCTTTTTTGAACCTTTGGGGAGCTGTAGCTCCGTAACGGGTGGGGGTACAAAAAAAAGTTATTAAAAATAAAATTAATATTTTTGTAACATCTATCAGCAGTTAAAATTTCATAGCTCTATTTCAAAAAAAATGTGGGGATCTAAAAGTTAGGTGTTCGAGAGCTACCCTAAGGCTTGGTCCAAACTCAACCAAAAAAAATAGGGAACCTACAAATTACTCCCAGAATATTTTGTGTAAATTTCAAGATTCTAGCTATCTTAGTTTTTGAGTTAGCGTGCTGACGGACGGACGGACGGACATGGCTCAAAAGTCTTAGAATTTTTTTCTGATCCGATCCATACCTTTGAAGGTATATCTAGCTCGCTTATTTCGAGGTGTTACAAACGGAGGAGTAATTTTATTATACCCGATCCTATCGTACGAGTATAATTAAAACCTGAACAACGTGTTAATATTTTTCATCGATCACAAATTTCTAGATTGCACTACATACACGCTGAAAGTATCCTAAGTCTTACACTATTTTTCTTCTGATCTTTCTTTTCTATTTAAACTCATTTGAAAAATTATGCAAAAATAACTTTTCCTATAATGAAATCAATTAATATATACTGTCGGGATGGTGTCATAATTCCAAAAAAAAAAAATTCCAAAGTTACAAAATTCAAAACAATGAAAAAAAAAAATTCCACAAAAAAAAAATTCCAAAGAAAAAATTCCAAAAAAGAAAATTCCAGAAAAAAAAATTCTACAAAAAAAATGGTATTTTGGAAATGAATTTTTTTTTTTTTTTTGGAATTTTGTACCCAACCCATCCTCTCTATACTAGACATATTTTATGTTTTACATCATATTTTGTTAACAGTACTTTCCCGAAGTGTCGCTTTTGTGAAAATGTTTTTTGTGAAATGAAATTATTTTAATCTAGATTTATAGTAAAACAATTATGAATATTTATCATTAAGGGGTAATTAAAATCTAATAGTTACAGAATTTTTTTTAAAAAAATACATTTCCATTCTAATTAATTCTCTTTTTTTTGATAAAATATCTAATAGAAGGGAAAAAGAAATAGAACAGAACATTAAAAGTAAAAAAAACTTAATTACTTCATCCAGCTATTAAATAACTTTTCTATACGTTAATACATTGAACTGAAGTTCTTCTAATTTCTGTGTCAGCAGGACTTGATATCAAATATTATTTGGATGTTTTACCTATCCAAACTTATTCAAATTTTAATCTTTCACTAACTACCTTACCTTTAATTAATTATATCCATTAGATATTTATATTAAAATACTTTTGATTACTTTGTTATGGTTTATGATTTTTTTTTAAAATGCCATTAAATTTCATGTTTTTCAAAGTGTAACAGTGCATTAATATAAGACTCAGCTCCGTAACGTCCATATAATTCAGTTGAAAAGAATTCCAAATTATACATGATTTATAAATTTATATTATCTACAGATAAAATAAAAACTAATCTACAGCTGAACAATAATTGCTTTTGTGGACCTAATGAAATATTCTTTACTTTAATAAGTACATATTTATTTAATTTAATTTTATTAATTACACTAACAAATATTTTCTAATTATTTGATATTCCGAATTCAATCAAAAGAAAAAAAATATAACATGGATATTCAGGATATTTAATATTAAAATTTTAACAACAATTTTTTTTTTTTACTTTATCACTTTATTCACAATATACTCAAAGAATTCTACTCGAAAAAGAAAGATAAAACTTGGTGCCTCACAGATGTGCCTCACAGATACAAGTTGATGCCTTCAAGCACTCAATTACGCAGATGATATTCTCTTCTCATATAAGTTCAGTAATATACAAATAAAATTAAAATATCTTGAACAACTTTCCAAATACGTTGAACTAAAAATTAACCTAAGAAAATGATGAAATGATAAACAACACAAGCACACCGTTTATGAAATTGAAAGGGCAACAGACAGAATTTGTTAACAATTTCTGCTACCTGGATAGTGCTATAAGAAGTAACAGAAGATCTCAGAAAGACCCAGAGCACAAGTTAAAGAAAGCAAGAAGTACATTCGGGCGCCTGCAGTTAATATGGAGAACTTCCAGATATCCATAGGTACAAAAATATGCCTTACAACCATATGGCAGACAAATCCACAACCTGGAAGTTTTAAATAATATATGTCTTAGAATAATATGACACATATTCTGAGCAAGTACTACTACATATATAGAAGACCTATATATATTATATTAGTTAGTTAGAAGCTAATAGTAAAGTAAATTAATCTGAGGAAGTGGAACCACACGCCATCAACCAACCAACCAATGTGAACTGCCTTATGTGATAGGACGCCACGCGGGTGGTGACGCGACAGAACAAACAAAACCTCGCGTAAAACAATCCATCAAGTTTGAGAGAATTTCAGAACCTGTTGGGATAAACTTAAATTATCAGGTCAAAATCGAGTGCGATGGAGGTTCCATGTAGAAATCTTAAGTTCTCAAAAGGAGTAAGAAAAAAACTAACTGATTAGACAATTACATAAATTTATTACCACTAATATAAATTTTAAAAATTTCAAATTACCGAAAACTTAGTTGACCATAAATAATCAAAAAAAGCAACTGAATCCATATTTTCATCCAAATTTACACCTGGTTAAGTTATTTTGGTTATTTTCTTTTTATCATTTAGTATTTATTATTATAAAAAAAACTATTTCCCAATAGCTTAACAATAAATTTTTCATTTACTTTTCCCCATCCCTCATATTATACAAATCCAAAATCGTAATAGTTGAATTTAATAAAATGCAAACTATTAATATTTATTTTTTTTTTTACATTTAAATAAAAAAAAATCAGTAGCATAAAATTCTTTACCACCTTCAATTCTTTTCATATTGAATTTTACATTACCACCTTAAGTACCAATTAAAATAGAAATTTTCGCGAGATTTCCCAACTTCCTATTATTTTTAGTTTTTAAAATTTATACAATATGCATTAAACAACAAAAAAAAAAAAAACACCTTAAATCTGTATATTAAAATTTAATCGAAGCGGAAGAGAAAATTTTACAAACAAAATTAACACAAAAAAAAAAAACCAAAAGCTAACAAAATTTTATCTGGACGGAAAAATCTAACATTAAAATTTTTTTAACAAACGGAGTCATCGGAAAAAATGTTAAAAGCAAAAATAACTGAGTATCACATAAATGAGGAAAACACCAAAAATAAAAAAATAAAAAAAAACTCTTCATTAAACCAAAATATTTTACAAAATAAAAAAAATAAATGAAAAATAGAACATTGGCCCATGCTTGAAAAAGTTTTTCTTTTGTTTTCATTTGATTTAATTTTTTTTTTTAAATAACAATGTTTCCCGCATTTTCGTTTTGCACCTTCGAAAATACCTTTTGTCGTTCCAAAATACTTTTTCAAAAAACAAAAAATTCTTTTACTCCGCTTTTGCGAATATAAAATTTCTACTGTTACGAAAAACATTTTAAAATGTTAATCTTTGCAGAAATTTTTTATTTTTTATTATGTCTGTCTATGATTAAATTTAATCATTGTTTTATTTGAATCAGTTACAAGCGTTTTTTTTTACTTTACATCGGATATTTTCGTTGTTTTTTCATTCTAAAGGAGCATTCTTTTTATTCCGTATAACGCGTGTAATAAAACGACCATATTAGAATAAGAAAAAAAGAAAAACAGTTCGCAAATAGAAACGGTAATTTTTCGCAAATTTTTGTAAAAAATTGTCATATTATTTTACTTAACATTCATATTTTCCCTTATGGGGCCTCGGTGGCCTAGAGGGTAAGAGTGGCCTAAGAGCGTATAAAATACGCTGCAAATACCGAGGGAGTGTGGGTTCGAATCCCACACACGTCGCAAGAGTTATTCCCCCTTACGACATTTACAGCCACGCCTGAACAGGGAAGGCTATGTAATTTGCTGTCCATATTTATGTGGCAGAGAAGTGCATTAAAAAAAATATATATTTTCCATTTTAAAATTTTCTCCAGGCTAATTTATTCTCTCACTCTCACTGCTCACATTATGTTTATTACATATTTGAGATAGAATAAAAGAAATGCGTGCGGTATATTCTATTGTAGATAAAAAAAAAAAATAGAACACAAAGTATGAAATATTCCAAATGAATAAAAAAAAAAACTTTTTCTTTTTGCCAGTAAACTTCTCGAATATAAGACATCTACTAAATGGCTTAAACTGTGCTACAATTTTTTGTGTCATTATTTTGATTAAGATGTAGATTACTCGGCATTAATTACCGTACAAACTTATGATGCACAAAAATTAAGTATATACAGGGCCTCGTTAATCTATAGTGTGTAAGAGTGTAAGAATAATTCCCCCTTACGACATCCACACAGTCACACCTGGACATGAAAGCCAGTGTAAAATTCTTGTCATATTTATATACCAGAAGAATAAACTAAAATAAAAAAATGTAGGTACGCCATCTATTATCTTAAACAAAAATGATTTATTGATTAATTATTTTTATATCACGATATAGACTATTACAAATACGTTTTCGATTAAAAGACTGCTTGCTTAATTATTACACCATAGGTCAGATGAAAACACTCATTTGTCGCGTATAAGTTTAAACTAAAATTTTTAAATTAAAAGTTGATTTGAACCGAAAACAAAACATTTCTGTATTAAAGTTTTTGTTTTTATTGTAATTGAAAAATTCTAAACTTCAAATTTATTATGCAAAAGCGAAATATGTGAGTCAAAGACTTAAGCGTCATAGTATTGCTAAAGAGTATAGCGTATAGTACAACGCAATAATTGGGTCGTAAAAAAATTATGATGAGCCGCACAACGGAACGCGCAAGGCTTAAAACTAGGCGAACATTGGGGTCACCACCTTTATGTATAATATATGGTACGGTATATAACTTCAAAATAAATAACTTTAAAATTAAACTACTTTTATTTTAAAAACGGTTAAAAACTTTTCTTTCTTTCCTTTTTTATATATTTTTTTTTTCATTGTATTGAAACATTTTCGCGAATAAATTTTTTTTTTTATTATATTTTTTTATTATTTTGAATTTAATGTAAATGCTTTGTAGTGAAAATGTTTTTTTTGTTTTTTTTTTTTACTAGTTACCATTTGATAAAACATAGAAAAGTATAAACTTCCATCAATATGCTGGTTAGTTATTTGGTTTAGTATTGGTTTCGTTATTCCGTGATGATGCTGCTGGTTAAATTTATAACAAAAGATGTGAGAAACAGATCTATGAAAATGCAAATAAATTTCGAATAATAAATGACCAAAAATTAAATGATTTTCCCTTTATTTTTGTTTTTTTTTTTAATGTTTTTTTATGTGTTACTAACTTTTATCCACAAAAAAAAAAAAAAATTTTATAAAAAATGAAATCTGTAGTATTTTTTTTTTGTTTTTTGTTCTTCAATTTCTAATTAGAGTTAAAACAAGGTAAAAAAAAAAAAAAAATCAACATATGTTTATGGAACGGAAATTAAAATGTTAATTGAAATTCATATTATTGAAACTTTTATTTTCTCTTAAAGAATTTTTAATTTAAAGGATTCAAAAATATATGATTGAATTTTTTAACTGGGAATTCAAATATTCATGATAATCATTTCATCAATCTTATAAATACTAAATTAGAATATTTTCTGGTTAAAAATGAAAAATTAATTGAATATGATTTCTAAAAACAATATTGTATTCCATCTTTAATTTTTTAACCATTCATTTCTGAGATCATTTTATACAGAAAAGGACAATAGCAAATAGGAACTTTGCATTAATAAATCAGAATAATTGGAATTAAATTCCAGAAAATTAAAAAAAAAAAACAAAAAATCTGAAAGTATTTAAGCTTAATCCAATAAATTTTTTTTAGAAATTAAGATATTCATAGGAAAATGCCTTTGGCTTTCAAAATACCAAAAGACAATTGATTTTAAGATTCAGAATAATTTGCTTTTCAATTTTAAATTTAGATTTAAATTTAATACCTTTAATAATTAAATTAAATTTTTGTTTATTTAATTTTTAACTCATTATACCTAAGACGACTAATTTTTATACCTGTACGATAAGTATCGGGTACAAAAACTATCCCTTATGAAGCCACAACCCCATTCATTATGGAGCTACAATCCCCCAAAGTTCGAAAAAGCTCTATTTATAAATTTTCCATACTGTACTTTAATACTTTACCATACTTTACTGTACTACGTTATCTGAAACTTAAATTTTGTAAAATCCTTGACCCCCCTTCTATTTCCAAATGATTTAAATTACAAACTTGAAATTTTGGTAGCAGTTAGATCTTTGAAAATAAAGAGTAATTTCAGAAAATATTTTTGTGTCGCCACTGTTTAGGAGCTGTATGACGTCAAAAACTGAAAAATCTTCATTTTTAAACACCTGTAATTTGAACTCCTGTCCAAATTTTTTTGAAGTAATATACAAAAATTACAGCTCCAATATTATATTTTTATTTCTCTTAACTGCTTTTCTTAGTCATATATAGGATTAACTTAAAATTAACTCTTAAATTAAAGTGTACCTTGATATCTTGACATTATAACGGGTTCGTACGGGGGTATTTAAGGGTTGACAAGGGCATCTATATTCTTCCCTGTTTTTTTTTTTTACTAGGGTAAGGGGGGAAACATCGAAGACACTAGGAGCGGAGGTAGGCATTATAGGAGCGGTACAAGGCATTTTTTCTATTTACCCAGTGCCCACTAAGCACTATCTCTTTTTCCTTTTGTATTTTAATATTTTCTCTGAAGAAGGGTGATAAATTTCTCTTTCCGTAAACAAAAGCGATATATTATGATATATTGCGATATATATATTCGCCGATGATCGGAATTGTATTCATTACTTAATTTAAAATATTTATAAATAAATAATCCTAAGTGTAAATAAAGATTTAATAAATATACGGTATACATACATAATTTTAAAATTTCAAACAAAGAAATCGCTGGTTTTTTCCTAGTGAAAACGAAAAAATAAAACAACTCATGAAACTTCTATAATCTATTTTTGATTTAATAATACTACCAATTCAAAATACTTTTATCGAAAAACAAGTCGTATTTTTGGATAAAGGTAAAGGTAAAAAATATTGATAACATTATTTTGTGGTCATAGATCTTATTTTTAAACTTTTAATCATTACTTTGTAATTGAATATAGAATCATAACAAATAAATTATACAAAACATTATAAAAACATATTTTTTAATATTTAAAAGCCCTTTAATTACGTTTTATTTTAATTTAGAAAATTTATGAACGGTCTTATTTCAATATACTTTTACTTATCACTATAGTAATGCGCAATTTCTATTGATTAAAAAAAAAAAATCTATTTTATAAACCACAAAGTGTTCATGTTGCCAATTTTTAATTTGAAAATTCAGACTCATTTTTAGAATTGGAAATATGCTTTTTAAAATTCTAAAAATGTTTAATATTGTGGAAGTTAAGAAAATATTTTTTAATTTATTTAAAATTTTATTTTTATTTTTAATTTTATTTAAAACTAAAAAAAAAAAAAAACGGATTTTAAATTCAATACAAATATTAGTACTTAAACACACTTCAATATATTATAACCTTATAACAAAGATATTTTTAAGTTACCTAAAGAAAACTTAATTAAATTTATTAAATATTTGCAAATATTTTCTTTAAATTTTCCTTTGCTATATAAATGTATATGTATTTATGTGTTTTGATATTCGTTAACCCCTAATTTAACAAAAAAATGATTGAAAATTAAAAATTAAGTCGTATATTGGAAAAAAAATCTATGTAGATGTATTATTAACGTTAAACCAATCTTGAATAATTTTCCTATTTTTCGAACTATATTCAGTTAATAATTAACTGTTTTAATTACTTTACTATCTTTAACCCTAATTTAAATATATAGGTATCTTTTTTACTTTAACTGAAGACTTTTTTACTTTATGTGAATATTTTTTAGTTTAACTGAAGATTTATTTATTTTAAGTGAATATTTTTTACTTTAAATGAAGATATTTTTATTTTAAATGAAGAATATTTACTTCAGTTTTTATTTGCACCACCTTTTATATGCGAACTTCTTTGAACACACGAGCTATTAGCAAATGGATTTCTTATAATTTCATTAAATCGTAATTTTTATTAATAACCACTGGAGACTTATCTGAACAACTTGAATATTCAGCCAAGTCCTCGTTAGCAATCGAGGCCTCTGCCGACACTTTGGTAGATGTCTCTACCAACTTAATATTATTATAAGACATATTTCAGTATATTTATGTATTTGCTTTTTAAACCTACAGGCTTTGTTATCCCCAGGTAGCCGCGAATTCTGGAACAGTTGCTTTTGAATTTTTTTTGCTAATTAATGTTAAATATTTCTTATAAATATTTTTATGAACTTATAAAATTATCTGCAGTTACATAAATAAAATATAATATAATTTAAAACGAAGAATTATCTGAAAACAATATCTGAAAATTATAATCAGAATTAATCAGAAAACTTAAGCACAACAAAATTTGAATAAAAACCTAGATATTTATTATTTTAATATTCAAAATTATTTTTAATAAAAAACAAAAAAACAATCTAAAGATAAATTTTTGAATTATTAATCTATATGTATTATTATATCCTAAAATGTTTTCAATCTTGCTGTCTTTTAAGACTTTCAAAATAGAGTCCCTTCAATATTCATTTTCAACTAATCTTTAATAAGAGGGCATTCATTGTTTATATGTTATTGTAAAAGGATCATTTTATTAAAAGTATCATAAAACAAAACTAATATTAAATCGATTTTAAACATATTTTCAATCCATTTAAACTTATATCAAATTTTTCAAATCTAAAAGAATTCATATTAAATTTTGATCTTTTGAAATAAAAAAAAAAAAAAAATCATCTATACAATCGTTTTTGTACATTTGTAAATATTTTACAATATTTACTTATCGAAAAAAGTTATGAACCGGACATTGAACACCACACACAATTTCAAAAATCTTTTAATTCGAAAAAAGAAAATAAAGGAAAACGAATTCCTTAGAGCATTTTTCAAAACTATTAAAGTTTATTTGCCCATTAAAAAGTTCTGTTTTTCATTTTCTAAAATTTTATTGAACAAAAATAACAATAAGGATAAAAACAAATAGGAATTTTCATTTAAAAGTGGACACACTTTATATATATAGTATATCACATCATAATAATATCAAGATAGATAGCACATTGCACTTGAATGACCCAACAAAATAAAACCAAAAAAAAAAAAAAACAAAAACAAAAAATAATAAAATTGTTAATAATATAGAGAAATACGACAAATTATTTGAATAACATAAAACTTTTTTTGATAATCTAAAAAATCTAGGGAATACAACAACTTTAAATACTGCACAACATACATATATATATATATATAATAATGCTTAAAATGAAATTTCAAAATTGACAGGAATATTGTTCCTGAATAAACTTTTAAATGTAAGTATAGTATAATTTGTATATATATATATATATATATATGTACATGAAATTTACGCACTCTATATGTATATATATGTATATATATACAAACATATATATAGGAAATAAGTAAAAAAAAAGAGAAAACTAATCTCTCCCACAACAGAAATCGAAAAGCAGATTATATAAATATTTTACTCTGATATTTCTCTCCTGGGGCTGGAGACAAAATGGGCCAAACAAAGTAAAAAACAAAACACACAATTTTTTTTTTTTGTTTTAACTTTCTTCCTTGTTTTATGTTTTTTTTTTTTTAAATTACTTGATACTTCTCTTTTTCTAAATATACGGAAAATAATAGTACGGAAAAATGTACGGAAAATAATAGAAAATTCGAAATAATATAAAAATAAATAAATTTAAAATATCAATTTTTATAGGAACACTTTTTAATATGCCCACTTTTTGACCAAAATTACAATCAAATGCTTTTTATTATTATTATTAACATTTAAAAATTTCCCTAAGGTTAATTTTTTCTCTATATATACATATAAATGTGTGTGTTTCCAAACGTTGTAAAGTTCCTTAGCTTAGTTTAATCTACAATTTATTCTTTGTAGAAGACGAATTTATATTACTTTTTTAAACATAAAATACATATATATGTATATAAATCTAAATATATATATACTTAGCATGATTTGTTTTGTAAATTATTAAGAATTATTTACTAAGCTTTGCATTTCTTTTGATACTTGTTATAAGCCTATTTAAGTCTAGTAAAAAGTATTTATTTATTTATTTATTTATATTAATATTACATACACAAATGTAATGCAATATTATTGAACCATCGGTTACTAAGGCCATTATAGATTTTTTATACTATTATTAAATTATATACTAATATTATTTATTTTGTTTATATTATATACTATATATTTACATTATATTTGGTCGTAAGGGGGATATGTAAAGAAAAAAACACTTACAACCTGTGCAGGGATCGAACCCACACTCCTTCGGTTAAAACGCCACACGCTTACCCACTAGGCTACCGAAGCCTCTAGTAAAAAGTATTTATACTATTAAAACATAAACCTTAATATTATCAAATTGACTAAATAATGTAAATTCATTGTAAATTTTTCTTTGAATGTATACAGAGAATTGAACACCATAGGAGATGTGGAATACTTTTATTGCCTTATTGTTCCGGCCTATCTAGAAAAAAAATGAAATTATGCTGTATCATTTTTCGACATTTAAGTCAAGTTTTCAAAAACCTACTAATAAATCAGTATTATTATTGCGGAGTAAATTCTAAAGAAACTCAACTACTTAACCAACTACCAATTTAAATAGATTCGCTAGTACTTTTGAATGAAAAGTGCATTACGAAATTATAGAGTCTATAGGGATTACTGTTAGCTCAATTTACATCAATAAAAGAAAAAAAAGTATAATTTATTCTGGCTCTTCCAAAAATGAATTCTTTAACAAAAATTTCACTTACCATAACACAACCACCACAATACAAGTTTTAATTTTATAATATTAAAAATTGTTAATGTTTTATTTTGTTTTTTTTTTTTTTTTTTAAACGTTCGAAAAATTTTGTTCAACACTATGTTTTTATCCATTTAGAAAAACCAATAAACGAAAAAACCTAAGTATATTGCATAATAATTGCCTTTACTTTGCTAAAATTTTGTGGTTTATTCTTCAAATTTTTGGTATAAAAAAAAAACACACACAAACACACAAGAACAAAACTATTAAAGTATAAAAAACCAAAAATTATTGTTTGACTTGACAAAAAAAAAAAAAAATTATAATAATATAGAAAAAAAACCAGTTTCCGTCTTATACAATTTACATCAGATAACTTTAAAATTTTTTATTCTCTATCTATAGAATCTATTTTTATCTTTTTCTATTTTATAATGTTTTTAATTTTTGCATACACACGCACATTTATTTTTATGAGTATGTCATGTACTTTGTTAAGTTGAAATTCATACAGTATAATTTTATAAAATATACCTACACCTACAATTTTACACACGTATTATATAATATATTCCATTTTATTCATTGGGTCCATTCTCTGTAATTTTTTGTAATTTTCTCATTTTCCCAATTGTCATGTACACTTTACTGAAGCATTTTTTTTTTTTTCTTTCTTTCTTTTATTTGTTTTTGTTATTTTCTTTTATTTTATTATTACATATTACTGTTATTGTTGTCGTTACTTTTAGGTTTCACTTTTAAGATTTCTGAAGACGCATAAATAGAGAAAATTTTTTTTTTTTTTTACTACTGTTATTCCTATTATTATTTTGTGGTTATTGTTGTTGTGTCTATTGCGTTTTGCAAAAAAAAAAACAAAAAATAAAATTCCAATGGCATTATAACTGTGTATTTTGTTTTCTTTTTGCAAAATGAACGTGTGGAACATGTACGATAAAAATAAAAGCAATTCTTTTTTTTTTTTTGGTTTATTTGTTAAGAGGCAGGTCGTTTCTTATAAAGTAAGTACATATACACATATATAGACTTACTTACATAAGTATATCTCAAAACAAAAGAAAAAAATAATGATAAAAAGATAAGAATTAGATTTATAAATATATACATATTATATTATAGAATTAACATTATATATATATATTATGTATATATTATATATTTATCTATTGGGTATGAATAACAAATATAAGAATAATAATTTGTATGTATGTATGTACATGTATCTAAAAGTATAATTTTTATTTTTAAATTTATATGTGTATTTCAGCCAAAAAAGAAACGTATAAGTAGGTACATTTATCTCAGTGGCGACACGTCGATTTTCAAACTAGTGATTCAAAATAAAATTTGAAGTTTGATGTAAAACACAACAAATAATCGTTTAAAACTTACATTTAAAATTTATTCTTATTTCTTTAGTTGAAAAAATAGTTATAATATCAAATGGTTTTGTTATAACCTCATTATGTCATAAACTCTTCAACAATTTTTTCTCGATATAAATTAGATACTTATTATGTGATATGATAAACTATAGACAATAAATAGACATTTGGCCGAATGGATAAAAATGATTTTGAATTGAAATTGTACTTTTTCAAACAAAAACAACAAGGTCAGAGTGTAGTTTTGTTTGATAAAGTTAAATTTGAGTTGAATCTCAGTTTTATGCATTTAATAAGAAATTGCATGAGTCAAGACATAATGGAGTCTTGACTCATGTAATTTCTTACGTAATTTTTTATAATTTTGAAGCACTTTGCTGAATAGTTTCTATAATAACAATGCTGGTTTGAAATATTCAAACTTCTTTCATAGTACTCACCAAATAATTCTGCTTATAATATATTAAAATGATTAATTAAAATAACTATTTAGCAATTTTTTTTCCACAAATTATCAAATTTTTTAAAATCGAATATAATAAAAATTTAAATTAGTTAAAGATTGAAAACAGAATACCAGTTTATCAGTTGTAACTTTTTCTATTAGTTTTTGAGCAAATATTTTACCATCAGAATGCAAATTTATTTTTATACTTTTCTTCGAAATTTGTTTTAATAGTACTTAAATTTTCTTGGAAATGTGCAATGGTTTTCTTGTAAAAAATAATATCATTTAACTTTTCTTTTATAATATTTGAAATACAATGTCGAATTCTGGATAAAATCCGCCATAAAATTGAAGCAACAACAAAAATATTCCATCCTTAAATAATTTTAAATATACTATCCTCTATAGGTTGATTTATAACATCAGAATTCCTTCGTCATTTTTTCAAATATTGTAAGAACAAAGTCACTTAATTATTTTAGTTGTAAAAAAATGTCAAAATATGTGAAACTGTCACTAATGTTCCACTAAATTTCCATCTTGTGGAAATAACAGAAGGTACAAATTGCATAAACAAACTATGCTCCTTCCAATTGATTGCTAAAATGATTACCCATAATGCTTTGTATTGATAAAATCAAATAATTCTAAATGACTTTTGATGTACCAGAAAATACTGTTGACATTTTACGATGTTCTTTAACTTAACGATTTTTTTTCACCAAAACATTTACAAGTTCAACAAAATTATGTAAGTGTACCTACATATATATGTTTGTATTTTAATAAAAAAAAAACAAAAATGAAATACCTACTTATTGAATTCAAATTTCTGTTGCCATAGAAATAGAAACTGTTGCTATAGAAATAGAATATAAATCATAATATTTAATCTGTAAATGATAGACATTTAAAACCCTTTTACTCAATTATTTACCAACCGACTTTAATATTTTTTTAAATTTATATGATAAATATTCAGTACAGCCATCTTACAAATATTTTTCCAAAATTGCTAATTAAAACACCTCGAATTTCGAGAGGCGGACGAATACTAGTATTAAATTTAAATTTCAAATTTAATTACTAACCAAATTTAATTCATTAACGCAGCAAAATATTTTAGGGAATTTTTAAGATTTTATTATGTAATTTATTAAATTTTACGATTTTAAGAAAAAATTATAATTTTTACTATACAACTGATTCAAAGAATCCACCACTGTTCTCTGATCTATATATCTAGGTACATATGTATATATACAAATTAGAGAAACATAATTTAATATATTTCACCGTTATAATAACAACGTTTAAACTAAAATTTGTAGCAGTAAATATTTTTACTCCTAATACTTTTATATGCACATATATATATACATATGTACCGACATATATAATCAAGGCAGAGTTTTTGTAGCTTAAAGCATAGCTTAATATAGATTTTTATTTTATTTTTCTTCAAAAGATATCATGAAATCCTAGACCTCTTTGATTTCTTGAAACATATTTTCTAACCATTTAGAACCATTAGGAAGGCTAAGGAGTAAAAAAAGGAAGTGAAACATAAATGATTTTTCTTCATTCGATTCGATTCGATTAAATACATATGTACATAAGTATTCGAAAAAAAACTCTTAATCTTCTTTTAAAATTTTATTGAAAATATATTTGAAAATATTCTTAGGTTTATAAAGCTATTCTTTTGTATATAAAACTCTATAGGACGTATGTAGGGACCAGTTTTCATTACACTTTTTAATTCAAATTAATTGCGTGCTAAACAATAGCAAATGTTTTCTTAAAAGCTTGACACAAGATTAAATTCATTACACATAGGTATCGAATATAGGTATAGGATTCATTGATTTTAATTGTAGCCTTTTAGTATATATTTAGTTACTCGAGTATTAGGTACCTAATTTTTCATTGTAGGGTGTTTCAAAACTAACTGTTTTCTCCACCAAACCGACCTTTTTTTTTTTTTTTTTTTTAGAAAACTTAAAAAAATTATTTTCAAAATTACACAACATAGAATTCACCACAGACCAACAGGAAATAATTTTTATTTTCAATTTTAGAGCTTGAAATGAAAATTCTTTTGAAATATTTACTGTGAGGTATTTGTTTAATTTTTAACTTGAACATGGATAAACGGTTTTTTTTGTTTTTTTGATTTTTGGATAAAAACAAAAAAATATATTTTTTTAGATACTTTAATTTGATTTTTGGCAGTAACTATTTGTATTCTGATTTTATGTTTTTAAATTTGAATTTTTAGAGCTTTATGTACGTGTTATAATAAAATATGATGCGATAACATGATACTATATATACATATATAATATATATATATATATATTTTATTTATATATAATATGTATAAAAGCTAATTTGATTAAAAAAATTATCATTTTTATAAGTATATCTTGAAAAATGTTATTAATAAAAAAAAAATGAAAAATGAAATTTTTGTAAATTTTTGATTCCCAGGATAATCGTTATTTTCAAAAAAAAAATTTAATGAATTTTATGATAACGAATGTTTTTTTTTTTTTTTAAATAAAATTCAAATTCAAAATCAAGTACAAAGTTTATGATACAAAATAGAAATAAATTTTATATATATTATGTTGATTTGTTTATAAGAACATTTATATATTTAAATCTAATCAAGATTTTCTATATGATTTTGACTTAAAAAAAATTAAACTTTAGAAATTATATTTTAATGATTTAATGTTACAGTCAGTTTATAATATTACGTATAATTTTAAATGATTACCAATCGTTTATAGAATAAAATATCTGTTTCAGAAATGATTCTAGATTGATCTAGAATTGATCTAATATGTTTTAGAACGGAAAAAGACTGGTTTTTGTAATCATTCGTTCGTTCGTTAATCGTTCATTATAGATTTTCTATACTAAGTTATTTTAAGTGTTTGATGTTTAATGGCGAGGTGCCAAAACTTTCGGAGTCAAAAATTCCCCCGGGGACTTATGACTCAAAAAATAAGCCAAAAGTCCTCGGGAAATTATAACTCTCCGATGATTGAGCCAAAGGTTCCCTAAAACATAAGACATAATTCCCATAAAATTAAGTATATATATATATATATATATATTCGTCCATTCGATATTCTATATCAGAACTTAAGAGGAGTCTTAAAGTTGGTTAGAAAATCAATGTTGTCCCTTTTACCAGAGTATTCCCTTTGATCTGGAAAAAGGGAATATACTCTGATTTCGCATCTAACTCTAAAATCCCTCCCAGTTTCGTCTATGTGAGATTTTATATTAGGAAGAATTTTAAAGTTGATTACAAAATTGAGGTTACCCCTTTTTCTAGAGTATTTATTTATTTATTCTGCATAAAGGGAATACTCTGATTTTGAATCCAACTGTAAAATCTTACCATTCTGGAAAAAGAGTATATCCTGATTTCGTATCGAACTGTAAAATCTCATCAAAAAAATATTCAAATCAATAATTATATAAGTACTTTTATAAATTTTGGAAATAATTGATTATTTTAATGCTGAATTATAAATATTTCAGTTTATGAAATCATAAGTTCTCGGGGAACTTTTGGCTCACTCATCGGAGTTATAATTTCCCGGGGACTTTTAGCTTATTTTTTGAGTCATAAGGCCCCGGGGAAGTTTTGGCACCTCCCCATGTTTAATTGTATGCTGTTTTAGTCTGTTCTGTTATGATCTATTCTAATTTAAATCTACTAAACAAAGTAAATATTTTGTGTAAGCTTTAATAGTCAAAAAGTTAAAATTTTTTTTATGATTTTAAATTTAATTCTACTGTCGTTTTGGATTTAAATTTCAAAATTTTTTTAAATCTTTTTACATCATATACTTCATTATTTCTAAAGGGAATTAAAAAAAAATTTTATTTAATTATTAATTACTTTAGGTATATATTGTTTAAAATAGCATATTAAACCATATTATTACGAGTATCAATATGGGATTTCGCTTGTCGTTAATGATTCACCCAATTATTAGGTGAACAATTGCAGAAAATTAAAATTTATCAAAAAATATTATCTTTTATAATGTTTGCAAATATCAGACGGGGGGGTAAAATTGAAGGACCAGTATAATTATCCAATAATTTCATATTTAAAAATTAAAAAAAAAAAAATAAGTTTTCGTTCAAAATGTTTTATGCATTAAAGTTAAGTACTAAATTTATAACTCAAGTCAGTAAAACTACTAAAATGATTTTCCACTTTTCATAAATTGTATGTGAGGTTCAATCCAAAATTAAATTATAATTTATATTCTAAAAGGTTGGATGTAGTAAATTATAAATCACACAATTACAAAAATAAAATATTACATTTTTCTTATAGAATTAATAATTTTTTTAGCACATTTCCAAAAAAAATTTGAAAAAATGTGCTTATTAGTTTCACTCTGGACGTCCGTTCGTCTGTTCACAAAAACTTCTACACCGTAGAAGTAGTCTATGACGGAGCTACAGCCCCTCAAACTTTGAAAAAGGCTTATTTTTAAATGCGTATATATCTCATGTTCTGCTTAATACTTTTTCAATCTGAAAAAGTCATGCGATAAGTGTTTTTTTAACTTTGTAAATTAATATAAAAATTATACAATTTTTTTAAATTTAGTATTTAAATTTACCGTTATGTGAAAACCATTTTGTGAAAATCATTTTGCATGAAATTTATTTTTTCATAACTCCGGCACGCCTTTAGATAGGCACCTGAAATTTTCAAACAAGAAAGAACTTTTAGAATTAGTATAAGTTTCTTTAGAAAATTTTTTTGTACCACCCCGTTTTTAAGAGCTATTAGGTCTAAAAAATTGAATATTTGCTATTTTTAGGCATCTGTAACGTAAGCACCTGTACTAATTTCGCTTCAGCAAGACATAAAAATTAAAGCTCTAGTAATATATTTTTACGTGTGTTAACGGTTTTTCTTAGTTATAAAGAGTTCCGGACTTACATCCCCTTAAAATTCCAGAAAAGTCTTATTTTCACATATTTTCTTATTACAAAAAAATTCTTAACTTTTATTTTTTAAATTTTCAAATTTTTGTGCAAGTCACAATTCTATACAGTTTGTATTGTGTTTTGGAAATGTGAGCTTTTAAAAACCGTTGGTTTACATTCTACCTTGTTGATATTGGAAAGAATTACTTCTTCTTATAAGCTGCTTATTATTTACTACTGAATATCTACGATCACATTTCTGAAGCTCTCTGTATTCTGCGCTGCATGCACGTATTTTACTTACATATAGAATGCTATACTTTTGAAAGAATTAATTTTAAAGTCAAAGGTACTTTGAAAGAGTCACCCTCAATATTTTAAAAATTAAAATGTGGAAAATCTTGAAGAAGATCTTTTTAGCACAAAATCTTGAAAAATAAAACTTTTGTTACAAAATATTTGAAAAACAAAACCTGAATTGAATTTTTTGTTTATAAAATTTATCAAAAATTTATTTCTGCTCTTAGTACGAAAGGTTTACATTTTTAATTAATAATATTTCAAAAATTTCGGTTTTGAAAATCCCGCAAAAAAAATTGTTTAAAAGCTAATTTTGTAACCAATTTAACTTTTTTCATATTAATTAGGTTCAAAACACACAACATCAATTTATAAAAAATCTGGAAAGAAATATCTAATTTTAAGATAAAATTTTTAGATTTTTTCGTTCAAGAATTTTTTTTTGTTTTTCAAGATAACATCGTGCTTCGACTCGACTTCGACTCAGAAGATAACATCGTGCTTCATATAACTGCACTGCCCTATCTTTAAATTTAAAAATTTTTTTCTTTCTAATTTCTTTGTAATTATAAGTAGAAGTTGAGCAGTTGAGTTTTACATTTATTTTACTATAGATAAAGAGATGAGGTTTAGTGGTTTAAAAGTTAAAAATTTCTTTTAGAAGCAGCAAAAAAAAAACACTTTTCTTCTTTTATTTTATTCACTTGTCTCTTGTTACTGTTGTATAAAATCAATTATTTTTAATAAATCTTTGTTAGATGACAAATACGTTAAATATGAGAAAATGTGGGAAAAATATGGTGCAATACCTAAAATATACTAAAATATTTTATAATTTCATTAATTTTAATATTTTACACTTTAGTAAATAATATTAAGTTCTTGTTTTCATAAATTTTAACTTATTACACACCTGCCATTTTTTTTTTTTTTTCTTAAAATTCAACTTATAACTGATTAATAATTACCTATTATTATATTTTTTTTTTAACAATAATATGGCATTCAATTTTAAAAATTCAAATTATAAAGAGTTATATTTTCATTTATTGTATCATATTTGATCTAATACCATATTTGTTCTACAATTAAACGATAATTTCGACTTCTATTCGAAACTTCATTTTCTCTTTGTCCTCTTGTTTTATATTCTAAGATTGTTATTTTATTTGTACGCTTAACTATTCAGTAAATTATAACTCTAACAATAGAAAATAATATTACTTTTTTGTATTGAATATTAGAATGACTCAACGTTAATTTTAACAGTTTTTATCATGCTATATTAGAACTCTTTAAAACAATTCTATATTTCAATTAATTCGTATCAAATCGAAACAAATGAAAAAAAAAAAAAATTGGAATAATGCCAAAAAAAACAAAAAAAAGTATCAAGTCATTTACATTGGAGTGAAATACAACCCCATTTAGATCAAATACATAAGCCTCACGTTCGTGTTTTTAAAAGTTTCGTCATCTTTCCTATACTTTTTAAAATGAATTCTTGAGGAAATTCCATAAAGCTTTAATATATTTATTTAAGTCAAGTCATGACTTGACAAATGCTTTTATTATTAATATTTTTGCACAATTAAATGCCAATTAGAAATTACGATGATTTTTTGGTTTTTTTTTTTTTGTATCCTCATTTATTGGGGTTTTTATTAATTTACTTTACTTTTCTTTTGATTTTTGTTCCTATCGCTTATTTCATTTATCCTTGAAAAATTCTCTGTGATACTTTTAATTTATTATTTTTATTATGTCTATTAAATTTGACAAGAGAAAGGTCTTAAATATTTTTCAAATACATAATTTTATTTTTCCATTAGTAAAATTTTATTATTTTTTTGGTATGTACCTCCAATCACAAGGGTTTATTAAAGATTTAAATTGAAACGTGTTAAATTGGAACATCTTTGGAACGGAAAAAAATGTGTTCTCTGAAATAATGCCCCGAGAACCGAGAATACGGAAATACAAATCGGCTTTCTTCCCGTTTTAAAAGCGGTAATAAAACCGAAATCGTGATTCGAAATTTATCTTATTACCGCTTCGAAGGAGAAATAAAGTTGGTCTAATTTGCGTTTTCCAAATATTATGTGCTTTATTTTTCGTTTTACGTTTTATATTCGGAAAAATGTCTTTGTTCCCCTGATTCCAGAAATTTTTTTTTATCGGTTTTCCCAGAAGGTTTAAGTACGAAACAAATTGTAATAGAACCAAAGCATTTTATGGTAAACATTCTAGAAAAGAGATACATATATCTAATTTTTAAGAAAGCGTTAAAATAATTAAGAGAGATAATAAATGCCTGTTGTTGTTCAAATAAGTATGTAAGGAAAATAATTATGACGAATGATTGGTGAATGATTGGTTACAAAATCATAATTATATGCTTTTATAACAGATTTTAAATTAGGATGGATTTTATAGTGATTTTTTTTTTTTGCGAGAGTAGGTGGGAATCCATCGAAAGATACTATAAAAGAGTGGAACATGCACGAGTTTTCAATAAGTCTGTTCAACTCACTAAACACCACTTCCATTTGTTGACCAAACATTAACGATCTTTGGTACTCATGTACTGACTGGAAGGAAGGAAGTTGACTTTGAAAAGGAAGTTGAGTTAGGAAATAAAAATTTATTTCAAATTTGCAGGCATATTGTGAACAAAATTGTTAATGTTCACCTTGAATTTTTGCACGTTAGATGGGAGATGGTTTCACATTCGCAATGTTCATAGCGCAAACGAATTTCTATAAACCGAATTATACCATCTGGGAATTTTAACTACATAGAGGTGGGTTGCAGAGTTCTCATTGTTTCTTTTTGGAAAGCTTTGAGAGGAGGCATCAAACTTTTAATCTCGTAAGAATAAGAACCCACTCCAATAAGGTATCCATAAAACAAGGTAAGTCTTCCTGATAGCTGACGGCGAATGAATTGGTTACAAAATCTGGATTTTAATAATGTGTTTTAAATTCAAAATATTTTTATCACAATAACCTTATCAGAAATAATAATAAAAGTCATTCAGTTTTGAAGAAGTGCTTGAAAACAATGACGTATTATTGGGCATTATCGTAGTATGTTGAATTACAAAAAAAATTTTTTTTTTATAAATTTAAATAAAATTAGATATTATTTGATTTTTGATTTCGGCGCCGTTTCAGTAAAGCTGAATTTGAAAAAATCGCAAATTCGGTTTCATTTCTCTGTCTCGTCTACGATTTTCCTCACTAGATTGCAATACAATTTTGAAGGATTTGTTTTTATTTTTATAAAATATTTCAGTTAGTTATAAAAAAGTTTTTTTTTTTTTGGAATGTCCTGTTGTTTTGTAGGTCAGATGTTCTTTAAAGAGTTAACAATATCTATATTTCAAAGATATTTCGAACAGAAAATTCGGAATATCATGTTTTCTTGTAACTTTAACTAACTGTAGATTAAATTAATGCATTAAAGTAAACATAGTAAGTACATGGTTTTATATTGTAATGATTTGAAATAAAATTTTGTTTTATATATGATATCATTATATACATAATTTTTTCCTTTGATCCATTACGAGATTTTTATTCTACTTCTCTTCTCATTGGCATAACAAAATTTTTTACAATTTTAATTTAGCAAAATATGTAAATTCAATTGAATTTCGTTTTTTTTAGAAAATGCTATGCTGCAGTCACCAAAAACTTTAAATTTTAAATTAACAATAAAATTTATTTACTTTAAATTAAAGTCGATTTCACTTTAATTGAAATTATCTAGGTATAACTTTTTATACAAATCATAATTTTATGGGCTGTCATAAAGCCGTAAGTCATAAAGTCATCATATTTGAAGTATATGACATTCTGACCCATTCATTTCACCTCATAATTTATTGTATCCAAAGTTAAATAAAATAACATGAAACGAAAAGAAAACACTATGTACTGATGTGTCCACCGCAAAGATTCCGATTTTTTCTTAGTGAATATTTAATATGTACGTAAATATGTACATATTTAAGAATTATGACTGATCCCTAACTTAAACTGAAAATTGTACTTATATAAAAAAAAAAGGTTATATTTAATGAGAATGTATTCAATTAATTTTTTTATTTTACGAAAATTATTTAATTATACGCAAAAAAAAAAAATTATTTTTTATTGCTATTGGAACAATAAACAAGAGAGAGAGAGAGGGAGAAAAAAAAACACTAATAATTATTTTTTATTTTGCCTTTTTTTTTATTACCTCGGTTACATATTAGGCATCATAGAACATTTGGTGTTCAGTCTCTTCTTCCACACAATGAATTTAACTTAACATGTAGCATAATAACAGTATAAAATGGCAAATATTATATGTATGTATGTATATGTTTACATATTATAACATAATAAAAAAATTGAGAATAGAGACTATGAAATCAAAATGATATGCAATATATTATGTTTAGTGTAAAATTTTCATTCACCGGGAAATGCTTTTAATTATTTTTACACCACAGAAACGGTTATATTTACAGTTATAATATGCTATTGTTATGCTTTAAATAAAAAAAAATAAAAAACTAAAGGTAATTAAGACGAGTTTAAATAAGGCGAGAAAAAAATGTAAATCCTTTTTTTTTCACAAAAATTGATATTTAGGAATTGTCTTACAATCTGTCCGGAATTTTATAGTTTTTCTAAAATAAATGTTATTAAAATAGAAAATATAAATTTTTGGTGCTAATTAATATTAATATAAAGCTTCGTAACTAAAGATTAGTATATATTTTAGAAAATAAAATTTAATTTTAATAATTCTAGTTTTAAAATGGTAGATTTTTATTTGATTTCAATTTAGTGCTGTATTTAAAAGAAAACATCTTAAATATTGTAGTTCACACTCATTTTAGATAAATCTTAAGAAATCTAATCAAAAAAAAAAAAAAAACATATTTAAAAAAAATTAAAAAACTCACCATTTAAAATACACCTAATTTAAAATTATCATTTTCATTTCATACAAATTTGCATACTTATAGGAACAATTTTAATCAATTAAAAATCAATATTATTTTAATAAATATTACACAATACTAACTTCTAATATTACTTTAACGGTATAAATATTAATTTTAACTGCTCGCGTGTACATATATAAATTTATACATATACGTATGTATGTATTATTTAAGTCAAATTACCATTATTTTATGTTAATGTTTAACATGTATTTTGTAATAGAACAACAACAATATACGGTACATATAATTTAAATAATAAAAGTCTGTGTAATAGAAAAATTATGTTACCGTCGTCATTTAAAAGTCAAAAAAAAAAAAAAATGAAAAAAACAAAAGAAAATGATGAAAAAAAAAACAGGCGTTTTATATTATGCAAAGTATAATAAAAATAGCTGTTACTGCAATTTAAGATTCTTATCCTATCATCCTTGTGTAAATTATTTCAAAGGCTTTTTCTCAATATCAAAATTGCTTAATAATCCAGAAATAAAAAATACAAAAAAAAATAAAAAAAGAACCTTAATAAAAACTCTGGCTGTCAGGAATTTTGATATGACGCTGACTTGCATTATTTAAAAAAAAAATAAATAAAAACGATAAATTAATGAATATTTTTGTACACTGAAAGAACAAAATGGCCTAAAAATCACGATTTTCTTACACAATTTTGTTTTTTAATAAATTATTTTTTTTTTTTTGGTTTTAAAGAATTATTTGAACCAATTAAACATTTTTTCTTATTTCAATACAAATTTCGTTAATTTGATAAATATTTAAATACGTATTGGTAAAATTTTATCTAATAACTTTAAAGTTTATATCATATTTCGAAATAAAAATATGTATTAGTTCTTATCATTTGGCCAATTGGCGAACTTCCACCCAGACTAGGTATTTCGTTCAATCTATGATGCCGCAGTTATGGTGAAGATATTGAGAAAGAAATCATTATACACTTCAACTGAAAATACCCTGTGCTAAGGGTCAAAAGAGTTGCTCTAGGTAGCCGTGAATTCAACAACCTTAGTTATCTATCGATCATATAAGTGGTAGTCGTAGTAAAACGGTACTTAGGGTCTTTGTTATGGCCGACGGTATCAGCCACTTAACCCAACCAACCAATCAATCATTTAACGGCATCTAGGTAGATAACAAAATTATTGGAAATATATATAAAATACAGAACATCTTGCAATGAAAGTTAATATAATATGTAACCTATAATATAAGGACAATAAAATATTTTATACTAATTTAATTTCAACCTAAATAATGTGGTATAGAAAGCATACACCTGGAAAAGTTGGTTTTAATTGAAACATAAATAAAATTATTTACCCATTTTCTCTTATTTTTTGTTTTGTAATTTACAATATTTTATATACAAAATTAAGTTATTAACTTGAAAACTAATTTAACTTAAATTATTATTTTACAAATAAAAGTACATGCGGTAGTTGATACGCCTTATCATTAATCGTGTTAAAATTACAGTTTAAGCATTATTTTTTTTTATTCTCTCTAATAAAAATTATTTCAGTTTAAAAATAATAAAATGAAAAACTATATATGTAGGTATAACAAATAAAATATAATTTAACTCTTTTCTTTTTTATATGTGCATGTTTTTCCACAAAAAAAAAACTAAAAAAAAAATAAGATTATATAAAAGTTACGAGTACTGCTATTACTACTACCTTAATACTTAAAACAAAAATTAAGCTATTAAAACAGCTAACTGACACGCTCTTTTCCTTACAAAAACTAATCACATTTTTATATACTTATAATATAGAAATGTATGTAACGTCATATAACTAAAAATCGTATATACTAGCAATTTAACCTATAAATATACAATCTCACCACACACACACACACATATAATTTTAAAACTTGACATATTGTTTCCAAATAGTACTCCTACAATTCAAATACTTACTAAACCTTATTACCCCCATTCAATAAAACTGTACAAGAAAAAAAAATAAAACAAAATTTCTCATTAGCAACATTTATACAGTTAAAATACTTATGTATATAATATATATATGTATACAAATATCCTCTGCATATTTTTTACTAAAATATAAAAACCATTCTTATTTACCAATCCCTTTACCTTTTTGGATTTACTAAAAACCTTACTCTTTCTTTGTTAACCAACCTCTTTACCATAAAGATCATATCAACATTAAACAAAAAAAAAACAAAAAAATTCTCAACCCTATAACAGTAAATTATTATCAAAATGAGAAAAATTTTCTCACTAAGCTTCACAAATAACGGAAAGTAACATAAAAACAAAATACAAAATTACAATAATAAACCGGTAATTCCGTTATTTATATCTGACCGTAAATACTTACGTATTGTATAATATACAATATAATATTTAATATACAGTTATGGTTAAAATTTTAAAGACAATATTAATATTATATTAATTTAAATCAAAATTAAATAAAGACATCTAAAGTTTAACGTTATTTTGAGTTAATTATTAAGTATTTGAGTTTAAATTAAAAAAAAATTTAACATTTAGACAACTTTTTCTAAGGTCTCGATATTTTTTTTTATAATTTAATTTCGCTGTATGGTAGATTTAAAATCAGAACACAACCTAAAATTTTGCGTTCGATTAATCTAGTAATTATAACATAAATATTTCAGTTTAAAAATTAAAGATGACTATGTATGTATATTAATATTTTAAAAATTGGCCTAATAATAAAGTACTTAGGTACCTATTTCTTGATAGGATCCCAATAAATTTTAAGCTCTCTAAAAATTTCATATTTTATGCCGCCTTTTATACTTACAAATTATATTTGTAGGTTTTAAGGTTTCTTTTAATTCTTTTAAAAACTTGTTAAATAATTATTTTGACACATACCCCAGTACATGGAAAAAAAATAAAAATAAAAAATATTTGTACCAAAATCCTTTCCTTCAATATCTTAAAATAAAAAGAAATTCAAAATTTTTTTCAAATGTGGAATTAATCTTTTATTTTAAGCAGAGAATACAGTAAAAGAAATAAGAAAAGATCTATGGTCATTATTTTTATTTGTTTGCATGTTTATACATATACACATTTTTGTTATACGTATATACATATATACATATATATACAATATAAATATCTATAAACTTTTATATATATTTAAGTGTTCACAAAACATTATCCTTATAATATAATATAGACTATTTAAGATTACCTTAGTGAAAACCGTTATTGTTATACAGTAAAAAAATTTTTTACAAGTTTAAATGTACGAACTATACAATATACAAAATAAATTTTGATTACGAAAATAATTTGACAGGAAGGAAAGATCAGTTTACATTTTGTTGTTGAATTGGCATTAAAGAGATAAAAGAGATATAATGTAGTAAGTAAAAAAATAAGAAAAATGTAACGGTTAAGGATATTCACATTTCCTTCCGTAAAAAGTAAATTATCGATTTTTTTTTTTTTTTGTTTTTGATGAAATATTATATTTGAATAGTTTTAAAACTAACTTTGGTTTTTCTAACTTATTTTTTTTTTTTTTTTCAAAATTAATGAAATTGAAATCAGGGACAGATTATTAAAAAATGTGCAATCAAAATAAAATTTTGAAAATAACAGTTTATAGAAAAATTAAAGTGATTATAGAGTAGTTACTTTGATTAAACTGTGAATATGAATAAAGATTGTTAGAAATAGAATAAAACTCCTAAGAATAATGGTAGCTAATTATAGTATTAATTAAAACATAAAGAACAAATTTCCAATTATACTTCATTAAAATGCGTTTCGTAGCATTGTTTTGAGATTGTTTTAACTGAGACTTGAAACACTCGTTGAAATAATGAGATAAACCGAAAATTTCTTAATTTTTATATTCTTTTAATTTGTTAAATATTATAGGTGGACCTTTTTTTTACTAGCATCCTTAACGATGCAAATGCATATATATATAAAAAATAATTTATATCCCTTTTATTTTAAATTTTTTTTTTTTTTTTTTTTAAGTGTAAAAACAAAATATTAGCAAAAAATTTTTTATCAAAGTTATTATCAATTAAATGCCTTCAACTTTTATGTACAATTCAAATTTCATTAACAATGTAGGGAAAATAATTATATATTATAGGTACATCCTCTGATTAATCACTGTTATATCTCTGAATTGTTAACCTGTTTCTAGTAAAGTCGGTAATCTTTTTTTTTTTTTTTTTAAATTAATCCAAACAGATATTATACCTAAATGTCTTAAATAGATATTATTAAGTTTATTTAAAAACAAAATAAAAAAAAATCTTAAAATCCATCATTGTTTTTATATTCAGTATTTGAATAATCCGATAATTTTTCTTACTTTGTACCGTTGTAAATCTTTTTAGTAAATTGCCTCTTTTAAAAATCCTTAATTTTTTTTTTGATTTTATAAATTTTAAAATTCTGAATAATAAAAAAAAAATAAAGAATCCTTAGAAACTGATTTTTTTTTTTTTTTTGTATCCCTTTGTAAGTACAAAGATATTTACTTAAGTATTTCTGTCTGTTAACGAAAAAAAAAGAAAATATTGGCTTTGAAATAATCCATCCGTTTTGAATTTATCTATTCACGTGTATCTGAAAATGATGTAATTTTATTTTATAGTTATTGGAAATAAAAAATATAATTGAAATTTTTTATTTTATACATAACAATAAGTTGGTATCACCATTATAATAATATAAACTTAAGTGATTTTTTTAATAATGTATAACTATGTAGCTTCAGATTAAACTATAATTTTTTATTATCATTTTTTATTCAACATAAATAGATAGTAAATTTAACTTATCTGTAAATTTCTAGCTTAAAGAAACCAAAATGCATAGAAAAAATTTTATACAAAAGTCTTGTTAAAATGCACAATAAGGAAGTCAAATTTAAAAAAAAAAAAAATCCAGATTAAGATATATTTTCTATTTAACCTATACCATAAATTTAAAACCTAAAAACCTAAAAACTTTATTCTTATTACAATGCATACAAAAATTTAAAGCATAATAAATATAATGATAACTTCTAAAATAATTTCATCTTTAATATGTATTCAAATTATTCTATTATTATGTATAAAAAACCAGGTGTTCCCAAAAATTACCTACCTGAACAAAAAAAAAAAATAAGTAGTATATACAAGTATAATAAACTAACTATCCCGTTACTTTAGTTTTTCCATTTTTTCCCTTAAAAAAAAAACCAACAAAATAGGGAACAGCAAAAGAGAAAAAAATATAAGGAAAAAACATGCTTTTGAAATTATGAAATTAGTTCTTTCATCTGGCCTAGAAACTCTTTTTTTTTTTTCCATTTCATTTCTTTGTTTTTTTTTTCTTTTTTTGTTTTTATTACTTTTCTAGATCTTGTCTTTTTGAATTACTTTTACTCAAATCTGATATGATTATTTGCAATTCTATTGAAATGATTTTTCCTTTTTGCTTTTAAGACAAAAAAAAAATACGTTTAAAAAACAAGCACAGAGACAGTACAATTTGCCTTTTTATTAGAAATATGTGTACTTATAGATGTTATGCGTAATAATTAATTGCAATCTCCAGAGGTTGCCACAGCTTATTCAATTACATCTATTAAATTTGAAGAATTTATGTAATCAGCTAATAAATTCGAGCATAATATTTGATTTTGGAAAAAACCACTTTCATGTGATTCATCATTGGTGAATATGATACCAGCAATACAAGAGTTTATTTTGTCTGCCCAAGAAGATTTTGAATATCCTGAGGATTACGGAAGTAAACGTTATATAAAATTTAACAACCACACTCCTATAATCATTAATTTTTTAAATGTTTTTATAAAAAGTTAAATTTGATTGGCAGAAGGTGAAATTTAATTCGCAAAAAATTGAATTTGGATTGCAAAACTTCAAATTAGGCCATTCTTGTAAAGTCATTTAACTTAGGATCAATTCTCTTTGATTTATAAAAGCAATTTTGTTAAGAATGGAAATTATATACTCTCATTGTAGATAGATTGTATCTATTGTAGATCTATTACAGTATCTTAAAATATCTCATAAACAATCAAAAATAAATTATATTTAACTAACAATTTTCTGAATGGTCTTGTATTCATTTAATATGATGACTTACATATTTTTTCTCCTCTTGTAAATATTTCACATAAAGAAATTGATTCAAAATTCGCGATAAAGAACTCATAATAAAAAAATAAAAAAAAATAAAAAACACAAATGTCACAAAAAAATTTTAATTTTTTTTATTTTTATATTCCTATTTCCCATAAGGAAATCATGTCGTTGATGTTTCTAACTTATACATCTTCAGCTTTATCTCTTGTTCCTATACTATTGCTATAAATGTACGACTGAAAAAAATATAGAACACTGGGCTATTAAAATGTGCACGGGAGCATAATTATATTCTTATCGTGATCATAAAATCTGACAATATTTTCTTTTCAACTGTCAGTTTTTTTTTTTTTTTTCTTTTATATAATATACAAATGTACATAAATGTGTATGTATATACAAAAAAAAAAATTTTTTTTTATGTATAGATATATACTTATATACACATGAACAAGCCCATATTCAATTGATAATAATAAATTTAAATAAAGGGAAAAAAATTATAATAATTTGCGTTTTGAAAGTTCCAAAGCGATTTTTCATTTTTTTGTTTTTTTTTTATCTTGTAAATTCTTTGTTTTTCTTGCCATTTTTTTTTTTTATTTGCCAAAGATAAAAAAAACGAAACTCCAATCAGCACTTAAAGAATAATTTGTTTTATATGCTTCTGGTTTTTTAAAATTTCGTTTAGAACAATAAAATCATAATTTTGTTGTTTTTTTTTTTTTTTTTTTTTTTATTAATTTGCGAATTGGGAAATGATTTTAAAAGAATGCTAGCTTTTTTCCTACTATAATTAGAAGTAGATTTCTTATTCGAATTCGAATTTCTTTTTTCCATTTGTCAGTCCGATATAGAAAATGGTTTTTTGGTCTGTTTAATGAGTTATTCTAAGTAGATTAATCGATCGGTAGAGAATGTATTAGAACCAGAAAAAAAAAACGGGTTTGGTTGTTCATTAGTTATCGGACAGTGTTCTGTTTTGTCTAAAAGTATTCTGTTCATTGATGTATGAAAGTGTTAAAGATTGTACTTTTCTATTTTAGATATTTTTAAGGAACGCTTTTGGAGAAATTTTTTTTTGTTCATAGGTATTTTTTCTTTCTTAACAGAGTTCTTGACAGATGATATGAATAATTTTAATGTATGCATAAGAAAAATTTTGCCAACTGATAATGATTAATCGAAAAAAATACTGAAAAGTGTTGATTAGATTAGATGTTTTAAATTGTTGTAAAATGTTTGACATTTATATTCTCAGTTTGTCCTGTTTCAATCCGTTCTGTTCTGTTCTCATATAAATCTATCAAAAAAGCCTATTAGTACTTTATAATTTCATGATTAACCTTTAATATTTTCATCTATTTTCAATTCATATAATACGTTAATCTTTACGTCAAATGTAAATGAATCAATTGTCATCAAAAATCGATAACAAAATGGAAAACGTAATATCCTACTTTTTAATTGTTTTTTTTTTGTCAGTGTTTTTAATACAGCCTGATGGAGACGATGTTTTAAGATGGCTAAATTAAATAATTAATTACTAAATATTTTTTCTAAATAATTATAATAACCTAAAAACTAATAATCAAAAGTTTTTAAAAGTTTATACGAATATTTTATATGTTTGTATTTGTAATAATCTGATTTTAACTATCCATACAACATTTTTTTCCCACCATAATTCATTCTAATATTATTATTATTGAACTTTTCTCAACTGTCAATATTAATTGATGATAATAGAAATTTTTCACTTATATTATTTTATCATCAATTGAAATCTAACCTTAAAATCTAAATCACTTTTATGTCAATCTTTTCGTTTGACGTAAAGATTGACATAAAAGTATATTGTGTTGGTGGCATATGTATGTACAAGAAGATTGATGTATAATAAAAAATTTTAAAGTAAGTATTAAAAGTTGATAAAAAGTTAAAAATAAGCTTATTAAAGAGTTAATAATATCTTTATTTTAAATAGATCCGTATAAATAGTGGAAATTATATGTATACACATATATATACTTACTTAGTATGTATAGATTACAACTGGTGAAATAACAGAATTCAAATAAAAAGTTTTTTTCTATAAATGTACTGAAAATGTAGATGAGAAATTTACTACAATAATATGTTGTGCAAAATACATAATAGATAAGCATTCTAACAAAACTTTAACTAAGTATATACATATTAGTCATTCTACGGTTATTCTCTATTTTTACCGACCGCATGCATTAAAGTTTAAGATATTGTATGTATATTGTATAGGTATTGTTTTCATACCAAAAATTTGTACCCGAAATTTTTGTAAATATGCATTTACTTCAGTGCGTAGAAACCTAGACATTTTTTTATTAGCGTGATGTCTGTGTCTGTGTTTGTATATGGCCGGGTACAGCCTAAGCGACTGAGCGGAATGTTTTGAAATTTCAGGAAAAGGTTTTGATGTAAATATCTCAGATTGTATATATCTATTATATGTGTATCTATTGATAAATATCTACCAAAAAGGTTAGGGCAAATCGGACAACCGTAAGTGGTAGTTTACTAGTGTAATTTTTAAATATTTTAGGAAGATTTCGTAACAGAAAAATATGAAAAAAATTCTTAATAAAAAGTTATTTTACAATATACGGTTATGGTTATATGCATATACATATACATATGGATGTATGTATGTGTACATAATATTTTCACATTATTTCATTGCCTATTATTGTTATTGAATAAAAAAAAAAATGTTATTAAATTATTAGAAGTTATTTTACTTTAATATAAATTATTAAATGAAAAAAAAATGTAAAAAATCTATGAAATTTATGCTTTTCGTATAATAGCGGTCAGTACTGTGGTGAAGAAAACTGATTTTTTTTTTTATTCTTTCCGGCGTTTTCAATATTTACTGCACAAATCTTTTGCTATATACATATATATTCTTAAAATATTTTAAACATTATTTTAAAAATCTTTAGAAATAAGAAGTATAATTTACTATTTTCTTTATGTCACATGCAATATGTATATAGTATGTACTTATAATATATAAAAAATTTTATTAAATGAATTACTACAATTTTGTTGACGAGTTAACACATTAACGTTTGGTATGTAACAATATTTAGTCTCAATATTTGATTTGATTTAAAAAAAAAAAAAAAAAAAAAACAAATTTATTAATTCAATTTCAGTCATGTTCACTTTTATTTTTTATCAAGACTTTTTAAAGACTTATTCATAGTTTGTAGCATTGAAAACTTATTTCATTGATAAATTTGTCCTTTCCTTTTGTAAACGTTAAATTATAATTATTTTAAATCGAGTTTTCAACATAATTTTTCTTATTTACGTAGTAAATAAACAAAACGAAAATTCCTTCAAATAAATAACAACATATTTCAAAGTTGTTCAATTAAAAGATCATTATACGTTCCAAAATTTAAACGGAAATAATCAAAAAAAAAAAACAGTTTTTTAGATGAAAGATAATAAAAACAAAAAGTTTGATACTGCTATTAAGATAACAGTAAATATTTTACATATATGTAGGTACAATTTATGTACCATAAATTAATTCATATAATTTTTGATGAAAATCTTTACATATGCATAATAATATGTTTATGTACTATAATGAATAATGTATTGGTAGTACCTATATACATTTTTATATGTACGTACATTATGTTCGTGTACATAAAGAAAAACAATTGTTTAAGATTTTGACAAAATTTCTATTAGATCTGATAACAAAACACATAATTTTATTGTTTACATTCTTACAAAGTATACATATTTACACATACAAAAATTCTTATTATATGGATGTACAAAAACAGAATGCCGCTCTATAGAAAATTACAGAAAGAAATTACAGTTATTGAAAAAAAAAATAATAATTAAAAAAATTATTAATTTATTTATTTAAGAAAATTTGCCTGCTATTTGCAACGTAAAAGGAGAAATAATGACTACCTTTTCCTTTCGGATATAGTAGGAACAAAAATATTAATATATATTTTAAAGCTTTAAAAATGTTAAATTCTATCAACACTGAAAGATTATACGAGATTCCAATAATATCTCGCAGTTTAAAATCGATCGTTTTAAAATAACGTCTATTTATCTCGTGTTCCGTAATATTAAAATAATAATTGAAATATTTTTACTCGGAGTGTTGTGATATGTTTTCGAAAAAAAAAAAATTGATTTCGCTGAAATTCATTTTCTGGACGTTTTTCAGGGTGGTTCTTATCCGATTAGAATGAAATTTCGTAAATTTCGTTTAGGGTTGTGATTAGGCCCTCTACAAAAACCGTTAAGGTCGGAAACTGTAGTGAAACCCTCTCATAATGTTCGAATAAAATATGATTTGTTCTAAAAAAAAACCACGTGGTCAGAAAAAAAGTCTCGGATTTCAATCAAATTTGGGATAAGGATTGATCTTACGCTCCTATATCAGGACATAAAATTTGAAATCTGTAGCTTCAGTACGTTCGCTTTAAAATATTCGAATACGAATATTATTTGATATGTTCTAGAATCTAGAGCATATAGTAATTGTTAAACGATTTGAATGAAATTGGTTATAAATGTCACTCTTGTGATATAGTTGATAGGTACTAAAATAATTTGAGGCTGGAAACTTCAGTTATATAAAAATACAAATAAAAAACTCTTAAATATACTACGAGTTTTGTGCTACCGTTAGTTTAGCAGCTTTTTTTGCTATTTAACATTTGCTGTTGAACATTTTTTAAATATTCAATTTTTTTTAAAGAATTTCAATTTTGCATCAACCATGAAAAATCAATGATAGTCAATAATAATCAATTCAATCAGTTAATGAACAATTGAGATAAGTTGAGAACAATTGAGATAAGTAGATTGATGTAGTATAAAAATAATGTGAAATTTAGTGTGAATATTACAGTTATGACACAAAATTACAGTTTCAAGAATTTTCACAGTAGGAATTTGAAGGCGACAACCCCCATTATACGAACATATAAATTTAGTTAAACACAATATTACTATATTGTACTTTTAAAGAAAAAATATAAAAGCAAAATAAGCTTTACTGTGTTTATATAAGCTATACACATGATTGGGTTTCCAATTGGGTTACGGCGGGAAATTGCATAGTTGGTGGTTATCTTGTGTTATATCAAATGTCTTGTGTTATACCAAAAAAGACAAAAATATAAATTCATATCTTACGTCTTACGTTCATGAAAACATGTTTTAAAAATTTGGGAATCTTTTAGTAAAGGAACCCTTAGGGATTCTTTATAATATGTACATTATATTCTTCTCTCCGCTTATAGTAAAAAATGTTTTGATTATTTTAAATTTTTATTTTCATCTAAACACTCTTCACCCTGTATATGTATATAACCTTTTTCATTTTTACATACATATTTATATATATATATATATTTCATTAAAAATATATTCTAAATAAAACCACATGTTAAGGTGAATGGTTTTTATTAAAAACAATAAAAAATATAAATCAAAACTTAGGGGACTAAATTGTTTTTATGCAAATTTCTAAAAAAAAAAAATGAATTCATTCAATAAGAGTTTTATTCTTAAATGTATATTTTGCAAAAAAAATTAAGTAGTTATACCCCCAAATTTTGGATCATTATTTCTATCGTCAGTTAGTCTACCTATTTTTTATTAATTAATATTTTCTAATGGCATGCTTTTAAATAGTGTTTAGTAGTGTTAAGAAAATACTGTTCAGTAGTGCTAAATGTGTTCAATAGTCCCAAGATACATAATAATGATCTGTAATAACTTTAATTTACGCTTTGACGGATGCTGTGTTTGCTAATAGCAGTTAATGCAAATAGAATTTTTTTACTGTTCATTAACTCTTTTTATCATTATTATTGTAATATATATTTAGTGTCTCCTGCTCCTGCTTTTTTGTCAATAGCAAATACATAATAGACAACTTAATTACAAAAAAAAAAATATTTAGCCTACAATCGGTTCAAAAAAACTGATATAATAATGAAATTAATGAACTCATGAAAAATTAGAACATTTTAAAAAAGTCAAAACCATTTAATTTTCCGGAAATTATAGAGAGAATTTTTAAAAGTGGTTAAGACTAAAATTGATCCCAATGTGTTGTGTCATATATTAATTTAACCATTAAGTATATCCTAGATTTATTATAAAGAAAAGAGAAGTATAGGATCTTTTTTTTTTTTTTTGGAGGGAAGAATTAAGAATTAATTTTTTTTTATTAAATTCTAAGGATCATTAGTACTATATGATAGAATTTATATATACCTACATAATATATATATATTTTTTTATAAATAACTGTTATTGCATGAGTGAAAATTTTAAGGTTAAAAGATTCGAAAAATTTTAATAAGTACTATACGTTATTTTAAAACAATACGCGCATTTTTTCCTTTGTTTTTATTTTTTTTTTGTTTTTTTTTGTTGTTATTATTATTTGTTTTCTTTATCGTTTAAAATCAATTGGGAATTATTGTGAAATTATCTCTTGAATACATAATATATTATAAAACGTAAATATATAATATGTATGTATATAAAAGGCACCCACAATATTTGTTAAAAACAATGCAAAATAACTAAATATGAACTGAATTGAAAATATTTATTGTCAACATTCTATTGAAATTTAAAAAAAGGGTAAAGAAGGTGAAATAAACAATTATATATTATCTTCTCATATTATTATTATTATTTTTCTTTTTTTTTTTTTTTGTGTTTTCAAATATGCTTTTGATTTAGATTTGATTGTGATTATAGTTTAAATTTTAAAGAGGAACAAATAAATAAATACGGAAATCTTAAATAGAAAGAAATAATTAATTCTGCTTAAATACTCAGAATCGTATACCGTATACCGATAACAATAAGAAAAGAAAAAGAGTTGCAGAAAAAGAAAAACCAAATGGAAAATAATATACTTTTATTTGCGCTATAGGATAAAGTATAAACAAAAGACGGGGATGAAATTGAGAAGAGTTGAGATGAAATTGAAGATGATTTTGATGAAATCGAGAAAATATAAAAAGAATATATTGTGCATATATCAGAGAGTTTCACTATTTTGGTAAAAGTGTTAATCGAAGGAAATATTTAATATAATTGTGAACTAAGATATCGTGATTGAAACCATTGAACAAATTGTACAATAACTGCACAAAATCATATTGTTGTGCTGTAATTTCCGATAACGGATATAAAAATTACATTATTTTAAAGTAAAAGAAAAGTGGCTAGGATGAAAGCGTTCGTAATATGATACCGTTCGTAATATGATAAAAGAAAAAAAATAAATTCATTTATTGCAAAATTTTTTTAGTAATTAAAATTTACCTATAGTTTAATTTTATATTTTACTTTTAAATGTTAGTGAACCATATCGAAACATAGAAAATTCGAGCAAATTTATAACGTTTTTTAAAATTTAAAAAAATAATTTTATTTAAATATCTAATAAATCAACTTTTTGAAATTATTTCAGAAAAATTCAAATTTTAAACTATATACAATAGTATTTTATCTTAATTATTTTGGGAATTTTTTGTGAACTGCTTCACCACTTAATTTTTATTGCAATCCTCAGTTTCAAAGTTGAAATTCTATTATAATTTTTCTTTTTGTATATTCAGGAAAATTTTAAATTCTTTAAACAACCACTTAATTACCTATATAAAATGTTTCTAACTTTTTTTGAAATTTTCTAAAAAGTCTTTTTGCTTTTTATTTTTCAAACTTTTCAAATTCATTTAATTTATAAATATATACTTAAGTTGTATGTGGAAATTCAATTTATCTTATAATATCATAAAATTAAACCCTTCCAAAGAGTTACTATTGCTGATTTGAATAGCATCTTTTTTTTTTTTTTATTTAAAATATCTGCATGAATATTTATTTTTCTTTTTAAATACATATATGGAGGTACCTACATTCCAAATCTTTAAGATACACATTTATACAAAAAAAAATTAAATAATGTTAGAAATATCTTATAAAATATCTTATTAAATCCTTTAAATTGAATAATTTCGATTTAGATAAAAAAGTATAAAAATTTCTGAAGTATAAATTTTAAATTCTTGAAATCATATTTTTAATTTTTTCAAAACAATAATTTGTTAATTGTAATTTTTTCATTTTTTATTTTTTTTTATTTTCAGGTAATTTCAACTAAAAAAATTTCAATTATTTTCAATTTAAATTAAAAACAAAAAGTAATTAAACTTAAAAGGATTATAAAGAATAAACCGTGGTAATAAGTAAGTTTTATTTAATATTTTATTTTACTTTATTTCTAAAATATAATTACTTTTCAAATAAATTAAAAATATTAACCCTTTGATAACCAACAAATGATTATTCTGATTGTTAAAATAAGTAAAAAAAAAAAAAAAACCTAAAGATACAACATTAATTTCTACTATTCTAGTGTTCTGTCAGCAATGACATTGTACAAGCTTTTTTTTTAGGTGTATAATTACTTTTCAAATAAATTAAAAATATTAACCCTTTGGTAACCAACAAATGATTATTCTGATTGTTAAAATAAATAAAAAAAAAAAAAAAAACCTAAAGATACAACATTAATTTCTACCATTCTAGTGTTCTGTCAGGAATGACATTGTACAGGCTTTTTATTTTTTAGGTGTGTTTATTAATTTCGTAACAGAAAATTATTCTTACTATGTATGTGGGATTTGAACGTACACTCCCTCACTGTATACTGCTTATTTTATATCCATTCTTACCCACTAGACCACCAAAGTTCACCCTAAAACCTTTTTCAATACATACTGGTATAAATTTCATATTTTACATATTAAATTTTTCTTTTTATGGTGATTCTTTTCTGGGAAAAAAGTTTTAGTTAGCATACTTAAAAAAACCAAAAAAAAAAAAAAAAAATTCAAATCGAAATACCTTGTCATCACCTGCAATAAAAAAATTCAATAATTTTGTGATACAGCATACATAATTTCAATAAAAATGTTAAATTCACATTTTGACATTATCTTAAAAAAATTTTAAGATTGGTTTTTTTTTTTTTTTTTGTATTTTTCTTATGATTTTTTTTTTTTTTATTCTTTTTCTAAGGATTTAGTAAAAATCCTGATCAGGTGCAAGCTTGTTGAAGTGTAAAAAACTAATAAAAGTTTTGTTTTCTTTTTGTGTTTTTTTGTTTGCTAAAAAAGTTTTCTATTAAAATCTTATAATTCCTATGTTAAAAGTTTCGAATCCTGAATTCCATTTGCATCATCATATTATAATATTGGAAATTACTATACGACTTTAAAAATTATGTTTTCCATAGAAAGAAAAAAAAAAAAGAAAAACTTTATCTTACTTTTCTATTTTCTTTGAATTGATTTGTTGTTTTTTTTTTTTATTTATTTTGGAATTTAGGAGTTGGATGTTTTTTTTTTATTTTACAAGAATATTAAATCGATTACTTTTATAATTTTATTAATATGTAAATTTTTTAAATTGAATTGAAAAGGAGGAAGAGTACAGTAGAGTAGACTGTGTCAACTCTGGGATGCGTGTATGAACGTAATATATACTGTTTCCATAAGACACTGAGTTACTTTCACTTAAAAAATATGTGTGAAAGCTATCTGAAACTGTTGCACCAGCATAACGAAATTTTACAGAAGTTGTTAGTAAGTATATAACTCGACATCTTTTCACTACAGGAACTTAAACCTGTTATTCGAAAAATTCGATTTTGAGCCGATGCACACACTTAAGCCTATATCTAGCTCGAATTCTTTAAGGTGTCCCAAAAATAATGGCAAATTTATTATATCATTGAACATACATTCATACGGGTATAACAAAACTGTAAACTCAATGGGTATAGGAATAGTAGAACATCGCTTTTAGAAAAAGGTTAAAAAGAAAAATTTATCATAAATGTTTGAATCAGTTGTGTAAAACTTAGTTTTTAATTTTATTTTATTTAGGATTCAGTCTTTTGATTTAAATAAAACGAGAATATTTGTTGATGTTGCTCAATATAAATAACGAAACTGACAATTTCACAAAGGAGAAATGGTAAAAACTGATAAATTATAACTTCGCTATCGTGCAAACGAACAAACGGTCATAAATCAATTCAAAAATTTAGTTCTGAGCAAGAATATATGTACCTATATATTTTTTTCATATCTATTTTGTCTACTTTAAGGTGCCACAAACGTAATTGCAAATTTATTATATCCTGATATCTGACTGTTTAAAAAACTGGTATATAAAACGTATTAAAATTTTAGAACATATAATACGTATAAATAATGAATTTCAAAACGGTTTTATTTAAAATTTCCATCAACAAATTTTTTATTCTTATAAAAAAATTTAAAAATCTCCCGAAATTCATTTTTTAAATTGTTAACATATTAAAATATTCTTTTCATTTCAAATAATTTTAGAAAATCAATAATCAAAAATAAATTTTTAACGTATTTTAACAATCCTAAGATTTTTCATCATGTTATCAGAAGAAAATCAAATAACAATATTTCAATTCACAATATTTCAATTCACAATATTTCAATTCACAATAAAAAGTTAGCAAGTAACTCAACCATAAAAAAAAAAAAAAGACCAACAGCTAGAATTATAACTATATACTTTTTTAATAAAGTCCTCCTCCGTAATATTTAACAAAAAAAAAAAAACCCAAAAAAACAAAAAAGGATTCCAATGAAAAGAAAAAGGAGTTATGTCCTGTGGATATTTAATTCAAAACATTTCTTATCTAAAACTAATCCCTTGACTTTATAAATGAGTTTAGTTTTTCTTTTCCTTTTTTTTTTTCTCTTTTCTTTTTAAAATTCCCCTATTTCCATCTCTTTCTTTCCTAATAGTTAACAATATTTCTAATATAATGAATAGATTTTTTTCTTTTCTTTTAACAACTGACTGGAACGGAACGGGAAAAAGAGAAAAATAATAAAAACTTTTTCGTACAAACCAGGTGAATATAAAATGACTAAAATAAAAAAAAAAAAATCAAGAATTAGTTCCAATTGTTGAATAGTTTCCTATTTTCCATTTTTTTTTTGTTTTTTTTTTTTTTTTAATATTATTGTTTGGTAAAAAGTTTTCAATTTTACACAGATTTCCTTATAAACTTGATGCTTGAATATTGGTACCCAATATTTAGCACTTAATTTTGTATGATAATGATGATGATGATAATTTTAATGATAATTGTGATGTTTTCTGATGATTATTATTGCATTGGCTGTCTATGTGCGGTTTTTCTTTCACTTGCTCAATTTCAATGTATCAGGAATGCAAACAATCTGAAATTTTCTTTTTATTAATTATTTTTTCACGATATTTTGTATATATATATATATATATATTGGATTTGAGTTTAAATATTGTATTTAACTTTATGGGGAAAAGGAAATGGTATACAAAGTTAAAAAAGGAATAACAGAACAACAAAAGAATTCTATAAAATAAAACTATTCTTGGTTATTTATTTTTCATTTATTTATTTTTTTTTGAATCCTTTGGATTGCAGTGAAAATAGAATCAAGCAATTTTAAAATTAAAAAAAAAAATAGTTAGAACTTTTTTTCTTGTAAGTTTTATTTTATTTTTTTTTTTTGTCAAAAAGTTTTTAATTTAAATTTTTAATTGATATGTACATAAATATAAGGTTTATAAAGTTGTTATGGACCATAGTTTTAGAAAACTTAATTTATGTTTTTTTTTTCTATGAACAATTAATATTTTTCGGTTTTTTTTTTTCAAATTTTATTAGAATAAATTAAGAATATTTATTTAGAAAAAAATATTTTAACAAAACCTGTTTCTTTTTAATATAACGATTCATAAACTGAAGAAATTAAATCTTATTCTTGTTGTCTAACGGTAAGCATTAGTGTTTCTTTTTAACTAATCATTATTTTTCCCCAAAACGTTGATTTAGGTAAAACGTTTTATTTAGGTAATTTTTTTTTTTTCAATGCGTTTCTCTGCCACAGCATTTCCTGTTCAGACGTGGCTGTAAATAAGGGGGAATAACTCTTACGATCTGTGTGGGATTCGTAAGGGGGAATAACTTTTACCATCTGTGTGGGATTCGAACCCACACCCCTTCGGTGTTTACAGAGTATTAAATACTCTCTTACGCACTAGGCCCCCGAAGCCCACATTTTTTATTTATTTTTTATTACGCTATAAATTTCTAATATTGAATATGACCTGGAAGGATTTTTTAACTTGATACTTTCCAATTGAAAGGTCAATAACTTGACCACTACTCTATTAATCACAATCGTCATTTTATTTGTTTTGTTTTAAATGGTCAAAACAAAAATTTCTTATCAATTTTTATTTTTATCAATATCAAACTAGCGTATTATCTTATAGTGTTCACCTTTCAGTTTTGAAAATAAAAATCGAGTGTTGAAAATTTTTAAAGTGAACTGTGACGGTCACATTCTAGCTAGGCATATAATTTCAGTATATATGTTTTCATGTATTTGAAAAATTACTATAGGCTTTTAATTTTAAGATTTTGGATAGTAAAAAAATATACATTTCAAATTATATTACCATAACTGTGTATTACGATCAGATATCTTAAGGTAAAGTTGGATTGACCATTTCTTGATGAAAATTCTTTAAGACGTAAATTTGTTTTTTTTTGTTTTATTATCTTTATAATAAGATAATTTTCTATTCTTTCAAAAAAAAAAAAAAAACAAAAACAAAAAAGTATTTAAAGAAACCAGACAGAGTTGAAAAGAAAGAAAACAAATGTACTTTTCAGATTTTTTTTTTAATTAACTTTGGTTTGTGACCAAACATCTGAGCCCCCATATTTTCTTCATCCCTCAAGATAATTTTTTTTAGTTAGTCAAAGTTCTTAAAGGCATAAAAAGGATAATTTATTAAAGTTTTCATCTTGTGTATTTTTATTTTTTTTTTTTTTTTTTGTTATTTTGTTTTTTATTTTTCCGGTAAAAGTTAAAATTCAAACTTTATTAATTAATTTTAAATAAGAAAAAAGTATATGAAAAATGAAAATTAGATTTTTCTTAAATATTCTATTTGGGTAAAAAAAAAATAAAAACAAAACAAAAATTATTAAATAATTTCTCATTAAATTATTAAAATCTATAAATATTTAAAAAAAAAAAAAAAAAAACAAAAACCAGCGTAATAACAAAGTTTTAAATTAAAAGAATTTATAATAAACTTTAGTTTTCCTTCTGGCGAAAAATTAAAGTTGATATAATTATATAATTAGATTAAGTAATTTATTTAGAATTAAGTTACAGTTTTTTTTTTATTTTGAAAAGATTAATTTAAGGAAAATAAAATTTTTAAAATATTTTCTAAGAAATCGCTAAGAATATTACAATTTTTACATTTAAATTTATAAAAGCACAATCAATTGAAAATCATCTACTATATGTATTCATCCTAAGGATCCTATAAAAAGACCCTATAATCCTAAGGATATAGTTAAATTAATATCGGGTCTTTTTCAAGTTTTCATAAATAAAACATTTTATATCATACAGCTAACATGGACTGTATTGAGTGAAGTGTTCATTCTACACCATGGGAATCCCTAGGTGATTTAAAATTAGTTATGTGAACTTATTTGTTGTGAGAAATGTTAGAACATGCTTCCATCTAATATATTCCGCTCTGTCGATTATTTTCCATTCCACAATTTGTAACTATTCAAAAAGTACCTTTTTAGGCAATTTACCATTTAACACCTTTTCGTTATATTATTTCCTCCTCTATTTCCTGTACTAATTAGTATAACCTTCACCAACACTAAATAAAGGAATTCCTTATGGAGTTTGGCAAACGTGTAAAAAAACAACAAAACTAAAATAAACATAAATATACTTTAAACCTAAAACTAAAATCTAGCTACGGTAACAAAATTATAATAAAAATTCAAAATAATGTTAGTACGAAATGTTTATTAATAGTTAGATCTGAAAGTATGTTAGAGTCTGGTTTGTAGTACATGTAGTACAGGTTTATTCCGATCATAATCAGTTCTATGGCTTCTATGATAAACAGTTCAAAAAATCTGAGATTATTTTAATATTCTCTATATAATATTTGGTCATAAATACGTTACCAATAATTAAATGATAGATAAAAGAGATATCCCTTACTACTTTACGAGTAGTTAAATAATGAAGATCAATTAAGAGTAATCTGTCCTCATAAGGAGGCAGATGAATTGGATCTGTCCATGAGAGATGTCTTAAAGCAAAATGAAAAATTTTTTTCTGGACGGATACAACATTTTAGTTTTTCTTTTTCTTATTCATAAATCACAATTTAGCAATACGTTCCTTTGCTCTTTGTATGTTCCTTTGGAAAAATGAGGATAAAAGCGAAGCTGGGAACTAAGTGAATGAGGAATTTGTTTATATTCGGCTTGAATTTGTGCAAATTGTAAATCAAAAATGAACAGCTTTTGGGAACACATTTGATACCTAGGTTTCACATTTCTGCAGTTCTGACAACAAACGAATTTCTATAACGTTTAGAGTACCACTTAGGTAATTCTAAGTAGTGGAATGAACAATGTTTAAATTGTTTAAGAGGAACAATAATTTAATTTCATCTGAATAAGTTTCATTACCTACAAGATATCTATAAAAAAGAGAAAGAGCTCAATTATTATGTCGGATGTCAATAAAAACTCTAATATAAGAGAGAATTAGTCTTAACGCAGACATCAATGAGACGAATGGCGCCTTTTTTACCTCGATCGAGGTATTTCATAAGTCGTTAATAAGCTTTATAGATACTAATCAGATCCCTCGATGAAAAATATGAACGGCACCTAAAGAGAAAACCAAATCATTTGACAATACTTTTTGCTATATTAAAAATATGATCATTCCACATCATTTTTTGGTTAATCTACATACCAAAAATGTACGAATTGTATTCCTTTTTAGATCGTTAATAAGCTTTATAGATATTAATCAGATCCTTCGACGAGAAATATGAACGGGACCTAAAGAAAAAACCATATTATTTGGAAGAACTTTTCGCTTTATCAAAAATATGATCAGTAATTTTTTGATTAAGCGCCATACCTAAAATGTTTAAACTTTGTAATCTTTGCATCATTTCTCACATTTCCCCTATGTTCTTTCTACAACACTGAATAAATAGCAAAGACTATTCACTTGTACATTAAATTATGTCACAACAAATTTATCTAGCTAATATTATTTATCTAAGTCACAGTTAATAAGTTGTCAATAATTAATAATTCAATATAGCCCACAAATAACTTATACACCTAGCAAACACTAGGATCGGTTGCAATAGGCCAATCTCCTGTTCAGCTTAAATTAAAAAGGATTCAAGAAACGGAAGCAAGAAGCCTCGGATATAATAGATAAGATTGAAGATTTCAATTGGAAGCGCTATGCTCTCTAGTAGAGTAACAGGAAAAAAAAAAAGTTAAGTACAGTTAATTTTTTTATTTACCGTAATATACCGTAATTTTTTGAAAAATAGAAATTTTCATAAGCCCAAACTTAAACTATGTTCTTTTTATTGTTAATTTAATTTTCTTAGATATAACAATTTGTTTTTTTCATTTTCTTTACCATCTCCCGTTCTCCTTGTATTACAGATTAACCGCCTTTATATAACTTTAATCAATAAAATTTTTAAAACAGAAGAACAACACTGATTTTTTTTTAACTTTATAATTTTTGCTATCACTTAATGCAAATTGAAATTTTGTAATTTTTTAATAAAATTTACATTAACATTTACTTAAATAGAGTTGAAAAAAAAAAATTGAAAACAACAATAACCATCTTTAATTATACCTTTTAAAATGTTTAGGAACAAAAATTTTAATCACGCAATGGTCAATGACTTTTATGTTTCCAATCAACAAATTGCAAGAAAAATTTTCCATTAAGTATGAAACGAATAGATTTTAAATGATTTCGTGCAATTAATTGGCGTTGTAAATTAAGTCATAATGAATTAAGTTAGAAAAATTAAAAATGAAATAAGTATAAGTATAAATAAGTACGAAAATTTACTTTTTTTAACTTAATCATTTTTAATTTTTCTAACTTAAAATCGTATCTCGTGTTTCAATATATGGTCACCACCGCTGCTGGTTGGATATGACAATCCATTTTTATGCGTAACCGCTGTTCCTATCATAAAAAGGGAAATATCTGCTTTTTGCAGAAATTTTATAAAATTTAATTAATTTGCGTTGGTAAATTAATTACACAAGGGGTTATATGTACATATTTTTTTTTTATAGATGTTTTAACAAAAATCTAAGATTTTGAAAACGCCAGATTTTAAAACATGAGATTTTATTCTCAACCCAGTTATTTTGTTTTTTATTTTAAATTACAATAAATTTAATGTTACTATTTAGTGCATTGAGAATTAAGTTACAAAAATAAAAAAATAAAAAAATTCCACGTAATTCCATTTTTTTTTCGAAATTACTTACATTTTAAATTTTCTCACTTAGTTCATTATGAACTTAATCCATAGCGCCCAATTAATTATCAGTTTTCTTTTCAGCACACTTCCCAAAATGTGTTTATTAGTTTCACTCTGTCCGTCTTTTTTTAGAGGCTTAAAATTTTGAGGCAAGAAAGAACTTTTAGAATTAGTATAAGTTTGCTCAGAAAATTTTTTTGGACCACCCCCTGTTTATGGGCTATTAGGGCTCAAAAATTCAAAATTTGCTATTTTTAAACACCTGTAACTTAGGAACCTATACACATTTTACTTCGGCAAGATATAAAAATTAAAGCTCCAGCAATATATTTTTACGTGTGTTAAAGGTTTTTTTTAGTTGTATACGGTTGCAGAGTTATAGCTCTTCAAAATTGCAAAAAAACCTCATTTTCAGATATAGATATATATCTAAGGCTCTGCGTAATAGTGTCACAATCTAAAACCACCAGAAGACCGAAAATTTTATTATCTATATAAAACAATATCAAAATTATGCAATATTTTGTAATTTACTATCTAAATTTACCGTTATCTGAAAACCACATTTTGCATGAAATTTTTTTTTTCCATAACTCCGGCACGCTTTTAGATAGGAACCTGAAATTTTGAGACAAGAAAGAACTTTTAGAATTCGTATAAGTTTCCTTAGAAAATTTTTTTGCACCACCCCTTGTTTAAGAGGTATAAGGGCTGAAAAATTGAAAATTTGCTATTTTTAGGCACCTGTAACTTAATCACCTGTACATATTTTTCTTCGGCAAGACATAAAAATTAAAGCTCCAGTAATATATCTTTACGTGTATTAACGGGTTTTCTTTCTTATATAGGGTTTTGGACTTACAGACTCTCAAAATTCCAGAAAAGTCCTATTTTCACATATTTTCTTATTACAAAAGATTTCTTAAATTTAATTTTTTAAATTTTAAAATTTTTGTGCAAGTCACAATTTTAAACAGTTTTTATTGTCTTTTGGAAATGTGCGCTTTTAAAAACCTTTGGTTTACATTCTGCCTTGTTTTAGTTAGATTCAATTCATTTGTTATCACATTTTCATTTTAGTCTTATAAATATTATAAATGTTAAAAACTCTGGTGCCTTATTAATTATACGTATTTTTACATAGAGGCAACACTGATTTTCATATTATATAAGAACATTTTATTATAAAAGTAAAACTGAAATTGAATTATTTAAAAGTCCTTATAAATTTCATATTATACTACAGGTTCTCCAATCGAATTGATAATTATTTTTTTTTTTTTTTTTTGGTATGTCCGGTCATGAATTTTGTTTTTAGTTTACTTTACCTTTCAGATTTTTTAAATTAATAGAAATAGTGCTGGAATAGAAATTTCCTAAATTTTGAAACTAAGAACTTATTTTAATTGTGCAAAAGTATATATTAAAAACCAAAATGTTGAAATTGAAATATGGCTAAACCGTAATATAATGAGTTCTAACGAAACAGGAGCAGTTTTAGATTGTAATAATTGATGCATCTGCATTTGGGGAAAACGGAATATAAATTTGAAAAAAAAAAAAATTTTCCATTTTCAGATATTGTTTCCTTTTGTTAAAGTTGTTTCTTATCTTTTAAAGAGGTTTTCGATCTTACATTGGGAAAAAAAAATTTTTTTTTCTTTTTAAACAATCGGGAATATAAATTTAAAATTTCCACCTAAGTACTGTAATAAAATTTCAACTAGTTTTAAAAAATAATGGAAATGAAGAAAAACTTAAGAAATTTTCCTTAAATAGAATGGTTTATTTAAAGAAATTTTGCAAAATTAAATATTTTCTTATTTGTTTATATAAAAACACCGGTTTCCTTAAATACTTACTTTAAAATTTAAATCTGTTTTTAATTATTCATCGAGTATCTTCGTCTTTTGTTGTTTAACTGTCCCTCCAGTTTGGCGGACAATATATTGTTCTTTAGAATATTTTTGAAGCTGCTTCTATCTGACACCAAGTGCATCATATCACCTACATTTATTACATACTAATCCAATTTTTGATATTTTTCAACCATATCAATTGTTTCCTGCCAATATTTTATCCTCTTTCAATCTTACTCTGAATATATAACTAAAGGAATTAATATTTTTTACCTTTCATATTATGACCAAAATAAAAATTTTTACGACGCTTAATATTTTGTTAACAGTAAGGTATGAAGTAGTATAACACCTTTAAAATATTCATTTTAATTTTCAAAATGTTTACTTAATTTGTAATGTATCTATGATAGTTCCAATTGTATCTACGGAAAATATATTTTGAAAACTAAGATAAAAAAAAAAAAATTCTTAAAGATTTATAATATATCTGTATTTATAATATATCTATTGTTTAGAAACTAGCAATTTTTGTATTCTTAAGCCGGTAATTTTTCATTTGATAACTGATTGATTATAAAAGTATATTCAGATATTCTACCACCATAAAAAGAACATGTAAAAAATCCATTTTATATTTTAAATTTATTCTAATATTCTTCTCCATATGCATGGTTAAAATAATATAACTAATATCTGATTTTCTCTATAATTTATCTTTTAAACTTTGAATGAACAATTGAAATTGCAATCAAATAAACAAAAAAAAAAAACAATAGTAAGAAATTAAATTGTTAAATAAAATTTTCTATTAAATAATTTTACCACAAATTACTTTAAATTTCCTGAAGAAGAAACGTGGTTATTTCATCAAATTGATAGTTTTATTTTGTTGTTAGATAACTTAGTTATGTAAAATAATGTATACATATACATATTATATAAATATATGTGTGATATATATGTAACACATATAAGTATATATGTGTTTGTTTTTAATTTGTATTAAAACCAATATTTTATTTAATTTTTGCAATTTACTTTCATACATACATAATACATATATCATTTATTTATATAATAATATATGAGAGTTAGAAAACAGAACAAATTTGTTTGTGATTATCTAAGCAAAAAATTAAATTAAAAATATGTAATTATGTATATGGCTGTGCTCAAAATCCCCCAAAAACCATATCGCCCAAAAATTCAAAATGAAAAATTACCCAATATTTTTGGGCAATTATTTATTATAAAAAAAAGCTCAAAAAAAAAAAAAAATTACTCAAAAATAAATGAAATGAAAAAAGGTCCAAAAATTAAATGAAATGAAAACACATCCTTAAATTAAATGAAATTAAAAATTGCCCAAAAATGTTGGGAAATTATTCATTATGACAAAAAGCCCAAAAACAAAATGAAAAATTACCCAATTTAGAAAATTTACTTTATTTATCACAATTTTTCAAATACTTACATTGGTTCCATCTATACTTTCTAGTGACAAACTGGGCAATTAAAATTTTCTGATCCAGTTGCTACACTTTCCGTCTGCAATTTTAATATACATTGATTTACAAATCTCAAGATGTTTACAAGGAAACAATGCAATATTTGATTGCAAATTTCCCTTTTTTTTGTATGTATATATAATATATATTTATATAGTGTAAGTGCATATAGTAAAAGTATATTATATATAGTTATATAGTAAAATTCCAAATCCCTAATTTTAAATCCAACTCTAAAATCAATACTAAAAAGTATATCCATGCATATACAGGTTTCCATACAAATTCAGGAGATTATGTTTGTGTACCAAAGTCATTTTTTTGCTTTCCGTATTTATAACTTTCGATTTTATGACATAAAGTCTTATTATTAATAATAAAAGAATTTTATTATTATTGTTTATCATCGTATAAACTTAGAAATTTTAATGAACCATTAAATACTTATTGAAGAATATTGTTTGTTTAACTGAAAATTAGGTATATTTTAAGAAAAATTAAAAATAGCCCAAAAAATAATTTTCAGTTGTTTTTCATTTTGTCAATATTTTGGGCTTATTTTCATAATGAAAAATCGTTCAAAACTTAAAATATACAAAATTGCCTAAAAAATGTTTACAGTTATTTTTTGGGTCATTTTTCATTTTCAATTTTTGGGTGATTTTGCGCACAGTTTATTTATTTACATCGTACTTATACAGCAGGTTAAAAACTACTTTAAACGTTTTGTAACTACTATAAAAATCAAGCAGGGAGGAAAAAGTGGTTCAAAACAAAATTATAAATCACTTGAAATAAATTTACACAACATTACATTTTATTTTTATTATTTTTTTGTTTTTTGTAATGAATGCGTTTTTATACTTCCGGTTTCTTTGAATTTTATCTTTTATATTCAAAATATATCTTGAAAAGTTTATTTAATGCATACGTATGCAAAATAATCGTATATATTTACATACTATATATGTATATTCTATTTTCTATATATTTTCTTCTATTGTTTATAAAAGTTTATGGTATGTTTGTATCATTTTGTTTAATGTCTTATCAATCTTGTGGTTGAACAAGTTGTTTATTTATTAATAAATGTAAATTAAAATTGAATGTCGTTTTGGAATTATATGAATAAATTTAAAGATTAACACATTATAGAAACACAAATTTTAATTATTAATTTAAATGATTTTAATTTATAATAATTGTAATGTTAAAACGAGGAAGAGAGCAGTAGAGTAGACTGTGTCAATTCTGGGATACCCGTATGAACGTAATATACCCTGTTTCTATAAAACTTGACCATCTTTTAAAAACTTACAGATGTTTTAGTCCTGCCGTTAACTATAGCGAAATATTTATGTAAACTGTGGAGTTGTATGACAGCTACCCGACTCTATTGCACAAGCATAACTAAATTTTACAGAAGTTGTTCTCATAAAACTTGATCATCATTTATAAGATTATAGACGCCCAGCTTCATTAAGTTCTAAGAGGTGCAAGAAGCCTGAACCGGCTGCTTTGGACCAACCAAAGTTTACAAAAGTTTTTGGCATGGCATTTGGCAACTCAACAACTCTTCAAAAAATTTCAAATACCCAGCTTCAATAGACATTGAGTTATTTTAATTTGAAGAGAGAAGTTGTATAATAGCTACTCGAACCCGTCGCACCACCATAACCGAATTTTACAGAAGTTGTTGTCATAAAACTTGATCATCATTTCCGGCGGCCGAAAATGCTGGATTTAAATAGCAAAACTAACAATTTTGCAAAAGTGACGAAAAACAAATTTCAACCTCCTAGCTCCTTTATTTTTTGAGTTATCGTGCGGACGGACGACCGGACCGACATACATGGCTTAATCGACTCAAACAGACAGAATTCGAATCTGAGCCGATCCATATTTTTGACACTATATCTAGCTCGACTCCGTTAAGGTGTCACAAACGTAATGGCAAATTTACTATACCCTTGAACATAGTTCCTACGGGTATAAACAGTGACAAAATTTAAAAGGATTAAAAATGAAAGAAAGAATTCACAAGTTCATACATTAAAAACAGAATTTATGAAAATAAAACTTTTTATTATATTGTTATAACTTGCAGATCAAAGATAAAAATGATTGTTCATGTTAAATTATTCTTAGTGTTTTCAATAATTAAGTTGCATTTTATTTTATTAAATAGAAATATTTATGTTCTAATAAAAGATATGATAAAAATTTTAAATTAACCCAAGTTTTGAACCATATAAACACTTAATACTGTTTAAGCATTTCTTATGAAGAAAAGGTGGATTTAGTAAAAAAGAATATATTATAAAGTTCTTTAGAAAAGATTAGAAACACCTTTTTAAGTTGAAATACAAGAAAAAGCTTCAAAATGAAAATGTTAAATCTAGAAAGAACAAAAATTTAAAAGAAGTAGTAAGTAAGACCTAGTTAACGATGGCGACAAATAGCGGATGTTCACAATATTTTGATTTTGTAGATTATTTTTTTTCAAAATTATCTCTATAGTCTTTCAGTCTAAGTCATCTACTAAGCCATGTAAGTCATGTTAGTCATGTTCTCTCTCTAAATTCAATGTATTGTTCGTTAAATATTTAAAAACAAACAGAAACTTGAAATTTAATTTATATCTAGCTTGCCAATTAACTCTGTATGTCACTCTGTGAAATAGATCTATTTATCCTTGAACGTTTTTGTTTTAAGTCAGCTACTTCTTAATGTCAACTTTCAGTTAAAATACATGTACTTTTATATTTTGGCAGCGCGAAAACCTTTACGCGTCCGAATTGTATTTACGGTCTAATTATAATTTATTTGACACCAAAACCAAGTTTTACTATTTATTATTATATACAATATATTTTGGCATACACACAAACTTAACATCAAAATAAATATAACTAATAAAATAATACATGTTTCTCTCCACTTTTCAATCTTCATAGGTTTCTTGTTTTAAAATAAAAAGTCATAAAAGTCCTTAGATTTATCAAATCAGAAAATGCAATCATGTCTAAAACTATCTTGAATACTATAAACACTTGTCAGTGATTTAATATTACATTTTTTTCAATTTTAATATGGTTCAATGCAGGTGAATTTCCATATTTTATTTCATGTATTGATCATACAAGGTGATTATAAAATAATTTCACACCCTCTATATAAATGCACTTTAATTTTACACAAATACACTTCACAATAATTTTCAATTTTTATTTTCAATTCAGAGTGAAAATCATTTTTCATGTATGTGAATAATCTCCTGCGCATTTCCATTTTAATACAATGCCTTGCCTTATCATCGTTTTACCTTAAGTTACCAACTAATGGTTGATTGACTAAAATTAATTCGTCAAATAGGATAAGATTTAGTTTTTTGATTTTATGTGGTTAGAGTTTCGATTATAAAAAAAAAAAACTTTACAAAAATTTTTAAACCAGATAATAGATGCCGCTTAAATAGTTTAAAAATATTTTTTTTTAATAATCTTGTAGAAATGTTATGGCTAAATTATAAACGGTTTAGTAAAATAAATATTTAGAAAAAATTAAATTTATCTTAGATTAGAATATTATTATTTAAGGAGTATATAAGTAACACTGCGATCTTTTAATACAGATCTATTGTTCTCCACCTTTTACTATGTGTTCTAGGTTTTGACTCCACTTGTAACACTTATGTCCTATTCTCTCTAAGAGACTAAAGATCTATAGAAGGTTTATTTTCTGAAAGCTCATCTACGGGAACATATCTTGCTCGGAGTAAAACTCCTCAGTTTTTGAGTGTATGTCATGGAGACTTTTCTTCTTTGTCTCCTCCTAAAAGCTTTGTTTTTAATTTAACTAAAAAATGACAATCTTTGAATTTCTTATTCTTCTTAAAGCTTTGATTTACAAAAAAAAAATAAATAAAAATAGACCGTCCATTAAGTACTAATCAACCAGTGGTTTTATTATTTTAATCTCTTAATTTTTAAAGTACAATTTTGATGCTAACATATAAAAAAAAACTTACAAAACAGCCTGTATTATGTATTATTATATATTAGCACATATTATATATACATACATATGACATTAACCAGACATTTATGCAATTATTTATGCATTATAAAATAATAAATTTTGTATTTTAAAATACTGTTTTATAATAATATTGTTAGATTAGTTCAACATTTTGTTTCGAACATTTTAATATTACTGTGTAAATAGTTTTAGAAATTTACCATAAATTAAAATGAAATAAAATAATACAGGGTTTTCCAATTTGAGTGATATGATTTCTTTTTAAAAAAAAAAAAACACACTAATTATTAAGGAAATTCAAATGTTTTTTATTTATTGTGAAGTACAATCGATACAATTAAGTTCTGAATAAACCGTCATTCAAATGGCCCCCACGACTTCTTTGGCAGGAACGAATTCGATGAAATTAATTTTCGAGCACTTTTTCCACTAAATCAAGTCGTATGTCATGAATAACACATTTAATATTGACTTTTAAAGCTTGAAGAGAGTCTGATTTATTGCTAAAGACCAATGACTTCAAATAACCCTACAAGAAATAGTCTAATGGTGTTAAATCACAACTTCTTGGAGGCCATTCAATGTCACAATTTCTTGAAATAATCGAATCTCCAAACTTTTCTTGCAATAATTCGGTTGTTGCACGTGCTGTGTGGTACGTAGCCCCGTCTTGTTGGAACCAGATATTATCAAGATCAACTTCATCCAATTTCGGCCATAAAAAGTTGGTTATCATCGATCTATACCGCTCTCCATTGACAGTAACGGTGTTATCAGCTTCATTTCGAAAGAAGAACGGACCGATGATTCCACCACACCAAAAACCACACCAAACGGTCAATTTAGGTGAGTGTAATGGTTGTTCATTAATAATTTGTGGATTTTCTTCGCACCAGAAACGACAGTTTTGTTTATTTACCGCATGACATACGACTTGATTTAGTGGAAAAAGTGCTCGAAAATTGGGTTCATCGAATTCGTTCCTGCAAAAGAAGTCGTAGAGGACATTTGAATGACGCTTTATTCAGAACTTAATTGTATCGATTGTACTTCACATTAAATAAAAAATATTTGAATTTCCTTAACAATTAGTGTGTTTTTTTTTAAAAGAAATCATATCACTCAAATTGGAAAACCCTATATTTGTATACATATATGAACACATATTATACATACATATTATATAAATAATATATACATATTATGTTATGAAAATGCAATTTTTGACAGTTATATTTAGAGATTAAGGTAATTTCATTTAAATTAATCTACAATAAATTACGTTTTAATAATAAAGATTTAGTTACTAGACAATTTTGTAAAATTTTAACATTATTATTGAATATTCATTAAAATAAGAAACAAAATAAACATAAAAGTTGTTTAAAATTTTTCCTCACACTTTAACTTTAACTTTATCATCAATCTATTTGTTTCTTTGCCTGTTTATTTCTTCCTTATGTTTTTCTTTCAAACATTCTGCATTGCACAATATATGGATGCAAGAACATGATGAATGTTTACGTAAATTAATGGAGAGGACTATCGACAACAAAAATGAAAAGTTTAACTATAATAAAAACAAAATTTAATACAGGTCGCAAAAAGTTAATTATCTTGGGCACTAGATTTCAGTCAAATGTACTTCTTTGGACAAAAATATTCTCGCTTCAAAAATTACCCTCAAATAAAAAAGAATTACAACAAATCCTTGATTTATCAACACTACTTCGGAAACTATACTGCATATCGCTTAATCTTTATTTCTGTCTTAACTATTACAAACTTAACCTAATTCCTTGTACATCTAGTACAATCATATTAACCTATAAAGATTTCTTTTTTTTTAAAGCTTTTTTTTATTATTAATAATTAATTTCTTTTTATATAGGGCATTTTTCTTTTTCTTATCAGATCAATGATCAGAGCAGATATCGAGCGCTCAGAGCAAACTTTAATCTGAACTCCGACCGCTCTGAGTTAGTTAAAAAAAGAAACGCTCAGAGCACAAATTGTCAATTTTTATCCAAATTATTTCCTAAAGTCATTAATTTTTATTTTATTTCATTATTTTAAATGTAAAAATATAGTAGTAAAAGGAATTTATTTAAGAAATAAAATAAAACAAAGTTAATTTACGCAAAATTCATTTTTATTAAATTAAAAAAAACTGGAAAAAAGTGTTTATCTATGCACAAGATTTTTTTTTATGACGTTTTTATTATTTTATTCATAATTTGACATTTTATTTTTTGACAACTCTGGGAAATCTGAGAAACTTTTAAGAGGTCTCAGATCGCGATCTGAGCACACCCCGAGTTAAAAAAGAAACACAAAATTGATAATCTGGATAATCTAAGCATAAAAAGAAACACAATCGTTTTACTTGACAGCTTTGACTCTGCTCTGATGAAAAAAAGAAAAACAGCCATAGGAAAAGTTTTACAAAAATTCTTATCACTAAACTCAAAAAAAAAAAAGTGTTTTTAATTCTTTGTTTATTTCTTAAATTAGAAATTTGAAAAGTATTTTGATATGGTTTCCCTAATTTTTAGAGTTATTCATTTTTCTGTTTTATTTTTGTTTTTCTTGGAAAAGTTTCGAAAACCAAAAATTATTTAAATAGATTTTAATTAAAAGATAAAACTTAACCTAAAGAGAATAAAACTTAGAACTAAAAGAAAACCTATGATAACTATCTATCCACCATTGATTTCATTTTACATGCTTATCATTTTCAGTAATAAACATGTTATATTTTAGTAGATTAGTCTCAAGATTACTTGGGTTATATGCCATGCACTTTCATGTAGCCCGCCTATTATAATCATATAATACATGTTCGTTAAGTTGCAACTTAGGGTATTTTTATCATAGACTAATTCAATGTTTTTGAAATCTACATCTACATTTTTTAAATGAATTGCTATACTTGTGCAGTGAAACATTTCTGTGTGGGAAGACTATCAAATTCTAAAATTTTTTCTATTTGAAGAAAATTCTAATATTAAAGAAACTCTTCTTTTTTTTTCTTACGAGGGTTGGTAGAAAACTCGAAAGTTACCAAGAGGAACTGCACATGCTTCCTCAGGTTAGGTTTCGACTTTAATCAACTAAAACCACCCTCCTTCCTCCTTTTAAAACCAAACTTTAGGATGGAACCTTTAATACAAAATGTACAGTTGGTTTTGGGGATAGGGATGTACTAGCGTCAAATGTTGTAAGGAAATAAAAATGAGAAATAATCGTTCTGAGGTAACTTATTTTTAATATGATATTGATGTTAATACTCTCAAAAAAACAAGTTTCTAGCTTTAAGAACTTAAGAAATAAAAAGCATGCTTAATAATTTCGCTTTAACCCTATTGCTACTTCTTATTGCTACCAAATTTTAAAAATAAATGTATATTTTGTTTAAATTTATACAGTTTAAGAAAATTCTTGTCATTTGACATTACCAGATTGTAAAATATTCAATAGAACTTGTGCAATAAACATTTCGGTTTATATAAACATAAACATACGTCGTTTGCCTTTTAAAGAGTGGAAAAACAATAAATTTTTCTAAAAAATTAATTTCCTATTGAGATTTGACCGGGATCAATTTCTTTATTTTATGTTAATGTAGTTTTCCATTTCGAAAATCGAATTTAACAACCATTAGGATTAGGCATTATCCAGAAATTTTTTTAAGAATATAAAAGAAAATTAATTTGTCCAAATTTGGTAATTCGTATGTATATGATATAACGAAGTTTTAGAAGAACATTAACATCCGAAGAAGAAGAACATCCCACCAAAATTTTTCCTGTATCATTCATAATTCACAAATTTTGTTTTAAAGATTCATCATAAATTTTAGTTGTAAAGAAGATGGTTTTTGGTTGTTTAAAGTCCAACCAAAGTTCAATTTAGAGAAATTTCATACAGCTTCTTTGTGGGACTTTCGATGTTTTCTACTGTCCTTCGTAAAAAAGGAAACTATAGAAATTGAAGTTGTACGTATTGTATAATCCGATATAATTATTACTTTCTGGTAATCGTCAACTTAATGAAATTTTAAGATTCTTTTAATTTAAACTCTCTATACTGCTCTCTACTCTCTACTATTATACTCCACTTAAAGTAGTGAATGTGAAAAAAAATATTAAGTTATTGAATTCATTTTGAGTTAGACTTTTTTGTTTTTTTCTGTATAGAATGAAATTGATATAACATAAATTATCCATTAGCTTAATAATAATTTAATATATTTAAATATAAATTTTCCTTCATTCTTTATTTTAAATTTCTTTTGAATAAATATAAAAGAAATAACTTTATTATAAAAAATACTATAGATAATTAATTTTATATATCCTTTAAAATATCCTTTTTTTTTGTAATTTTAAAGTTAAAAGCTATTTTTTAAATGTTATTTAAACTCTTAACTTGCCACTATCTCAAACAATAACAGATATTTTGCTTATCCTTTTATAAGAATAACTTTTTCACTAATTAATTTCTTATTAAACTATCAATAAATAATTTTTCCCTGACTTTTCATATTTTCTTTTTTTTTTAATTTGAGATTCTGCTGCTCCAATGCAAAATTTACTTGTAACAGATTTTCAATATTCACTTTTCATAAAAAAAAAAAAAAAAATCCTTTAGTAAGGACTTAAGAAAATTTTTTAAACTATAAACTTTTAAATAGTCTGTTATATTTTTAAGAAGCCATAAATTAAAAATCATTTTTTTATCTCTTAGCTTCACCTTTAAAAATCCTTTGATTATTTTTGGAACATATATATATATATATATATATATATACACATATAATATATTCATATACTTATACACTTTTTTTAATTCAATTAAAACTTTCTTGGAATAAATTTGATATTTTTTTGTTAAACGATTATATAAAACCAAGTTAATTTGATGTTAATTAAAATTTTTTAAGGTCTGAACTAAATAGTATGATTATGTTAATGCCATAAAACAAAGGAATTATATACATACATACAAATTGGTTTCAGTATTTATGAATATAACATAGGTAATAAATTTTAAAACTGTGGAAAAAAAAATAATTAGTAATTTAAAGATTTGATGGAAAATTACAAAATTCACCCAGAGCAAATGCACGTGTTTCTGCCAGACAGTATTGGGCTTTAACCAACCAAATCAACCCTCTTTTAAACTTTAGTAATATGCTAACAATTTAGGAAGAATTTTTGGTAAAAAGAATTAAGAAAAATTTAAATTTACCTATTGCAGGAAGGGTAAGAAAATGTTAGGGGCACGTTTCCAAGAAAAATGTTGATAGTATTCTTAAATTTTACTAAATCGTACACTTTACAATTATTTTTAAATTTCTAATAAACTGAAGAATAGTGTACTGGAGATTTATATTGAACTGGGCCTTTTTTTTCCCTTTATTTTTTTTTAATTAGAGTGGAATCTGCTAAAGACACCAAAAACACACCAAAAACCTCTTGAAGTATCAGAATTTTACTGACTAAACTCACTTCACCCTTTAATCAATATATTGGGATGAAACCCTTAACTGCTAACGCATAGTATATTGACTATGCGAGTAGGTATAGCAGAAATTGGACATGGATTCGTAAACGTTGAATTGAGAATGGAACTGTAAAGGAATATTGAATAGGTCTATTATTACTTTTTTGCGATCAGTAACGATAGCAATCAACATTTACAACATGCAGTAGTATATAACACGTCACTGCATGATGTAACAAAAGATAGCTTCACTGTAACCAGAGTTTGAATAAAAAACAGAAGGGAAATCTGAAAATTTAACTGTTTATCATAATGAAGCATAGCAAATCTATATAACGATAACAAAATATAATTCAATGATACAAATTTTTTATTTAACATAAAATGAATCAAGTTTATTAAAAATTATTTCTTTAATGATTAATTACTGATTTTTAATAAATTACTCAAAATATGTTTGCTAATCGCTAAATTATACGTACTATTTCAACTTCAACGATAGAGTAACGTTTTTGTAAATGTTTTAGCTACTGGGACACATTTTTTCGTTTAGATTATTAAATTATTAATATGTAATAAGATTGTAAATCAATTTTTTTTTTTTTAAGAATTTTGTTCTTCAAGTAAGTTTTGAAAAAAAAATTTTTTCCAGGATATAGTATGTATCATTTATCCTTTTCAATTTGTTTAATAAATATACCTACAATAAAATGACATAAATATTTTACAAATAAAATCAAAATATTATAAATTGAATTAAAATACCAAAAAAAAAAAAAAAAATTTTAAAAGGACATGTTTTTCAATTTACCGTTAACCCCTTTTCTATTCCTATTCTATAAAATATTTATTAAATTAACTAAAAGAATTTATCTTTCAATATATTTTTGTTCCAATAACATTTTCTATTATATATAGGTTATTCAATACTTTGGTATTTTCTTAAGAACAATAAGAAAACTTATTTTTACATTTTGTTATTTAATCAAAAAAAAAACAAAAAAAAAAAAAAAAACACTTCCTTTTTTAATAAAATTAAAACCGCTCTTTCTCTATTTTGTATAACTTCTATATTTTATTTTGCCTGAATCTAAAGAAATAACTTTTAACAATCCTTTCTTTTTTTATTGTATACTATTGTTATTGAATACCTCAGAAAATACACATACATATATACATATTTTTAAGTTTGTAGGTACATATATATATTTAATACCATGTAGATGCAAGATATTATTTGATTTATTTAATATAATAAAAAATACACTAATACAGGATGTCTAGAATATTATAAAAGAATAACTTTAAATAATTGTTTTGGGTAATTGACGAAACAAATACTTTAATTGTAGTTTAAAAATCTCTTTATTTTCAATATAATCTAAAAGCATTTCATCAAAGGTTTTTCAAATAATTTTATATATCATATCTATATTAAATTTATAACTAAAATATAATTTACTTTTTGATTGAACAAAGAAAAAATTTAAATGTAATATCACACTTTAATCCATCAACACATTAGCGCCCTTCTTGCATCGTTTTGGTAGAAAAAATTTTTTTTTTTCAAATCTGATAATGCAGTCTTGTCAAGAAAACTTATTAACAAAATCCGTTTTTCATCTCCAAATCAGCGCAATAATAAGTAGTCCATTTGGTCTTACTGCTGATATAATTATCCTTATATCCTTTTCAATGCATTTTCACATATTCCTATACATAATTTAGATTATTCTTTTACCACTGGTTTGTAATTGTGGTTTACAGTTTCATTCATAAAGCTATAGTATATAGGTTCTATTATGAATTTAAAATTGTATTCTCATGTTTTTCGATTTATAATAAACCAGTGTGGTACTCTATTATTCATTAAAGTTTTTTTTCATTTTCGATTCTTCATGTAAAATTTGAATTGGTTCTTTTTAAATGCTTGCGATAGCAGCCTCACTTTCAATTTCAATTTCCCTCACTTTCGTTTTATAAACTTTTAAAATCATATTATAGATTTTTTCAAATTTTTATGGTAAAATGTATTTTTTGAATCTGCATAGTATGGACCATCTCCAGTGCCTCTACTTTTAATAAAAGAATATGGTCTTCCCGAAAATGATCTTCCCTTGGTCTTCCCTTAATGACAAAATATTTTTAACATAATTACTTGTAATAGTCCCATATAATAGAAAAAATTTAAAATGAAATACAACTTCTGATTTAAGTTAATCCTTTTTTTTTTTGAAAAACAAATTATATATATATATTAGTTACTAGTTATTTTTTACTGGAGCGTTTTATATGCTAGTATTTTATTTGCTTGGAGTGTCAATTGACTTTATTTTTTGCAAGTTACCTGTATTATCATTTGACTGTATTTCATTTGTCTACAATTTCAAATTAACCCTTACTTTGATTTGTTATTATTTTAATTCCTTTAACCAATTTATCCATTCTGCACATTTTCAATCTTCGTTGTTTACCGTTGAATGATTAGTTCATCCTTATCTTATGTAATACTTATTTATGAACGCAATTATTAATTTATTTTTTATTCCTAAAAGATATTGAAAGTAACCTGATTATGTTTTTCTTCATATATAGAGTGATGTTAGATATCCATTTTTAATGTTTTTTGTGTCCAGAAGAAGTGTAGTAATAATTAAAAGAAAATTTTAAATAATTTTGGATTCAGTTATTATTCTTACATCTTGTTGCACATTTACAGTATTCTTATTTTTGATTTTGTTAAACATTTTTTCTGAAAACATCCTGTTTTTTTATTCAGAATCTTTTAATAATTTAAATTTTAAATATATGAATCTAAATAAAAATATACAAAAAAGATAAAAAAAGGAAAAAAAAATTAAAGGATAAAATCACAAATTTTCATTATGCCATTCTTTCAATAAATTTCCTTATTTTTTTTCTTGCAAGAATAAACACCGCACCTAACACCATGTCACAGATATAAAATAAAAGTCTAGTAGTCACCTTTTTTTATTTATTTACCTTTACCCAATAATTATGAATATACGAGTATATATACACATTTTTATATTTCCGAAATTTTCAAACAAAGCCAAAATAAATTTTCAAAGGAAAATTTTTTTTATTTCTTTTCTTTTTTTTGTATCCGTTTTATTTTTTTACTTTGTAATTTAATAGTAGTAGTTTTAGTTTTTTATTTTGTGTTTATATGTATATACTACTATATACTATATACATATAAAATATATATGTATAAAAATATCTACATATAGATATAAAAAAAGATTTTATTTCCACCAATTGATCTGAAGTCATGGCATTTTGTGTTGTTAGGATGCAATAAGTCTTCGATAATAAAATAAATGTGTTGTTGTAAAAGATATATACTTATGGGATGATTTTAAAACTGTTATCAATCGTTTTTATAAAGTTATTTTCCTTCTATGCCCCAAAAAATGAAAGAGCTTGAATGGAATGTAAGAAATTCTACCGTTGTAACAATCATCTTTATTCGCTATTGTAATTTTAATGAAATTGAATTAAAAGAATGTCATTATAAAAAGTTGTAAAGCCTTAAAAACACTGAATTATTTTATTTTTTAAAATTATTAAATATATTTTATATATGTACATAAAATATATTTAGTTACTTGGGGACCCCATGACTTGTGTAGTTATCACTTTTGATACAATCTTTCAGAATAACGATGATAAATACAATAAAATCTTTAAATTAAAACTAGTACTCCATATCTTTAATCCGACTACAGTTTTTATAATATACACGATAATATAACTGATATAAAAATAACATTCTTTCCGGGACCTTTTGTGTTATTAAAAGATTTATAGGAAGCCTACAGTATTTTTTCATAAGACTACCTCGGTTTTTCTTTTTTTTTTTTTTGTTAAAGTTTATCTAATATAAAAAATTCGTCTCTTAGAATATGTTGACATAAGAATAGAATACATGTCTCTGGATGCAAAGAATATTTTGGTTACACTTTGAATTATCTTCAGAAAAAATTACGAATATTCAATATAACTACAATCACTTGTTCATACTGCACGTAAGCGACAAATTTTTATTTTGATATATTTGTCTGATGAATTTTTTATTGGAAATAATTTTATTATTTTAATGTTATACATGTCAATAATGAACAAAGAATTATCTTAAATTTTAAATTTATAATGGTAAAATTTGTAAATCTATCTATAATATATAATACACAAGATGTTGGCGAGACCTTACCAACATGTAAAAAAAAATATTTTATATCTATAATAAAACAACTAAAACATGTAAACTAAACTGGCAATGATGATATTTCTGTATATTTAATAATTTAAAATTTTATTATCAGAGACACGAATCTTTAACTTAAAGTATTATCAAGAGACACAAACCGTTCATTAAAAATATAAATAAATTTAGTAAATATTATTACCAGAGACCAAATTTTCCACTAGAAGTATTGTCAGAGACACAAACCGTTCATTAAAAGTGAGTACAGTCAAAAAAGGAAAAGTACATACTTAAAAAACACATTTTCAACAAATATAAATTCAGCAATTTTTTAATTTGACCGCCACCACCATTATGAACTGGTCGTAGCGGTAAATTAAAAATAAATTATTAATCTTCTGTTGGCGTTTTCAATCTTTGTTTTGGAAAAAAAAAAAAAAATAGGTACTCTTAACAAAATTAAAACGCTTGAAGGTGAAAAGAGCAAAGTTTATAGTAAGCCTCATATTTGTAAGAAAAATAATAGGCCGATTTTATTCTTGATTTTGTTTTTATTAGTATAAAAGCTGGTATAAGTTTCGTAACAGACTTTAAAGTAGTTTTGTTTATTTAGATTGAAATTTAGATTTTTAAGCTAAATTTTCGGTATAACTGGTATAACATAAAATATTCGAAATTTTTTTATTAATATAAAATTCGGCAGACTTAAATAATCATATTTCATAACAGAAGTCTGGAACTTACCAAATATTATAAAAATGGATATTTTTCTTAAAAAAAAAAAAAAAACTAACATAGAAAATATCATTTTAGAAGCCTTCTCTCACAATAGATTTATAATTTTGTACTAATTTATTATTAGACCATTAAATTATTAGACCGGTTGGTGTTGGTTGATTTTCGCCGGTTTTTATTGTGCACTTTATACCTGTGTTGCAAACAATTTTTGAGATATCGGCACGAACTTTTATCCTGAATGTGTTTTTAGCTTGGACCATTTTTTCTCAATGATTAAAAAACTGTCAAAAATTACCGCCACGAAAAAACGGCGAGAAAAAATTAATAAACTGTACCTATTTTTAATTTTATGTGTTTAGATTTGTTTTATGTTTTTTTTCTATTACATCAAGTAAGTAAGTGATTCCAACGTTTTTTTAATGGTGCTGATGTAAAAATGAAATTTTTAGGTAGTTTATTAAGGGAGTCAGTATGATAACGGAAATGTTTTTGAATCTATAGAAATTGTGCATTTGCACAGGGGATTTTCTAGTATGTATATAATATTATTATTATTTTATAATAGCTGTGTTTTTTTCATTCGGTTCAGGATCAAGGTTTGATTTATAACATGTAAAAACAACAACAACATAATTCATATATTTATGTGAGTCAGGGTCTATGATCTGTATAAAAAAATTTACATAAACTTGCAAAAGATAGCGCATACACAGTTTTTAATATAAAAAAAAATTACATAAAATTGCAAAAGATGGCGCATACATAGTTTTTCATATAAAATTTTTGAAACAAAAATATTATTTTTTAGTTTTTGATATAAATTTTGAAATAAAAATTTTATTTTTATACATAAAAATAATTTACAAGTATATTTAATTTAAAATGGACGAAAAATGATGTAAAATCAATTTTTTATTATAAAAAAAAAAATTTGTTTTATTTGAAATGTTTTTTATTTGAGTGACCCACATCGTTTTTTTTCAAACCTTGATACTGACTGACCTGGATGAAAAAAACACAGCTTGTTTAAATTTTAAAAATAAATTTTTTAAAGATATAATTATAAAAATACTGCCATAATTATTATTTCTAAAGGAATTCATGCATCCAAAATCTGCATCCTATTACATGCAGCTTTTCTCTTTTTTCTTCAACAAAAACTTCAAACCAATATTTATATTAATAATTAATTTTTTTTATATTTTTTTTTTTATACGAATGTATGTAACTAATCTATATTTAATACGTTTTAATATAAATTCGGATTTTGTATGCTTCCTATAGCCGATCCAAAGATTTTTGCGTCTTAAATATGCGGACGGAAATTACAGCATTTTTGAGAACGGAAACCGAGTAGGTTGGTAATACTTTTACTTTTCCTTTTACTTTTACTTCAAGTATTACTTTTTCTACTTTCTGAATTTTTCCTTGTATTACTACTTAAGAAGTTTTACGATCAGATTTTTTTTTTTTAAAATGAGAGGATCCGTTATGTTATTCGCTGAGGTATTCATCTCCTCCTCTCCTGCTCGCAGTGAGTTGTATTACCTTTTTTGGTAAGTTTGAAAATCAGAATTTTTCTCAAAGATGAGAGGACCCGTTCTTCTGGCCTAGCTAAGATTATATGGAGAAACAGTTGCTGAAGCTAATGTCTCTGAATCTATTAGAAGTGTATTACTGGAACACAATCTGAGCCTGCCGCTTTATTTAGTTTAAATTTTGTAATGGTATCTTTAGTTTGATTGATCCTGGACGGATTTTGCAGATATATATGCTTGTTTATGGTTATAGAATTACACTTAGACATTTGTTGTTTAAGGACGTTTACAGCCCCGTTAAAAAAAAATTCTATTTAAGAAAAATTAACAATAACAATTATTTTGCAAAATCAATGATTTATTTACAACTGGCCTTAATTTTGAAGCAGTTTTATTCATAATATATCTAATTAAATGTATAGTAAATTAATCAAATCCTACACATATTTAATAAAATATTAATTGCACAATTATTACACATTGCATTACAACTTTCGAAAATTAGAGGGAAAGAAAATGTTTACAATTGAAAGCATTAACGGACTCCAGTGTAAATCATAATTAAAAAATAAAACTCTTATAATAAGTAAACACAGTAATTATTTTAGTGTCAAAAGTAAAACAATAGTGACATCAATTAGGTATTTATTTTGTGGCAGCAATGCAATTCTCTCTTTATTAAAAACACAGATTAAATCCTTTATTCAACATTCATTTTTACAACTAACACAACAATAACAACAAGTTACAAAAAAATCATTTTGAAATTTAAAACTTTTTCTACATAATAATAATATGACCCACTGAATTTCTCTATCTAGTTATTCTTTTATCTATCAATCTATCTATCTCTTTCTGTAATTTAATTTTATTAACCTAATTTTAATGCTTTTCTGTTTGCTCTATTTCAGCTGGTATACTGCACCTGAATTATTTTTTTTTTCTTTTTTAGGCAAAGAACAGTAAAATAATACAAAGTAAAAGAGTTGTGTGTATTAACAGCAGGTGTAGTAAACAACATTTAATTTTTTTCTTTTTAAAATGTTACAAAATTTCAACAAATGTTAGAAAGAGAAATATGTATAGATTTAAGAGAAGAAAAAGAAAAAAAAAAACTGTATTTTTCGATTTGATGCAATAAATCTATTTTATATTACATATACGTTCGAATACCTGTGCTTTCATCTATAAAATAAAATTAAAAAAAAACAAAACTAAAAATTATTTTCTTAGTTCTTCAATTAAAGTAGGTCACCGTTTTAGATACAGTTAGGATATAAACGTTAAAAAAGAAAAAAAATGTCAATTGAAAAAATACTAAGTTTTAAATAATTAGATGAAAGTTTTTCGTGTATATTTATTTTTATTGTCCTTAAGTTTTCGTATCGTGTTGCACTTTAAAAAAAAAATATTTACATTGCAAAAAAAATGTTTTCAAAATAGTCAAACAGCAGGAGAACTGATATACTTTTACTTTTACTTTTTTTTTTTTTTGTTTTTTTTTTAAATGGCAAGGTGCACCTTTCTATTTTATTGCCAGTTCATTGGACTGTAACTTTCTAATATTTATTTTTAATTATTTTATCTATTCTTTTGATTTTCATTCAGTTTAACAACAACAACAACAACAAATAAAATGAACATTTAAATTTGATTTTCTAGATTTTTAATTAAATCAAAGTTTGATTGTTTAAAAGAGCCTTTGTTTTAATTTTCAATTTCAATTTTAATTGATAACAGAAGAGAATTGAATCAAGCATAAATACAAGGGAATAATTTAACATAGGTAACAAAGTTATGAACATCAAAAAATAAAAATTTAGGTTTGAGAAATACAAAACGAAACATTTGTTTTCTTTTCTAAAAGAAGTTAAAGCCTTACTGTCTATCTATAGGATTACTTAATATCTAGAGATTTTTTTTTATGCCTATAACTATTTATGATTAAATTATAATGTGTTTTTTTTTTGTTGAAAATTTACATCTTTATTATTGAATCTGATTTAACCTAAGCTTTATTGACATTGCGACCAAATCCATTATTCTTAATACGGAGCGAAGTGGAATGAAATCAATGAAAAATTCACAGTGAAGGTTAAAGTTGATTAATGTGCTTGATGTGCAGGTTAGGTTAAAGTGGCTGCCGAAAAGGTACACTTAATCCATATTTGGTCCATTATGATACCACATAGATACTTTTCTATCTCACTCGTTAAAACCAATTTGAGGTTTTTGCAAAGCGAAGAATGCTTTTCACATTTTTACCTGCTAAGATTGTTGAAGATTGGATGTGTAAAATTTTTATTAACTTAGTCCAATCTGCTTCGTGCTTAAGATAATGGTTTTGTTGAAAAAAAAAATGAATTTACATAAAGAATGTAAATTAAAGAATTATAATGTTAAATGTCAATTCTTTAATTTTTCCAAAGCCAAATTTAAAAAGAAACTAATCCAAACGGGACAGGTGTATTATATTCTTGTCTTTCATTTGCTTGTTGTGTTATTTGACTTGATTTTTTTGCAAGTTGCCTGCATTATTTGATTGTATTTAATTTTTTTTTTCATTTATTTGATTTCATTTAACTGTATGTAAAACATATAATTAGGGGGGTGGGGGGAATATTAGAGTTGGTTACAAAATCAGAATTTTAATAATTTGTTTAGCAGGAGTTTAGTGGCGGTAGCCTCTACTCTTTTAAATGTTTTGTTGTGGAAATATTTGTATAAAATGTATAATAAGGGGAGCTTTTAAAATTGGTTACAAATGTTATCCAGTCAAATGAAATAGAATCATGTTTATTATAGTAACCCAATCTAAACTAAGCCAAAATGCAGTAATTAAATTTTTAAAAAAGTCGATTTTATTTATCCCTAAAACTTCAAACATAACATTTAAGTACACTTTTTTTTTTTTAAAAATATTTTTCAACTTTTATTAAAAATTTGTTTTAATTTTAAGTTTTTTTTATAATTTTTTAACTAACGTTTTTTTTAATCTTCTTCATTTTATTATCTAAAAATGTTCATGTCTGCTGCTGCCCAATGAATATCTCAAAGAAAGAAACAAAATTCACTTTTTATTATTTTCTAAATGTAGCATTATATTTCATCATGAAATAGAAAGCTTAAATATATTAAAAAAAAAAAAAAAAAAAAAAAAAAAGCTTTCATCTCATCTTGAAACTATAATTCTATTATTCTTTATACTATATATAAGTAACACAGAGCAGATTATGCATTTATATGCAATACAATCCATAAAATGTAATTTAATCCAATAAAATGAATGAAAATACATATTATATGATGTTACTAATGATGCCTCAAAGGAAAAAAAATTTCCATTCACCTAATATCTTTAAGTTACTCATTAAAATAACTTACAGTAAACACTAGAAACTTTGTATTATATTACATGCTTAAGTGCTGTAGATGATAATATGAAAAGTATATAATAAGTGAATGCAATTCTAATGACACTTGTTTTTTTGTTTAACTTAAAAACAAAAAAAAAAAAAAAAAGAAAATTTTTGTAATAGAAATCCTTTACTACCTAATATGTATACCTAATATATTATTGTCTTTCAACTTTCACTTATGTGGGAGGAAATCTGATTAGTAAATAGTAATAGTGAATTTTGTGAATAATGTACAATGTACAATGGTGAAACAGAAATTCTTCTGCACATTAAATAACACCTTGAAATAAAATAGTGTGAATATTATCATCGTATACCGAATGAACTTTTTCTATATATAAAAAATATAATTAAAAGCTAAAAAAAAAAAATAATTTTATTTTATAATGTATACATGTACATTAGATTAGGTGATATGATATTTTAGTGTCTCAAAGGTATTGTGTTTCAATTTTGTAACAAAAAACAAAAAAAAAAAAAAATGAATACGAACTCTTTTAGTAAAAATTTCATTAGATTCTTTTGTTAAAGTTATATGGATATTGTAATTGAATTACAGAGAAATTTTAAAACTACTATATTATAAATTATTTTTACTAAATCATTTACGATACAAAAAATAAAAATGAAATATAATTGAATTTTAAGATAAAATTCAATCAGGTTGGTTAACCTTAATTCAAAAAATTAAATTCACTCACAATAAATTACAGTAGAAAATCTTTTTATTTAAATTTTATATAAAATACTGATAATAATATGGTTACAAAGAAAAATTTTTGTATAAAAAACCAAAAAGTAAATACTAAAAAATAAATTACAATAAGTTAACAATTTAAATTTTTTATTTGTTCATCAGTTATAACATATGAAAATTGCGATATATATTAAATCTACAGACTAATCATCAAACCCTAATATGCCAAAGCAATACAAAAGGTAATAGTGTCAAATGCGCGAATTCACTCAGAAATGCACAGAATCATTTAGCAATTTACAAGGATTGCCTTGTCTGGTATACTAACAAATGCGTAAAAAAATTGATCCCCACAGTAATTTGCGAAGAAATATAAAAAGCCATTTGGTTTAACAGAATAGCTACTGAATCCAAAATTATTAAGAACACAATATTTTAAGAAGTTTTAAAGCAGTTACATAAACAAATAGATAGGCAAATACTCAATGCGAAAGAGAACGATAAGAAAAGGAATATATAGCTAAGTAATTATGACGCCTGAAATCCATAACGAAAACATCCACTAAACAAATATTATGAATATTAACGTTCATAACTATCTTCGTATAAAAACTAATGTAAATGATTAAAATCAAAAATGTTAAAATAGCAATAAGGAACGCCAACGGTCTGTTTTAAAATTCAGAAGAATTTCAAAACTGTTAAGGCATTCACAATTTAAATATAATGCTAATTTTATAAAGATGTTGTACATATCTTAAGTAAAAATTAAAGGATATCAAATATATACAATACAAATCACCCAAAATGATGGATCAAGTAAAAAGAACACTGAAATTGAAATTCATGTTCAGTAAAGATGGAGATTATATTATTCATATATGATGGAGATTACAACGCAAAGGATATACCGGCTTGTAGGGGTAAAAAAAACTCTTAAGTTCGATAGAAAACAGAAAACTCAGAAAAACAGTAAAACAAATAAAAGAAACAGAAAACAGTAAAACAAATATGCCTTTCGATTCAATCAAAAATCCAGATTCTAAGACTCTTCACAAAGACGAAATCTGCAAATTAGAAAAAGCATATCAAAGGGCAACTCAACCGATTAATTATTGCCAACAAATTGATGGCAACAAAAAAAGAAAAATAGATTATGACTTAACAAAAAAATTCAAGTAAGTGTAACGCACGTAAGTACGTAACGAAAATTAATCGCAGAATATTAATTTAGAGAAAGAAATCACCTGAGAATTCTGATAAAATGCTGAATGAAAGGTCTTTTCTATAGATTGAAGCATTATCTATTATCTCATCTCATCTCATCTCATTATCTATTATGAACTGCTGAAGAACTATTTAGAAAATTAGCCTGAATTTTGTTATAAAACAAAATTACTACTCTAGCCTCAAAGAAATTTGCGCACAAGGCAGGGTAAGCAAGACAATATTATGTTACACATAATTTTAACCCTTAAAATGTTAACTTTTTGAAAACTTAAAATTAATCACTTTCAAATTAAATGTTACTTATCAAATTAAATTAAGTTGTTACTATCAAATTAAATTAATCACTTTCAAATTAACAATTCGCTAATATTTAAAGTATTGTTGTGTTTTAAAGTATTTTAATTTTTTAATAATTAATTAATTTAAATTAAATTTTTAAAATCTCAATGGTAAGTAATTTCATTGTGTAATATCACATAACTTTTTATTGTAATATTAAAACCTATTGTAACCCTCATAACCTAATTACTTTTGCTAAAAATAATAATTTAAGTGTAAAACATGTCGATTATAAAATTTTTTAGTTTTGGATTTTAAAATAAATGCAACCTTATTATAACAAAATTCAAAGAAAGCAAAATAATAAAAATTGCATATTTACAGGAGTATAATATTAATTTTCCTTAATATCATCGCTTTGCGCTATGTTATTTAACCATAAAATGATTATACTCAATGATTACAATAAAAATGACTCAAAGTTTTTCATTAATTTTATTTGAAATTTTATTTTTGCAAGAAAATCAATTTTAAAGTTACAAAATATACAAAATGTCAATCATTTTATAATTTACAAGGGAACATCCTAAACATAACAAAGAAATTTAGAATCGATAGTTAAAAGTTTAAATATTATTTCAGAATAACTTCTTTTTTAGCACATTTCCAAAAAAATTTTGAAAAAATGTGCTTATTAGTTTCACTCTGTCCGTCCGTCCGTCCGTCCGTCCGTCTGTTTACAAAACTTCTACACCGTTAAAGATAGAGAAAAAAAATTTTAACCATAGGTAGGTCTCATAAAAAAAATAATTTTGTGGAACAACTTTTTCATGTAGCCCCCCTCATTACGGAGCTACACCCCCTCAAACTTTGAAAAAGCCCTATTTTTAAATGCATATATCTTATGTTCTGCTTAAGATTTTTTCAATCTGAAAACGTCATTCGACAGGTATTTCTTTTATCTTTGTAAATTAATATCAAAATTATACAATTTTTTTAAATTTAGTATTTAAATTTACCGTTATGTGAAAACCAAATTTTGCATGATTTTTCTACTTTCATAACTCCGGCACGCTTCTAGATACAAGCTTGAAATTTTGAGGCAAGAAAGAACTTTTAGAATTAGTATAAGTTTGCTCAGAAAATTTTTTCGGACCACCCCCTGTTTATGAGCTATTAGGGCTTAAAAATTGAAAATTTGCTATTTTTAAACACCTGTAACTTAGGAACCTGCACACATTTTACTTCTGCAAGATGTAAAAATTAAAGCTACAATAATATATTTTTACGTGTGTGAAAGGTTTATTTTAATTGTAAAGGGTTCCAAAGTTGCAGCTCTTCAAAATTGTAAAAAAGCCCCATTTTCAGATGTATATATCTCGGGCTCTGCGTAATAGTTTTGCAATCTAAAACCGGCAGAAGATCGAAAATTTTATTATCTATATAAAACAATATCAAAATTATGTAATATTTTGTAATTTACTATTTAAATTTACCGTTATGTGAAAACCACATTTTGCATGAAATTTCTTTTTTCATAACTCCGGCACCCCTTTAGATAGGAACCTGAAATTTTGAGACAAGAAAGAACTTTTAGAATTAGTATAAGTTTCCTCAGAAAATTTTTTGGTAACGCCCCCTCTTTAAGAGTTATTACGCCTCAAAAATTGAAAATTTGCTATTTTTAGACACCTGTAACTTAGGCACCTGTAAAAATTTTTCTTCGGCAAGACATGAAAATGAAAGCTACAATAATATATTTTTACGTGTGTGAAAGGTTTATTTTAGTTGTAAAGGGTTCCAAAGCTGCAGCCCTTCAAAATTGTAAAAAAGCTCCATTTTCAGATGTATATATCTCGGGCTTTGCGTAATAGTTTTGCATTCTAAAACCGGTAGAAGATCGAAAATTTTATTATCTATATAAAACAATATCAAAATTATGTAATATTTTGTAATTTACGATTTAAATTTACCGTTATGTGAAAACCACATTTTGCATGAAATTTCTTTTTTCATAACTCCGGCACCCCTTTAGATAGGAATCTGAAATTTTGAGACAAGAAAGAACTTTTAGAATTAGTATAAGTTTCCTCAGAAAATTTTTTGGTAACGCCCCCTCTTTAAGAGTTATTACGCCTCAAAAATTGAAAATTTGCTATTTTTAGACACCTGTAATTTAGGCACCTGTAAAAACTTTTCTTCGGCAAGACATAAAAATTAAAGCTTCAATAATAAATTTTTACGTGTGTTAACAGCTTTTCTTAGTTATATAGGATTCCGGACTTACGGCCCCTCAAAATCTCAAAAATGTCCTATTTTCAAGTTTTTTCTTATTACATGAAATTTTCAAATTTTTGTGTAAGCCACACTTCTAAACAATTTGTATTGAGTTTTGGAAATGTGCGCTTTTAAAAACCGTTGGTTTACATTCTACCTTGTTTTTTATTAATTTCCGTATCAAATCAAATAAACAGTAAATTTTTCCAGTAACTTGTTTTTTATTAATCCTTTATTATCATTTCTCTTTACAGGAACATCCTGTCAGCTCAGCTTTTAAATTTTAACAAACAGTAAAATCAAATAATAAAATAGAAAAAAGAAGTTAGAAGACGTACATTTTTTCAACCGGATATAAATCTTTTGATTACAACTATGTAGATATATTTTTTTATATATACATATTACATACAAAGGAAAAAAGGTAAATTTTAACTATAAAAAAAAAAAAATCAATTGATTTAACAACAAAATAAACTTAAAAAAAAAGAAGAATATATCTCACCTTTTATTCAAATCAATTTAGTTGAAATATTTTTTTATTTCATTGACAAAAAATTTAGTTCGCGACACAACTTTTGATTCTTAAATACACGCATTACTTAATTTTATTATTTTTAGTATATTTTGAGTTTTAACAAAGTGGCCGGAGCTATTATCCAATCCTTAAAACTTTTTGAGCACATTACAATTTCAATTATATGTTATACATCTGTACCAAATTATGTGGGATGAAGAGATCATTCTTTGGTAATTTTGAATATTACAGTGATCGTTATTTTATGACTTTGATCAGTAACTTTTATTTCACCAAAAATCATCTTATGATTATAGAATTTTATAGGTTTAACGGTGGTAAATCAGTAAAATTTTTAGATTTTTATGAATATTTTTAGTTTCAGAATGAATTTTTGTTTTTAAGTTGTAATTTAGAATTGAATTATTTAATGCTTTAAGAAAGTTCCGTTTTAAACTTATCATGAAAACTAAGTTACATATCTCTGTTCTTTCTCTGTTCTTCTTAACAATATTGATTGCTAAAATAAGAAAAGATTCTGTACAGAAACCGTATTTCATGCTTATTGCCAATACCTGACATTGGAATCATAAAATAGAAAAATCTTGGATGATGATTACTCTGAAATCGCTTAAAAGTAAGGGTGTTTGACCAAGGGAACCTTCATTCTATTTGTTATTGACTGCTTAATAAAGTCCCTATGATAAGCAAGCGTCTAATCTAATTTAAAAAATCAAAATCCATTTTAATTTTAAACATTGTTTTAATTACTTAAAAAAAAAAAAGAAAACTATTCTGTTAATGACAAAAAATCTACAGCTAGTAATAAAATTTTTTTAAAAATAATACAGGTAATTCTAGGTATATATATCGATTATTTAAGGTAACTACAATTTTCACTAACCTTCTCAACAATAAATTGTGTAAATTGCATACACAAGTATATATATATATATATATATGTATTATATAAATATATGCTTTTTTATTTCCTTCATTTGATTTCCATTGTTTTCTATTCTAATTTCTGTAAAAGGATTGAAAATGCGTGACTTGAAATTTAACAAAAAGGAAGAAAAATAAAAAACTTATATTATTGAAAACAAAAAAAAAAAAAAAATCAAAAAGTTTCCCTTATTTCCTTTTTATTAATTCTCAAATTGTAATATAACTATATATATATATTTATATTATATATGTATGTATATTTACATACATATATAACTATATGTACATATAAACTTATTGTACCCATCTCAATTTTTATTTTATTTGAATATGCGCGCATATATTTTATATATATATATATTATATATATATATGCTCCATATCGTTTTTCCTCTTTTTTACAATTTAATGTAAAATTATGTATAGATGAAAAGAAAAGATAAAGAAAATAGTTTTCTTTCAATAATTTTATTCTTGTTTGTTACCCCCTTCTTCGGATGAAACTTTATCTCATACAATAATCATATATAAAAATTTTAAATTTTTTCTTTTTTTTTTTTTACTTTTTACTTTTTGCTTTTTAAAGCAAAAAAAAAAAACAAAATGCAATTTGCTAAATTCATTTCTAATTCAGATTTCTTCTATAATAAAAATTAAAAAATGCGAAAGAAAAATATAAAGATCTAAAGATTTTTTATCTATCTGTACGTTAATTCTCTTCTTCATATCCATTCCCTATAGAAAGATTTCATACCATCAGTTCAAACTTTTTACGTAAACTTTAAATGAGTAAAAAAAATATAAAAAAAAATAAAAAGCATTTCTTTACTGACCTGAATCACAACTTTTCCATATATATAATCAAAAATTTATAAAGGACATATGTACTTTATTACTTATATATAAATACTTATATAGATTAGAGTATTGATGTAGGATGTACATTCTAGGTCATATTTATGTTCACAGATTGTTTTTTTTTATTTTGTATGTTAGAAAATAGTCCTTATTTCTTCGATTTAGTTCCTTTTAAATTTTATAAAAATTTAATTTTGTTTTCTTGTTATTTTTTTAAATTTATGGTAAAGTTTTTTTGTTTTTTTTTTTTTTTTTTTGTTACTTAGTGTTCACATTTCGAAAAATAAAACAAAAAAATAAGTGAGTTAAAATTCAAATATGTTATAGATATGTTAATATAAGGCCATATGTAATATGATCAAAATAAATAATAATAGAGAATATATGAGATAATATAAATTTATGGAGATTAAATTTTAAATAAGTAAATTAGAAAATATCAGAAAATTTAATTAATTTAAAATATATGATTTGAATTTTCTTCAGTTCATTGTTTTGATCTTGTCAGCAGAAATCATTTTCATATGTATTATTGGATACGGTACACTTGCCAACTTAACTTTCATTTAGTTTTTGCACATTTAATCATTTGACATTTTGCAAAAAAAACATACTTAACAAAAAGACATTTGGCAAAATGGACACTTAACAAAAGAACATTTGTCAAAATTAACACTTAACATTTGGCAACTTTTATTTATGTATAAGCGTTCAGCGCTGAATAAATTAAAAATAATAACAATTTTTCCACAAATTAACTTTAGGTTTTCAATATTAATTGTTTTGACACAGATTTATGCAACCATTTTCGTGTTAAAAATTACGAAATTTCCGCACTTGTAAAAGTTATTAGGCGTTAAAAGTTGGTAATTGTTCAAATTGCCAAGTGAACCTTTTTTAAAGTTGTTAAACGTTCTTTTGCTAATTTTATCCATTTTGCTAAATTTTCTTTTTGTTATATGTCTTTTTTATTAAATGTCTTTTTATAAAGCGTCTCCTTTTTCAAAATGTTCACTGTTTAAATGTCCAGTTGTCAAAGTGAAAGTTGGCAACTGGTCGGTTCCGGTATTATTACTTATATATATATTTTTTTTTCAAAGGGAGGCGGGAATCTTCCAAAGACACTAAGAATTCCCTCTTGGTAGTGTCAGATCCTTACTGACTAAACCCACCTCCTTCTTTAGCCAATATAATGGGATGAAACCTTTACCTGCTAACGCAGTATATTGGCTATGGAGTAGACATATGAAAGGATAGAAAATGAATGCGGAAACATTGAATTGGGAGTGAGACTGTAAGGAAACAATGTATAATTATATTATAGTTTAATCGTAATGATGGGTTATGGCTAAATCACAAACGAAAACTAAGCTTCTCTTTTATAATCAAAAGTTTCACTAATCCAGTGGCTACCAACTACTATAGCTCTTATATTTAACGAATTTATTAAATTTAAAATAATTTTTCAGTTTTATTAATTGTTTCGGTTTCTTTAAAGGTTCACGAACATTGATACAAAACATTCAATCATACAATTTAGACAATTAAGAGGGTATATATGTTATCTTAATACAAAGTATAAATGTATTTTGTAGATCATATTAAAAAAATGAAAACTTTAAAACACTTTCTGGATTTAAAAACAAATTATGAAGTCACTTAAAAAAGATAATATCAGTCCATAAAAATTTATTTTTTTTATTTTTTGTATTTAAATAAAAAAAAAATGCATTTCTCTGCCACATAAATGTGAACAGGAAATTACATAGCCTTTCCTTTTCAGCCGTGGCAGTAAATGGCGTAAGAGAAAATAACTCTTACGACATGTGTGGGATTTAAATGCACACTCCTTCGGTGTTTACAGCATATTTTATACACTCTTACCCCACTAGACCACCGAGGCCCCCTAGCTCTATTAAAGTTCTGGTAAAAAATTCAAATTATTTCACAACAAAAAAAAAAGCATTTTTTAATTAAAATTTGTTTGATCAGATACATTACGATCTTAAAATATTTTATTTTATTGAAAGGGAGGACGTTCATAATATGTAATTTAAAAACTTTATATTACATTATACATTTACTGTTTTTTTTTTTTTTTTTCATTTTTTATTTTTTTTTTTATTTTTGCCCCATAAAATAGAAAACAGTAATTTAATTCATGCGTACATATATATTTACATAAAATCAATTCATATACATATCTATCTCATATAATACCTATCTTTATTTAAAAAATATAATACATATCTTAATACTTTTTATATATAAGCAATTTTTATTATAATAAAAAAGTTTTATTCACCTTTCAGGTGTACCTACAACTTACAGCTATATCCTTTCCTATTAACCTTATAATATGTAAAAATATTTTATACACATGTGCAAAAAAAAAAAAAAATGTATTAGTAACTTTTATTTAAGGTTTAGATAAACTATGTTGATTTTCAATTCAATTCGGGGGATTTGAATCCAAAGGTGAATAAAATTATAGAGAAGGAAAAAGAAAAAAAGAAAAAGTAAATAAAATCTATAAGATTGTCAGGATTTTCTATTAAAATTTAATTTTTATCTTTGGTTTCATTTTCGAAATTTTACAATTTTTATTTTAAATATGCAGAAAGGGTTTTGATTTCCTGTTTTTTTTTTGTTTTTTTTTTACTTCAATTTTATAATTTAAAGCATTTTAAACTCTTAGTTTGTAATTATTTTAGTAAGGATTGTAAGAACATCAGTATTTAAATATGTAATTATAAAAAAAAAAAAAAAAAATAAATAAATAAGTAAGTTTAAATTAAATAAAGATCATAATATATTAAATTTACTATACTATATTTGGTATCCTTTGATTTACAAAAAAAAAAAAAAAAAAAAAACTTTTTTAAAATTTAAATACATATTTTAATTTTTAAGATTGAAGTTAAAATATTGGAGAATTAAATATATGATTAAAACGTTATTTATTATTAGTTATTAGTTTCACCGTCTCCATCTGTCTGTTTACAAAACTTTTATATCGTTAGGGCTAAAGAACTGATATTTTAACCACCAACCAACCAAAAAATTAAATTTTAATAATGCCATTCATTATAAACACTAAAACGACTAAAAAACAGGACATTTTTTACTTTTATAAAATAATACAATTTTTTGCAATTTAATATTTAAATTTACCGTTATGTGACGACAAAATTTTGCAAGATTTTACTTTTTTTTTTTCTTTTTTTCTAAAATTGGTGGGAATCTTCGAAAGACACTAAAAATTTCTCTTTGATATTATCAAATTTTTACTGACTAAATCCTAAATCTAAATCTAACTTCCCCCTTTAGCCAATATAATAGAATGAAACTCGTAACTGCTAACACAGTATATTGGCTAGGAAGTAGGAATACGAAAGGATATGATAAGGATACGAAAACATTGAATTGGGAGTGGAAATTTAAGGAAATAATAAATCCGTCTATTTATATTAATATTTTACTATTTTGTATCATAACAACGGCATTCTTTTATTTAGAATCTTTAAATTTCAAAAAAGAAGAAAAATCTTTAAATATTAAGATAAATTAACCAAATTACTTTTGTATCTTCCCTCTATTTAAGAGCTATAAGAGATTAAAAATATGAAAATTTGCTATACTTTTAAACACCTGTAACTTTTGTACTTGTAAACATTGTTTTCAAAATTAAACTCAAAACTGAAATCTTCAATCTAATATTACATGACGCGGTAACAGTTTCGCTTAATTATAGAGAGTTTCTTAAAAATTGAAGAAAGTGTCTCTTGATTTTTACGAGATTGTTTTTATTACAGAATTCAACGAGAATTTTGGTGTAAGTCACAGTATTGTAAAAAGTTTTTGTAGTCTTTTGGAAAATGTACGCCTTTGAAAACCTTTGATTTTACATTCTGCCTTGTGTATTCTTTTTTTTTTTTTTGAGTCTTTTGTTATTTTTTTATTTTTCTAAAATGGAATAATGATTTAAAAATCCACAGTTAATATACAGAATGTAAATAAAATTGTACTTTGGAAGGGACCGTATAGCTTAATAATATTATAATGCACTATAGATATCTATCTCAAGATTGAATTTTCAAATCACTAGGTATCTTGAAATGTTTTTAAGTTTTTCCACATTTAAAAATTTTACAAAATAATAATTATTACAATTTTAAAAATTTTTTAATACCTAAAAATAATAAGTAAATGATTTAATATAATAAACTATCTATAAAATGTTTATATACTTTTTGAGTATCTAAGTATTACACTTAAAACAAATATTTAAATATAGAAATGAAAAAATTTAACTTTTACTTTTATTATATTGTTGTAGAATTTAGAGTGTAGATTATAAAAGAAAGGATACTCAAGAATATCAAATTTATAAGTTCATAAACTTAACCCTATAAACAATGTTAAGACTTTTTTTTTTTTGTTGTATTGCAAAAGATAAAAGTGTATTCTACAAGAATAAAATATCACGTTTTGTCATCATTTTGTTTTTTTTCTTTTTTCTTATGGTTTTAAAACTTTTTTTGTTTTTTTATTGAAACTTTTACTATAGATTCATTTCATCTTAACCAAGTACTGGGTATTATAATAATAAGAGTCTCTTTAAAGAAGTGCTTCTATAATAGTATGTATTAAAACTTTTGTTTTAATTACCTTCAACATTTAAATAAAATATTAAAAAAAAAAAAATGTATAGTGTTAGGTCTTAAATAATTTTGTTTTTTTTTTTTTTAATATAAAATTTGGTAAGTGAATTATTATTAAATTGTAGTTGTTTAATTAATTATGAAATATTACGCAATTTTATTTAAGAATTTTTAAATTCAGAAAAAAAAATTAGCTATGTCCACCACAGAACCGAAAGCTTTGGAATGCATACAATATAATTATATTAAAAAAGGTATTTATTTAAGTTAAAGTAACACATTATTCTGTTCATTATTTTTAACTAGATTTTTGGACGGTACCTACAAAAACATACACACAAAAAAATTTACATCATAAACAAGGGAATATATGCACCACTTAGCGTTGTCCGATTTGTTTCAAAAGTTTATGAATACGAGATATTTACTTAGCGAACTTTAAAATTATCAAAATTCAAAACATTTCGCTCGGTCAACACACAAAAATTTCGCTCACATAGACACACATGCATTACATTTATTTTATTAATTTATTTTTTTTTTTTGTATATTACGTCCTCAACGATCAATGTATTAAAAGAATAGATCGTAATTCTAATTTGGGACTGATCCTTGACTGTAGATTAGATTTCAAAAGTCACTACAACTCCATAATAAATAAAGCTAACTCAATTCTTGGATTTATTATGCGTTGGTCAAAAGATTTTTCTGATCTCTATATTGCTAAGCAACTTTTCATTACTTATGTAAGACCTATACTTGAATACTGAAGCTAAGTATTGTCTCCATATCGTGATATAGATATTTCACGTATTGAATCAGTCCAAAAAAGATTTCTTCGTTTTGCTTTACGCAATCTTGCTTGGGCTGATCCTATACGAGTCTTCCTCCATATGAAGTTAAACTTTCTTTAATTAATTTGAATTCCCTTCAGTTATGCCGTCTAGTGGCAGATATCATATTCGTTCAGCATATTATTCGTAGTGATATCAATTCCTCTTCTATTCACAAACAAATGAGGTATAGAGAAAATCTGGATATCGTTTGAGCTTTTTAATGTACCACACCATTTTACAGTCTACGCTAAATTTCAGCCTATTTCGCGTATGTTAAGAGAGACTAACTCAAGGTCTGACCTCTTCGATATTAGCGTTAACAAATTAACACTAAGAGCCAGACTTTACGTGAGCATGGTAAATTCTGCATGATTAATCTGTCATTTGCATTCTAACTTGCATGTTTTTTTTTCTTTTTTGCAATGCTAATTTTTTTTTTGTTTTTTATTACCATGAACATCATTACTAACATTAATTAGTAGTTACTAACAGTGGTAATGACCAATTTAAATATTGGATTTTTTTGTATTATTTATGTATCATCAATAAACTAACCTACTAATATACTAACATACTCTTGTAAATGATGACTTTTCCAGTTAATTGTGATAGTTCACTAAATGTATGCTGTTTTGATGCTTGATTTAAGGAAATGTCTGATACATAATTAATAATATTCAAGGTTCAACAGAATGACCGGAAGTAAAATTTCTTAATTACCGGAAAATAAATCATTTTCTATGAATTAAAGAAATACTTTCATACTTCAATTTAATAAACTTTTGTCATATAAATATAAAATAAATATAACCTTTTGTACATAAATTTAAAAAAAAAAAAAATAGAAATATATATTAGAAGTATAATATCTTAAGTATTATATCTTCTGGAAATAAAATATACATATATTAAAATAATATAATGTATTCTATTATTTTTATTTACTGTTTGTCCGCAGGCAAAATTTCATTTAAAAAAAGGAAGCAGTATCTTAATTTATTATTTAATAATAAATTAATATACTGTTTCCTTTTTTTAAATGAAATTAAAATAAAAAATAAAAAAAAAAAAAAAATTTAAATAAATTTTTCTAAATTTAATTTCAAAATTTATTCATATATTTATTTAAATTCATATTTAATATTTAATTTTTTTAAATTGCATAATAAGTCATAACTAATTTAAGCACTACAATATTTTTCCTATGAATTAAAAACAAAAGAAAAAAAAAAACAAAATAATAAAAATTTTAATTAAATTTTGAGAAAATTTTTATGCAACCAGAATAATTTTTTTTTTTTTTGAAGAAAAACGAGAATAGGACTTTTATAATTTCGGTTTGAATTTTCTTTTTTTCCATTTTCCTAGAAAATAAATGATATTTTCTTTAATTTACATATGAAATTTATTTAAAAAAAAAAAAAAAAAAAGAAAAGCAAAAAATAACCAGAACCATTTTCTTTTTAAATAAATATTTAAAAAACTAAATAGTTTTAATAATATAAAATTTCCTTATATTTTTCTTTAAAAGAAATAAAATAAAAAATAAAAGAAAATTTTAATAATTTTTCATTTTTCTCCGGTTTTTATCTATAGATTTTTTTTTGTTTAAAAACCTTACACCTAAAGATACAAAAACCAAAACCAAAACACAGAAAAAGAAAAAGAAAAATTCTCAAAATAAAAAAAAATGTATATTCAAAATGGCACTTACTAATTTTGCGTTAAAGATAATAGTTTTTCTTTTTTTAAAGACTACTGAAATGGTACGTGTTTACTTAATACAAAATAAATTGGATTCATGTTTCTTTTTTTTTAAACAGAAGTATGCAACCTATTATTGTTCGGGCAATAATAATATATTAGACTTTTTTTTTTTATTCGGGTTTGAAACAAAATATGATGGAAAAACGTAGAAAAGGCTAAAAAGAAAACTTAGAAAAATTATCCTAGAATGTTTCAAAAATAACATTTTTAAATAAGAAAACTGAAAAATTAGCCTAGAATGGTTCAAAAATAGCATTTTTAAATAAGAAAACTGAAAAATTAGCCTAGAATGGTTCAAAAATAGCATTTTTAAATAAGAAAATTGAAAAATTAGCCTAGAATGGTTCAAAAATAACATTTTTAAATAAGAAAACTGAAAAATTAGCCTAGAATGGTTCAAAAATAACATTTTTAAATAAGACTCTATATGAGTGTCTACTCTATATGACTCTAGTGACTCTATCATTTGCAGGTAAGAATAGATTCACTTAAGGCAGAATTCTAAAAAAAAATCGTATTTTTTTTTTTGTTTTACTATGTCGAAAATGCTTCTTCCGTATTTTGAAATAATTCCTCTATCCAACAGTCTGAAATGTTTCCTCCATATTTTTCAGGAGTAGAAATGTTGTTCCAAATAAGTTTGTTACAGTAGACTTTTGTTTTACAAAGCCATGTTAATTATTTATCAAAAAGGTGCGAATAAAAGGTTTGATTATAAATCGAATAAGTTATAATTAATTTAAAAGATAAAAAATAAAATAATAATAAAATAAAAAAGATAGAAATGATAGTTGAGGCTATTTTTAGTTTTTTTTTTTTGTTTTTTATCTTCAGTCATTTATACGTAGTATCTATTAATTTTAATGTTGGTCTTTGCACTTTAATATAAAGTACTCTATAATTTATTGAAAAATTTTATTATACAAGTTCTATACTACTGCTTATATATTATTATATTAACTCTAGAATTTCAATTTTTGAGGTTTTTATAAAAGTTTAATAAGAACCGCAAAGAATTTTTTCTCTGTTTTTTTGCATTTCAATGCAATAATTTTTACCCATACAGTATTGTTTTTCTTTTATTATATACATACACACAAATATATATATATGATGTGGTTTCATTTTATGGTACCAAGTTGTGAAAATAAAATAAAAATAATAAAATTTTAAAATAATCTAAAAATTTAACCAAATATTTTAAAAATGAAAAGAAAATATAAAATAAATAGAAACTTTTTAAAGTATGTACCAACACTAACAAAATATCTAAAAGTTTCTTCCATTTTTTTTCCATTATATGAATTGAAAACGTTGGCTTGTTGAAAATGTTATTTAAAAATTGAAAAAAAAAAAAAAATACCTATATAATGCAAAAATTTTCCATAGCGTTTATCAAAAATTACGTACTTGTTTATGATATTCACATACATTTTAAAATAAGAATAAGTGATAAGGGATAATTGAAGGAGTATAGAAAATTCTTACTTGAAGACTCTTTTTTTTTTTTTTTCAGCATCCTTGTAGACTTTAATTTTTTGAAGTTATTATTTCCGGTAAGTCATTTTATTACTCGGTTTTTTACTAGATACCAACATCATCATTTTTTATTTCATCTAATGTACATATCCTGTGAAAAACAAATTCAATTATATTTTACAACCAAAGGATTTTCTTTTTTTAAATATCATTTAGTACAAGTTTTTTTTTTTAGTAGATTTGTAAATTTTAGTCGTGAATTTAAAATAAGATTTCACAAATAAGAAATTTATAGAAAGGAATTGTAAAAAAAATTGGAATTAATAAAAATTGAAAAACTACAAAAAAAAAACAAAAAAAAAATTGATGAAAAGAAAATTTATAGCAACATTAAAATAGTATTATGCAAAAATCTAACTGAAAGCAGATGCAAATTACGAAAATTTTATATATATATATTTATATATATATTTATATACATACATGTTATATTCTAAAGCATAATAATGATTTTGTTCATAAAAGTATATATATACCAAAAGATATCCTATAAAATATATTATACTCAAGGATTTATCAATATATAAATAAAAAAAAATACAAGGATTATTTAAAACTTTAAAAGTGAATTAATTAAATTTTCATTTTAATAATAAATTTTTGAAATACGAAAACTTATCTTTAAAGATTTTTATAAACACTTTCTAAAAAATTATATATAAATAAAATAATACTTGATACCAATTCAGCCATCAATAAAATAATTTTCCTTTAAAACAAAACATAATTTCATTAACGTCAATTTTCACAACAAAAACAAAAAAAAAGTTTCATTATATAAAAGAAAATAAAAAAAGAAATCAATTTTATTGGAAAATTTTACACCAAATCGATTTAATTTAGTGGAAAATTAGTTTTCTGCTAGAATTGTTTAAATATGATGGTAAATTAAAATTGTTTAGTACATATGTATATATATATATATATTTTATTTTTATATTTCAAAGAATTTCTAAAGAAAAATCTCAATTTTCTATTATATAATTAACAAAGAATGACATTGTTTTGAAAACATGATTTTGAAAAATATATCCTTTATCCTACACTTCGCAAAAGTTTTTTTTTTGCCAATTACATTTAATTAGATCCTTAAAATGAAAAATTTTTTGTTAGTTGTATTTAATTCAGTTTTTATATTAAACCTTTTTTTTAGCCGATCGCATACATCTTAATGTATTGTATAAAGAAGGTATTGTGACGGCACCAGAATTTCAAACGTAAGATTTTTAAGAAACGTCCATGTGTACCGTTTAAATGGTTGAACGAAATTCGATAAAATATCATTATTTAAGATTTTGACGTAAATATGTCCAATTGAAAAACTTTTGGTAGAAATTCATCAGCCTTAAGTATCACATTATTATAGGTTCTTTTTTACATTTTTTACGAATATTTTGAAACAGAAAAATATAATGAAAAAAATTATTAAGGGAAAATTGTTACATAAGAAAAAAGTAACAACATTTTCATAGAACACTTTTTGATCTGATAAACTTAAAATGTTCTCATTTTCATACGATGTCTGTCTTAAGTTATTTTTACTAATACGAAATTGATTTCGTGTGAAAATTTTTCTTTTTTTCAATTTTATAATTTTGTGAATGAAATGTGCATGCTAATATAGATAATATATAAAATGTAGACACAAATAACTCTTCAACCCTATTAATAAAAACCAATATTAAGTTTTCCTGCTCCTTCTGTTTTTCGGTTCTGTGGTGGATACAACTGATTTTTTTATTATTTTATACACATAATATTTGATATTTGTTTTAGCTCCCTGTTTAAGAACTTTAAGAAGCTTTTATAAAAAATAGATAAAAAATACATTCTTAAAATTTTGAAACAAAAAATTATTTCATTTTAACCCTTATGTCAAATCCTTGTTGAACCCCCCTTTAATCAAACCCTTGGTACATTTGTACCAATAATATTTTTCATATATTTTGTATTAATAAAAACCAATATTAAGTTTTCCTGTTCCTTCTGTTTTCTGTTTTTCGGTTCTGTGGTGGATACAACTGATTTTTTTTTTATTATTTTATACACAATATTTGATATTTGTTTTAGCTCCCTGTTTAAGAACTTTAAGAAGCTTTTATAAAAAATAGATAAAAAATACATTCTTAAAATTTTTAAACATTAAATTATTTCATTTTAACCCTTAAGTCAAATCCTTGTTGAATCCCCCTTTAATCAAACCCTTGGTACATTTGTACGAATAATATTTTTCATACATTTTGTGTAACAAATATCTAATATGTAAAAAATAAAATGTAATAACCTTTCATAATTTAATTTAAAAAAGAAACAAAATAGAAAGAATACAAAATAAAAGGAAAATTAAAAAAAAAAATTAATTTTTATAAAAGCAAAGCAAAGCAACCTAGTTGACATCGTTTAAGTCCCATAAATCCAAATTTTCTCCACCAAACTGTATATATTTTTAGTATGTCTTTGATTCATAACACTTTAATTGAAAATGTCAGGAAATTACAGATTTGCACTTGAAAAAGTGTGGCAGTTATATCGATTTAAACTTAAAATTGTTACATTTGTACCAAGGATTTGACTTAAGGGTTAAACCATTTTTTCTTCTTCTACATTTTTCTATCAGACATTTCCTTCTTTTTTAATTTCAAATTAAAAATATGTTTCTAAATTCCGTGAAATTCAAAAAATGAGTGAGCAAAATTTTGAATTCATTATGTCACGCGTTAGTTATTTACTAGGTTGCAAAAAAATTATGCATTTTTGCACCATCTTGTGAACAATTCTAGCAAAATTTGTGTTTCAAATATTTGCTATACTTATAACCCAGTTCAAAATAAAAGTAATGAGACGTAACGGGACGAGTAAAAACTTTACTGTAAATATATGCCAAAGGTTAGGTTAAGGTGGCTGCCAAAAAGGCACACTTAGACCGTATTTGGTCCATAGTGATACCACATAGAATCTTTTCTATCCCACTCGTTAAAACCAGTTTGAGCTTTTTGCAAAGCGAAGAATACTCTTCACATTTTTACCTGACAGATCGCTAAGGCTGTCGAAGAGATATTGCCCCAAAAGGGTATATATGCCAAAATAAATGATAAAAATGTGAAAAAACTGCACAAACACGGGAGAAATGTCATGTAAAGTCTCTGTAAAAGGATGGCAATACATTTAACCTAAAAATTTATTTATGTAATAAGTTATTTATGTAAGAAATCCGAAATTTTTAAAATATATTAATGCAAATATCCAAATATAAATATATAATATTAATTATGAAGTATTCAGCTTTATTTATGGTCCTATTTTAAATCCTGTTTTTTTTATTTGTCTTCAACTATTTATTTTTTTCAATTACTTTTGAAATATTGCAAAATATTCCACTTTTACAAGACTAGTTTGCACCGACTCGTGATTCCTAAATATTCCTTTTATTTAAAATTCTTAAACTTTTTACATGACAAAAAAATTGTTTTTCTCATACCTGTAGAGTAAAAGATATCGTAAAATAGAAGTTTACACAATTCCGATTAAAATGTATATATAATCCCACTGCATTCAAAAAAAATCTGATTTAAATACGACATATTACATAATTTATAATTATTTTTATTTTTTTAAAATAAATAAAAATTAATTGATCTGAAATTAAAGTAAAACAATGGATTTTTTTTTTTTTCAAATGTTTTTTTACTTATAAATTATTCATAATTATAATTGTGAGAGATTATTAATTAAAATGTGTTTAAACTTCATTATAATAATTAATAAACATTTATTATAGGAAAAAATCAAATAAAACAAATAAAAAAATTTGTTTTCTAAAAAAAACCTCTTTTTTTTTGTTTTAATTCATGACAATTCAAATATGGTGTTCAAAAATAATTATTATATATAATAATTTATAAATCACAATTGGTTTTTTGTCACATAAATAACATTCCTTCAATATTATTATATTTTTATGCTTTCCAAATATTTTCCAATTTAAAAATCAGTTTATCATTTTCCATTGTTATCCCTTTAAAACGGTAGTAAAAAAAATTTTTTTGTAATAAATTGGTTTTTCATTTATTATTGTGATAAAATGATGACAATAAGTACAGTTGTGGTTTAAGGATATTCTTTAATAAGTTTGCAAAAAAAAAAAGAAAACAAGTAAATGTAACACGATGCAACCGACTTATTAATACCCTACACCTGAATAATTCGAATTAAATTAAAAATCCATAAGTGTTTTTGGCAGCTGCTTGAACTTCTTCCCTTTTCTGTCTTATTCAACTCGAATTTCAAGAACGTAAAAGAGGCATCCGCTTGGGATATGCTTGACACCGTTGTATAAAATTTTAAGTTTCTATCTTAATTATTTTCGAAGATTGGTAGTCTTTGGGAGGTTTGTGTCAGCTACCCGAATTGCCACTCCAATTCATCAAATCCATCTCAGGAACATAAAGAAAACTTGCCAGAACACCATTCTATTAAATTTAAAGGTTCTACTTTTGTTGGTTTTGGAGATATGCTCGTTGCTCTTGTGCTCGTCCGGAAGTTTCCAAAATACGAGCCCATGGTTCAAATTCTTTCAAATGTCATTTTCCAATTTTACAGAAAAGGAAACATAACAGAACACCTTTGTACTAAAAATAAAAGTTCTATCTTTGTTGGTTGTGGAGCTAATATACTCGTTTGCTCGGGGCTCGTCCGGAAGCTTCCAAGATTTGAACCCATGAACCAAATCCTCTTAAATTTCAGAGGCCTAAATCACACATGAAAGAACACCATTCTGCCAAAAGTAAAGGTTATATCTTTATTGGTTTTGGAGATAATCTCATTTGCTCTGGGACTCGTTCGGAAGCTTCCAAATCCAAACCCATGGACCAAATCCTCTTAAATTTCAGATACATAAATCGAACGGGAAGGAACATCATTGTACAAAATTTAAAGGTTCTATCTTTGTTGGTTTTGGAGATAATCTCATTTGCTCTGGTGCTCGTTCGGAAGCTTCCAAAATCGAAACTCATGGACCAAATCCTCTTAAATTTCAGAGACATAAATCGAACGGGAAGAAACATCATTGTACAAAATTGAAGGTTCTATCTTTGTTGCTTTTGAAGATAATCTCGTTTGCTCCGGAATCATTCGGAAGCTTCCAGAATCCGAACCCATGAACGGATTTTGTCCAGATTCGAACTTAGCCTTTCTTTCGTAATTAGTAACCTACTATATAAATTTCATCAAGATAGCATCATTATTTTTTGAGTTATCGTGCGTACGGACGGACGGACGGACGGACATCGCTAAATCGACTCCGGCGGTGATCCTGATTCAGAATATATATACATGTCTATACCTTACTCGCTTCCTTTTGGTGGTTACAAACACCATACCAAAGTTAATATACCCTATACTTTAGGTGTAGGGTATAAAAAGCAGAATCAGAAGAAAAAGAATCTTGAAGGAATTAAAAAAATTATATTGAAAAACAATAAAATGCTGCTTTTAATTTAAAAACTAAATAATTTTTGTTTTCACTCTTTATAACTTACCTAAGGACACACAAATTACTTTAATGAATTCTACTGACCTTAGAATTAAATATTTAAATTTAATAGAAAACTTAAATAATAAGTTGTATTAATAAACATTGCACAATCAGTAGTAAAAAGTGTTAATAAACTGTATCTTATTAATAACTATTTATTTTGGGGTCTCGGTGGCCTAGTGGATAAGAGCGTATAAAATACGCTGTAAACACCGAGACAGTGCGGGTTCAAATCCCATATACGTGATAAGAGTTATTCCCCTTACGACATTTAAAGCCACGCCTAAAAAGGAAAGACTGTGTAATTTCCTGTTCACATTTATGTGTTACCGCACTTATTCAATTTAAAATATTTTAACTAAAGATATTTTACTTTTACAAATAAAATTCAATTTTAAGATCAAACACAGTAAATTGCTTTATTACATTGAAACATACTAACAATATAACTCACGCTTCAAAAAAAAAAAACAACCCTGTATCTAGCTAGAATGCCCCTATAGAATGAAAGACGTAAGGAACACATTTTACAATCAACCGAACAAAACCTAACACAGAACAATTTTCTGGAAATGAACAAAAACAAAATATCCTGGCAAAATGCCAAAACTAAAAGCTGCAAACCATATTCCAAACTGAAATGTCCCTTTGCGATGTCATCATCACTACTGAACACGAAAAAAAATACCTAACATTTTATTGTATTATTAGTACTAAAATTAGTACATATATATTTATTGTAGCTCCAACTATATAAAAAAAACCGTCGCTAGTTTGTTCATTAGTTATATACATTGAACGAAAGAGTATCTGTATTTATACTGATGATACCTGTGACTCATCGATTGAGAAAAAATGAAAATTTTAAAACAAGAAAATTTTAAAAAAAAAGAGGTTCTGATAAAGATAATTATTAAAAAAAAAAAAAAATTTCCATGACTGCTAAATTAACAAAAATTATCGATAATTTATAATTTTTAATTGTTGTTTTACAAATTAACTAATAATTATATACTAATTATTTTATTAATTTATTCATTTAATTTTCATTATTTTAACCCTTCAATTGAACAAAATTAATTTACCCAACATTTTTGTTTTTTTCTTTTGTTTTTCTTTTGTTTTTGTTTTTTTTTTGTAATAATGATTATTTTTGGAAAAATTTTCTGATTTATTCAACAAGGAAAAATTCTCTCTCTCTCTTTTTCTCTCTCGCCCCTATTTAATTTATCCTTTTTGCATATTATTTAATTTGAATGACTTTTTCACCTATTTTCATTTTTTTTTCTTTTTTTAATATTGAAAATACCTTTATCCATTTAATAATTAAGTTTATTAGCATTCTTAATGAATAATAAATGGCAAATTATAAAAAATATAAAAAGAAAAAAAAAAAAAAAAGAGAAAAACAAAATATTAAAGGCAGTCATTTAACAAATTTTTATGTAATGAAGTTCGTACATCGTTTTTTTTTTTTTTATTCAAAATACTCGTATATATATTATGTACTTTTACTTCATTACTATTTTATGTACATAACTATGTACTTATATATTTATTTTTTAAAATATTTAAATAAATTTTTACGCAATCCCATTAAATAAAACAAAAAAAAAAAAAAATTGCAAATAATATACAGAAAATGAAAAAAATAAATAAACTAAATGATTGAATAAATAAAAACAAAAAATAATATTTAAAAAATGTTAATTACATGATTAATAATTAAAAAACAAAAAATTATGTAATAAAAATGGATAGGGATTTGTTCAAGAATAAATTTTAAAAAAATCAATTAAATTTATTCTAAAATTTTTTTTTTTTTTTAAATCATATCTTGATTCTGATAAATGGGACCCTTCGGTGGCAGTTGGGTACATATCAATTATATATATATATATAAATTAAAAATTTACTATAAGCACACACATATGATTTAATTCTTAACTCTTCACAATTTGTTACCCCTTCTTCTTTTTTTGTTTTAGGAATGGAAATGTCAAAGCCAGTAAAATGACATCATAATGGAAATATGTAATGAAATTCTTTTAAAATGATCATCAATTTTTATTTCCAATACTAATTCCCCAATGACTGTTTAATTCTGTTTTTGATGGTTCTTCAATATGATTTTATCTTTAATCGCGAATTTAAATGAGCTGAGACTCTATAAATGAAATATGAACCTGATATATGATAGAGTACCTTTAAAATAAAAGAACAACTATGTCGCCGCTGGTCATCATCGGTGATCAATTCTTAAAGAGAAAAATATATGAAGTAGTTTTTAGTAAACAAAACGACCAAAAAGTTGTAAATACCTCTGACTGATATCTGTTTAGATCTTTTAGACATTGACTCATTAAAACACTTTCTTTATCAGTATCTTGATTAGAGAAAATAACGGCTCTTTTAGAAGATTTTATTACTTAGAAGACTGAATGATTAAGTTGAGATACCCCTGAATAGACTTGAAAAAATATATAATAGCTAATGTTTAAAGATTGTTTCAAAATGTCATAATAAAACAAAAGACCTTCAAACAGCTGTTTCCAATATTTTGTTCAGCTATCGACATCTTATATAAACATTACCGAATTTTTTTTTTTTTTGTAAGTAAAATATTATATTCTTTTAGAAATAAAATACTGATTGCCAGTATTTTCTAAGACTCTTCATTATTATTATTTAAATGGAATTAATTGTTGTATTAGTATTACTTATAAGGATTTAAAAAAAAAAAAAATGAAATTTATATAACTATAACGATAATCTTTTAATTTTATTTTAAAAAAATTTGAAAATTTTCAAAATTTTTATTAATTTACCAAATTAAAATAAATTTCTCAAAAGAAATCCTATTAAATCCTTAAACTAAACCATATTAAACTCTTTATTTTCTTGTGAATTCTAAGTATAACAATTAATTAAAGAAAATTATCCTAAAACTTTTTTCTCTTCTTTTAAAATAAAATTTACAATTTTCTAAATTGAATTAAATAAATAAATGTTTTATTATTATTATTATTATTATTATCCATCTTTATTATTTTATAACTGTAAAATATAATTTGTAAAAATATCTTATGATTAAATTTTTCCACTGAATTAAAAAGAGAGTAGAAAGTGTTGAAAAAAGAAAAATAATAACACTACATTTTATTGCTGTTGTTTTTTTGTTGTTATTGAAATACCGATCTAAAAACATAAAGAAATAAAGAAAAAAAAAAAAAAAACAACAATCTAAAGATACATATTATACTTCCGAGTATTAAATACTAAATTTACATATATACATATAAATACTGTAATATAATATAAAATAGTCCCAGTGTTTAAAGCTATCATTCAAAAAAACATTATACTTTTATTGTTTCCGAAATAGCCTGCTGTTTTATTTTTTCATTTATTATTTTGATAACTTTTACATTTATATACAAAAATATACATGTTAAAAATAATATGTATATGTATATATATATATATATATATATATATGTATATAAATAAATAACAATACAAAAAAAAAATGTACATAATTGAAATATGTAATAATGGAAATTTTGGGACAATAACAGAAAATAACAATAATAATTGTGAATTCAGTCGTTAGGTCTCATCAATTACTATATGAATTCTTATGCCATCTGATCAAGTTTGTATCAATTAAAATACTTAATTTGTTTATATCGGAAGAAGTACTTATTTTTTTTGGTTTTGGTTTTTTTTTTTTCCATTTTTGCTTTTATTTTTAATAATCAGAACATTGAAAAATTCAAAAAATTTAAAATATTTGTTATATAATATTTTTTATGTTTGTCTGACTGTTATGTTTATTATTATGGTTAAATGCAAATTAAAAAAACAGTAAAGGTGATGTCCCAATGTTCGCGTCGCTTCTAGCGTCGCTCTGACATTTAAGTAGATTGAACTTTTCAATGTTGATGTCATTGAACTTTTACATTCATTGAAATAGAACTTGACCAAATAGAAAAACGACGCTAGACGAAGGCACTCGAAGCGACGCTAGAGTAGAGCAACTTTATACTTCTACTTGCGTTGACAATAATTTTTTTTTTTTTTATTTTATATTGGTTGTTGGTTGTCATTGCCAATATAATTTTCATAATTTTTACATACAAAATTTAATTTATTTCATAAAGCGACGCTAGCATTTGGTTTTTGTTTTATTTTGAACGCGACGCTGGAAGCGGCACTAGAAACAACCTTAGAAGCGACGCGAGCATTGGGTTATCACATTAAGAGTTAAATAAATATAATATTTAAAAAAAAAAAAATTAAATTATTTTATTTTTTCTTTATTAAAGATTCCATTTATGATCTTTGTATTTATTTTAAATAAATCATTTGTTTTTTATACATTTTTAATTTTAAATCTTTTTTTTGTTTTTTGTATTTTTTTCATTATAATTCAAAAACAAAACTTAACGAGTAAGAGTGTAGAGTAAACTGCATCAACTCTAGGAAACATACGTATGAACATAATATATACCGTTTTCATAAAACTTGAACATCTTTTCACACAATTTCAGATACCTTGCTTAAATAAATGCTGAGTTATTTTCATATAAAGAAAGAAGTTGTATGGATGCTAGTTGAACCCGTCGGCCGAGTTTGCTGGATTTAAATAGCAAAACTAAAAATTTTGCAAAAATTACGTGATACAAATTTCAGAATCCTAGCTTCTTTAGTTTTTGATTTATCGTGCGGTCGAACAGAATAAAACGTACCTGGCTTATATCAGTTAAGCTGAAGTCCGGTGAAAAATTCGTTTCGAATGAAAAAATCCATTTCGCATTCGAAAAAATTGGTAACTATGCTGAAGTTAATTCGGCTGCAAACATTTTTGTCAAAGTGATATGCTTTATAAAAAGTTTTTTGTATCTAGTATTTTTTGCTGTACTTAGGTATTTTTTTTTATGTTTGTTCAGTATAAAGAAATAATATTCAAAAGTAAAATAATTTAAAATAATTTTTATAAAAAAAAAACTTATCAAAACAAAAATTATTTTTACTTTTTTTTTCTTTTAAAAAATAAAAATTTTGCACTAAATAACATTTTGTTTTTAAATGCTAGACTATAGCATATACAAAAAAAAAAATTTCGAAATAAAAATGACGTTTTGCAGTCGTGAATAAAATTCCATATGTGAAATTTTCATACCATATGTGAAATTTTCGTTAATCGAGACATTTCGACGGACTTCAGTATAACTATATTTAATAGACTCAGAATTCGTATCCGATCCGATCCATACACGTAGGTCTATATCTTGCTCGACTCTAATTGAGAGATATCTAATTGTATGCGTCCCTAAGATTTTTACTAGCTACTATACTGTAATTAAATTCTAAAATTTTACTTAGAGAATCAGAACTGTTGATTAAATTTTTAATTCTCAACTCTTGTAAAATAACCATAACATTTAAGCCTAATGGACCAACCTAAAAGTATGCAATATTACAAAAAAAAACATTATACAAGTGAAATATTATTCAACCTTTAATGACCTTAGTAGTAGATAGTTTTGTAATATTGTATTATTGCATGTAATTATGTGGTTTGCAATACATAAATAAATAAATAAAAATAAATACTACTATAAAATGAGGTAGTTGTTAAGCAGTTGATTTATTAATAAAGAGAGTGCTGGTTCAAATTTTTCACACGTAAGCGTTTTAAATTGACAAAAGTATTACTGAAAATTTAAATAACACTTTTTATTTCATTTTTTAGTTGGGAACTTTATTTTATATGAAATAACCTCTAAAAAATAAAGTAGATTTGCTATTGCGCAAAGCCTAAACTATATTGACCATAATGAAATATTTTTTGCTTAAAATCGTCCTTGCCACCAATTATATAATCTGAATATATAATATAGTATTAGTACTTTTTAGTTATAATCCCACCCCATATACATATTCCCTCCTCAAACAAATTTTTATAATCAATTTTTAAAAAACCAATTTTTTCTTAGAGAATTATGTGGCCTTATTTTACTACGTCTAAAGCATTTTTAGTTTGCAGTACAATAATCCTTGAATATTATTTTGACTAAAATTTTTGGCCATGTATAAAATATCAAAAAAAAAAAATTTAAATCTATATCAATATATTTTATGTTTTCATAACCATATATATAATATATAACATATATATATATATATATATTTTTTTTTTACTCCTTTTGTATTTTATTAACAATAACAGGAAAATAATTTTTAATTGGAGTCCATTCTTTTTTAAATTGACAAAATAAAAACAAAATGATAATAAAACTTTCATAAGCGGAATATTTAAAAAAAAAAAAATTGTTTTTTAATATTGTGAATAATAAAATAAATAAAAACGATAAATATTATTATTATTATATACTATACCTTATAAGTATATAAATATACAAATAATATATCTACATGTTAAAAGAGGATGATAAATAATGAGGATAAAACCTAACGTTTGTTTAAGGATGATAATAATATTGCGTATCCGGAGTTAGTGTACATAATTTCAACTTTATATAAAAACAATAACACTTACTATAATCTAAATAGATAAATAAATATATAAAAACAGTTAATATTTAATAAAATAAAGATATACAAATAAACAAACAAAGTTAAATAAAATAAGCGAAAAAAAAATGTAATAAATAAAAATAAAACGAAAGAAAAATTAAATGGAATTCAACAAACAGGAAGTACTGTTGTTGTTTCTTTTATTTTTTAATGACAATGTTTTATTTATGTAATGTAATTAACGGAAGTCAATAGAATTTCATTATACCTTTAAATTTAATTTTTGTTTTATTTACCTTTGTTTATTTCTATTTGTTTTTTTTTTTTGAGATTTTTTTATTAACTTTCAATTCTTTTCAAATTCTCTTTTTTTTTTCTCAAATTTATAATTTTAATTTTCATTGATTTTTGTTATAATTGAAACAAAAAATGCTTAAGATTTTTTGTGTATTTAATTGAATTTTAGAGAATTAAAAAAAAAAAAAAAACAAAATCAAACATTTAAACGCCATTGAAGGCATTTTTTTTTTTTTTTCTTTTTATAATATAAGATGAAAAATATGAATAAATTTAATCAGAGCTCAGTCGAAAAACCTTAAAATAAAATTAATTTTTTACTTTTAAAATAAAATAAACACTAATACATCGAATCAGAAAACTGATACATCGAATCAAAAAAACTAATACGAGAAAAGGGACGTCACTTTATTTTATATGTTGCATAATTACATATTTTATAAATTAATTAATAACAGAGAATTTTACAGCCAAATAACTGATTAAGCTTGTATAGCTGTATTAATTTATAATAGCTGTTCTTTTAAATATTCACTGAATTAACTTAAGAAGTTCATAAAGTTTTGTCGCATACATACTGTGCTCTCGTAAATGTTTACTTTTACAGATTATTAAATGAGAACATTTTCTATAAAAGAGTATGATCCTTGGTGATATATTACTTGAAGTAAAACTTTGCAGATTTTTACTACATGTCCTAGAAATTCTTCTTTTTCTTGATAGAATCTGTATGTACTGTAATTTTCTTTTCCAATTTTCTTTGAGGGGCCCTTTATTCGGTAATGTCACGATAGGAAGGATATGATAAAATTTTCATTTTGTTTTTAATGGCTCCTATGATTATTTTAATATCTTTTGCTGCTATAATTTCTGAGAAACTCTTTAGTTTGGATTTTCATTGCATTACTCTCTATAATTATGTATTCAAGTGACCTTGACCTTCAAATATATACCGGTTTTCCAATCTATCTAATACTATAGAAAAAAAAAGATGATATTTAATAAAAAAATTTGATTCCTTAAAAAACAAACAAAAAATGCAACAAATCTTAGTAAATTGTTTAAAAAAAGAAACACCTTTATTTTCTCAATCCAGAACAATATTACAAATATTACATTTTTCTCTTAAATTGTTCAAAAGTTTTTCTCTTAAATTCTTCAAAAATTATTAGATAGTTTTTATTATTTTTTAACTTTGGTATAATTTATTTTATAAAACACGAAAAAATAAGAGCACATTTTTTTTAATTTTTTTTTTTTTTTTTAATTTCTTTAATTAAATTTTCTTTTATTTTTCTTCTTTTTTTTTTTTTTTTTTTTGTACACGCGTACATAGTGACGGTTACTGAAATACAATTAACACATAATTTTTTTTTGGTTTTAGTATATATAATATATAATTTTTGTATAATGTTATGTATGATTATTTATAAAAATATTTTTTTTTTTTTGTTAATTTTTTTTTTATTGTTTTTATTTTTATAATTACATAATTCGATACTGAAATATTAACTTACTGCATCATTTTTTTGTTACCGATCTGAGTATTATTTAACCCGACTATAATAAAGTGTTCTAATTAAATTAGTGAATAAATCACGGTTTTATAATGTGTTGAAAATGGAAATACCTATACACCCCAATGTGATTTAATAAGTGATTTAAAAAAGAAAAATTCAAATAAACAAATTAAAAATTTAAATGTTATCCTATCAAAATTATTTTCCAAATTTTGTATTAAAAAAAAAAAAAAACCGATTATCATTAGTTTATTTAATTCTATTTTTTCCACCCGATAATCAATTTATGAAATTACTCATTTTATTGAATCTGAACGATTAGCATAAGTATAGCACTGATAATCATTCTTATATTCTTACAATCCGATTAAATAAAATTGCATTAAAATGGTTAATCATATAGTTTAAAATATCGAAAAAAGAAAAATTCTTACTATTTTTATCACTAATCAAATACTCAAATCAAATAATCACTCTTTTTGAGAAGTGAGTATTTTTTATTACCTAACCAAAACTTTATTGAGATATTACAAAAAAATAAATATGGTGCAAAAACAGTTTGGTGCAAAACAAAAACTTATCAAAAAAAAAAATAAATATTTGATTAGGGATAAGATCAATCAGCATAGAATAATAATAGAACACTTTGCTAATCATTTCAAATAGTCCCAAGCTTTACGAAATCTTTCCTATGCGAAAACCGCTGTTTACAAGCATTTGAAGCAATGAATTGAAAACTAAAAAATTTGATAATTGAATTAGGAATTTTGGAAAAATTTTATAAGAAACGCGTCCATAGAAAGATTCTATAAGAGGATCGATGTTCTTTGTTATCGGATATAGGATATGTTATCCTGACAATATCTTCTGAACGTCAATCAGATGTCAACGCATTCGAACTTTCAGATGAAATTGAATTTATAGAGAGAAGATTTGATAATGACAAAGCGATGCTCGTCTAAATTGGCCTAAGTACTCACCAACCTCTCGATAGCACTGCGCATATTATAAACGTTACCTGTCACAGTTGTTAACGCTAAAAGAAGCAAGTGTTAGAGCGTGAAAAAAATGATTTATTATTTTTAATTTTTCTATAAATTAAATTTTTTTATTTACTTCTTTATTTTGGGTTGGTGAAAAGGATCCAAATTTTCATTTTTTTTTTTTTTTGGGAAATTTCGGATTATAAAATATATATAAAAAAAAATTATGATCACTGATCAGTGGTAGAAATCACACTCTAAAATCTATTCTGTTATTCATGTATCTATTCTTCTTATTAATGAATAAAAAGGTTCCGTTAATAGCTAAATTTTTTTTTTGTATTAAGTTTAAATTAAAATTATAAAATAAAGTAAATTTTAGAAAATTTTCCACTGAACTTATAAAAAACTACTCAACAATTGAGTCTAATATGATTCCTAATGCCCATACACAAATTAACATGTAGATGGTTTCAATTGTATGAAAAGCTAACTACCACTATGTTTTAAAAGCTTTTTCTAGATTAAATTGGGAACAAAATTTTATTAAGGCATTAAAGGTAAGTATTAGAACATTTTATTCCTTCTTGCAATGGAATATGGCCAACATTGCAAATTGCACCACCGAAAATAAAACATTCTAATATTTTATACCTATTTTAGGCATAATAATCTAGAAAAAGGTTTTAAAATACAGTGGTAGCAAACTTTTCATACTATTGAAACATATACTATATGTTAATTTGTAAATGCTAATACTTATAACGTGTCTAACTCAGATTTAATTAGAAACTTTAGTATGAAAATAAAATTTTTTTCTATTCAGTTGTGTGAAAGTGTTTAGATAAATCATTTAATTTTTGTAATTATCATTTTTTTTTTCTCTTTCTATTTTAATTAATTTTTTTTTTTTGTTTTTTTCTTTTTTTATAAATTACCTACCAATTTTCTTTTTTTTTTTTTGGTCCATATAAAAAAAAAACTCATTCTAATACAATGAGTTTATTTGTAAGTGGCACTAAATTTAATTTAACTCAGATCAGTTTTAATGTAAAATTGTACCATACAGTTTTTCAATTGATCTTTTTCTTGTTTTTTTTTTTTTTTGATTTTTTTTTTCATGTTATTATTTTAACAATATATTTATAATTTTTCCTTTTTTTTTTTAAATACAAATATATTAATGCTATATTATTATTATATAAATTATTTATTTTAATTATTTTTTTTTTTTTTTAATCAATTGGTCTGTTGACAAAATATATTTCATATTAACAAATTAATTAATAGATAATAAAAAAATGTTTTCATTTTTTTTTTTTTTTTTTAATTATTTTTAATTAATATTTATTATTAATTTGTATATTTATTTGTTGTTTTTTTTTGGTTTTTTTCTTATTTGTTTTGTTTTATTTTAAATCAATAATAATAAATCACATTTAAATAATGTTATATATATAATTTAATAATGTTAAAAAAAACAAAAAAACACAAAATTGTTATTATGCTGGATCTACAATTAAAGCTTTTGTTTTACTCTTTATATGCAGTTTTTACGTACATATCCTATAACAGAGTGTCCTACATCCTATAACAGAGTGTACTGAATAAAATTTGAGGTTAAGGGAAAAACTTTAAGTAAAATAAAATTTTAGCTTTTTCTTTATTTTAACAAATATTAAAGTTCAATATATTTTATTTCTTGAACATTTTAAATTAAGTTGGAAATTATTTTAAAAATATTGCAGCAAAGTGATTAAATCAGCTTATAAAAAAAAAAGTGGTTTATTTTTTTTTTTTTGATTCTATTCAATTATTTGACACTTGAATTTATAAATAGAAAAGGAAAAAAAATTAAAGTTAAAATTTACTTTTTCTACGACTGCTTAACGACTACAAAACGACTACATTTATAATAAATATTTTCATACAATTTAATACATTTTAAATTTACTTTGCCGCGTTGACTGCGTATAGAGAGCGAACAAGATTAGCGTTCATTGTAAATGCAGCATTAAAAATTAATTGAAATTGAATTTTTGTAGTGCAAACTTTTATCATTTATTATTTTACAAAAATTAATTGCGAATCTTTTTTTTTTTTTATTTTAACTAATTTACAAAAAAAAAAAAAAATATTTTCAAAAAAATTTAAACTGCAGCAATAATTTTTTTCCTTTCTCTTTTTTTTTCTTTTTTTTTTTTTTTTAATAATTAAATTATTTTATCACAGATTTTTGCAGTTTTTTTTTTTTTTTTATTTCAAACTTTTTTATTTTAAGACACTTCATTTTTGTTTTTTAGTTTTACCATTTATAAATTTTTGTAAATTAATAAAAAAAAAAAAAAAACAGTTATGATTTTCAGGTAATAATAAAATAATAAAAAAAACATTTACTTTTAAATAAAATAAAACGAATATCAAAAATAACTTAGCAAAATGAATACAATAAATTGTATAATAAGGATAATAACCCGTATACATGTAAACAAGGAACATCTCTTATATTTATATATGTATGTAAAAATTCCAATTCAATTTAAAATATTTAATAGGGGCCATTGTGGCCTAGTGGGTAAGAAGAGCGTATAAAATCATATAAACACAGAGGGAGTGTAGGTTCGAATCTCATACACGCCCTAAGAATAATTCCTCTTTACGAAAAGGAAAGGCTGTGTAATTTCATTGCCAAATTTATGTAAAAGAAGATGAAACTAAAAAAAAAACAAAATATTTATTAAATATGTATTTGAAAGTTCCTGTACCATATATATGTAGACGCTAATGTTTGCTTTAATTAATACTTTAATAAGTGATACATATATATATTCTGCAGGACTGACCGTTTTGTTTTAAAATAAACGAAAAAAAAAATTTGTAAAAACCGAATGGTGTGATTATGGTTATAGATGGATTATAAAATTGTGGTTAAAAAAAATTAATAAATATTTAAAGTATTTTTCTTAATTAATTTTCACCATTAATTAAAATGATTAGCCTACCTTTTTTTAACAAATTTCAATGCATAGGTAAACACTGACGATTAATTTAAAAACTATAACAAAGTAATTAATGTATAGTTCATATCATCTTCAATTTCGAAAGAAAAAGAAATTTGTATGGAGTAAAAAAAAAAAAAAAATAAGAAATCAACAATATTTAAATTAAAATTAAAAATATACAAAATAATTTTTATTCATTTAAATCTATAATATTAATTAAGAAAAATTAAAATTAAATTTTAAAAATAGCTAATAATGAAATTTGATATATTATTCAAAATTTTAATTTTATTTTATTTTTTTGTCTATTAACACCTATATGCTAAAACAATTTAATAAAATACGTGTAATATAATAACTATAATATTTATAATTTCAACCAGGGTTGCCAGATTTTTTTTTTTTTTATTTCAAAACGTGCATAATTTTTTGAAATTTCACATCCAAAACTAAAAATCTTTCTATGGTGACGTAAGAAAAAATTTTAAAAATTAAAGATACTAATATATATCGTAGATTTTTATTTTATTATTTTAATTAAAACTTTAATAATAAAAAAAAAACATATCCGGTTTTTTCAAAAGAATAATAAATGTAATTAAATTTAAAAAACAAAAAAAAAAAAGCAACTTAAAATCGTCATTCAAAGAAAAAAAAATAGCAATCATTTTTAATATCACAAAATAATTCAATTCTATATACATTTTTTTACGGAAAATTTGTTTTTTTTTTTCCTTCTGCATAATTATAATGTTTTTCAAGGTGTGTTATAAAGGGGGTGTCATAAAGCTATATGTCATAAAGCCATATTTTTAAAATAAAGCCATATTCATAAATGAGTCATAAAGCCATATTCCTAATATTCGTGAAATATGGCTTTATTACTTATGGCTTTATGACACCTCACCGCTTTTCAATGTTATAAATACAATATAAGAAATGAAACAACATTTTTACACCTATATGGCTTGTTTCTCTCGTATATTTAAAAAAAAAAAAACAGAAAAAAAAAAAATTAGTGTGCGTTGCTCTCCAGACACAAAAAACAAGAGCAAAGTATGCTAAAATATTACCGTTCAATCTGACAACACTGGTTTCAATTTAAAAATATTCTTTATGTTCATAAAAAATATACATATATTCTATAAATCACATTTCAATTTTATTTATTTAAAAATAAACTTATAAAAACATAAAAAAAAAAAAAAAAAGTAAGAAGAAACTTAAGCTCTCTTTTAATTAAATTTTAATGTTTAATTTACAAAATATTAAAATATTTAATTTTAATTTATTTTCGTTTTATTTTTATTTTTTTTTTTGGTATTTAAAATTTCTGCAAAAAAATTTTTTTTTAAAACTGCTGCATTTATATTTAAATCTGTATTTTTTTTTTTTAATATTAATAAATTTTTATTAAAATATTGATTAAATATAAATTGTAATATAATATTTTATAAAACATCTATTAATTAATTATTTTTATTTAAATATTAATACAAAAATATGATTTTTCAAAAAAAAAAAAAAAGAAAAAAAAAAACATTTCACTTTTTTAAAGAACTTTTTTTTTTTTTTTTTTTTTTTTGTGATTAATTTAAAAAATTTTTTTGTAATATATTTAAAAAAATGTATTTTTGATTATATTTTATGGGATTTTTAAAAATTAAAAATTAAAGTAATAGCAAAAGAATGTTGAATATAAATTTATAAAAGCATTTCATCATCTGTATCTTCATCGGGAACATTTTGTAATAATAAATTTGCTGCATCTTCATGACGTACCTTTAAAATAAAAAAAAACCAAATGAAAAATTTATTATTAATTCTTAAATTTTATTTTAAAATTTAATATGAAATTATAATATATTTACATTAAAAACAGATTAAATAATGGTGCAATTTTTGGAAAAAAAAAAAAAAACAAACAGAAATAAATTAAAAATGTGAGTGTCATAAGAAATTTATTTTATTAACCAAGATTATTCGAAATCGATCCAATAGTATTGTGGTTAATACACAGGTATTTAATTCGAACGGACTCGAACTGGATCATAAAAATAATACAGATTTTTATTATAATATACAATTAATATGTAATATAATTAATTAAAAAATAAGTATAAAGGTATATATATATCATATAAAGGTAAGTATCATATTGATAATAAAATCATAAAATAATGGTAAAATAATTCTTGTATAAGATAATAGATGGCGTAGAAATAAAATAAATATTTACGTTGCATAGTCTTATATATTAGATACAGCCGAGTAATCAACGGCTTATTGAAATTAATAATTTTAGAAACTGAAGCTTAGTCAAATATGAATAATAGTTGATTTAGTGGATGCTCTACGCTTTTTTATAGGAGTGGGAAAAAAAAAAAAAAGATTTGAAACTAAAGATACTAAACTAACTTTATTCAATTGTATAACTTAGTTTTTTATTGCTTTCTTAATAACGGCACTTTTAATTATTTAAATTTTTATGTAAAGATAACTGTTGATATAACTTGTAGTTAAGATAACTGTATAACATAACTCCAATTATTGTTTAAATTTGATTAACGATCGATTAACAATCTAACATTTCTTATACCTTAAATATTGAGAATAAATCTTAATTAAGCGCTTATCTATCTCTTTCTTGTCTCTTAAAACATATTTCTTTCACAAGTTTACAAATTAAAAACTCCTAATTTCAAAAATTCCTAGACATGGTGATGAATGGCTAGGAAACTTTAGAGAAATAATAAATTCTTTTTTTTTTTTGGTTATTAAAGAAGATGCAAAATATCTAAAGAAGAAGTGGAAATAACTTAACCATATTCCGATATTCATAAAATATAAAAATCTCATATTTGAACAAAACTTGAATACATTAATTTAAAAAAAAAAAAAAAAGTTTTCCTGCCATGACATTAAAGGGGTTTAGGATTGATATTATAGCTCGATTTTGAAAATAAACCAGGTGTGGCTGTAAGTGTCGTCAGGGGAATTAACGACAATATTTATTTATTCAATAATAAATTTTGAAAGCTTTTTTCTGAACCCTTTAAATTTTTTAATAATAAATTTTGTAAGCTCTTTGTGAATGGGGTCTCAAAAAACAGATTTCAGTTTTTATAAAACAGACGGACAACATTGTCATATACTTAGTGTTATTCTTTGTAAGATAAATACATTGAATAATCTTAGTTAAATTTATACCAATTCGAGTGTTAGTTTAATGATGCAATAAATTAAACGCAAATATTTCAAAAAATATTCTTTTTTGAAAATGATGGCCCTGATTTCGATAGTCATATCACTTTCATTTTTTATGAAAAACAAAATAGTTATAAAAAAAATGAAATTAATCATGAAAAAATGAAAATAAGCCAATTGCGATAGTTATTTTTTATAAATATTATATTTAAAATTGTGAAAACTTCTCGTTTGGAAATTGTTAAATGACTAATTGTAAAAAATGGATTAAGGAAAACCACTATCCACCTACGGAAACGTACCACATTGTGCGAATATTTATATGTGTGTGTGTGTATGTATTTAAATGAATAGAGGGATTTCTATAAGCAACATACGATTATGCAATAGCATATAGATTGAAAGAAATCACTATATTTTGCGAATAAGAAGTTGCACCGACATAATTTCAAAAAGGTACTGACAGATTTTATAGGAAAATTTAAATATAGCAAAATAAAAAAGTTCGACTTTTAAGCGTTAAAATTAAGGAGCCATTTCTGGGGACTTCTTTCTTTTTTTTCCTCCTTTTTTTTTTTTATTTCTATTACAATATCGGGGTTTAAATCACATCGTACAGTACAGTTTTTTAAATCACATCGGTCCGACTTCTTGCAAGATACGAGGGCTTCTCCAAAATAACAGCCGATAAGAAAAAATAAAAAAGTATTGCCGATTTAAAAAAAAAAAAAAATGCATGAGTAAATCACTATACCCGTACGATAGGATCGGGTATAATAAAATTACTCCTCCGTTTTAATTTCAAATTCCATTTCATTTTTCCAGGCTATTTAAAATTTCAAAAAATTATTGAAATGATTTTGGTCATTTTCAATTTTATGAAATGACTATCGAAATCAGCGCCACCATTGTTCAGCTTAGATATTATTATAATTTAAACTTATTCTAATATTAAGTTAATTGTTTTTTTTTTCTAATTAAAATGAAATTCTAATAGTTTTTTTTTGGTTTTTTTGTTTTTTTTTTTTATGTGCAAAAATAAGAAAATTTGTATAATTTAAGTTGCAAAACAATTAAAATTTAATGATTAAAGGTTATGTTTTATAAAAAGAAAATATTATAAAAATTTCATACCCATTTATGTTTTCTTTTGTATTTTTGGATATTAGATTTTTTTTTTTTTACATATTATTAAATTGGTTTTCTTTTTTTTTAATTATTTGATTTTATTTTTTTTTTTGAAACGAAAAAGTTCTTTCACATATGAAATTCCAATTCCTAAACATTTCCGTTCGGTTGTGTATAAAAAAAAAAAAAAATTGAAAAAAAAAATTAAAATTCCATTTTAATTTGAAATTTGTTATAAAAAAAAAAAGAACAGTAACAATTAAATGCTTTAATAAGGGCGTGAGTACAATAAGGGCGTGAGGTCTTTTAAGCCCTCTTTCATATTGTTCAATTAAAAGATGGCAGTGACATCTCTGATCTTACTAACAAAACTTCATTTTCATTGAATAACGCTATGCGGCGTTCGAGAACTTTAAAAGATATTAATTTTAACGCCCTTTTTGCATTAAACGTCAAATGAATCAACGGTATTTAAAAACGGTTGAACCAGTGAGAGAAAGAGCAAAAAAAAAACTGTCTTATCTCTACAAAATATATGCGTCCATAAAACACCGAATGGTAAAAAAAAAAAACCTTTTGAGCATATAATGAATGATAAAGTTAGTGATTCAAATAATGATGAGTCAGACGAATAAATTTTTTGAAATTTTTATGATATTTTGAATAATTTTTATTTTAATTTAATGAATTTGTGTACATTAATTTTTTCCTTATATATGCAAAAAGAGACTTTCGAATATATTTTTATTAAAGCTTTTTTCTCTAAATCTGACAAATTTTTGAACTAATCAAAATCTAGTTCTAGTAAGAGTAATCAAATTCTACTAAATCTAGTCCTTCTAAGACTAATCACAATTGTCCTCTCATTAAAAGAAATTATGTATTGCGTTAAATGTTGTAAAATAAAACAACTCAAAATGTTTAATTCTGTTTTTCTTAAAAGACATTTTTTTGGTATACGCCTTTATTGCCCCCAATGTTTCAATACCTATTATTACCAATTATTAATATCTAATTAAACAAAATATAAAATCTATATTTAATAAAATAAATCTATGATAATAATTTAATTATTTTCGAGATATTCATTATTAAAACAGAATATTAGCGCCCCAAAACTTTTATGTTATCCTACATAAAAGTTTTCGCACCCAAGTGACTATTAGATTGTGAAAAACAAACAATAATCGTAAAACTGAACACAATGATTATTTTCATTTACTGCTCAATTTATTAATTTCTATTGGATGTAGCCAATGAAATGAGCTACATCCAATAGAAATTAATAAAATGATGGTGCATTTTATGTATCATCGAATTATTTTGAGTGGGCAAATTCTTGATTTTTTTTATTTTTAACATCTTTTTGGGACAAAATCTTGGGACAAAATCAGCTACTCGTATGTAATCAATGAAGGCTTTTATAATTTTCAAATTTTGATATGAAAATGTACCTTGAGATAAAGCATTGTATAGAATTTCAGATCATTAGATGCTTTGTAAACAGAAATGTAGTCATTAAATGATGTTTAACGAAAATATAAATAAATAAAGAGAATTGGAGTAAATTTGAATTAAAGGATAGACAAAAAAAATGTATTAAACTCAAAGTATCTTTATCCTAAAATGTAGAAAATAAAATAAATATTTTAACTTGCTTCTGTTCCAAGAGATAAACCACTGTTATATGAAGAATAACTAAAGCACGCCGACAAACTAGCTACCCTTTCAATAGAAGAACTAATAAATATCAAAATTGAAAATTTTTTTCTAAGGTAACCAATTATACCTAGCGACAATATAAAGAAAAATATCACCGCAACTGATCCCGGATAAATGGTTTCATTTATAAGTAGAAATAAATCGATGATATCTTCGTAAAAAAAAAATCTATATATAATTTTAACGCGATATCTATATCGGGAACACGAACTTCCTTATAAAATGTTTTGATAAGGGCTCTAAATAGGATAAATTCACTTTAAATGTAAAATTTTTGTAGTTAAAAATCGATTTAGGAAAGAAAAATATTACTACTATAAATAAGAGGTAGAGCAATGAAGTGAGACAGTTAATCAATCGAGAACAGTTTTATAGCGTAAAATTTAAATTAAAGTAAAAATTTAAGAGATGAAACTGTAGATTTACTCTTTTTCCTATAATTAAAACTTACAGAAAGTCCTTCAATATAACAAACATTTATATAAAAGAACAAAAAATGTTGATAAAAACATTTTATAAGAATTTTAAAGAACAAAAATAATATAAAAGAAGAAAAAGCGGCAGAATTTTTTTTTACCTTTATTTAACCTAACCTAATTTAGAAGATAGAAAAGCGGGGATTTGTCCTCAAAAATTGAAATATTGTTATTTTTAAACAACTACAAAGTAATTTTAGACACCTATATACGAGTATATATTTTTTTTTAAATAAAACGCAAAAATTAAACATTCAGCATTATGGGTTTTTTACATAGGTTCTCATTAAAATTGAAGACAGTATCTCTTCATTTTTAATATCTGTTCTTATATATCAAATTTTAAGAAAAATTACAAATTTTAATGTAAACCATGTTAGCTAAACTGTTTGTATTATCTTTCGAAAAATGTACGCCTTTAAAACGATTGATTTAGATACCAACCATTCATTCTGCAATGTTTTAATCTTGTTTTCAAAAATTTTCTTTTTTAAAAATTCTCTATTTGCTTCAAAAACTCCTTTTTTAAGAAGAACTGTTCTCTTTTTATAACAAACAAAAAAAAAACTTGTCTTAGGTCTTAAAGTTGGTTAGAAAATAAGCGTCCCCAATTTTTTTAGTGGGATTTAAACGGCACGCCTATTTTATTGGGATCCTCAACAAAATCCCAAAAAAAAAAATTTTTTAAATAGTCGTGGTTGCTGCAAAATGTATATATGAAAAATAATAAGGAGTGGATTTTTCCAAAGTATAAGCTTAATGCAGAGGTTGTTTTTTTTTGGTTTTGATTTTGGGGTTCAGCATTTTTCAGTCCTTTCCTATTTTAATATATATTTGACAGAATAAACGAAATTTCGAAAAAGGAGATTTTGAAAAAGAAGATTTTGAAAAAGTAAAGTTTGAAAAATGAAGATTTTTTTAAAATGAGATTTTGTAGTAGAGCTTGTAATAGTAGGTACTACTGAACAAATGTATTAATCCGAACACCTATCATACTGACCAAATTGGTTATCAAAAATCAAATTTATAAATATTATATTTTGTTAAAGAGGACATGTTTTAATTTTAAATATGAGATTTCTAAAGTAAATCTTCTATATAACTAGTTACTCACTATAGTTACTCACTAAATATACTCACTAATTTTATAAATAATTTTTTTTTTTTTTTAATCATTCATATTTTAAACTTATCTTCATCATCTTATAAAAATAATTATAAAAAAAAAAAAAAAAATTAAATTAAATTAAAATCAACTTACCCGACTATATTGTACACCATTATTTGAATTCCTTGTTAGTACACCACGTATTTTATTCCGAATATTTTCATTTCGTAACAGAACTAAAACACATCCAATAAATAAGGCGAAACAGAATAAAAATGTTACAATTATTCCTGTTGTTTTTGTAAAATGTTTGTTTGTTATTATAAAATGTTGTCATATGTTGCACAATGATAACGTTTTTTTTTTTTTTTTTTTTTTTGTTTTACATCAGAATAGAATAGCAGTGGCAGTACAGCACAACAGCACAGCGGGCGTTATCACGTAAAACAAAGCACAAAACAAAAGGGAAAGAAAAAACGCACGTACCCCAAAATTATCGTTAAAAATGTTACATAGAAAGAGATAGAAAATAAGAAAAAAAAAAATTAATTATGTTTTCTATTCAACATCATCATTGTAAAATATAAATGTGAAACATAGTAGATAATGACAAACAGGCATATGATATGTACATTATATGTATATATAATATGTATCTTTATATATGATTATGGTATGTGCCTTTTGAAATCCTTGCGGGAAAAAAATCTGTTTTTTTTTTTTTTTTTTTTTTTTTAATTTAACATTATTTTACAAACTATGTTTCAAATATTTTTGTTCGCTCTCTTACAAAAGAGATTAGTGGGAACATATTGTATAAAAAAAAATATAAAAAACATGTATTTAGAATAGAAGATAAAAAAATAAGGATAAAACAAAAAAAAAAATAATTTTTTTACCTGAAGCTGACATAGATCCAGAATCAGTATTTTTATTATTGTTATCATCTGTTGTAGTTTTATTTGTTGGTTTTGTTGTTGGTGTTGATTCAGGTTCAACTGATGAAGATTTTTCTGTAGGTGTTGTTGATGTTACAATATCTATTGTTTTACCTTTTATTGTTGTTGCTGCATTTGTTGGTTTTACTGTTGTTGTTGTTGTTGTTGTCGTTGTTGTTATAATTTTTGGATTTTCTCCTGTTATTATTGTTTTAGTTGTTAATGTTGGTGTTATTTCAGCATTATTTTTATTATTATTATTGATTGCAATACCAAAAAATGGACAAATATCTGGTGCATTTTGTGTAATTACCAATGAACAATTATTACCCTGAAAATTGAAAAATTAATATAATAAAAATTTGAGTAATAATTAGAATGTTAATGTCAGCATGCCGTAAAACTTACATAAATACAAAATTTATTCTTAGGTTAATGGAAAAGTACATATATTAGATTAGAGTAAAATCAAATAAAGAAAATTCAGATGGATTCAAATTTACTGCAGTTTAAAATTCTAATTAATTGGTTATTGTATTTTTTTAACGTACATACAGGGTGTGCCTCAAAATGTTCAAATATTTCAAGAGTTCCCGAGACTAAAATCTATAACAAATGTTATGAGAAGGGAGGAAGGGTACCACCCTTATTATATAAAATTTGTAATCCTTTATCCTAAGTAATATTTTCGCTAAGTCTTATAGTTTTAAAAATTTATTTAGTAAAAAGTAATTACCCCCAAGACAATAAATTCTTTAGCAGAGATTAGTTATTAACGTATTTTCTGTTCAGTATATATACTTCAGAGATATAATAAACTTTCTTTACAGTTTAAGTACTCTTTAAATCTCTGTAACAAAAACTAATAATTTTCCACCGTCTTTTCGATCAACCAAATATTTATGAACTAATGATCTTTATTTCAAATATTGACGCCTATAATTAACTATGCAAAATGTATACGATTTCCTAAATTAACGGTTCCACTTACTTATTCCCTTTGCGTTTATTTGATGTTATAATAAACAAGTAAATAAAATACTTTCGATACTAAATTTGCGCCTTATGGTACACCTTCTCCATCTTCCATGGTACACCTCTTCTCCATTCCCCTCAACAAGGTTAAATGGTTTATGTTGTTTTTGCCTTTCTTTTTCAGTATAACTTAAACAGCTTCATTTTATCTTTCTCACCTTTTTAATATGGGTCTATTAACGTCAACAAATTTTTATTTCTAAAGATGTTGGGGCAGAATTCTATTGTGCATCTGTTACCGTGCAATCGATTAATAAAGACTTAAATGTTCTCGATTAGACTCTTGAAACCAAACATGCTTCGCTTACTTAAGTCCAGTTCAAGTTTCCAATTAGTTTTTGGTTTGACGTTTCATTCGCGTTTGTGTTTTTTTTATAATAGATTTCATTTGCAAAAAATAGGAATTAAAATAACAAAGGAAACGATAAAAAACAAAAAAAAACTCTTCAAAAAAAATAAAAAAGAATCATTATCCTTTTTTCCTTTTTTTAAAGTATTCTTGACTTATAATCGAACAATAATCCAACAAAAATAAAAATATATAATTTTTTTTATTATCATATAGCATTTATATATAAAAACACAAAAAAAAAAAATATATTTTGCCATTATTAAATCCTTTAAAATACTTTAATCCTTTTTAATTTTTTGCCATTATATTCTTTTTAAGTTTTATTTGTTAAATTTAATTTTATTTTTTTATTTAATACAGTAAAAATACAGGATATGTTTATATGAAATTGTACAGAAAAAGAATTATTATTATTTTTTTTTTTTTCAGAGTTCGATATGACAAAGCAAGCATAAAAACTATTTAAATTTTTTTTAATAGCAAAAAAATATTTAAAAAAATATATACATATTATATGTATATTTAAATAATTTTGAATAGAAATAATTTAAATTAAAGACTAACATTCAAATGAATTTTTTTTTTTTATTTTGTAACAATTTAAGTTAGTTGTACTACAGTAACTATTGGTATCGTATTATGAAGGACATTGATACAAAACTTAGTTATTTCTTCTACTTTAAAGTATTATTTTGGATTTGTATTTTGTTTTATTTAGGTAATAAATTTTCATTTTTGGAATACTGTTATTTGCAAATATATTTAAATCAAAAGAAACACCAGTTTTGGATCAGCACCTCAAATATCATCAAAGAATCGCTACGTTACGACCACCTCATCATCAGAGAATCACTACTTGCCGTTCTTTAAGGTGGATCTACACTTGGAGATTCTGTAACAACGACGTACCGTAATGGCAATATATTTCTATTTACATTATATAAACGCAGGATTTTACGACGACTTTTGTTTTGTTTATTTACAAAATAAAATAAAATTCTCCTTACCACGAAATCACATATATATAACGACAGTGTGATTTTATTTTATTTTTAATATATTAATTTTATTTTAACTATGAATTTTTTATAAATATATGTTCTTACTAACCCGACAACGACAACATGAGGACATTCTGCCCGCAAAAAAATATCTTTAAGAAGGATATTATGTTAAATATCGGTATGGTATGAAAACGTCATCACATCGTCTTCCTGATGTGATGTAGTATGAATATGTTCGTAAGAAATGCATTGTATAACTAAAACTTATGTCACGGCGTCGTTACATAAGTTACAACTGTTACATAATTACAACTGTAATTAAAATCAATCTTTATAGTGCAAAATCTTACAGTATATACAATACTATAGAGTTTAATAGTCTTATATTGGAATATTATCTTTAACACTTTAACAAAATAATTCTGCAAATACACAATCACATTCTCAAAAATTTTAGATATCTAACTTTAAAACAAAGGATGTTCAAATTTGTAAAAATTAAAAGAAATATACATTGCTAGAGTATGGATCAAGATTAAAGATTTACGAATGCAATTCTTAGAAATCCATTTCTATTTTTCATTATAAACCTCGATTTTCATAAAACAGTTTATTAGCTTTTAATAAATTGATTTAATTTAAACATGTTTATATATATATCAAAAATATTTATTTTAATAAGTACAATCAAAAAACTCATTTAAACTCAGTATATAATAATAGAACGATAAATTAGAATTTAAATATTTAATTGTAAAGAAACAGGAAACAATGGCATTACACTTGGTTCTTTTATAATCCTTATAAAAATTCATTTAACACGATAATAAACTTAAAATGTTTTAAAAGTTAAAAATGATTATTAAGGCGCTTACTTACAATAATTGTTTTTATTTTTTTATCACTACTTTTTAAGTAATTTGAAAAATTAAAAAAAAAAATTATAAAAGAGAAACTTATAACAGAGAATAAAACAAAAAATAAACTTTGCAACTTCAGTAATAAGAAAATAATAAACCCTATGTCTACCATTTTAATAATTATGAAAAAAAAAAAAAATCGAAACTGCTAAACATTTTTTTCATAATTTTTCTTTTTCTTTCAAATTTTCCATGACTAAAAAGAAAATTCGCAAAAAAAAATAACGTTTTACTGCATTAACATTTTTTCATAAATTAAAGTAAATGTCATGATTATTTTTAATTATATTTTTTTTTTTCTATTTATGCCAAAATTCTCCACATAAACTTTCCCCAAAAACAAAAAAAAAAACAAATTAAGGGTAAAACAATTTACAAATTTTTTATTTTACATTTTAAATGGTATTTCTATTTTTGCAAAGGGTTTTATCAACATTTTCATCAATTATCCGGTTCAAGCTCCTCTCCCTCCCTTTATATTCGAAATTTATCGAAACATCGAGCAAAATTTCTTAATCTAACCATTAGGTTTTAAATAAATTGCAAAACGTCTGAACGATTAATGTCCCTTAAGTATAAACTAGCAGAGTATCCGGCGTTGCCCGGAGTATTTTATTGGCTTTGTGAAATAAAAATTATTAACTTTTGTTTCTGCGTTAATATAATTTAATTAATATAGTTAACTTATTAGTTATTACTATGCATTTACAGATGCTGGTAGTTTATATTCTATTTTTTATTAGATTTAGTTAAATTGAATAAACAGAGCCAAGAATTAGAGACAATTCTTCTACAAAAAATTTTTAAAGGAATCAATAATCTATTGACTACACAATAACGGCGAAGTGAATTTCCACAATATATTCTTTAATACCGAGATATAAAATGGCATTTCAATTATGACCATAATGCTGTACATTTTTTTTCGTAAGTAATGTCACTTTATGTTTTTGTGAATTATCCTTTTAAACATATTTTGAAAAATTTGCTATTAGGTTCGCTCTGTCAATCCGTCTGTTTACAAAACTTATATACTGTTTAATAAAGAGCAATGAAATATTAACTATGCACAGGTCTCTTAAAAGAGTAATGTTGTAGAACAACTTTTTTATGTACCCTCACCGTTGGAGATCCTACAGCACCGACACCTCTTCAAATTTTGAAAAAACTTCTTTTGAAATGCGTACATTTCAGGTTCTGTTTAACATATTTTCAATATAAAAAAAAAAAATACATGATTGTTTTTTACCTTTATAAATCAACCAGAATTTTTTTTTCGTTTAGTTTTTCTAATTATGTTTCCAAATTGATTGGCTAAAAATATGTGTAAAAATTGTATATGAATAAGAATGTAAGGTTTTCTGTTCTTTAAATATGTATGTACTCATTTTTGATTAAATGATGTACAGAAATGTGAATATGTTTTCTAATTTAATTGATTAAGTTTATAGTATTTTTAAATATACGGATATTATACATACTATATGTACATATTTCAATGATATTTTATGGGAAACATGTTATACACATGCATCTTATATTGGTAGACCACATATAAAGACCACATTTAAGTAATGCATTTCTGAATGATGACATGATGATTGTCTAATGTAGGAGATTGTTTCTGTTTTTTAAAATCGGCCGAAAATTTCATATTGTTAAGACTTAAAAACAGTATTCTTAAGATACTTAGTAAGGTTACTTTAATTACTGTTCTATATTAGAAATTTGCATTGAAAGGTTTTTATGGAATATTAGAAACAGTATAGATAAAAGTAAAGAATGTTGGAAATATCTTTTTAATAATAATAACAATACACAAAATTAGGCAAAATATTATTAGTAAGTGCTCGTGCGGAAATGGATTAACAAACGTTAACAAACATTTTGTCACAGGCTTTATTTAGAACCATAAATTCATCCTCCCAAATTAGACCGAAATTAGAAACAAAAATTTTTTTTTGACAGTCTATCGTGTCGAAATGTGTTAATGCATCACAACAAAATTTATTGTATGAGTTTGTCTGCCAAAGTGCAATACTTGTGCAAATTTTCAATTGATTAAATCGTTTAAGCATAACAACAAAAAATGAGACACTTCATGGCCTGAAGCCTGATGGGTTAATGTATCGTAACCAAATCAACTCAGAAATCTTTTGTTATAAAGACCTACACTTTTGTAAATTTTCAACTCAATTGGTAAAACCGTGTAAGTGCGAGAACAAAGAAATTAAAAATTTTTATTGAGCCCTGGTGTCGAAATGGGTTAATGGATCGTAACTAAATCTCCTCAGTGAGATCCTGTGGTAAAGAGCTACACTTTTGTAAATTTTCAAATCAATTGGCAAAACCGTTTAAGCGCGACAACAAAGAAATTGAAAAACTTCATTGAGTCCTGGTGCCGAAACGGGTTAATAGATCGTAACCAAATCAACTCAGTGAGCTCCTGTGGTAAAGAGCTAGACTTTGATAAATTTTTAACTTAATTGGCCAAACAGTTTAAGTGTTAGTTGTCGCACTTTTAAATTACAAAACTTCACTGACTCCTGGTGCCGAAACGGGTTAATGGATCGAAACCAAATCAACTCAGTGAGCTTCTGTGGTAAATAGCTACACTATTGTAAATTTTCAACTCAATTGGTGAAACCGTTTAAGCAGGACAATAGAAAAATTTAATGAACTTCATTCGGCTCTTCTGCCCAAACGGGTTAACGGAACTTCATAAAAATTAGTCACAGGCTTTTTTTTGAACCATAAAACCACCATACAAAATTGGACATAAATCGGAAACAAAAATTTTTTTGGAAGCCCGCCGGGCCGAATCCGGCTAACATATTGAATCCAAATTTCTTCGGTACCTGTCCAATGATAAGAAGAATATTTGTTTAAATTTTCAACTCAATCGATCAAACCGTTTAGGCAGGACAACGAAAAAACGGCTCTCGGGCTCTCGGGCCGCAATGGGTTAATGAACCAAAACACCATATAGCCTATAACATTTTCCGGGGTCGTAGAAATGTTCCTGCAAAATTTGGTTGCAATCGGACTGGTGGTTTTTACGTGAAAAGGGCACAGACAAACAAACAGAATTTCTTCCTTATTTATTAGATAAAGCAAAAAACAAAAATATACTAAAATTTTGACGCAGATGGATATGGCAGAGCGGTTAAAGTGCTGAACTCTCATTTGGGAATCATTCCTATAGATTTGAATCTCTGTCAAAGTAAAAATGTTTTTATCTGGATTTTTCGGTTTCAAACTAATTGCCCATTCAAACTCAGTTTCAAACTAATGCCAAAAAATAATTATTGGTACCTATTTTATACATCAATAAAAGGCGAAATATAAACCTATGACCAATAATAAAAAACAATTATCTAATATCAGATGTAAAGTAATTCCAAGTTAACTCGAAGATTAATAAACGACTCTAATCTGTACCTAAACAAATATTAAAATATTTAAATATAAAGAAACAGTTTTTATTATAACCTTATAATTAATATATAAAATTATAACAAATAGAAATTGTCTTAATTGCAATTTAAACAATTAGATATATGATAAGGCCGAACTGTGTCCCATTTTTCTTGTAGCGCCTTCTCTGTGATTATCCATTTTGCTTTTTGATAGGATTAATTTTATGGGACAGTTATTATATGTAGAAGAACTGATTGAAGACTGACTATTATTTAAATGTACTTTTAAGTTCATATAGAATCAAATATAAGTACTAGTAAGTATGGATTTACAAAGTTATTCATTCTTCTTTTTAGTCAGAAAAAAATATTAGGAAAATTATATGATTAACGAATCATCAACTTTTATGATAACTTTGGATAATTTTCAAATACTGTACAAACTAATATTTTGTACCTGATTAAAAGAAAACTAAAACGAAAAACACACTAGTGTGTGTTAACTGTTAATTCTAGGATACCCATTATCTGTGTTATTTCCAAAAAATGTAATTAACTTTTAGCAAATTTAAGGTATCTGACTTAATTAAGTGTCGAGATATATTTAAAATTAAATAAATTTCAGAGTTGTATGACAGCATTTGATCTAGCATTTTTAAATACTAAGATATAAGAGCATATAAATTTCATAGCGATACGAATCTGTTGCGTTAGAATGATCAAATTTTGTAGTAATTGTTGGGCATAAAATTTAACTTCTTTTGAGAAAATTTAAATACCCACCTTTTTTATATAGTTACTGAGTCATTTTCATATAAAAAAAAAAGATGTGGTGCGACAGCTACCTGAATCTTTTGTGCTAGATGAACCAAATTTTAGGCCGTTCGCATTTTTTTTTTTTATCATTTACAGCATTAAAGTTAATTTCTTCGGATACCTATATTAATTAGTTACTCAATTATATTGGTATACAAAAAGAAGTTGTACATCAGCTACTTAAATCTACCGAGCCTTACTTATTCAATTCCAATAACAATAAACTGGCATTTACACAAAAATATAAAGGGTAAACATTTCAGAATTCTAGCTTTATTATTTTTGAGTTACTGTAGGGACGAATGAATGCGCATAGCTAAATCGACTCAAAATTCTATCCTAAGTAACAATATACATATATATACATATACATATATATTTTCTATATCAATGGCGTCTTTTTTAAGGTGTCATAAATGTAATAGCAAATTTATTATACTCTCAAAACTATGTTCGAACTGGTATAAAAACTCATTAGCAGTAACAAAAATTTTATTTTTACCAAACTAAAACTTAAAAATGGTCTAGATATAATAATTTCTCATTTCTTTTTAATAATAGCTTTTGCAAATCACGTTATGTGACTTGTTTTATGGTTTCCTCAAATGAAACAAAAAAAAAAAATCCTTTATGAAGTCTTTGCATTATTTCCTTTTTTTTTTTCTTTTTGCTTTTGTTTTCATCATACATTTTAGAATAGAACTTTTAGTTTTGTTTACTTTGTGGTTTTTATATTCAACCAAGCTATTGTGAATTACCCAGTGTAATAATTATAAATTTTATGAATGGTAGTGTGATGGATGATGGTTTGAAAATAACAATGGATAAATGCCTATAAAAGAAATAACAGAAAAAATAAAAAAGGTGTGATGAACGCCAAATAGGTAAAACCGCTGCAATGAACCCATCTGCATTATCCTGTTGTTGTCACAATGAAAAAAAAATCTCCAATGCAATTTCTATACACTTTTTTGTATGCTTTCCTTTCTTTTTAAAAATTTTTTATTCCATTTAATCCTTTCTCTTTAGTTTATTTTTTTATTTTTTTAATGAGGGCATGTGAGGGCATATTAAGGTCTATTGCAATATCTTTTGATAAAATAGTTGAACTGTTTTAGTTTAAATATTAAAACAAAAACAAAAAATTAAAATAAAAATGAAATAGTGTTCAGAATTTAAGTAATGACAGAAAAAATAATTAGCAAAATTTATGAGTTTACAAAACCTATGAGCCATTCATTGTGAATGAAAAAAAATCCGTCTCTTTTAAAATTAATTTTTAATAGTTGAAATGAATTAAAAGGCAAAATGATCGTTTAAATATATATATATATATATACACAGCATTTATATAATTTTAAAAAATCGATTTTATGAAGACTAATTCGACTTCAGAATAATTTTTGGTTTTCTTTTACAAAATTTACACTTTTGAAATTTGATTAAAGAAAATTTTACTTTGTGCAAGAACCATAGAATAGGAAAATATAATGTTTTTTATTAACACAAAATTTTTTTTTAATAAAAATATACAGTTATACATAGGCATGAGAGTGATTTCATGTAATTTTAAAAACAAAACCTTAAAAAAAATAAGAATATTTTAGTCAAATATGTGAAAACCATTCTACTGTACATTAGCAAAACTTACTTATGTCACACATATTAAAGAACAGACTACGATTAATAGGCTTTTCATTAACACATGCCTTTGGAACATAAAATATTATATATTTTGTTCGATATCCAATGAGAATTTCTAGGCGTTCAATAAGGCTTTCTAGGCAATTAATAGCATTCAGCATAACAAATCAAAGAAATTAAATGAAGATCTATATATTGGACAAAAAATAAATGTTAAATTAGAATCCGCAAGCCTCCAAAGGTTAACTCTCTCAACTTAGCAACATTTGTTGTATTAGAACAGTTCCTGTAAAACTAAATACGAAAAATATTATACCGCATTATCGATTTATTCTTCTAATATAGAAAATAAAATTATTCTAAAAAAAAACCTGACAATATAATTTAAGAATTTAAAAAAAAAAAATTCTAATTCTAATACGGTTTATACACTAAGCAACAGTTGCCATAATCGGCTGTTGAAATCAGTTTCTCATCTACAACAAACTGTAGCAATTGTTGCTGAAATTTTATTTTAAAATAAAAATAAAATAATGAAATGTCAATGTTAATATCAATTTAAAATTATTTTAAACAACTATATCAGAAACTAAGCAACATATTGCAACAACTTTGTTGACGACTAGATAAAATCAATATGTTTTAATTTTCGTGTGGAAATTTCAATAATTTGAATTTAGTTAAGTAACTCGGTGACACTACAAGCAACTTTTTAGACAAAACGGCTAATTACAGTAACTGGTTACTTAGTGTTACTATAATAAAATTTTTTCTTATAGGTAGTCATTTCTCATTTTTTTTTATTGGAAATAAAACAAAATGTAGAAATTATGACATTTCAAAAATACGATATAACAAAACTTTATAACAATAAAACACAAAATATAAAAAAAAAATATATATTAAATTTTCACACTATCAGTTTTCAATTTTCACAATGAACATCAAAAACAAAAAAAAAAAAAAACAAAATAAAATAAAAACAAAATAAATGTAGAGTATTTTCCATTTAAAAGACAATTTTCAGATTTCAAAAAATTTCCAGAGATGTCTGAAATTTTCTTTTTATGTTTATTTGTACATATAACAAAGAACAGAATACAATAATTACTGCATTTTCCATCATCATGTTAATGGATATGAAATTGAATTTCACATTTTATCATTAAAACAAAAAAAATCAGCTGTTTCCACCACAGAACCGACCGCCACTGCACGAAAAGTACAATGCCAAAATTTATAGAATTTTTACAATAGAATAATTTATATCAAAGCAAAATAACAAAAACATTCATTCATACATCCATTTACATTATTATGTAATGTACATGATTTTTTTTTCATTCAAAAATATTAGAAGTAAAAAATAATAAAAACTGTAAACAAATACCAAACAAACATAATATTAATATTGAATCTGCTAACAAAAATTTTACCATTTTAATTTTATGTCATCAACAAAAGAATAATATGCATGGTTAAGTACATATATATAAGTATATAAATTTTTAGAGATATAAAAAAAAAAAAAAAAAATTGTTCATATTGTAAATTCATATGGAGTGTTATGTATGAAATTTGAACTTAGAAAAAAAATTAAATAAAAGTTAGTCGGATCAAAAAATGTTCTATAGCAAAGTTGTTGCTCTTTACTTGTGTAACAACTTTTTCTTAATAATTTTTCTCATAAAATTTTTCTCTTAGAAATATTCGTAAAAAACTTAAACAGTACACTATTAAACTACTACTTACGGTTGTCCGATTTCCTCCTAAAGCTAATCAACCCGAGATATTTACGTCAAAACCTTAAATATTAAATTGCAAAAAATTCCTCTCAGTCGTTTAAGCTGTACACGTGCGCACAGATATACCCACACACACACACGCACACAGTGGGACATCATGCTAAAAAAAAATAGCCTTCTCCACACCAGAGTAGTCCATATTTGCCAAAATCTCGGGTACAAATTTTTAGTATGAAAACAATACCTACCTTAAACATAATTGTGTGCGGTCGGTAAAAAAGTTCATTAATACGATCATTATTTGTATATTATGTATACATATATATATATATATATATGTATATGTATGTGCGGTCATTGTTCATATTTATATTTAACATCAATTAAATGTTATAAAAGGAATAATTGTATGCATTTTAAAACCATTTTACGTGTATAAATTAGTCTGTTACTATATTGAATGTTATTTATATACATGCATTACAATGCATACACCATGATTTATCTGTTACTATACTAAAATTTTATGATAAATTATTTAAATGTTCATTTTTCGTTGTATCCTTGTCGCATATATTTATATATGCGAATTAATCGTGTAATTATTGTCCTTAAGCATTTTTACCCAATTAAATGCATTCAAATATATATAGAAATTGTCATGATGATAGTAATCTTGATCAAAATTATTAATTAATACTTTATTTAATAAACAAAAAGATATTTAAAATTCAAAAAATAATTTCATTTTTCATAGGGACATCATTAAAAACATGCGAAAAACCCTTTATCTTTTTTTCAAAAAAAAGGATTATAAAATTTAGTTCGTTTTTTTTATAATAATTTCTAGTTTTTTTTTTTTTTTTTTTTTAAATAAAGCCGAAAATGTCCCAAAATGCTAAATTAAAAGTCTTAAATTTTAAATTTTTATTATATAGCACAAAAGATACAACCAACGGAAGAATAATTCTTGAATTTCATTCCCTTTTAGAATATTAATCAGCGATGAAACAAAATATTTTAAGCGTTATTTTTTTTTTTAGTACATTTCAAGAAAAATTTTTTAACAAAAGCACTAATTAATTTCATTCTAAGGATCTGATCTTCTGCCAATTTACATTCGAAACTTCTCTACATTCTTTGAAACAAAACAATGAATTTTTACCATTAGTTCATGCTGCAGTCCCCATGCCTCATATTAATAATAAGTCTTATATTCAAATATTATTCAAATTGAACTTCAAGTGAATGTTTTCTCAATCTGAATTTTCGCATTTTTACATTTATAAATTTCTGTATTAATTTTTGATAGAAATTTTTAGATCTTATGAAAACCTTACATCCTATTTTTAAGATAAGTATTAAAAGTTTATTATACCCTACACCTAAAGTATAGGGTATATTAACTTTGGTATGGTGTTTGTAACCACCAAAAGGAAGCGAGTTAGGTATAGACATGTATATATATTCTGAATCAGGATCACCGCCGGAGTCGATTTAGCGATGTCCGTCCGTCCGTCCGTCCGTACGCACGATAACTCAAAAAATAATGATGCTATCTTGATGAAATTTATATAGTAGGTTACTAATTACGAAAGAAAGGCTAAGTTCGAATCTGGACAAAATCCGTCCATGGGTTCGGATTCTGGAAGCTTCCGAATGATTCCGGGCTTTTGGAAATAATCTCCGCAAACGAGATTATCTCCAAAAGCAACAAAGATAGAACCTTCAAATTTTGTACAATGATGTTTCTTCCCGTTCGATTTATGTCTCTGAAATTTAAGAGGATTTGGTCCATGGGTTTGGGTTTTGGAAGCTTCCGAACGAGCACCAGAGCAAATGAGATTATTTCCAAAACCAACAAAGATAGAACCTTTAAATTTTGTACAATGATGTTTCTTCCCGTTCGATTTATGTCTCTGAAATTTAAGAGGATTTGGTCCATGGGTTTGGGTTTTGGAAGCTTCCGAACGAGCACCAGAGCAAATGAGATTATTTCCAAAACCAACAAAGATAGAACCTTTAAATTTTGTACAATGATGTTCCTTCCCGTTCGATTTATGTCTCTGAAATTTAAGAGGATTTGGTCCATGGGTTTGGATTTCGAAGCTTCCGAACGAGCACCAGAGCAAATGAGATTATCTCCAAAACCAACAAAGATATAACCTTTAAATTTGGCAGGGTGGTGTTCTTTCATGTTTTATTTAAGTCTCTGAAATGTGAGAAGATTTGGTCCATGGGTTCGGGTTTTGGAAACTTCCGAACGAGCCCCAGAGCAAACGAGATTATCTCCAAAACCAATAAAGATAGAACCTTTAAATTTTTTATAATGATGTTTCTTCCAGTTTGATTTATGTCTCTAAAATTTAAGAGGATGTGGTCCATGGGTTTGGATTTTGGAAGCTTCCGAACGAGCCCCAGAGCAAATGAGATTATCTCCAAAAACAACAAATATATAACCTTTAAATTTGGCCGAATGGTGTTTTTTCATGTTTGATTTAAGTCTCTGAAATTTGAGAGGATTTGGCCATGGGTTTAAATTTGAAAGAATTTGAACCGTGGATTCGAATTTTGGAAGCTTCCGAACGAGCCGCAGAGCAAATGAGATTATATCCAATACGAACAAAGGTAGAACCTTTGAATTTGGTACAATGGTGTTCTTTCGTGTTTGATTTATGTCTCTGAAATTTAAGAGGATTTGGTCCATGGGTTTGGTTTTGGAAGCTTCCGAACGAGCCCCAGAGCAAATGAGATTATCTCCAAAACCAATAAAGATATAACCTTTACTTTTGGCATAATGGTGTTCTTTCATGTATGATTTAGGCCTCTGAAATTTGAGAGGATTTGATCCTTGGGTTCGGATTTTGAAAGCTTCCGAACGAGCCTCAGAGCAAATGATATTATCTCCAAATGCAACAAAGATATAACCTTTAAATTAGGCAGAATGGTGTTCCTTCATGTTTGATTTATGTTTCTGAAATTTGTGAGGATTTGGTCCATGGGTTCAAATCTTGGAAGCTTCCGGACGAGCCCCAGAGCAAACGAGTATATCTCCACAACCAACAAAGATAGAACTTTTATTTTTAGTACAAAGGTGTTCTGTTATGTTTCCTTTTCTGTAAAATTGGAAACTGACATTTGAAAGAATTTGAACCATGGGTTCGTATTTTGGAAACTTCCGGACGAGCACTAGAGCAACGAGCATATCTCCAAAACCAACAAAAGTAGAACCTTTAAATTTAATAGAATGGTGTTCTGGCAAGTTTTCTTTATATGTTCCTGAGATGGATTCGATGAATTGGAGTGGCAATTCGGGTAGCTGACACAAACATCCCAAGGACTACCAATCTTCGAAAATAATTAAGATAGAAACTTAAAATTTTATACAAGGGTGTCAAGCATATCCCAAGCGGATGCCTCTTTTACGTTCTTGAAATTCGAGTTGAATAAGACAGAAAAGGGAAGAAGTTCAAGCAGCTGCCAAAAACACTTATGGATTTTTAATTTAATTCGAATTATTCAGGTGTAGAGTATTAATAAGTCGGTTGCATCGACTTACTGTTACATTTACTTGTTAAAATTAAATAAGCTATAATTGAAAATGTCAGGAAAACGCTCTTCTTATATGTTAAAGAAAGTGCCCCACGCAAGAAAATAACACATAGAATGCTTCATCTTAATATGTTTCTGGGAAACGGTTTCCTACACTACTGCCTTGTTTTCATTTCAATTAAGAGCAAAAATAATTCTGGCAAACTAAAAAGAAATATTCATAATATACCCAACCACTGATTCTTAAATTAACTTTAAGTTTAAAAAAAAAGCGTATGTTTGTTGTGAATCACAAATTGATAATATTATAGCTATATTTTAAAGTTCAAATATTTTCAAAATATTAAAAAAATATATAAATGAGAAAAATAAAGAATAATAATATTCATTTTCATATTTAATTTAAAAGAGGGTTTTTTTTATAACTTTTATACATAATAAATTTAAAAAAAAAAAAAATCTTTCTTTTTTCTTTTAACAACAATGGTTATTTTCGCATCTTTAAATTTAATATGTTATATTATGCTGTTTTCTTTTTTTATTTTATCTGTATCCTTTTTCTAAATTTAGTTATCACTTCATAATCTATATGGTATATCACATTATAATTTTTATGTTTAACAATGATGAGTTGTTTTATACTTAACATTTCACTATACTACCACCACCCATATACAGAATACAATTTTCTTTTTTTAATATTTATTCTCTTTTTATTTTACATACATACATACATATATACTATATTTTCTCATTCTCATTCTGTTTTTCTTTTTTCTTTATTATTTTTATTTCATTTATTCTTTCATTCATTCACAGTAAAATCAACATTATGTTATTGAATCCTTTTACATCCTTAATACTACTCTTAATATGATTCATGACCAAATTGTTGTTTTACTTGCGATATCAGAATTTTTTGGTTGGTACTATGAATTATTGGTAGTGCGGTTTTTAAGTTCATCTGCATAATTTTAGTCCTTTCTTTTGTTATTTATTTTTGGAATTTTTATAATGTTTATTTCCCCCCCCCCCCCCCCCGATTTTTTCCGCTTTGTTAAATTTTTTTATATTATTTTGTTAAATTCTTTATTTTATAGCGTAAAAAACGGTTGTATTTTTTTTCAGTTTTTTTCGTTTTTAATTTTGGTTTTATTTTTGTTATTTGGCAAAAGCAAAATTCGAAACACGCATAAATTGTTTAAATGATATCGAATAAATATATATATACATATATATATATATATATATATATATATTGCATAAATTAAATAAAAATATGTGTAAGATTGAATGGAAGAATAGTTGTAAAATAAATAGACCAGACATTGTCCACATATACAAAAAAAAAAACAAAAAAATAGTACACTAAATACATATATATATATATATATATATATATATATATATATAAATATATATATTTAATTTAAATTTATCATGATAAACATACGATTTTAAAATATATAGACTTTAAAGAGTATAGAGTAGATATATAAAAAGGATTCATGAATAATAAATTTTTATTAGAAAACAAAAGAAAATTTTCCCTGATCTGAACCTAATTCTGATACAGTATAGTAGATTTTCTTTTTGAATAAATTTAAAAAAATTTTTTTTTTCTTTAAAACTAAAACATTATCCAAAAAAAAAAAAACAATTGATCACCTAAAAAACAAAAAGAAGCCGCGTCCTTATTTATGCTTAAAAAACGAAAAAAAAAAAGTAGAGTGTTTTTAGTAATTTTTATGATACCTATTACCATAAATTTAGTTACTTGTTTTAAGCAGAGTTTAATAAAGTTCATCTTATTTTAAAAATCAATACTAGCCACCATCAAACATGAATTTTAATTTAATTTTCTTTTTCAGAAGCAATTATTTCAAATTAATTTCGGACTTTTTATTTTGTGTATTTTTTTTTTTTTTTTTTGTGTTCAAAAGTTTTAAGTTTCATTTACTTACAAATCAATTTTGTACTTTCAACTGAAAAAAATATCATAACTTAAAATAACGGTAACATATTAAAATATTAACTACATAATTTTCTTTTACATTTCAGGTATTGAATGATTTTATCATATCAATTTCCAGCAAAACATTTTCAAAATTTCTGTTTAAAGGAAAACTTTTTGATATATGGTAATTTTTGTATTTAAAAATAAAAATAATTTTCTTAATGAATGCTTTAACAGGTGGACTAACTAACAATATAAATTTTAAATATTTTCTAGTAAATTATGGTCTCATGTATATATTTACAAAGTTTTCTACAAAACCCAACATTAAAACCTAATCTTATATATTATAGGTATCTCTGATAAAAAAACAAAAACCCCCTGTATTTAAATGAAAATTTTATACGTACTTATATATATATATATATATAAATTTTTTTCAAGTAAATAAAGTTTATTAATAATTATTGAAAAAAGTGAATGTATATGTGAATGTGAATGTATTATATATATAGATATTTGTAGATACTTATTAGTATATAATGTCTAGTCTATTTATTTAAAATGGCTGTTTTTGTAACGTTATAATATTTGAATAAAATATAAAACATTCGTTTTTAGTAACAAAAATCGTTATGACCGTTATTTTATCCCTTAATTTAAAAAAAAAAAAGAAAAGTTTTTGAGTATGGTTAGTTAAACACAAATTTGTTTATTTATTTTTTTTTGCCGTTAAAAAAAAACGAAAATGAACCAACAAAATTTAAGAAGGTTAATTTAGAGCAACTTTAAATCTTTTTTAAAAATATAAAATTTATCATGATTTTCCCCATTTTTAAAAGGTTAAAAATTGCTATTGAAACGTTTCATGCAAAAATTGTTAAAAAAAAAGATTGAAACATTTTATGCAATAGGACTTTAAGTAGAAAATTATCCAAAATTAGTGCTAGTAATTTGTTTATAACTCTAATGTAAATTTTGTTTTTCTTTTTTTTGTTTTTCTTTTTTTAAATCTAACCAGTTGAATAATAAACTTTTTAAAGTAAAAGTAAAAAAAATTTTCTAAAGAAAATTTTCCTATTCAACTATATAAAGAATTGCAATGCGATTTCGTAGGGGTCGTAAAAAAAAAAAAAAATAGGGAACACTCAAATAATGATCTCTATTTAAATTAACATTGCATTAAAAAACATTAAAAAATAATCCCGAAATTAAATAAAAAAAAAAAAACAATTTAAATTACAATTTCTATCAGTAACAATAACTTAATTCTTAGATAAATAAAAAAAAAATAATGTTTTACACTAATAAAAAAAAAAATTTTAATTTATAACTTACGATATTTAAATGCTACAACTAGTAAATTCCTTAACTTATATTAAGAAAATAAGTATTAAAAGACGACTTATAAATTTTGAATTGATACACATAAAACTTTTTTCAAAATACAATACTTTATGTTTGCTAAAAGATTAGAGCCTAGTATAACTAATGTGACAAACTTAAAAAAAAAAAAAAAAAGTAAAATCTCAAATAGAACTCCTTTATTTTATCTAAAATTTTCCGATATGTATTTTTTTTTTTCCATTCGAAATCGTTATTTTTTTTTTTTTTATAATAACCCAAAGTACCACACACATATCAATTCATTTAATTCATTTGCATAAACCATAAATTTTTAGATAACCATCTAACTGTGAATGACTTGACAATAGATTATAAATAAAAGGACTAAAAAAAAATAAAAAACAATACATAAAAAAAATTTTATATAAAGAGAAACTGATAAATACTCAAGCTAACAATAAAATTAGAACAACAAAATAAACAAAAATAATAGTTCAGACTCCTTTATTTAGTTTAAATTACTCATATATCACTTATATACGTTCATTCTTCCATAATATATAAGTAATATTTGTATAAAAAATATTTATTTACAGGATGTTTCATTATAGTTGCAGGATTAACTTTTTTTTCTTTTTTTTTTTCTTGCCTTGCATAAGGCATTCACTAAGTCATTTATTATTCATATTTGACTAAGGTACAGTTTCGTGAATCATTAATTTCACTGAGCCCGTTTATTACTCGGCTGTAGGAATTAACTCTCAACTATCTACTATAATTGTAAGTCATAGTTTTTTAATAGAATTTCAATTAAATTTCGACACAGACTGAAGATATCGAAAAAATTAAATTCGTTGTAATCATTTTAACGTTGCTGCAATTGGTATTGGGTTGCGTAACAACTATTTGATAAACTTTAGAATTCTGTTAATCAAGAAAAGTTTTCATAGATTAAAAATTTAATTTTAAATTTAATATTTGTTTCACTTTGTAAATTGAAAAGGAGAGCTAATGTTTTGCATTTCAAACAATCTAGACTCCAATATCTCGGATCCTATAATAAAGAATCATCCATATAATTTTGAAAACGTATCTACTTAAACTTGTAACGGAAAAATTACATTTTCGAAATTAATAGATTTTTTCTATTTTTACTTGAACAGCCTGTATTTAAATGGGTCTTCATATATGATTGTATCTATTACACAAAAAAAAATAAGAATGAATAATTGTCATTGATATAGATGAGCTTTTAAAAAACAATAGTTAAAGACAGTAAAGTTATTTTTTAAGGGTTTGCTACCATATTTTTTAATGTTTATATCTTATATGGTTTATTTTTGACCCCACCAACCCCACTATTCAATTGAATTAATGATATTTTTTATTCGGGAGTTTTTTTTTTTTGTAAGGATGAGATTATTAAATTATCCTAGAAAATAGACGAGAAGAAAAACAGAATGTGAAATTGTTAAGAAAAAAAAACATAAAAGAAATTTAGTGTAAGAAACAAAATATATATTTTTCGTCCTTTTATTTTATAAATATATATATATATATATATTTGTATTTTAGAATAAATAATGATCTAATAAGATAAAGGAACTGATTTTGAAAATAAAAATGACATTTTGTCATTATTTTTAAATACTTTTAGCATTTTTTTTTTTTCTGTTTTTCTTCTTCTTTGCTTTTTGTGCTTAAAAAGGGATATGAATGACCTTTTTGTCTATTTTTTTCTTTTCCTTTTTAAGTTTTATCTAAATCCTCTTTTTTTTTTGTTATAATTTTGTTGGATATTGCTGGTGGGTGCTAGAATTTTTTTTTTTTTTTTTTATAATTTATGAGGATATTTAAAAGAGAATATAAAGGCTTTAATGTAAAGATTATGATAATTTAATAAAGAAAAATTGAAAAGACAAAATCAATGACATTAATTGACTTTAAAATTTAAAAAGGAAATATAAAAATTGGGTAACCATAAACTTTTATGGGTGAAAAAAAAAAACGATTAGTTTTTTTTTTTTTTTTTTTAAATAAAAATTCAAAAATCGGACAATAAAATTAATGATGTAATTAATCAAAATCATTGAATGCAAATCTTTTAGAACTTTTAAAGAAAAGAAAGTTTAAAGATTTTGAAAAAGAAGTTATTAACTACTTAATTTCATCAATCGATTTTTTTGTTTTTTTTTTTTGTTCCGAGATTATTTTGTTTTTTAATAAGATGAAACGTTAAAATGTGATTTAGATAAAATATGTAAAGTTTAAAAGTTAATTTCTGTGGGAATTTTTGCTAAAAAAAAAAAAAAATCGTATATGACATATGGAGAAATCAACGAATTTTCATTCTCAGTTTCAAATTTCGATCAAGTGTTTTATCAAATAAATATGAAAACTATTTATAAAATTACTAATAATATTATTATGATCATATCTTGTAGCGGAACAAGACTTTGAATCTTCTATCAAATAATTTATTAATTAGGAAAAATAATAATAATAAAAACTAGATTATTTTATTACTAACCATTTTCCTAAATGAAAAATTTTTTAATGTTATAAAAATACTTGATTCAATACACTTATGCCAATAAACGCTGATTAAACGTTTCTAATATAGATGTCAATTACAAATACAATTTTAAGCTTGCTTGTGTTTGTTTAAATTAAAAGAGTACAGACAATATCCTAATTTTGGAAAAATTGTGCCGCACTGCCTTCACAATCAAGGAAATCCTAAATCCCAACATAAATTTGAAAAATCGGTTTCGTGTTGATATTCTAAAACCGTTCTTTAAAATTCGCATTCATATACAAAAATTTTAAAATATTAAAGGAAAAAAACGAAAACTAAAAAAACAAAGGATCAAAAAAGAAAAAAACCGTTTTTTACATGTGAAATTCAAGATTCTACCTAAAATTATTTCGGAGATATAAAGTTATTAACATATAGTTTGATGATTCTAAATTAAAACAATATTAAACAGAACTTGAGATATAAACATTTGAAATTAGGAGGTTTTTTTCAAATTATGAGGGGTTGCAGATTCGTAACCCATTATAATTAAGAAAAGCTATTAAAACATGTAAAAATATTGTATTGGAGCTTTCATTTTTATATTTTACTTTGGAAAAATCTGCACAGGTGCCTAAGTTAGAAGTAATTAATAGCAAATTTTCATTTTTTTCGCTTGTAATACCACTTTAGCAGGGAGTGATATAAAAAAAACTTTTCTGAGGTAGCTTTGTTGTGCTAATTTTCTCAACGCAAGATTTTTCTTTTTTTCCTCAAAATTTCAAGGCTCCATCCAGAAGTGTTAACAAAATATGCAAAAAGTAAAATCTTGCAAAATTAAAAAAAAATTTTTGTAAATATGTGCAAAAAAAGGGCTATTTTAAAGGTGTTAAATGTGTCAGTACAAAATTTAAAATTGATTTTCATCTAGAGCGAAATTATAATAAATTTAAATTAAATTCTTGTAATCATGTCCCTATTTTTCCTTTTTCAACCATTTTTAGTATCAATATTCAGAGAAAAACCTTGAATTTAATAGATTTCCTTGTAAAAAGAATTAAAGTATATAATTTTGTATTAAAAAAAAAAAAAAAAATAACACAAAATAAAAGCTGAGGATTAGCCAAACAAATTAAATGCATTTTAATCCACTACTAATTATATAAAATCATTATTTATTCTATAAATTATAAAAACAATCCTAAAACAATTCATTATCGTTTTCGAATAAACTAATTTGATTAAATTAAATAAATTTTAATTACATATTTAAATTTGACAATTTAAAATATTTTCTAGGGAGACGAAAAATTTTCTTGTATGTACTGTAAATTCTGAACATCAACTGAGTTCTGCATTTCAAGTTCTTTTTAGATAATATATAAAATATGTATAGTTATATTGATTTTAAAAAGGACATTTCATGACATTTTATATTAACTTTTATCAGGTTTTAGTATTGAATAGATATTAATGTATGTACTTCTTTACCCCAATATATCAATTCGAGTTTATACAACAGAATTTTTGTTTTACGTAATATAATCTTTAGTTCAAATTTCTAATGTTAAAATAATACTATTTGAAGAAAAGGATTAATTGCAATGCCCCTTTAGGTCAATTTACAAAACAAAAAAAAAAACGAGGAATAGTGCATAGTTAACTCAATCAGCTCTATAAGAAACCCTCACAAACTTATGTTATTTTGTTACCTTAATCATATTTTATTTAATCATATTTTAGAAATTTTCAAATATTTGATTTAATTAAGTACCGAAATAAATTTATGTAAATTATGGGAGTACCTTAAACCGCTACTTAAACCCATCATCCCGAACCAACCAAACCCATACAAAAATTATTACCAAAAAAACTGAATCATCTTTTACAAAATTTCATATGACCAGCTTTAATTAACACCAAAAATTGAGGTTATAATTTTCGTAACTACCCGATACTGTTAAGTTAGACTAACAAAATTTTGCAGAATTCTTGGCATTATCATGCTATTATTAATGAATTCAAATCATTGAAATATTCCGAGAACATATATCCCAAAATATACGACTTTATAATAACTAAGTATATATACTTATGTACAATGTACATATTATGTATATAAATAAACTATAATTTCGACTTGGAAAAAACTGAATTTTCCTTTTGGTCCTATACCAGCTTTACTTACATATTATTTGTTCTAACTAATTCTTAACAAATAAAATTTCATTAGTTATAATATAATTTCTTATTTTTTTTAATTATCTGGTCACTTTTTTATACTAATTTAAAATTAATTTTATTCAAAAATAATTTTTTTTCTTTTAATTTATTCTAATTAGGAACAAAAAAAAAAATAAATATGAAAATTAAATGAAAATTATGTTTTTCACATGAATTTATAATGCGGTTAAAATGCAACAAATTTATAAAATAATTTAAATAAAATTAAAATAGAATAATAAATTTAAAATTATTCTTATCATAATATTTATGAAAATTTAAAAAAAAAAAAAAAATTATATAAATTTAAAAATGAAAATAGGAAAAAAAAAAAGAACAATAGTCATACTCTAAAATTTTCACCCATATTCTTTTAGATTCATCCCTGAAACTCTCATATTCTCTTAGATTCATCACTATTTGCTAATTTTTAACTTTTTTTTTTTTTTTTTTTAGATACAAAACTAAATTTAGATTTTTTTATTATACCTTAAGGAAGGAATGATTTTTTAAAAACTTTAGTTATATTTTTTTCTTTGTAGGAGTATTCAACAGATTTTTTTGTTTTTTTAAACAAAATAACAAGATGAAAAATAAATTGTCTTATATTAATAATATATTTTTCTAAAATGCAGTTTAGTTTTTTAATTATCTAAATATAAACTATTAAAATTATTATTATTATACATCAAAAGGTGATATTTATCAGCAAGAAAAATAAAAGTAATAATTACTATCGCTTCGTAAGAAGTCTGGCAGAAAAACCCCTACAAAAATTTTGCACAGAAAATGTGTTATTTGTCAGCTTGAAAATCAAACGATTCACATGTAATTTAGTTATATTATTACTTAGTAGACAGAATTGAAACAGTTTTGCTAAAGAGAATTGGCCCGAAATCTCGTACACCATAAATTTTGTTTTTTGTATTCTTATATATCTGTTCACTAATCTATAGGTTAGGTTAGGTTAAGGTGGCTGCGAAAAAGCACACTTAGACACCGCACACTGTAATTGGTCCATTGTGATACCACATAGAAACTTTTCTATCCCACTCTTTAAAACCAATTTGAGCTTTTTGCAAAATGCTCTTCATATTTTTACCTGCTAAGGTTGTTGAAGAGATGTTGCCCCAAATGGGTGTTCCTTTTTGCCGACAAGGCTGGGCATGTGCATAGAAGATAGAGAGTCGTTTCCTCCTCTTCTTCTTCTTTGCAGGTCCTACAATAGTCGTATCGGAAATTAGGTAGTCGGAAATTATGACTGATAGTCAATCATAAATAAATAAATATTCAACCAATCTATAAAAAGTAATTTACATTTCTGCGCAAATCAACATGGAAAAGAATATAACACAGTATCATTTGAATTTTTTTTTTAATTTTGTTAAATCATTTCAAATAAAATATCAAACATACTATATAAAACATTTTTAATATAATGTATTTTATTAAAAAACTTTCATAACCATATCCCTTATACATAACCATATTTTTACTAATACTAACGCATTTTTATACAACAAAAAAGTCTATTTGCAAAATTAGATAGAATGTATTTTTCTTAGTTCCACATTCACTGTGTATAGGGCACACATATACAAAAATAAAACTACACTACTTATGTATTTTTATAATGTAATTTTATTTCGGTATAATATATAAGGTATTATTACTGAAATACTGAAATTAAAATTGTGTGTATATATTATGTATAATACGGGTGTCCAAATGAATATTCAATTTACTTTAAAGTTGGTAAGTTTCTATTTCAAATCGTTTATTTTTTTTTTATTTTTTGTCTTTTTCGTGACAATTCTTATTAGTTATTACTTATTACTATCCACCTTTTACAATGTGCGTAAATTTTTGTAAAGGTGTATATGGGCTAGCGAGAAAATTTTGTAGTCACGTGGTTATTGCAACTACTTATTGACATTGTAGACAGTAACAGGCATATGTACTTTGATTTTGACATTCTAAGAGATTGCATTTAACAAACAAAAATATATGTAAATGGAATTCGAATTTAAACAGTATTAAGAGTATTGTTTAAGAATCAAACCATTTCTTTTCATATTTTTGTACCTCTTTTCGTGTTAGTATTAGTATTTAGTAAGAAATATTGTGATTGTGTGTGTTCTAAAATTTAAAAAATGGGCACGCGAATTGCAGCAGCAGCAGGAGTGCTTTTATAGGATTAACTAAAATACTCCCACGCAGAGTTAATTTTACTCTGCCATTTCGAAACGACTAGAGTTAAATATGAATTTGAACTGTCAAAATTTGATTGGAACATTTATTTATTTCAAACAAATAATGGAGTTTTCCAAAAGAAAAAATTAATTTTAAGAAATATTATAAGTTCAATTGAATGATTTCGCTTACAATTATATTAATATGTAAGTTTATAATGTTACAATTTTAAATAAAAAAACAATAATGATACTTCATAAGACTTTGAAATTTCTACCACTCCTTAATTCTCCTCGCGAGTAGGATTTAAAAAAAAAATAACTTTATTAGCTCGATTCTGGTATTTCGAAACAATATTTATGACGTCAGAGAGTTTATTTTATTCTACTCCGGCATTTCGAAACAACTTTATCTGTAATAGTGTTAACTAAACAGCAGAGACTTAGAAACGAAACGCACTCCAACAGGAGATTCTCTTTAATTATTTTAAGGAGATATTTTTTTAGTAGTGGTGTTGGTCGTTTTTGATAAACAAAATTTTGTTCTATAATATAACTCTTTTGGTGAGCGCGCTCTACAATTAGCATATTTGGTATTAGAGACAATGCTTTTGACAGTTAATATCGCGCCAATTTAAAAACACGACATTTTTGTCTAAAAGAGTGAGATTCTTCGTATGATGCGCGTCTTGAAAAATTTTTGGTTGCTTGTTTTAAAGTTTTATAATCAATCCTGAAAATTATCAATATAAAATGGTTTTTTAATAGTAGTATATTTAATTCAGAATAATTTCTTAATAATATTTAATAATTTACGTTATTAATTAAATTGTAATAATTAACCCTTTGACTCATAAATTGTGACACATTAATAAAACGATTTGTAAGGTTCTAATTACAAAGATTTAATTTTTTAATGCTTCGACATTTTTAAAAAAGGTTTACTGTAGAAGGATAAATAAATCCATTTAATGCAAATAATTATAATTAAATTAATAATAACAAATTTAGCACCAAAATAAATAAAATTAATATAAAACATTTTTATTCACTTCAAAATCGAATAAATCCATTTTTACATTGTAAAAATAAAACTGTGATTTTAAGAGAATAAATTTAAAATTAAATACAAAAAAGAAAGGCAAAATTAAATAATTTTAAATAAATTAATTATTAAATCATAATCAAATAATTAATAAATGTTTGATTAACAGATTTTTTTTTGAATAAATTAACACATTTTTTTGTAAATTTAGTCTATCACATTAAATTCATTGCTTTTTTTTAGTATATTAATTATGACAGTTATTAGAACATTTTTCAAAACAATTTGAAAAATTTACTTATTAGCTTCACTCTGTCCGTTCATCTGTTTACAAATTTACTATACTGTTTAAGATAGAGTAATGCAATTTTAACAATGGATCAAAAAAATTAATATTTTAGAATAACTTTTCTATGTAGCCGCCCACCAATTACGGAGTTACAAACCCTCAAAGTTTTAAAAAGCCTTATTTTGAAATGTATATATGTCAGGTTCTGCTTAATATTTCTTTAATCTAAAAACACCAAACGACAGGATATTTTTTTTAACGATATAAATCAATATCAAAAAAACATATAAATGTACCGTTATGTGAAAACAAAATATTGTAAAATTTTGTTTCTTTAATACCTTCAGAAAGCTTTAAAATCTTCAGAATGGTTGTTGAAAGAAAAAAGATGAAAAAAAATTCTTTAAAAGCATAGTTACCTGAGAAATTTTGTTTTTACCTTCTTCTGTTTAAGAATTATTATAAATCAAAAATTGAAAATTTATTATGCAAGTTGGACTCCTAAGCAAAATTTTTTCAAAACGTAAAAATTAAAACTCAAACTGAAACATTATATTTTTACATGTGTTGACAGTTTTTTTTAATTATAAAGAGTTTCCTTAAAGATGAACAAAATATCTATAGATTTTCCACAATTTTTCTTACATATAAAATTCTAAGAAAATTTTTGGTGGAAACCACAGTATTCTAAACTATTTTTATTATCTTTTCGAAAATGTTTGCCATTAAAATCCTCTGTTTTTCCATTCTGTTTCTTTTTTTTTTTCTTTTTAGATAACTAAATTATACTTAAAATTTAACCATATTAATTCCTACTTCGCGGCTTCAGGAACCTTACCATTTCTGCAAGGTCGTTAAAATTGTTAAGTTCATGACTAGTCAGAGCTATTTTTTTGGCCCTAGCCAGTGCTGGGCATTTACAGGTGAAATGTATAACGGTTTCTTTCTCATTCTGTTCGTAATAAGTGCGGCATGATAAAATGGGATACTTAGTTTGGCCGCATGTTCTCCAATTGGTCAGTATCCCGTAAACACACCTATTGTTCTGGCTATCTTAAGCCGAGATAACGTCAATAAGTTGTATTTTCTTTTATAATCATACGATGGCCAATTCGATTGTCGATTCTTAAATAAATTATTTATTACTTTAAACTTAATTTAAATTTAACTGAGGGCAAATTTATTACTAAATAATTTAAAGTTTAGTACTTCAAATAACTTCAAATATAAGCTTCGAAAATTTAAAAATATAACTATATCTAAAATAATTTTATTATATTTTTGTCTAAGCTTTAAGTGATTTAATTAAATATTATAAACTGAAATATGACATTTTTAATTATGATATTTGATGAAAATACCCCAGTATTTATTTAAAAAAAAAAATAATTTTTTCAATAATTGGTTAAAATTTGAATGATAAATAAATAAATAAATAATACAAGTATTTAAGGATTAAATAACATTTAAGGTTTATAATTTATAAAAATGAATTATATAAAAAGTATTTCAATTTTAATTATAATAATAATTAGATTCTTATAATATTAAAATATTATTTTAAAAAAATATACACATAAAAAAATTAATAATAAATGAAGTATTTTAAAATTTAAAAATTACTTAAAGTAAAATTCTCGATATGTCCTTCGTTAATTAGGTATAGGCGTAACCATGGCGTAAAATATATTAAGAACACTTTAAAATATTTAAAATCAACTGATTTAAAATTCATAAAAAATAAATAAAGAATTTGAGGCTTTTATATCCTTTTTTTAATGTACCTATTTTAATTTCCAAATATTGAATCAGAATAAAACTATTTTAATAACACACATACACACACGCAAACATAACAAATATTAAAAATAAACAAAAACTATTATTTTTAAGCTCTTAAATAAATTAAAATAAAATTTTTGAAAATTAATTTAAAAAATTATCTTCTTAAAACTATTCTGAACAATAAGGATTTAAAGGGTACAGTATATTTAACCGAATTTCAAATGATATAACACGATAGCGACTACCACGAAAAATTCCCTTTAAACGTAATGGGTCTTTTTGCAACCAGTCATTTGATATAATGACATATATTTCGTTAAAATATATTTGGCGCAAACATATATTATGGAAAATATTATTAAAGTTCTTTTAAAAGCTGCACAAATTTAAATTTATTATTAAAAAAAAGTTTTGTTTGTTCAATTCAGTTTTAATTTTTGTACTGAATAAACTTCGATTTTATGACATATTTGAATACAAATTATAATAATGACTGGTAATTCTCAATAGACTTGTAATTCATAATATAATTGTAATTCATAATATAATTGTAATTCACAATAGACTTGTTACTCCTAATAGACTTGTAATTTATAATAGACGTGTAATTCATAATGGGCTTATAATTCACAATATACTTATAATTCATAATAGACTTGTAATTCACAATAGACAATCATAAAAACATTCTATGAATTATATCAAAAATTCACAATGTATTTATTCCTTAACACTTTCACCGACAAGACGTCAAATACCGGTCAATTGGTGGTAAACACCGTCAATCAAAAATACGTAAAAACGTCAAGACAGTATTTGCTGTTAATCTTTCCATTATAAATCAACGTACTACAGTATATTGTGACCGATTACAAGCACTTTTTTAATATATATGTGTTTCCAAAAAATGGTTTTATTTGATTATTTTGTTGCGACGTGTTTGTCTAAAGATATCCATTTGTAAAACGTCAAAGCGGTAAATACCGTCGTAGATGTATTGAAAAATAGTTCATTCAAATTTTAGTGAACCGTTGTAAGTAAAGGTGAATATTCTTTGTTTATTACTATTAGTAAATTTTGTTGAATGAATTGAGGAGTGTCTGTTCAAAAAGAGATATTTGCACTTTCAACTTTTTTTTTTTTTAGAACAAGATTCTCTAGGATAATTTACGTGAATTGGTAAAGTAGATTTGTGTCTAAAAGAGTTATTTCCAACAAAAAATTTTAGTTTAAAAATGACAATTTTTTTAAAAAAAATGATATTTCATATTAATTTTTACTGCAATTTTGTTGCAATATTGGAAATAACTTTTTTTGAATAAAACCATAGAAGAGACCAATAAACCAACTTTCATAGAAGAGAATAATATTGATCATCATTATCGATCAATGGTGCTATTTTTTTTTTTGTTTCTATACAAAAAAAAATTAAGAAGATTTTTTTTAATTTTGTTTATTTAAGACTCATCGAATTCAATTTATAATTGCGTAAATTTGAAACATATTTTTATTTTATCATTGTTATTTTTATGATGTACTATATAGTTTGATTGTGGTTTTGTTTTTTTTTTTTTTGTAGTTAGTCCCGTCAAGACGGTGTTTATCGTCATGACCCGTAATATCAATTGAAGCGTTTGACTGGGTCAAAACGGAATATATAAATTCAAAATAACGGTACCTAAATTTTATTAAATTATTACCTATACAATAATTAGTTAACTTTGTTAAAACTTCTATTCATTTATTTTTTCCAGTTTCTTTTTTTACTTATGGTGACCCCCGGCACTCAAATACCCCACAGACACTGACCGTGAACGTGTTAAAGAATATTTTAATTTTAAAATTTTAAATTATTGAAAATATTGCTTCAATTCAATAATTTTTCAATTAAATTAAAATTTATTTTTAAACAAATTAAAAATATTTTTATAATAATAATTGTAAATTTATTTAATTCACAATTTAGGTATGAATATAAAAAAAAAAAAAAACAAAAAAAAAAAAAAAATAACTGAGAAATTTTAAAAAACAAAATTCTTTTTAAATTATTCTCTTTATTTTTATTTAATTTCATTTAATTTTAATTAAAAAATCACTTAATAATAATTGTAATCTTATAATAAGACTTTATATAAAATAGTATTTTAAAAATAAAATATTATTTTATTATAAAATTTTCATAAATTTCATTATTTAAGGATTTAAACTATAAGAGAAGGCAAAGAAATTCATTTTGTATTGTTTCAACAAAAAAATAATAAAAATAAAATTAATATTTTTTTTGCATACAAAAATTTTAAAATAATTTATTAGAAAAAAAATTAGATAATTTATGGATATATACGAGTGATTTAAAAATAATCATTTTAGTTTAAGATTATAAACGAAAGAAGAAAAATAAAATTAAATATTTAATAATAAATTATATTGAATAACTATTAAAATTCATAATCCTTTTAAATTTTCTAATGAAAATCTAATATCTTAAACTTTAATTTTAAAAGATAAAAATAAAAAAAATATATTAAAGAAAATTTAGAATAGGATAATTTTATTAACAAGTCTAATATAAAATTTGTTGGAAAAATCAATTTCATTCGAATCAACCATAAGGATTTTAAGGAAAATTTCAATTTTTTTACAAATACAAAAAAAAAAACAAAAGAACTTTCCATAGTAGAATTTCCATAGTAATCATATTTTTCCTTTTTTATACGAGTATATATACAAATTAAATAAATTTTTTTTTTCTATTTACTGTATTGCCACTCAAAATAGTAAATACGGCTATAATTTTTTTAAATTATAAAAGAACATGATATAAAATTTAAAATAAGAAATAAAGGGATAAAAAAAAAAAATTATCAAACCTAGAGAAAAAGGCTTGGATATTAAAAATTATTTACATATTAAATTAATTGCAAAAAAAATAAATTTATAAAAAAATGATTGAAAAAAAAAACAAAAACCAACATTTCAGAAATAATAATAATTCTTTTTTCAATATAAATGATTTATTAAATTTAAATATACAGTAAAAAACCATTTAAAACGACATTGAAAGGAACTATTAAAATTTGGTCGTCTGATGTGGTCGATGTTATTAAAAGATTTCAATATTTTTTTTTTTCATAATATAAAAAAATTGAAAAAGTACTCTTTTCAAATTACATAATTTCCCTAAATTTAACTTTCCTTGACCAGGCACACAGTACATGAGTACATGAGTACATGAGCAAAATTTTCCCAAAACTTAGCTTTCCTTGACCAGGAAAGCACTACATGAGTTTGAATACCAAGGATTATTTGGCCTATTGTTTGATCAAAAAAAAATGAAGATGGTATTTAGTGAGTTAAACTCTCACACACTCATACAGTATTTCGTCCTCATTCTACTTTTCTATATAATTCCTTTCTATGATTCACACCTACTTTCGAAAAAAAAAAACAAAAAAAAAAATTGTGTATGTGTATTTTATTAAAAAAAAAAAAAGTTGTAGTTTTGCTCCGAGTGAAAAAATTCCAATTTTGCTATTTTTGACCGAACTGGTTTTCATTTAATATAACAAATAATTTTGAAATTGAATTAAAATTCTGAAAAATTGTTACCATTCCCAAAATCTTTTTCTTTGTTGTTTTCAACTTATTCTGTAAAAATATAATTATTTAAAATTTGATTAATTGTTAATAGTTGAAAGTTATTTTAATTTTTTGTCAATTGAAACAAACAAATTCTAAATTCCAATTGTCTTCAATCCCATACGGTTTGAAGTTAAAACTGAAAGGACGTCCGAAAGGGGCTCGTTTTATACGATTTTTACTGTACGTAAAAATATTTAATAAATAAAAAATAGTTTCGATACATTTTATAATAAAAATATTTGGATTTTTATTTTAATATTATATATTATCATAGGAATACACTTATAAGATTGTATAAGTGTATAAGAAATTTAAATTCAGGTTAAAACGTACATAAATTAAAAAAAAAAAAAAAATAATAATTATAAAAGTATAAATGTTATCAAAAGAAAATGAAATATAATATTTTTTTTTTTATTCTTAATTTAAGATAAAATATATAAAAATAAAATAATATTTAATTTAAAATGAAAATTTTATTTTTATAAATTATTATTTAAATTTTTAAATTCATATAAAAGATACAACAATTTTCTTCAAATTGTGTTGATTTTTTTTTTGTTTTTGTGCCACAGATAGGTTCTTCTTAAATTTTCAAAAAAGATATAATATGTAAGTATAACATATATATGGATATATGGATTATAATGTAATTATTTTAAATATTTATAATTAAATTTTAACTTTATTATACTTATTCCGACTTTGAATTAATTTTTAATTTAGCAAAAAATTTGGAGTAACAACTTTCAAAGAAGAAACTCTAAATTAACGCCTAATATATAATATACAGTGTATTATTTAAAAATTTCTTAAAAAAAAAATACAAAAGCCATCTAAATATGAGGTGTATATATATAAATGTCTTAATGAATGTTTTTTTTAGTAATTAATCAATAATTTATTTATTATTTTTTTTTTTTTTTTCACAATTATTATTATCAAAGACAATATAAAAATTTTCTTGCATACTAAATTAAGCAAGATCAGTATTAACGCTCAACTACTAGAGCCATTATGGGCTACATAATAGATTACATAAAAATAAAAATATTTTTTTTTTTTTTTTTAAATTAAACCTTTTTTTTTTCATAATAATCTTATAATAACTAATAATAAGCCTAAAAACTTTTAACATATACAATAATATTTAGCCATACAAATTTAATGCATACTTATAGGCGATATACATTTTAAATTATTATCCTTTGTATTTTTTATTTATTTTTCAAACTTTCGGCTTTTTAGTAAACACAAACTTTGTTGCAATTTATTCAAAAGGAAATATTTAATAGATTTAACAAAAATTGAAAGAGAAATAATTCGATTTACAAGAAAAATATGAAACTTTAAAGTAACATACATATATAAATTCTATAGGAAAAAATCAATTTAAAAAAAATCCTATGATGTCTTACAAATTAATAATTATTAGTGATAATGATTCATATATGTGAATTATTTCAAGGACTAAATTTAAAAGATGAATCATTCATTTTATTTTAAAAACTTTATTTAACAATATTTATACAGTACAGATGATTTCGATGTCTGCTCAATTCAATTAAATGAAAGATAACAAAACTAGAATTTAATTTCTTAAAAAAATTTCTGAGATAAATCTGAAGGACTTTAATCGTATTTTAAATTATAAGAATTTAATATATAATTTAAAATACCATTATATTATGTTTAAAAATTATATAAGAAAAGAATTTAAGTGATAAACAGATAAAACAATAATCTTTATTATTCTAAATTAAAAAAATTCAAAACAACTGACAAAGAAATTAAAAGAAAAATAAAGGAAATATTTTATTATCTTGAATATGAAAATAATATAAAATAATTATTTTATTGTCTTTTAAAACATAAATAAACAACACATTATATAAATATATAAAAAAACTACAAATATATATAAATATATAAACAATATGAACTCATTAAATCATATAATATATAAATATTCAATTTAATTTAATATATATATTGAGCATCAGATTTAAATTCATTCTTTCATTTAATATATTTCTAAGGAAATATAATAAAATAAATTTTTTGATTTTCAAAAATTGACTAACTGTATACAAATAAAAAGTATATATATATATATATATAACAATTTTAATTTATTTTCTAATAAATAAATCTACATATATTCTTTTTATTGTATTTTGTATTGAAATTTTAATATTAGATTCAAAACACAACCAACCCCATATACGTATATATATTGATTCATATTTAAATCTACATAATTCATATTCATATATATATATTTATACATATATACAGGTAAATATATAGTTACACTAAAATCAACAATAATATAAATTTAAAACTCAATATTTGTATATTTCCATTTCATTTTTTATATTTTTTTTAGTATAAAAAGCCATAGTTATTAAAAACAAACTTCAAAATATTTTGTATATTAATTTATGTATCAAAAAAAGTCTCTAATAAGACATAACAAAAAAAGTAAATGTCATAAATCAATATTCAATAATTAAGGAATTCATTTGCATTTAAAAATATAAAATAATAATTGATTAAAGCCGCAATAAAGAACAAAAAAAAATTAATTCATTCATTCAAAAAGATATTAAATTTATCCAAAAATTTTTCAATCCAAGAAACTCAAAATAATTATTTCACTCAATTAATAAAGAAATAGTAAATCTCAAGATAAAGTATAGGGTGTTTTTTGTTTTTTTTTTTTTTTTTTTGTTTTACCGGGATAGGTGAGAATCATCGAAAGACGCTGAAAAAAAGTGGTACGAGTACGATTCCTTTATCAAAGTGTCGCATATTAAAGCACTAAACACCATCTCCCCTTTTGACCAAACAATAGGATCTTTAGTATTATTTTACTATTTAGGCAAGATATTAAATACACGAAATAGTTACGCAAATGATTCTATTAAATCTCATCATTTTAGAAATAATCATGTCATTGTAATTAACATAACTTAAGTATTCAAATGCATAATAAAAATTTAATGTAAATTTATATTTGAATGTTAAAATTTTTCATTTTAATCAAATTAAACTCGTAGAAATTTTCCTAAAATATTTTTAAACCAAATCATAAAATCTTAAATTTGATTATTATTAAAAAATCGAAATAATTGTTATATTGAAAAAAATCGATTCTTTCATCGGTGTTATTTGTTGTAAAAGAGTCACTTTTAAAATCTAAAGGATATTTTTAGTATATTGATTATAAACACTCTGTATTATTTTAATGTTCATTCAGCTATAAAATGCATATTACAAATACAAAAATTTACCACACTCATACCTGAAAATAATTATTAAAAACAAAATATATATTTTTTATTATATTTTTCATTATAACATTTATTCTGACACACAAAATCAATAAATGCAATGCAATGCAATTAAAATTAATTGGCACCTAATTTAAAATGAATATAATAAATGTTTATATTAGGATTGAATTAATTCAAAATTTTATACAATTTTATCAAAAACAAAAAAAAAAAAAATATATAAAACCAAGCAAAAAAAAATAAAAAAAATAATTAAAGCAGAAAAACCAAAAATTATTATTGAATTAATTAAAACAAAATAAATAAATAAAAAATTTTTTAATATTTTTTTAAAAGCTTATATATATATTGTACACTAAAAATAAAAATCATTTATAGATTATTTAAATTCACCATTTAAAATTCGTTATTATTTTCCTAATTATTTTGAATACTCGAGAAAATTTTTATATTTCTAATTAAAATTCAACAAAATTGGTTTTAAAGAAATACTAAAAATTAATTTGAAATTTTTGCAAATTATTTAAGTATCAATATTATTATATATGTATATATAAAATAATAAATATGTATTAATATTTTGGAAAAAAAAAATCAATAAATGCAATTTTAGTGTTATATATAATTTTAGTTTTTTATTGAAGCTCATTTTTATTTATTTGTACTGTTTAATTGTTTCAGAAAACAAAATTTTGTGTTTTGCCGTAAAATATGCAATTTTTTTTTTAAATATATTCTAAATATTATGTGCTTTCTTCATTGTACTTCTCTTCAAATTAAATCAAATATTAAATGGGAAAAATACCGAAATAAAAAATAATAAATTTAAAAATAATAAATGAATATTTAAAAAATATTATGAAAATTTTGAAACAAAGCTTGGGACATTTAAAACTGGTAAATTATTAATATTAGGGTAAAATGCATTTAGAAAGCAGCGAGAAAAGACTGAAGCAAAAAATTTTTCAATGATCATATATTAAATAATCCAAGGGAACTCAATGGGCTATTTGCAAAGCACGTGACTTATTAGCAGTGAGAATATGGGTTCAAATCTTGCACAAGTAACAAACTTTTCCCCTTGCTACCAAATACAGTGTAAATATATAACATGTAATAAGTATAAACAAAATAAATATTATTACTGTATAAATTAATAATAGTATTTAACCTAAAATGGCCTTAGTAATCGATAACGATAGCTTAGTAATGAAGTAGCCTCCAACTAATCCCCAAAATAAAAATTAACTCACCCCTATTATTTTTATTAAAATTCAACTTGAGGATTAATTCATCTTATTTTTTTTTTTTTGGATTAATGAATTTTTAAAATTTGGGAGTTAATTCATATGAACTATAAACCACAAAAATTCAAAAATATTTTAGGGAATTAAACGATGCCCGTCAGTTGTCGTGTCCGTATTTATTTACGTAAAAGTGCTTTCTAATTTAAAAAAAAAAAAGAATTAAGAGAGAATTAAAGTTGGATTCAAAATCAGGATAACATCAATAAATTTAAAATAGTAAGGGCTGCTCAGCCCACAAAAACCCCGCTAAACAAAATGATTAAAACGCTGATTTTGTAACAAACTCTAAATTACATCCTAATTTTTTTTTACATAACAAAAGCAGATTTTGTATTGTATTTCTTTCGGCTAAATTCGTAATGTAGCGTAATTTTTGGTGGTTCGTTCGTAATTTTTGGAGTTTGAGGATCAATTCATATGAACTAAATCCCAAAAATTTCAAAAATACTTTTTGGAATTAGTTCATTTTTTTTATTTACACATTAAGTTCACAATTAATATTGGATTAGCACCCAATGAATTAGCACCCAAAAATAGTAAGAATTAGTTCATTTTTACTTTTGGGAGCTAGTTCACAGCGGCATAGCCGATGATTTTGTAATATTGCATTATCCATTAATGATATGTATGTAATATTAATATAAATAAATAAATAAATTAAATATACAAATTAAAATAAATAATATCTAGGCATCTTTTTACATATAACAAATAAGAAAATTTGATTTTCATACACAAAACAAACCGAAAATGCAAATAAAATAAAATTAAAATTAAAAAACAATAAAAAAAAATAAGGTTTTAACTGACAGACGATCGGTTGGTCATTTAATTAAAAATAATAAGTATAAATTTTCATTTTATTTAAATAACTTTTAAAATTTTAACCATATTATAAATAGAATGTAATAAATTTTAAATTTTAAACTATATGTTGGAAAATTATAATTTATAACTGAATTTTATGAAAATTTACGATTTTAAATATGTATAGAAAAAAAATGAAAAAAAAATACTCTTTCTAATTAAAAAAATATATGCTGTTATAAAAATGAACTCAACCGAAATAGACAATAACAGTATTGGGGTTTAATTTCTTTTTTTTGTTTTTGGCTTATTTTTATTTTATTTTTTTGGAGGTCGATGACATAACAATGACTAAAAATTTTAGAATGTAGATTTTAACATTATTATTTAATTATTTTAGGTTAAAACTTAATCAAGCCGTAATATAAAAGTATAATTTATTTTAAAAAAAATCCTTAAAATGTCCTTAATGACATTATTTGAATACTTTGGATTTTTTAAAGTTTAAAAAAAAAGCCTTTAAAATTACAATATTATCCAATATTTACTATTTACTGTTTTTTTTTTCAAGGACATGAAAATGAATGGGATTTCTTATAGATAAAATAACCATAAATTACTATATAAACTGAAAATATTCAACCATTTGAAAAGGAATCACAAAAAGTTTGAAAAGAAATCGTAAAATAAATAATATCTACATAATTATTTTATAGGGTATTTATTTTGTTTGATTAAATTAAAAGAAAAGAAAAAAAAAAAAAAAATCAATCCTATTTTTTACATTACAAAAAATATTTTTAATTTTGCCATTCTTCATGGTTTTTATAAAAAACAAAATAAATTTCCAAATCAATTCACATTTCAATTAAATCAATTCGTACACTTCATCAAATTAAAACAAAAACAATTAAAAAATCATTGGCAACAAAAACTAATTTATTAATAAAATACAAAATGAAAATAATCACCTTAATATCATCCCAAATCTAAATTTTATTGGGCACAATTTAATTTTAATTTTAATTTTATATTAAATTTACGTATGCAATCATTTTTTAAATAAAAACAAATCCTAACACCAGCTCTACACATACATTTTTAATGTCATATTTTTTTTAACACAAAATCTACACGTAATTCTGTATCACTTAAATGGTTAAAACATCATAATATCTTAGTTTTGTTCCAAAAAAAAAAAAAAAAAAGAAAATTCATATTGTATAATTACAATATGTCTACACCAACCCACTTTGTTCTACTTTTTGTCACACAATTTATATTTATTATTTATTTAAAACATTTTTAAAATCAAAGTTGACTGCTAATTATGTCAGCTTAAAAGAAAGTTGTGACAAAGTATTTTCCTGTCAAAAATGATTTTCTTAAAATAAAAAAAAAATTGCATAATTGCAAAAATCCCCATTAAACTTTTTACTATTTTATTTATTTTTTTTTTCTTGTTTTTTTTTTTATTTTTTTTTTTTGCCTAAATGACACATATAAACATTTTTTTTATAAAAAGCTTTCCTTGTCTGATGTTGTGAATACATACAGAATACGTACATACTTAAACTTATGGCAAATTATTGTTTTAACATAATGAAATCTTGTTACACTGTGGTCCATAAGAATACGTCATTAAATGTTGTACCTTTCAAAAGTCATAATATTTAAAATCCAGAAAGAATGAATGAATGAAAAAAAAAAAAACGAAAAAAATATAATCTGATCTATATACAGATTGTATTATTTTTATATGTATATTAAAAAAATAACAGTAGAAGAAATGAGAAACGAGATAAAAAAAAACAGAGAGAGACAGATTGAAAGTGTCTGCTATTAGAATGAATAGACCCTTAAAATAAATAATGGATATAAAATTCATAATTTTAAAAATTTTTTTTTTTAATGTTGTTCTTGTTGTTTTTTTTTTATTATTACATATTTATAAAAAAACATGACAAGATTTCAGTCAAAAATTATGACAGCTTTCATAAAAAAAAAAAAAATGTTTTGTCTCTTTTCTTTTTGTTTTGTATTTTACTACTAATTTTCTTTTCCATTTTACATCATTATTTTCATTTGTTGTTATTTTTGATTAAATTTAGGTATTATTTTTTTTTTTTTGCTTCTTTTTTGTATAACAAGAAAGGAAATAATAATAATAATAATAATTTGATTAGAATGACTTTTCACAAAGTTTTCTTGAATTTCATTTCTTGTTTTTTTCTTTTTTGTTGTTTTTTGTGTGTCTTTCTTTTATTTATTTTTATTTATATATTTTTCTGTATATTCTGTAGCCCGTTGGGTTTATTGTAAAAACAAAAAAACAAAAAAAAATAATTCATCCATTCCATACTTTTTCATTCTTTTGTTTTGTTTTCGGTTCAAATCAAATAAAATTAATGAGAAATTCTTTAAGTCATCCTTGTTGTCCTCGTAATTTTTATTTTTCAATTTTTGTTTTTTTTTTTTCTTTTTTTGAGTGGACATAAAATAAAAGTAACAAAACTTTGCAAACTTCAAAAATAAAATAAGAAAAAGCAAAGATCAAAAATACAATAAATGTGTAAAGTCAAAGACAATAGATGAAAACTTTTTTTTCTTCACTCTAATGCCAAAAATGTCGAAAAAAGAAAATAAAAGAAAATCATTAAAATTTTACAATTGAAAGTGCTAAATTAAATGTAGGATCAGTCCGTTCAGATTCACGCAGATTTTATTGACAGTTTTTATTACTATAGCCAGTTACAATATTTTACCATTTAGATCCTTTAGAGGTACTTGTGAGATTTTTAAAATATCCTTTGGAAATTTACGACTAGATATGAGATTTAAACATGTTTTTGATAAATGATTTAATAATAAATGTTAGTCTACTCATCACATCAGTTTTTATATTTCTTCTATTATTATAATATATGATCCTATCTGATGCAGATTCATATCAATTAATTTCTTCTATTTGCTTTTCGTAGTTCCCTCTTTCGTTTTAAATCTATACTAGCATTCCGGACTTTTATACCGTATTTTAGGACCTTTATACGATATTACCGTTAAAAATTTAAAAGTATCAATACAAGAAATGGTATAAATTTTGTTTTTTTTTTTGTTTTTTAATTTATTTCACTGCCACATAAATGTGACAAGGAAATTACATACTTAGCCTTTCTTTTTCAGGCGTAGCTGTAAATAAGACGTGTTAAGCATTCAAACCCACACTTCCTTGGTATTTACAACGTATTTTATACGCTCTTATCCACTAGACCACCGAAACTCCTATTATAAGTTATTTTGAAATGTTATAGAAGGTCTTTATTTTGGAATCGTTATACGTAATCGAAATTACGATTACAATTATACTGATATACTGAAAAAAAAAAAAAAAATTAAGAAAATCTAATAAAGAAAAAAAAAAAACTTTTTAGTCATAGAATTAAATGAAAATACCAAAGAAAAAAGAAATAAATACAATAAAAAGTTAAAACAAAGAAGTTGAAAACTGGATTCCTCCTACTTACAAAATTATTTTGGTTTTATTATTGATTTAAATGGCAACACTAAATGGAAAACTTTTTTAAAATTTAATTCTTTGAAAAAGATTATTATATTCAGTAAAAAAGTTTTTTTTTTTAAATATGTAATCAAAAAAAAAATAAAATTTTTCTTTTTTTGGGTAAATTTTTGAAAAAAAAAGTTACAAAAAATAAAATGTATGGAATATAGTAATTGATTTTTCTGCAATTACATAATGCACTGTACATATACGTATCTTATAATCGTATTGACACACAGGGCATTTTTTATGTATCTAATGGCCATTAAGAAGAGAACTTTCGCCTCCTTTAATTTTGGAATTTTAAATGTAATGCAGGTTTTTGTAAAATTTTGTATCAAAATTTTTAGAATTCATTTTACATAAAAATTAATTAATTTTTCTGCTTACCTGATATAAATTAAAGTTCTTTATAGCAGTTTTCTTTATTTTTTTTTTTTTTTGTTTATTTTTTCTACCGTTTAAGTTTAGTGATAAAAAATCTTTTCTTGTATACCGTATTGTTTAAACTTTATTGTTATTTAAAAAGAATTATGTATTATGAAAAAAGATTTGATTTTTTTTTCCTTGAAACTTCAGCTTAATTTATTTTAAAAAGTGTTACTTAAAACAACACAAAACATACCCCCCGCTGCAAAACATATTTCTCTCCAAAGGATCTGTCTAATGTCTATAAAGCCTACATTCGACCTAAGATGGAGTACAACTCTAACATTTGGGCTGGCGTCTCCCAAACTTCTCTGATTTACCTCGACAAAATCCAAAACCGCGACTTACGGCTAATAGGCGACTCTGTCGAACAAGTAACACTTACTTCACTTAACTCTCGTCGTAATATTGGAGCTATTTCTCTGTTTTACAGAAATCTTGTAGGTAATGACACTTGCTTTATTGAACTTAATCAATTAAGCCTCCTCTTAAACAATTTCTACGTAATACGAGAGGAGCTGCAAGTGCTCATTTCTACACTGTGGAAATTCCAAGATGGTTTAAAATTGGATATGGAAACTCATTTGTTGTGAGAACTGCTAAGATGTGGAACATGCTTCCATCTAATGTGTTCTCCTCTGTCAATAACGTTCCCGTACAACAATTTGCAAAAATTCAAAACGAATCTTTATTAGGTTCGTTTCCAATCTTCCCACTAATTTCCCTTTAACATCCTATTTTCTTAATAACTAAACCTACATATGTATAAAGGAATCCGTCCCTAGCGTTTAGTTATTGTGTAAAAAAAAAAAAAAATACTCTTCTGTTCAAAACACTCAACAAAACATATTTATTTATTAGTTTTTAGTAACTTTAAAAAATTTCCTTAGGGTTTTCACTATGTTTGTCTGTCTGTTACAAATTTCTACACCTTTCAAAATAGAAAAAAAAAAATTTGAATCATCAACAAGTTTCTAAAAAAAAATTAATGTTGTGAAACAACTTTTTTTAGCATCATTCATTACAGACAGAGTTGTTGGATACTTAAGTACAAGTACATTTGTATTCAGTAACTGTATCAGTTCCTTTACTGGTAAATCTTTCCAGTAAGGCTATTTACTGGTTCTTATATTTCACCGTTATCCAATACAAATACTGGTACTGGACATCAGTACTACTTCTCCACTACTACTAGTACTATACCAGTACTATCAGTACCATACCAGTACTACCAGTATCATTCTAGTACCATTAGCATCATACCAGTATTTCGCCAGTACTTCGAACAAATTTTCAAATAATTTAAATATTTTACATAATATTTTACTTATTCACAAAATCTAAAAATTCATAACACAAATGATTTATTTTTAACATATTATATTAAAATGAAATAAATATATGCATGTACGTTAAAAACGAAACGGTGATTCTTTAACATATATTAACAAGTAATGAAAAAACCAAGGCTTTTCAAAAAAGCATATTTCTAAAATTAATTTTTACAAAAATATTGAGTAGGTATATATTGAATAAATAAATTTATAATAATACAAAAATTGAAAGAAATCATTAGAATAATTTGTTAGGTGAAATAATTTTTGTATATTACTTCAAAAAAATTCGAACAGGTCTTCAAGTTATAGGTGTTTAAAAATAGAGAATTTTCAGTTTTTGCCCCCTTACAGCTCCACGGACGGCAAAACAAAAGTATTTTCTGAAATGACTCAAAGTTATTTCCAAAGTTATTAGTTCTTATTATTTCTAACTCCTCTCAAAATTTTAAACTTTTAAGTTAAACCGTTTGAAAGATAGAAAGGGTCCAAATTTTTACAAAAATTGTGTTTCACATAACGGTATATTAAAATACCGCATAGCAAAGCCATATATTTACTTTGTATATTCAGCTTATAAAACTAGCTGTCGTTTGGCATTTCCAGATTGAAAATATGTCTTATAGAACCTGTGTTATACTTAACAATTTAAAGATAGGGCTTTTTCGAAATTTGTAGGGCTGTAGCTAGGTAACGGATGGGGCTACAGGAAAAAATTTGTTTCATAAAATTAATTTTTTGGTGATGCCTATTCGTGTTAAAATTTCATTGCTTTATTTCAAACATTGTAGAAATTTTGTAAACACCCAGACGGACAGAGTGAAAAATTTTTCAAAAATTTTTTGAAAATGAGCTAAAATGAGCTAAAAAGATGTGTAATCTTTAAGATGTGAAAGAAATAAAAGTAAAAATGAAAACTGCAATTTAAAATACATAGGAACAACAAAACGAGTTATAATGACGAGAATAAACTAACACATATCTGATGTAAAACAACAAATGATCATCCAAAACAGCTTTATCTCTACATGCAACAGAAAAATCACACAACCTTAATTTTAAAACAGTGAGAATTTTAGATGTAGAAAATAAATTCAATAAAAGCATAAACAATACAAATTTTATAGCATTTCCTTAAAATTGAAAAAAAATTGTCTCTTGATTTTTCATAAAGTTTTCTTATATACGAGAATTAAATTCTAATTGACAACTTCATAGTTTCTATTATAAGAAAATTCTGAAGCAGAACATATTTTATCTAGAACAACAAGACAATTAAAAACTCAGCTTATCGCAATGACCTGTATATCCAACATGCTATGGAAAAAGAATTTATCCCTCCAGAAGGGTTCATTTATTTGGACCAACATAATTTTATACAAAATGCCGAAAAAGTTCCTCTCTTCTACCACTTTGAGAGAAGGGCCACAGATACTAAAATACCACCAGATTGGTTACTATTAAATATGATACCGCAAAAATTTAACAAGTCATTGGCGAATAAAGACAGAAAAAAAATAGAACGAAATTTTTGGTGGCTTCTATAGTAGTCTAAAAAGAAGCAGCTTGTGGACTAATTAGTTGTAAGGTAGGTTAGGGATTAGTTTTAAGTTTAGAAGTAAGTTTAGGTTAATTTTTATCAATATGAAAAAATTATAGTTGGTTTTTTAAATTTTCCAATTAGTATAAAATTAAAAAAAAAACTAAAATGCATATTATAATTATAGCTAAGATATTAAAAAAATTGTTAAAAGGAAAATAAAAAATTTAAAAAAAAAATCATATTATAGGGTACTCGAATGGCGGGCAATATATTAATAAGAAATATACTTAATTTGGTGTTATATAGATTAGTTTCCAAACATGTAAAAATTTTTGTAACGTTTAAGAAAAAAAAAATAAATCTATATTAAAAACAAAAAAGAATTAAATTCTAAGACAAATTACAAATTTTGATAAAAATCACAACATTCTAAACTTTTTTTAATTGTCTTTTGGAAAATGTACACCTTTAAAAAATTTTTGATTTTCTTAATTCTGCCTTGTTTTTTTATTTAAGGATTTATTAAAAAAAATAATATTTTCTTAAGATAATATTTTAAGGAAAATCATTTTTTAGTTATAAATTTTTAGGTTCAAAATGAAAAAAAAATTATATTAGATACTTATTTTTAGTTTCAAGATATTTTATTAAATATGCCTTATTTACAAATTATTGTTTTATGAAAAATAAAAACAAAAAGAAAAAAACAAAATCTAATATTTCTAAAATTAAATCTAAATCTAAAAATTTGATTAAAAATTAAATGATACTGTAAATATTCTAAAAATTTGATTAAAATGGAATTTATATGATAAATCCCCCCTTCAAGAAATATGTACTTTATTAGTTTTAATATACAATTAAATATACAAATATTTCAAATATTCCATTATGTATTCAAAATTTTCTTATTTAATTATCAATATTCATAGGAATTTTATTATTAGAAATTATACTTTTGAACAAAAATATATACTTGACATTAGAAAATTTAATTAGAACTTTGAAGGAATTTAAATATTAAAAAATTATTATACCCGTAGGAACGTCAGAGTATAATCAATATGCCAATACGTTTGTGACACCTTAATACAGACGAAATAGCTGTGAGAAAATAACTATATATATATTCTTGCTCAGATTCCAATTCTAAGGTGATTAAACCATGAACGGCCGCCCTTCCATCCATTCGATCCCCGACGGATATGAAATTCGACATGAAAATGACTCAGTGCCCATTGAAGTTATATACCTATCAGAAATTTTGTAAAAAGAAATCTAGTTTCATGCCTATAACTTCCATGAAATTTGATTTTGTATAGCTTAACAGGTTCAGGTAGCTGCCATACAAAAGTTGTTAAGTTTTACGTAAAATAACTTATGTAAAGTATAGTTTGATTAGAGCAGTAGATTCAAATAGTTGTCATACAACTTCAAAATTTACTTAAATATATCTTGGTAATTAATTAAGTCAGGTATCTGAAATTTTCTGAAAAAAAAAAACTATTAAAATTTATTGTAAAAGCATGACTTATATTCGTACGGGTATCTTATAGTAGACACAGTCAATTATATACTCTTCCTCGTTTTTATGTTTAAAATAATAGATTCTATTTTAAAATATACCTTATTTTTGTTTTATTTTTATTCTTATTAAAACAAATTTAAACAAATTAAAGTGAAGAACGAAAAATAATAGAAAATTGTTTCGAATGTTAAGTATTCAGCAATATCCAATTTTGTATTATAATCCAAAATGGCGGTATTATTAGAATATTTTTATTAAAAACTCTTTAAAATTAAATTTAAATTTGAAATATTCGTTAAGATTAAAAAACTGTATAACCTAATAATATATAGTTATAGATAATGTAAGATAAATTGGGTTTGAAGAGTAATTTTTATAGAATTTTTAAGTTAATAGAGACATTTTTTTTAAAGATATAAATATAATTGAAATTGTCGACCACCGAAGAAATTTGCTGAACTATTTTCCGACAAATGAAACATAATTATAACGAAGCCAAAAATAAAATTAAACACAAACAAAAACAAAAACATAAATAAAAAGTTTCATTAAAAAAGATTAAATAATGGATTTGACAAAAATTCTAGAGATTTTAGAAGTTGTAAATAAGGTAAAGACGCCTGTTACCATCATAAAAACTATTACCGGCTGAATTATTTTAAATGTTCAAAATAAGCAAACAGACAGTTAAATTCGACCCGGAATTTTTATATACTGTTTTTATTATTTAATGGTGGTATAAACACTTACTTTTTTTTCAGCTTAATCTTAAACTTTTTAGAATTGAGTAAAAGAAACAAAAAATCATATGAAAATTCTGCGTAAGTGTGATAGAGTTAGATATATGAATTGTATATTCGTATATGAATACATTCTTGACGTGAACTTAAGTTTTAAGAAACTTTATTTGACCGAAAAAGAATGAAAAAGAATTTATCTACATTCTTTTTTGTGTACTTTTTTTGATGTTCATTTACTTTTTTTTTGATAAAAATAAAAAAAATAAAAAATTTTTTTTGTTGTACTAAATTTTTGTCAAACAATAATTTTTTCTTCAAAATAATTTTTAAGTTAAAATAAAAATATGAAATGAAAAACAAACAATTCAAATATTTTTTTTTTTTATTATTATTTTGACTATTTTTTGATTATTTTATTATTTTTTTATTTATTATTTTGCAGTATTATTTATTATACTGCGCGAAAACATAAATAATTTATATATCTGTCTCTGTCATACTTTTCTTTGATTTCCTGCAAATAAAGTTTAAGATTAAGGTAGAAAAAAAGGTAAGTGTCATAACACCATAAGCATTTTAATAATTTTTTTATTATTAATAATCTCAACAGTAGTATTATGAGAGAAAAATTCAATAAAAATGTATTTAGTAAAGTAAAAAAATTAATTATGACTAATTAATAAAAATCTAATTGTTAAAAAATAATAAAAATAAATGAGGACTATTTATTTAAATAATGTTTTTTAATTTTTAATAAATCACATATGGACGGATCATATATGGACGGTAATAGGACTGATAATGCGAGTAATAAGTTTTCATGCACCGATAACGATCATTCAACTGATCTATTAAAATATGCAAAAAATCAAAAAAATATTTTATTTACACTTAAAACTTGTATTACAAATGTCATTCTAGAAAATCATTAAATTAATTTTTTATTAAAATTATAATTTCAAATCAAATTTTATAGATAAAATTCGAAAAAAAAAATCGTAATATGCCGGTAATAGACTACTGTACCTTACTTCATTTTTATCAGAAAAAAAAAAATTTTGTTTAATAAAAAAAACAAAATTTGAATTGAAACTAATTATTCAATAAAATGGCGGTTTGTTGCCCAACCATCAGCAACAAAAATAGAAAATAATTTGTGAGACTCTCTCGAAAAGTGTTAGAAATAGAAATACGTAAATAATACATATTTTTTATAATTTTAATTTCTCCATTTAAATTTTGTTGCATAAATTCGAAAATTATTGCTGAAAATATGATTGATTCAACTCAAAAAAAAAAAAATTTTTTTAATTGAAATAATCTTTAAAATAAAGATAATCATAAAATAATAAATACAATTAAATAATATTATTCGATATTTTTAATAAAAAAAATTTTATTTAAAAAAGTCTGAAAACATTTTTTGTATCTTTTTAAAATTTCTATCAAATTTCTCATTTTTATTATAATTAAAATTACAAAAAAATGAAAATTCTCTTTTTCTTTTTGTTAATTTTATAAAAGACTTTTTTACATTTCAAAACAAAACAAAAATTTTTTTTATTGAAAAAATTCCATGAATTTATTTTGAAATTTCATTACAAAAAAAATTCAGTATCACTATCTTTTTTCTATATAAATACGTATTATCCTTTTCTTTTTTTTTTGATTTTTATTATCTATTTCTTTTTGTTCTCTCCTTTAAACTTTATACAATAAAATAAGCACCAAAATATGGTGTTATATTGTTGACATTTCAGTTAGGCGTAATAAACCTATCCAAGCATTCAGAATTGATTCAGACTTGCGGCACATTAATGTCTTTTGTCAGTAAAATAAACAAAATCATAATATTTTAATTAAAAAAAAAAGCATTTAAAGAAAACCATTTAAATTTGTATATTTAATGGTGTTAAAATATTATTTTATAAAAAAATATGAAAAATCTCTAAAAAAAATTAAACGGGTATTTCCCTACAATTTTTCAAAAATTTTTGGTATAATAAAACAATTGTTTCACTTTATTCCTTAAGTCTTACAAAAAAAAACAAAAGTCTGAACGTGTGGAAATTCTGTTAATAACCATTATAAAAAATATAATGGTGTGTACAATAATATATATATATATATATATACATTCTGAATATATACTTACTATATATATACATATTAAAAATAACCATAGCAAATGACAAGTAGAATAGTTACGTTACGTCCCAATTTTTTCCGAAAAAAAAAAACACAAAAAAACATGTTTTTTATGGTACTCATCCTGGATAATTATACATACACACATATATAAAAATAAAAAAATCCAGTTATAAAACAATTAATAAAAATAAACACAATTACAAATAACAAAAAAAAAAAAAAAATCAATTAATAAGATGTGAATACCCTAAAATCAAGAAAAGAAAAAAATATACAATATGTTGGTTTCAAGTTGGCATACAAAATTATTTTCCATTTGATTTCGTCCTTTTCGACTATACCTTTTGGTCTATTCAATTCAATTCAGCCGACAGTACGTATGAAAATCTATTCTCATTCGATAAATTGGCAACTTGTAATAATTCAATAGTGCTACAAAAGAAAAAAAAACATAAATAAACCTGCAATAATAGGATATACATATTAAACAGTGATTAAATAAAATCATTCAAATGCAATCAACCCTATATCCAAATATTTAAAAAAAAAAACTTACTGCCAACTAATCATTTTTTTTTTCTTTCTTATTTTTTATTAATTGTAAAATTAAAATATAACCAAAAAAAAAAACAAAAAACTGTAGACTACTAGGCTTTTGTATATTTTTGAGGCGAACGCCCCCCGAATTTTCACTTATCTGTCACATTACACAACAAAAATTTTAAGATAAAAGAAAAATCGACAAAAAAAAAACAAAATTAACAAAAATTTATTTAATATTGTCGAGACAATGTTTTGTCCTTTTGTATAATACTTTGATTAATTATCAAAATGATTTTTTTTATTATATTATAATATTATGTATATGTACTTTAGTCCTTTTAAAAGCTTTACTCAATATATGTAATATTATATTCGTAATACGTTTATAACATATCTTAATGATAAAACATATCAAAAAAATAAAACAAAATCATTTTTGCCTTGAATATAATCCTATAAATACAGTAACAAACAGCCTTTACAATCACTAGTTAAAATAATTAATAATTGTTGAAATTTAGCCAAAGCTTGAGTAAAGTTGATTTTACATTGTTAATTGTAAAATGCGAGACTGCAATTTCTTCCTATACCGTTCATTTAAAAGTTACACTATCACAGATTTGTGCCAGTTGAATTTAAAAATTTACTTACTTAAAAAAAAACGATTGGTATCTAGATTGAAAATCTTGAAGGTTCGATTCCTTAATTTTACGTTCCAAAGCAATTACATTAATTAATATTCAGTCAATTAAGAATATCATTTGTAAAAGTAACTCTGTATTATTAATACAACCTATTAATTTTTTCACAATCACGTTTAAAATAGTAAAAGAGTGTCGCAAACAGCTCCTTCGCTTAAAGCTTCGAATTAAAATTAACTTCAGTCTCCCAAGGGACAACTACAATGAAGGAAACGAACGAGCAGATAAACTAGTGAAACTCTTAAAGAACTCTTATAGTACATAACTTTCAAAATGTTGCAAAATATAGGTGGGACAATCTAAACAAGTGCAAAATAGTAAAAGAAATATGGTCCCACTTTTAAGGAAACAACAAAGAACAAAAGAACTTTTTAATAAATTTTGGGCAAATACTGCTAGAGCTAATTTTATTTCTGAACTTTAAATGTTAGTTATACAAAATCGTCGGTAACCAAATATACAAGGATATGGAATCAAAACGGCACGTTAACTATGTCTCTAATATAGAAATGTAGGAAGATGTTATGTAAACCAACTAGGATATACTTAGTGTCCAAAAATTTTATTTTTCCAATGAGAAATTGGTATGATTTTACAGAGAAAAATAAAAATTTCAAAAACAGATTGCATCCAATATGATACACTAAAAAGATTGCCGTAATGTAAAGTGTGTTCTAATTAGTAGATTTTTCTTTGTATATCCTAAAGTGGTCAACACAATTAATTTTCTCGATTTTTGTGTTATTGTTTTTTTTTTTTTGTAAAAGTTAACATTATCGGTTATTGTCCCCTTATCATTATTTGGTCCTAACAACAAAATACTTCAATTTCAATTTTTTTTTTTACCATGACCAAAATATTTTTATTATTTTTAATTCTTTTAAATGAATTTAATTGTTTATTATTATAAAATTCTTTTCTCTTGAAAATTCTTTTGATAGTAAACAGAAGGAAAATTTATTTATTTATTTTTTTTTTTTTTCATTAGTAATGTTTTTTTACACATAGGTATTTATTTATATGCATATACATATATATATATATATTTATTATAAATACGATATTGTACATAAGAAAGAAAATTTTTAAAAATGACATTCTGTTATAAATGTTGGGTGGTTTTCGGTTGAAACGATCACAGCATAAAAATATTTAAATAATTTTCATAAAATATAAAAACTATTTTTTTCTAAAAATAATTTACATATGTATATATATAATACACCATATATATATATAAATATGTATTATATAATATAATGTAAAATGTAACAATAACCATAATGCAACAGGAAATTTCTTGGGAAAAGATAAAAAAATAAGAATTGAAACGATAAAATATTAATAATGATAATGATAATAATATTGATAATGATAGATTATGATGCAAAAATTGTATACGTATATGTAATGTAAATAATATAAATAAATCGCTTGTATAATATGTTAGATTGATTATATAATAATCATATGTATAAGAATTTTCAATGGAATTTTGAATTGGATTATATTTTCATTTTGTGGTTAAAAAAATATAAAATAAAAACATTTCTTTCATATTATGTACATAATATGTACGTACAATCATTCAATCAATCAATTTATACCTCATATATTATCATTCATAGAACCATTAAAAGCATCATATAGTTAATACATATTATATGTATACTTATATATATATATCAAAGCAAAACAAAAAAATAAGATTTGTTTAGAAAAATGATAACACTGAATTCTCTAGAAATAATTTATACTATACTACATTTTAAAATTAATGACTTCTTAATGAATTCAAGATTTAAAAAAAAAAAAAACCTAAAACTTAATAAATATTATCTAGGAGAACTGACTTTTAAAATGAAGTTTTAAAATATTTAATTACAATTTAAAAACTTTATATAATAATATAATGAATGAATGAACCATTTTAAATGAAAATATTTCCATTTTAAGTGCACGAATATATGTGAAAATTTAATTTTTTTTTTTGAATGAAATTGGTATATACATATGTGTGTGCATACTGTATTAATAGTTGGTTTCAAAATCAGAATATTCCCCTTTTCTGGAAAATTTATATCTATATAATATGCCTATGCGAGATTTGGATATTTCGGAATTTCCTAATTTTGGGATTTTAATTTTCGGAATTTTCTTTTTTCGGAATTTCGTAATTTCGGGATTTTATTTTCGGGATTTTAAATTTGGGATTTTGATTTTCGTGATTACGTACCTAACCCTTTAAATTTTCAATTTTTTTTTTATTCTTTTTTTTTTTTTGTTATGTGCAGTATTAGTTTTTGCTATGAAAAATGTTATTGTTGCAGCAAACGTTTACGGTTTTTATATAATTGATATTATTGAATATATGTCTATTATCCTTTAAAAAAATTGCAAACTTGTAGTATAACTGTAAATGAAATTTTAAACAATAAAAGTAAGTAAAACAATACACTTTCAATTAAACAATTGGAAACAATATTTTATTTAAGTTAAAAAGAAAAAATTTGCTTTCAAGTAAAAAAAAAAAAAAAAATACTTACAATCAAAAAAGAAATGATTTCATTTAAAAAGAAAATGCTTGCACGTTAAATTGAAAATACTTTTTCTTAAAGTAAAAAAAAATGGTATATTTTGTAATTTAAATGAATCACTGGATCGATTTATTTTTTTATTCTCTTTATTCTAACATTTTTTTAGTAAGTGGAATTTCTTTTCTTATTATGACAATTTTTTTTTTTTTTTTAATATATGCCTTTAACCAATGAACAATGAACAAGTTAACCTCTTGTTGTTCTTGTTGTGTGCAAGGGGGCGTATTGGCTACCCTTACACCTATACTATGAGCCGATTATGCTCTCCTGTGCAATGTGAGCATCACGCCATCTACAGTGTCTCATCGAGACAATCTATACCCTTCCTTAAATGTATTATGTTTCCCTGATTGACCATTCCCAATTCAAAAAAGTTTTTTCAGTGTTCCACCCCCAAAGCTTCTTCGCCTTTGTGATCTCAAGTACATAACATTTGACACAAGACGTGAAATATTCTTTCTGCCTCTATCCCGCATCCCCTGCATAGATTTGTTTCTGATATATCTATATTTTTGGCATGAGCTCATAGCATCAGATTCATTTTAGATTCCCGTAAAAAGTTTCAGATCTATTTAATTAAGTTTTAAAATTTTCTTTGTCTTTTTAATACTGTTTGGTTCACCCTAGAATTCTTTCGTAACAATTTGACCTCTTAGGGTTTAATTTTTAATATTTATGATTAAATTGTCTTAGTTGTAAACTTTTAATCATATTTTTATATATTTTAGCTCTCGATCAAAATATGATATCGATTCTAATACCATATATCAGAGAATTTTTGTATTTTTAATCTTTACCTTCTAACTAATCTATCCTAACTAATAATCAAAAATTTATTTATTAAATTTTTATATAATTATAATAATGATGAATAAATTAAATATACAAGGAATTAAAAATATCGAATTCTATCATAATATTGCTATTCTAAATAATTAGTTCAATATATTTAGAATTCACTATAAATTAAATATCTTAAAATCCTTATTCCTTTTCAATAGCATATTATTAACTATATATATATAATAATAACGGTATTATTAAAATAATTTTCTCAGTTAAATTATAGGAAAATTATTTCATATTTTTCATTTTACCTTGATTATTATTATGCAATAATGATGATTTTTATTGTGGTTAAATTTTATTGAAAAGATGAATGCATAATATAATATGATAGAAGAGCTATAGTATATGCATAATAGTATATAATGTATGTATTAAAATTTTTTATATAATACATTTAAATATAGAAACAATTAAATGAAACTTTAGTATCAAAATATATATATATATATATTTTATTACATATACATAAACATAAATTTTTAATATATTTGCATTAAGGATGTTTTCATTTGAATAACCTATAGACAAATATTATGAATGAATATATATATAAATAAATGTATATATATATATTTTTTTTTATTATTATATAAGTATATATTATTATGCATTTATTAATTTTTTTTTTTTATATATATATACGTTTAAAGAATTTTAATTTTAAGGACTTATTGCCTTTCATTAAATTTTATTATTAAGAAGAAAATATAATAATTAGTGCAAATTAAAGATTAAAAAATGTACATTTTATTTTAATTTTTTTTTTTTTTTATTATTTTTGATTTTAAAATTTATTCTTTAGATTTTAATTGTTTGTCTTTTGTTTCTAAAATGATTCATAATAAGTTTCCAATTAATTAAAAGTAAACAATTTTCTATATAATGTAATATGAAAAATGATAAGAGAAATATGAAAATAAAAGAAAATGAAAAAAAAAAAAAGAAAAAAGAAAAACATTACAAAAAGGATAAAAAAATTTTAATTAAATATTAAATAAAATTTAATTTTAAGTATAGAAGATTTTAATAAAATTGTTGTATAATGAATATATAGAATTTAAGTACATAATGTATATAACTATATATATATATATATTGTTTTTTTGTTTTAAAATAAATTAACAAAGATGCAATTTTCTTTATTGGTACTTAACAAAATATTATTATAATCTGATTTATAATAATAATTTTAGATTTAATATAAATATTTTTTCACATTAAATTAATTATTATTTTTAAATAGAAGTATTAAAATATGAGATTCAATGAACGTATTATTAAATAATAATTATGGTGTATTAACTGAAATAGTGAAAATTCAAATTTTATACTGGGTAAAAAGTTGTTTTAATTGAAATTTTAGTAAATTTAACTTTTTATCAAATAAATAGAATGTAAAATATTTAATTTTAAGTTTCTCCTTAAATTTATTATTAATAAAATCCTTCTATTAAAAAACGGCAAATGAAAATACCCAATTATAAAATTTCCAAAATTAAAAACCCTTCTTAATTTAAAATTTTACACAAACATATTATTACGATTATAGCGCAGTTTACCTAATCTCATATTGCAAATATCACATTGTAAATATCACATTGCAAAAAATCAATTGGCAAAAAACTCGTTTCGCAAAAATACTTTTGTCAAAAATGGTAGATGTCAAATTTTTACTTGTCAAAACATCCGTTTGACAAATTTTCAAATAACATCAAATAACATAAATATATTTATTTATTTATTTATTTATATACAGGTACCGTGATACATAAATGTGCCAGGTAGCTATAACCCCTGTTTCCTGGTAGGAATGTGGGGTATACGAGATATTATGTGATATATTAAGTATTTATATATTGAGATATATGAATATATATATTTTTTTTAAATTATAATTATTGTACCCAGCCGGGAATCAAACCCGAGACCTCTCATTCCCTTATGAATTTGAAGCGGTGCGTCAACCACTGCACCAATGGCTGGATTCATCAGTATATACCTATATGGGGGAACATTAAGTATACAATATATTCTGTAAAAAAATGTGTTACATTGATTTTGTAACCAAATCTAAAACCCCTCTTAATTCAAAATCTCACATATACATATTTATATATTTTCTGGAAAAATGGTTAACCCTAATTTGAAAATCAACTAAAATCTGACTATTGTATGTCACACAAAACAACAAATTTTTGACACATTAATTTTACTCTATACAATGCGTTTGCTAAAGAGAAATTTTTTTTAGATTTTTGAAAAATGGATATTTGCGAATTACAAATTTGTTAAGTGTGAAATTTGCTACTTGATTTTTTGTATTGTGAGTTTTTTTCATTAGTGAACTTAGGAGGAATAAATGTTTGTTATCTGAGTTTTACTAAGTGTTCCCCCGCCCCTATCAATACACTAGTATATATTAACGAAAAATCTCATTAGTCTGGCTTTTTAACAAACTATAAAATACTCCGTAGTTATTTTTGTACATTCATATTTCAGCAATAAAATATTTAAAAGAGTGGAAGCTACAGATTGCAAAACAAATTATTGAAAGCCTTATTGAAAGATTTGGGGATTTTGTAATTGAGGATTTCATATTTGGAGATTTTGTAATTGGGGATCTTGGAGGGGCTCTCATAAATAAGATAACAATATTATATAGTAGATATATATATATATAAAATTAAATATAGTGTTCTGGTCCAAAATTCCTTGTAGATAAAGAGTCGCCATTAAATTTGGCAATTGTTATTATTGGTATATATATATATATATACAATAATCCTAATTTAAATTTCTTATCTAATGAATATCTTTTTTCAAACACTTATGTAGAAATGTAGAATAGGTAGCATAAAAATTACGCTACTCTTGCGTTATTTTATAAAACACAGAAAATTTTTTATCAGTTTTTCAGTTTAAAAAAAAATATCTAAGTTTTAGTTACTCCAACCTATAATATAATCATTTAAAATAGAGATTTTTCCAACTTGAGGTGAACAAAAGGTCAATATCTTAGTAACGGGTGGGAATAGACTCATAAATCTAATTTTTTTATTTAAAAAAGTGATATAAAAGTCTTGTAAACAGACAGACAGATTGATACAATGAAATTAATAAAAAAAAATTTCAAAATTAGCAGGAATATTTAATAAACCATATATAAAAAAAAAAAAAACATATTTTAATTTTTTATTCCTTGTATGACCAGGATTATTACTGTTATCGTAAAGGATAAAAATAATAAAATTTTATTAATTTTTATCCCATACATATTTTTACTTATAAGAAAATTAAGAAAATTTCAAATTCACACCACATAATTTTAACATACACAACACACATTATTTTTTATGTTAAGATTAGCACACTTGTTCCGCCCTACTTATAGATATGTTTCGAATGTGTTTTTTTTTTTTTTGTTTTCACCTTTATACACATATAAAAAGAATCTTAAGATAAATTTTCATTTAATCACTTTTCACCTCCTCTTAATGTATTTTCTGCCATCATTATTATTATCTCTTTCATATATACAATAACTGCATGATCATAAGATAAAGGGATAAAAGAAAATGATAACAATTTTAAAATGTAAATTTTATTACATTTGTAATGTTTTTTTTTTTGTTTCTCATTAATTCCATAAAATTATTAACTGTAAAATATCTGCAAGTACATTCTGATGCATATTTAATAATAAACAAAAGAATTGATTTTTTATCATTTTCTTTTGCATTTAAAATCTCAATAACAAAAAAAAAAAATATAAAAAAATTTTCAAAACCACAACAATTTAATGTGGTATGGTATTCAACAAAAATAAAAAAAATAAAAGAACTTTCCAACTGTATCAGGTATAGGTTAATAGCTAAAGGTAAAAATTCTTTTCATTTTCATTCAAAGGGATATAAGGAAACAAAAATGTGAGAAAAAAGAATAATAAATGAAGAGATAAAATTTTAAAAAGACAACTACATGATATATACATATATATATATACATATACTTGTATATATATTTATTAAATTCTTCAATAGACCGAAGGCTAACTACCGGTCTATTTTCTATTCAGTTTTTAATTCATGATATGAACATTATTGAACAGACATACATCTACCTAAAGGTTTATTGAATTTTCAATAATTTTATATTATTTTATTCTCATATAACGCTAATGTACAATATCGGACAAAAACTTTTAAACTAAAAGGATTCTTTTTTTTTCTTTTTTTAGTTTATTCCCCTTCCAGATAAATTTGACAAGGGGGCTTCGGTGGCCTAGTGGGTAAGAGCGTATAAAATACGCTGTAAAAATCAAGGGAGTGTGGGTTCGAATCCCACACACGTCGTAAGAGTTATTCCCCCCTTACAACATTTACAGCCACGCCTGAACAGGAAAGGCTGTGTAATTTCATGTCCACATTTATGTGGCAGAGAAATGCATTCCAAAAAAAAAAAAAAAACAAAAAAAAAATTGACAAGAAAAAAAATTACCTTTCCTTATATCTACCTAGGCTACCAGAGCCCCCAAAAATTGTTTTCCTAATGAAAAGTCAATATTGAGTTACATTTTCCCTGAGATTATTATATAAAAAAAAAATTAAAGAGTACACCACTTACTGCACTCATTGCATGTGTGTGGAAACAGTTTTAACAATAAATATTTCAATTAGGACACATTTTTAAAGTTTTTCTTCGTGTTTTTTTTTATTTTTTTTTTTTGTATTGAAAGAAAAAAAATTTAATTTCTTTTTAGAAAAATATTATTTTTAAATTTTATTTAAATATTTTTACTGTAAATAATTTGTGTTAGATTTTATGGTAAATACTGTACATTGGTATAATGGATACAATGAACATTTAAGTCCATATATTTTCACATATCAATTAAGTGAATTTACTAAAAATAGAAACAAAAAAAAAAAAAAAAAAAACAAAAAAAAAAATTTAATAAGTGCATCCAGTTTGCAACTTAATCATTAGGATAATTCTATATAATGAATGAAAGTTTGATGACCACAGTTTTGTCGTTTCTGTTGCTTTTCACTTATTTAGTTTTAGTTTTAGAGTTTTGTTTTTTGTATCCTTGTGTTTTAACATTATTAACTGTATATGTGATTGTATATATATATATATATTTATATATGATTGAATAAGAAACATATTAACATATACATGTTATACCTGAATATTTAAAAAATTATATTCACTATCATTTTATCTCATCAACATTGGAATATATTCTAATGTTTTGCAAAACATCAGTTTTATATACTAAAAAAAAAAAAAATTTTCTTTTTGTTTTTTTTTTTTGTTTTTTGTATTGTTGCAAAAGGTACTTAACACAGTCATTATCATTATCATCATCATTATTATTGAAATTTTTTAAAACAAGAATAGAATTATTCTACAATTCACTTCAATTTTATGTACAAACAAACCCTATATAATATCTATAGATAAAAATGAATATTGCTCTCAATTATAACTAACAATTCCTTACGTGTTTTATCTTATTTTTTAGTTTTTTTTTGTTTTTTTTTTTTTTTTTTTTGTATCATTCAACACCCAATGAATTTTTCAATTTTTCACATATGAAATTTGAAAATTTTTCTTAATCGTTGTAATCTTATTTAAAACATTTCAGTTATTGTCATCATGCAAAAAGGAAAAACTTTACATTATAAAATAACAAAAACAAAAAAAAAAAACTTTTAAAAGGAAATGAATAGAAGTCATAGAATTTTATGGAAAAGGATTAAAAGAGAGGGAGAAGTAAAAAAACTGATATGAAACTTATATTTTTTTGTTTTTATTTGTATATATTTGTGTTGCAGATGTTGTCGTTATGTTCATATTTTTTTGTCATATATATATATGTATATGTATATGTATCATTTTGTGGTGGATTATCGTTTTTTTGCATTACTGCCATGTTTTCAATATTTTTTTAGTGCTGCAAGATAACATTATAACATTGTTAAAAATTAGAAAATGGTTATGTTAAAAAAAAAAAAGAAAAAAAAATAAATAGAATTTCAAATTATGAAAATTGTATGACTAAAAAAGATATTTAAAATTAAATTAAAAAAAATAATCTGAAATTAACATAATATTAGCAATAAAAAAAAAAATTTAAGAAAATTTAAACTATATTTTAAATTAAGTGTCAATTTAGAGAACCGAAAATTTAAAAATTTTGATAGCAAAAAATTAATAATAAATTTTAACCTTAAAATATTTTTTTTTTTTTTGGAAATTCTGAAGGTAGCAAAATAGCGTACTTAATTACAATTAAATATATATATATATATATATATTCAATAAACTTAAGGATATAACGGTTTATATAAAAAAAAAAACTCAAATGGGCAAGCATGTTCTTAAACATGTACTTTTCGTTCTTAAAGGACGAGATGCGAGGATATATGTTTTTCAAAAGGTGACGTTACAAGGTGCTGTTAACATACATTGATTTTGACATACCAACAGTTCCGTTATCTTCAAAAAAGTTTTTTTTTTTCTAATGATGACAATTTCAGGCTATTTAAATCAATATTTTTATCATAATATAATTGATATTTACATATTCGATTATTTTGTTATTTCTTCAATAGAAATTAAAAAATTACAAGATTCAAATTAGTGAAATCGCATTAAAGCTATTGACACTTATTTTTTTTTTTTTTTGTTTTAAGTTTTTTATTGTATTAAAAACTATTAAACTGTCAGTTGCGTATAAAAGAGGTATCATATATGTATATTGAAAAGAAATGTGTATACTTATGCATATGCATTATATTAAACGCCATTTGTCATTTTCATTTTGTCATTTGAAAAAGTAAATATTATTATTGTGGTTCAAAAATCTTAAATTATAATAAAAGTTGCAGGGAAAAAGATTATGAGAAGAAAGTTTCCTGATGTATTCTTTTGATTTTTTAAATAAATTTTCAAATGTTATTAAATTTAAATTATTCAAATATAACTTCTTATTTTTTTTAAAATTAAGTTATAAATGTCAAAAAAAACAAGAAAAAATGATTTCGTGGTTGCAAAATATAAAGTTAATTACATTTTTAATTTTTTCATTAAACATGACATTTATACATTTTAATTACATATATATACTCTTTCTCTTCACACCAATGAAAATTTGACACTATCTCGTTCTTGTTACATTATAAATTAAATAATGACACTATCTCGTTCTTGTTACTTATTACATTAAAAAAGTAAAAAAAAAAAAGAAATGGGATAATAGTTTAAAGAATTACTGTACAGATTTTCTTAAAATAAGAATTTGGAAGGTTTTTTTTTCCTTCCATTTGGAAAAAAACATGAAAAAAAAACAAAAAAATCTTGAACAAAAAATTTTGAATTAAAATGATTTTTTTTTTAAATCGACGTTTAATTTTGATTATTTATGAACTATTAAATCTTTACTAAACCAAAATATCGTATATATGCATACATCTATATACACATAATCTAGAAAATGTATATAATACTGATTTTGTAACCAACTAAGTAAAAAACATCTCCCAATTCAAAATTTAGCACATATTATATTGTGAGTTGCCGCGAAATTTAGCATAAAATTTGAAATAAGATTTAAAGAATTGTACAATTATTATATTTGTTTTTCTTATCTCAATATTCACGTACACGTGATTCTAAAGACTGTATCTTCACTTACATATTAAACCCACAAATATTATCACATCGCCAACAATAACATTTGAGATTTGATCTGATTAAATTTGAAATTACCTTGCCATTGAAATAAAATTTATATCTGAGCACTGTACTTTTTCTTTTACGTCTTTATATTTAAACTTTAATACCGATATAGAAGATCTTTTTTTTTAATACCGATGTCAACAGAAACTTTATATTGATTGTATATAGAAAGGAAATATTTATGGGAATACGGCTCTCAAATTAAATTTAAATCTTCAAAATCGTTAAAATATTATATTTTTTACTATCACATCTTCTCAGATTTATTTCTTTGGTGTCTGTATTGGAAAAAAAATATCAAACCTTAAAATATGCTGAAATTACTCCAAAACAGTTTTATATAGAACAAAAATACTGTTATAGTTTAAATCAAGATCTTCTAACAATTTTTATCAAAAATTTTGAATTTAAATTACAGGAAATTTTTTAAATTTTTCATTCTGAAATTCTCATTTAGCAAAGAAATTTGTTTTCTTTATTTACTAAAGCATTTTTATAACAATAGTATCCTTTCATTTAAATAACTACAGATATATTTAATAGAAATACTCAGTTTTTAGCACATTTTCAAAAAATTTTCAAAAGTTGTGCTTATTAATTTCACTCTGTCCATCTGCGTGTTTACAAAACTTCTACACCGTTTGAAATTAAGCAATGAAATTTTAACTACGGATAGGTATCGCCAAAAAAATAATTGTGTGAAACAACTTTTTTTTATAGCCCCACCCGTTACGGAGCTACAGCCCTACAAAGTTCGAAAAAGACATATTTTCAAATTGAAAACGCCAAACGATAGCTTTTATAAGCTTAATAAATATATATACGAAATAAATATGTTATTTTGCCATGCGTTATTTTAATATACCGTTATGTGAAACTAAATTTTTGCAAATATTTGGACCCCTTCTATTTTTCAAATGGTTTAACTTAGAAGCTTGAAATTTTGAGAGTCATGGGAGGTCAAAAATAAGTATGAGTCATTTCAGCAAATATTTTTGTGTTCCTCCCCGCTTAGGAACCGTAAGGAATCAAAACTTCGTAACTTCGGAATCTGTTAAAATTTTTTTGAAGTAATATACAAAAATTAAAGCTATAACATTATATTTTTATTTGTGTTAATACTTTTTCTTTATAATTTAGGGTTACCTTATAATTGACGAAAGTGTGATTTGATTTTTCTAAATTTTTTTTTACCAAAAAACGAATTAAAAAAAATATCTCAAATTTTTTTTTTTTTTTATCCACAATACTTTTTTTAGAGTCTATTTTTTTTTAGTTTTGGAAATGTGCTTTTTTGAAAACCCTTCGGTTTTTCCATTACTTGTTTTCTTTGATATTGAATTAACAATATTGAGTGTTTATATATACCTTGTATATCATAAATATGTATATATACAAATTTTATGTTTTCTATTTCCATATAAGAAAAAAACATGAAAATCCATTTTCTTTCAATTTTACGAAATTTTTTTTTTTTTTTTCTTTTTTTAATTTTAAAACGTATAGTTACAAAAAATGTTTTACAATAAAATAGAGAAATTTTTATTAAAAGCTTCTTTTACAAATCTGAAACAACATATGAATTATAGATATGTAGAAAAATTAAATTTCATATAAATATTAGTGGAGATATAATTTAAAAAAAAAAAAAAATTATGTCAATAGTAACCCTTTTAGATATCAAAACCATTTACTGTTTCATTTTTTTTTTTTTTGTTTCGTAAAGCACTTAAAATTTTCAAAAAAAAAAAAAAAAAACAAAATTGTATCTTAAAGACATATAATACTAGTATGTAAAAGATGTACCTATAGTTATTTATATACATATATTTTATAGTTTTCTTTCATTTTAATTTTTTCTTTCATTGACTTTCTTTTCTTATAAAACAAGAAAAAAAGGAAACGGAAACTTGGAAGGATTTATTACAAATCTACTCTTTCTCATACCTTATAATAGCATTCGTTGTGATTATGAAATAAAAAAAACAATCTTAAAAAGATGTTTAAAGATATTTTAATTCGAGTAAATTGGTTAAATATTGGAATTATATATATAAAAAGTCATTTGAAATTACCCGTTTAAACTGTTGAACCGATTGGATGTGTTTTTAACATTGTCCTGATCATTATTTTTATTATTGGATAACCAAATAAACTTAAACTGATATTGATGTATAAAACTATAGAAGGGGAAAAAAAATAGGAAAAAAATATAAGTTGACTATTTATTTTATTAATCACTAAACTGAGTTGTCTTAATTGTAGAATATTTTAAATGTCTTTATACCCGTATGAACTATGTTCAAGGGTATAATAAATTTTCCATTACGTTTGTGACACCTTAAAGGAGTCGAGCTAGATATAGTGTCAAAGGTATGGATCGGCTCAGAATAGAATTCTGAGTCGATTAAACCATGTACGTCCGTCCGTCCCTCCGCACGATAACTCAAAAAATAAAGGAGCTAGGAGGCTGGAATTTTTTTTACGTCATTTTTGCAAAATTGTTAGTTTTGCTATTTAAATCCAACATTTTCGGTCGGCGGGATCAAGTAGCTGCCATACAACTTTTATCTTTATATAGAAATAACTCAGTATCTATTCAAGCTACGTTTCTGAAATTTTGCAAATGATGATCAAGTTTTATGGCAACAACTTCTGTAAAATTTGGTTGTGGTGGTGCGACGGATTCGGGTAGCTGCCATACAACTTCTCCGTTTAAATGAGAATAACTCAGTGTCTGTTAAAGCTAGGAATCTGAAATTTTGTGAATGATGATCAAATTTTATGACAACAACTTCTGCAAAATTTGGTTGTGCTGGTGTGACGGGTTCGAGTAGCTGCCATACAACTTATCCGTTTAAATGAGAATAACTCAGTGTTTATTGAAGCTAGGAACCTGGCATTTTGCGAATGATGATCAAGTTTTATGGCAACAACTTATGCAAAATTTGGTTGTGGTGGTGCGACGGGTTCGGGTAGTTGCCATACAACTTCTCTTTTTAAATGAAAATATCTCAGTGTCCGTCCGCACGATAACTCAAAAAATAAAGGAGCTAGGAGGCTGAAATTTTTTTTACGTCACTTTTACAAAATTGTTAGTTTTCCTATTTAACTTCAGCATTTTCGGCCGCCGGGTTCGAGTAGCTGCCATACAACTTCTTTCTTTAAATGGAAATAACCCAGTGTCTATTCAATCTAGGTATCTGAAATTTTGCAAATGATGATCAAATTTTATGGCAACAACTTCTGCAAAATTTGGTTATGATGATATAGCAGGTTCGGAAAGTTGCCATACAATTTCTCTTTTTAAATGAAAATAACTCCGTGTCTATTGAAGCTAGCTATCTTAAATTTAGTGAAAAAGTGTCGAGTTGCATGCCAAAAACTTTTGTAAAATTTGATTGGTCTAAAGCAGCCGGTTCAGATTTCTTGCATTTCTTGGAACTTAATGAAGCTAGGCGCAATAGATTCGGGTAGCTGTCATACAACTCCACAATTTACATAAATATATCTCTGTAGTTCGGTACTAAAACATCTGAATGTTTTTAAAAGATGATCAAGTTTTATAGAAAAAGGATATATTACGTTCATACGGGTATCCCAGAGTTGACACAGTCTACTCTACTGCACTCTTCCTCGTTTTTTACTAAAATAATAATTTTTTTTTTTCATATATATTTTTTTTTTAATTTATTGTTTGTTTCTTATAAGTTAATTAGTATAGGTAGTCATAATACCCGCAATAACATGGCAGCAAGAGATTATCCTGTATAATACGGTTATCTTCTCATATTTACATATGAAGAAACATCATTATATAATAATATACATACATCAACAATCAACATCTATACTAAATAATCCTCGATAAAATTCTAAACTACTATGATGTGTGTCAATCGTATCTCTCGTTTATGTCAATGACAATCATAGACAATGTTAATGACAATGAATGAGAACTTCGATGAACTTGCCATGCGGAGTTTATAAACGAGCGGTGGTGGTGGAAGATAAAGCATTTTGCTGCGATGTAGGATGCAACCAATGATATTACATTGCTACATAATTTGCATGAAAATGAAAAACAAAATATATGACACCATTATGTCTATTACGGACCATGTTTTTTTGGTCCTTCAAATCATGTAAAACTGAAAGAAAAAACGCAATGTCGTCCGTAGTTACCAAGATAATTGATAGCTTTAATAAAACCTGTGATATGTTCAGAACTGAGCTCGACTCGCTGACCTTAAAAGAGTTAAAAAAAGCTATGGACCAACAAACAAAGCAACAAAATACGATCTCTTATGCAGATACCATCAAATCTAAGATTGACAATCGCACCTTGAATCAGTCTAGACCAAATTCGCAGACAATTTTAATCAAACCGATATTTACTCAAAATGTGATTCAAACAAAAAAGAATATAGTCAACTTAGGATTCTCAAAATCAGACGTATCAATTGCTTATTTGAAAACCACCATAAAAATGGAGGTGTTATAGTCAAAACCAACTCGAATAATATAAAAAAGCTGTTCGACAAATTAGAAACCGTGTACAAAAACACACAAACTATGTACTTCGGCCACATCTTGTGATAAATGCGGTGACAAAAATACTTAACTTATTTCTTATTACTAATAGGAAAATTTTTGAACAATTTGTTCATTTCTAAAGGATAAAAAAAGTCAAATTTTGAATTAAGTTTACATAACTTTGAAACAAACAACTTTGAATTAAGTTTAAATTTCAGTAAAACCAATTTTTAAATTATCTTAATTTTTTTTTTTTTTTTTTAAATCGAAATGATACATTTTTAAATTACATTTCATTCCACCATGCTATTTTTTATAATATAATAAAGCCTTTCTTATAAATATATATAAATATCATCCTTTTGAACTAATAATATATATAGGTACTTATATACATACGTAAAATGAAAGTTATATTTAAAGGTTTTACAATAAAATTTAGATAATAAATGTACCGTAAATATTCACTATATACATCACTTATAACATAAAAAAGCACTTAAAATACACTTACTTGTATATAGGATCTTTTTAAAACTGTACAAATACTATACTTTCATATTATATATATATGTCTATTCAATGGACTAAAAGTTTCAATTGCACTGAAGTTGAATAGTTCATGCACTCTCTTTTATTTTTTCTTTTTTTGAGAAAGCAAACGATTTAAGAATCTTATATTAGTTTAAGTATAAATTGATATCATACATAAAATTTATGAAACTAAAAATGTCCTGATTATGAATCACTATTTTTGATAATTTATAACATAAAATATGAATATGTTTTAGGAAATTTTCATAAAATATTATTCTTGTCCAAATTTTTATAATGGACTAAAAGATTTTTAAAGAATTTCTTTAAAGTACCAAAATAAATGTACATACATAAATGTAATTTATAATATTTAAACTTACTAACAATATAAAATTGCTGTTGCATTGAAAAAAAAAAATAATGTTCATTCCCTCTGTTAATGGATCTGTTAGTTAAAATTAAAAGATACTATTTTTGGATTTTTTCACTTTCAGCTTTTTTAAAAATATTATGTTCAAATAATTTTAAACTTTTACATTTTGTTCATATATATTTTAAGGAAAAAATTCGTTTATTGTACGAAATTTTTCACATAATAATGAAAATAAAAAAAATACCCCCATAATTATGCAATTAATTTGAAATGTTCATGTACAAAACATTTTTATACGGATGACGGGCCTTGTGGTTAAAATAAATAAATAGATATACGGTTGTAATATAATATAAATCAATAAACATTTTACATACATACATTAACTAAGTGTAATACGATTTCTTTTATAAGTTTTTTTTTTTTTTCGTGTATTCCCCTACCACATAATTGTGACAAAGAAATTACAGAGCCTTTCCTTTTCAAGCGTGGCTGTAATTGTTGTAAGGGAGAATTATTCTTACGACGTGTGTGGTATTCGAACCCACACTCCCTCTGTGTTTGCAACGTATTTCATACGCTCCCCACTTTTATCAGTTTGTTTAAAATAAAAATATTTTTAAAAGTTTAGTTGTTTTTTTTTTCGGAATTTTCTCAAATCGAAATTTAACATTTTAATATTGACAAGATTAATATTGCTTACGAATGTGGTACGAAAAGTGCAGATTTTCAATCCTATTTTTTCGAAATCCCGTCAAGACAAAATCCCGCAATATAAATTATTGAAACGCTGATTTTGTAACAAATTATATAAAAACCATATAACCATGATTTTGTAACTAGCTCCAAAATTCCTCTCAATTTGTTTGCATTATTATATATTTTTCAACAACAAAACATATATAATAGTGGAGGCTACCGATCTCAAAGCCTCGCTAAACAAACTATGGAAATGTTAATTTTGCAACGAATTCAAAAATCCCTTCTAGTAATTTTTTGTACACACATATTTAAACAATAAAGTGTTTCAAATAGTAGGGATCCCGCCTCTAAGGCCCTTTGTTAACCAAATTATTTGAACCATGACTTTATCACAATATTTTTCTTTATATCACCATACTTTCTTCATATTAATTAGGTTCAAAACATCATACAACATCAATTTTTAAAAAATCTTGAACGAAATACTTAATTTCAAAATGAAATTCTAAATTTTGTCTCAAAAAGATTTTGGGACAAAAATATTTTCAAAAAATAAAAATTCAAGATTTTATCCATTCGAAATTTTTTTTTTTTTTTCAAGATAGCATCATGCTAAAAATAATTATAATAATTAAATAAAAAATAAATTCAAATTAAAAATAAATGAATAACAAAAATCAAATTGCATCTCAAATTTCTCATTTTTTTTTTTGTTTTTTTTCTTTAAATGAAAATTGGAAGGGTAAAAGTTTAAAATTAACCAACAAATTAGATGTTAAATCTCAATTTTTAATTAATCAATTTTCATATTTTAATTTGCTAAACTTAACCTTAACCCAAGTCTTATTTGAAAAGATTTTTCTTTTTTTTTTTTTATCTGAACGAGTAGATATTAAAAGGGATATTAAAATTAACATAATATTTTTTTTGTTTTGTATAATTTTCTAATCATTTTCATTTAATATCAATCAATTTTTTTTTTTTTTTGTTTTTCTATGAAATTTTCTTTTTTTATTAATCGACTGGATGAGTCGTCGTCCATAAAAGATGAATTTTTTCTTTTGTGATGTTAATTTTTCATTTTTTATTTTGAATTTCATTTAATTTTTTATTTTTTTTTTTTATTTTTTCTGAATTTATAAAATTAAAAAAAAAAAAAAAAATTTATCTTTTGTTTTTCCAATCAAAAAAAAAATTTTCTTTGTTGAAATGGAAAATAATCATGGTTTCAGCAAAATTTTGATTTATTCATGAGAGAAAAAAAAAATATAAGAAAAAGAAAATTATGAAAAAAAATAAATTTAGCATTTATTTTCCAATTTTTTAAAATGATTTTATTCAAATAATATAATTTTATCTGAAAAAAATAACAATTATTATAGATTAATGAAAATTATTTGAACTTTATGAGTATCTTACTGACTAGCATCTGAATTTCTAAGTATAATGATTTAAATTTGTATAATTTTAATTTTTATATTATTATTGATTTGTATAAAAAAAGGTGAAAAAAATAATATTTTTTTTTAATTAAATGTATCTGCTTAGTGAGCTTAATTTTAATAATTTAATTCGATAAAAATGAACCGCAAAATGATAAAGCGATAACGTAAGAAAAAAAGAAATTAGAAATAATACCGAAATTTTTACACCTATTGAACATTTTTAAACATTTTAATGGACAAAACTAGTACACTATTAAAATACATTGTTCGACATTCCAACAAAATAATTTCCGATTTTTTTTAACATACATAGGTATAAACAAGTAAAAATAACAGTAAGTCGATGCAACCGACTTATTTATACCCTACACCTAAAACATTCAAATTAAATTAAAAATCCATAAGTTATTTTAGTTAGGTATTTAATACAAGTTAAAAAAAATAAATGCTGCTACAACCTTTGTACAAAATTTCAGGTTTCTATCTTTATTAAATTCGAAAATATGATTGTTAGGTCTTGGGAAGTGTGTGAAGGCACGCGGACCACCACCCCAATTCATCTCAAATTTTAGAGACATCAACAGGGTAGAACATTCTTATATCAAATTTCAAGTTTATATATTTATTAATTTCGAAGATATGCTTGTTTGGTCTTAGAAGTTGTGTGGCAGATACCCGAACAACCATTCTAATTCATCTTAAATTTTGGACAAATCAGGGATTCGGGAAACAACACCCTAGTAGCAAATTTGAAGTTTCTGTCTAAATTAATTTCGAAGATATGCATGTTCGGTTTTGGGAGTTGTATGGGAGGTACCCGAACGACCACTCCAATTCCTCTCAAATTTTAGACAAATCAGGGATTTAAGAAACAACACCCTAGTACCAAATTTGAAGTTTCTGTCTAAATTAATTTTGAAGATATGCATGTTCGGTTTTGGGAGTTGTATGGGAGGTACCCGAACAACCACTCCACTTCATCTCAAGTTTTGGGGATATGAGGGATTCAGAAAAACACACCCTCGTACAAAATTTTAAGTTTCTATCTTTATTAATTTCGAAAATATGCGTATTAGGTTTTGGAAGTTGTATGGGAGGTACTCGAACGCATGGCCCGATTTTGCCCATTTACAATCCCCCCCTTACCTTAGTCATTGTTAACCTACAGTATAAATTTCATCAAGATAGCATCATTATTTTTTGAGTTATCGTGCGTACGGACGGACGGACATCGCTAAATCGACTCCGGCGGTGATCCTGATTCAGAATATATATACATGTCTATACCTAACTCGCTTCCTTTTGGTGGTTACAAACACCATACCAAAGTTAATATACCCTATACTTAATGTGTAGGGTATAACAATATACCTATAATAGGTATAAACAAAATAGGGTGAATGTTTTAAGGACGAAAAAATTTATCATATTCTTCAAAAATCTTCTACAACAATTTTCATTATGGAGCATTCAGTAGGTTTTCATTATATCGTTGTTGATTTTAATCGGTTCATATTAATTCCATAACGAGAGGCTTATGATGAAAAACACTCTTCTTTACAACAAAAAATAAATTTGAAAAAAATTTCGGCCAAAAATTAAAAAAAAACTTTGAAAATAATTTATTCTATACTTTCAAATACAAGATTTTGTTTTTTGGTAGAATGATGATGGCTTTCTTTTAAATAATTATTATACAAAATGATTATTAGGTATAGATTAGAAGCATTTTTATCAATTGAACCAAAAAAAAAAAAAAAAAAAAAAACGAAACATTTCTGACAAAAATGTCGTATATCGGATTTTTACCACAAACCCTTAATGTGCAATTTCAACATGTATGGACGTCCGTTTGTCCGTACCATTAATTCAAAAAACAATAACCTAGAATTCTGGAATTTTTAAAAAACAGCTATCAACTTCTTTTTTTTTTTTTATATTATAATAAATCAATGTATATTGAAGTATATAAGGATCTGAGATCTTGTGAAAATATGTTAAGATTTATGCGAGCAATAAAATTTGGTTAGCTTCATATAACTGGTTAGGGTCTTGACATCTACCATCTGACATCTACTATCTACCGTCTTTTTTTTTCGATTCAATTCAATATTTTATATAATAATCGAATGAATTAGAGTGAAGTTTATTAAAATACGAGAGCATAATTTTTTTATAATTAAAGCGATTAAGATGCAATCCAGTTATTTAATTTTAAGGACTATTTGAAAAAAGAAAAATGCTACATATTTCGTAAATTTTGAAATTCAATTAAAATTGTTTTAACCATTCATTTTTCCTTTGGTTTTATTTAACCGCTGAATACTAAAAATTTAAAACACAAAAAATAAGGAAACAACTTTTAAATACGTTCATTTTTCTTTGAATGATCTCTCCTTGTCTAAAAATGCCTTCACCTTTGTTTTGAAGCATGGGAAAGGTAACTTGTGTTAGTATTTACAAAATTGATATTGAAAACAGATGTGTCTATTTACTAGGATCAAACCAACTTTTGATAATAAGATTTTATGAGTTGTTTACATGGTTTTGATATAACTTTACAATAAATTATTATTTTTCATGCAGTTTTCCACATATTATTAAACAAATATGTTAAGACATCATTTAAATGTAAATGAATAACATAAAGCTGGCTAACTATTTTAAATGATGAATATAAAGGATTTCTGTATTGTTAGTTATAGTAGAAATCAAAAGATACTTAATTTTAATTTAAAAATCCTTATCCAAAAATCTTAATAACAATTTTTTTTTCTCTACAAAATTTTATTTACACACTTTTCACATTTTGAATAAAAAAAAAAAAAACCTATTCCTTTTGAATTATTTTTTGCATGTTTTTTAACTTCAAATAATCAAATAATTTAATCTTATTAATTAACAATATTTTAAATAATCAAGAATGAGTTTTCTTTCATTTTTCGTCTTAATTTAATTATAGAACCAAATAAACACTTAAAAATTAAAAATTTCGTGAACAAACAGAAGGTTAAATAAAATGGCAATATTCATTTGTTCCACATTTCAAATTTAAAAGCTTCTATATTTATAACAAAGATCATTATAGGAAAATACCTAAGGTATAAAGATGCTTTGAGTGCACAGTTTGGCCAGTTTAGGCCCGTTGTGATTCCCTGAATAAGTATTCCTCCCAATAAAACCATTGGCAGCTTATTTCAAAGCACTGCAAACCTACTAAATTAACTCTAAAAAACTGAAAAGGTTATTTAAGTAGAATTTCCACGGAAACTTTCTTTTTTTCAGAACAAGAATCAAATCTTCGTAGTAGTTTTAGCCTTCTTACATGCCCACTGATGAGACAGTATTCCGTTCAAGTTAATAATATTAGTAATAAAAGTTTATTGATTGTTTTAGATCTAACATAGGATAGTTCTGTTTGGCAACAACGCAAAGTATTAATACAAAACCGCCTATACGGTTTTGAATATATTGGATTGTTGTTGAGATCAATATTTACGATTTCTAATTGGAAGCTTGAGTTCTTTGATCGGAGAATTTGAAACCTTCTTCCACTTCTACGAAGTCCTAATCAGCTTTGAAATTGCTTTAAAAGCTACTATGCCTGAATATCTCTGACAAGATTAATATCGAAACCTTCACTCTTCTCATAAAAAGATGGGAGGTAGTTGTTAACAGTGGTTTATTTAAAGACCCAATATGGTTTTTGTTTTTAAAAATCAATACCAAAAATTAATAAATAACAATAACAATGTACAAAAAAAATGAGAATATTGTAAAAGAAAAGTATTTTAAATCTAAAAGTAAACAAAAATACACAATATACCTATAAGATTCTTCTACTAATTAGGCTTTACCTTTTCTATTTTTAATTTTAAGCGATTAAACATCCTGTTTCATTCATCATTATTTCACTAAGACAACAACTAAAATTTATTTGACGTCTCTTAATTATAAGAATATATAATTTTTCCATTTTTAATATACAATTTTAATATCTGATAAAATTTTATTAGAAAATTTAAAGTAATATATATATACAATTTTTGTTTTTTTTATTTTATTTTTATGTTTTTCTTTTTTCAATTAAACTAAACATTGTTTTCTCTTTTTTTTTCCAGAATATTAAAATAAAACAGTAAAATATCAATATTCAACCCGCCAGAAGCAGCTCTAATAAAAATTTGATATCATCCTTAATTTAAAATAAGGTAACGATAAATCTATTCTATATATTTAATATTATATTATATACATATATATATATATATATATATATATATATATATACATTATTATATACTTTTGATTATTATTATTATTCTTTTACAATTAATTATAATTGAATATTAAATATATAACAATTTTCATCTCTTTCTTTTCTGTTTTTCTTGTCTATTAAAAATGTATAATTTCTTTTATATCATTTTACGGCAAATTTTTAAATATATATATATATGTGTATATAGAAAAATATTTTATTACCAAAATTTTCTAAGAAATATTTTCACAGTTAATTTTATTTTGCTATTGGCAAAGATACTTTTTTTTTTTGTTTTTTTTTTTTTTCAATAAAATTTCTTTACACGACGCCAAAGACAAAAAAAAAAAATGAAGGAAACAGAACTTTTTTTTGTTTTTAAAAATGGTGCAAGAAAAAAATATAGTAAGAAAATAAAAGGTAAAAAAGAAAAATAAGAAAAGTTTTTAGAGTTTCCTGATTCCATTATATAAATATCGAAAAAAAAAAAAAAAAAAAATACTTCAAGGTACTTCAAAAGTAATAAAACACCAAAGTTTTTTTCTACTTAAAGTAATAAAACAAAATAAATAAAAAAGTACTAAGAATCTTCATCCTTTAATTTTCATCTCATCCTTAATAATTAATTGAATATTTTCCAATGTCAAATGATTATTATCAGTTTTTGAATAATAAAATAAAAAATATCCTTGGAAAAAAGTCTGTTGTTAATTTTATTTATTTTTTTTTTTTTTTTTTTTCTGTAAATTGTTTGCCCTTTTCTTTATATTTTCATTTATATATTCTTTCTCTTTCTTTCACATTTGTGCCTATATAAATTTATTAATATTAGATTATTTTAAAAAGAATTGTAAAATTGAATAAAATTAAATTTAATTAAATTTTCCCTTCATTTCAAAATATTATTTTGTATTCGTTTTTATTTAATACAGTTGAAATATTTTGAATGGAAACGAACGAAAAAGTAGATTTAATCGAATGAATGATAGAAAAAAAACTTTAGATATAAAAAAAAAAAATAAAACAAGAAAAAAAATCGAAATTGAAAATATTAAAACAGAACTAGTTTAGATTATTCTACTTTAAAAGAAAATTTTACTAAAAATTTCACTGAAATGAAATTTAAAATTACCATATATTTCTCACATTTTAAATTTTTAAGAAATACAAAAATTGGAAAATAATCATAGGTCATAAAAAATGGTACTTAATTTAGAAAATTAATTTTGTGTATCCTTCTAAATTAAAACACATCTTTTTATCAATTGACTTGTTTTTTTAAATTTTCTTAGGTTTTCAGATTATTGAATTTTACTTTAATCACATTTAAGTAAGTTGGTAAAATGTAAGTAACCTGAATAGCTAAAAAATTAGATGTGCATCATTAAAAGTAAAAATCATCTTTAAGTAATATTAATGGAAAATTAGTAGCACTCGAATATTAAAAGCTTTAATGTAGATAGAATACAAAAGGATATTTTTATTAAATTGAAATTCGATTTTCTATAAAAATGTCGAGCATTCAAATGACATAATCGCTTTCAAAGAATCTTATTATTATTTTGAGAATTCTTTTCATTATTTTATCAATTTATTATACTCATTCTTATACCAAATCATTATTTTGAAAAAAAAAAATTTTAACATTTCGAACATAATCTATGAAAGGACATTTTTAAATAGATTTTTTTTTTTTTTCCATTACAATAAAATATCTCGCCTCTTTTTAACTGTTTAATACAATATAAACTTTTAATTTTATTAACTTTGTATAAAATACCTTTACACACTTAATAAATGATTTTATCTTTATCGATTATCTTTTATTTTCTTTTATTTTATTAAAATGTTTGGAAAATGTTTGAAAAAGAAATGACAGAAAAAAAAAAAACAATTAAGTTTAACTGTTTTGTATTAAAATTTCTAAAGGCATTTTATTCTAAAGAATATCTAATAGCTTAAATATACATGATGTTTCATTCAATTTTCTTTAAAATACTGAAAATACTAAAGAAAATCCTTAAATATGTAACTTAATAAAAACTATCTATATTTTTTTCTATCACAATAAAATGTGAATAAAAAACAAAAATATCTTTTTTACATTTATATAATGCAAAAGTATTATAGAATGTCAATATGATTTAAAGTTTTGTAAAAAAAAAAAAAAAAAACTTTTCTTTTTTTTGGTCCTTTTTTAATTTTTTTTTTTTTTTTTTATTAAACGATTCAAATCCTTTTCAATTTTCTTTTCTATTATTCAAATTTGTGTTGATGTTAGATTTTTTTTTTTTTATTAGTTTTTAATTTTTTTTTTTTTATTTATTGAAAATTTATTAAAAAACATTAGCATATGATAAAAGCAAAAGAAATCGATTCGTTAGCCGCTTACAAAAATATATTCATAGTATTTAGTACTATATAAGGATAAGTGTACAATGTAAGATACAGGAATTGCAACGAATTCGAAATTTTAAAGTTTTATCAGAATATGAACACAAAAAAAAAAGTTTAATTTTTTAAAATGTCAGATTAGATCATTATACCCGTACGATAGGATCGGGTATAATAAAATTACTCCTCCGTTTGTAACACCTCGAAATAAGCGAGCTAGATATACCTTCAAACGTATGGATCGGATCAGAAAAAAATTCTAAGACTTTTGAGCCATGTTCGTCCGTCCGTCCGTCCGTCTGTTCGTCCGTCCGTCCGTCTGTTCGTCCGTCCGTCCGTCAGCACGCTAACTCAAAAACTAAGAAAGCTAGAATCTTGAAATTTACACAAAATATTCTGGGAGTAATTTGTAGGTTCCCTATTTTTTTTGGTTGAGTTTGGACCAAAACTTAGGGTAGCTCTCGAACACCTAACTTTTAGATCCCGACATTTTTTTTGAAATAGAGCTATGAAATTTTAACTACTGATAGATCTCACAAAAATATTAATTTTATTTTTAATAACTTTTTTTTGTAGCCCCACCCGTTACGGAGCTACAGCTCCCCAAAGGTTCAAAAAAGCTCTATATTTAAATTGTTATAGCACAAGTTGTATAAGGTATATCTTCATTTTGAAAACGCCAAACGATTACTACTTTTATTAGCTTTAAAAGTATATATACAATAAATATATACTTGTGCCATACGGTGTCTTAATTTACCGTTATGTGAAGCTTCCCACAACGGTATTCTTGAACCCTTCTATCTTCTAAACGGTTTAAGTTGGAAACTTGAAATTTTGACAGAAGCTAGATCTTTGAAAACAAGTATGAGTTCCAGAAATTTTTTTTGTATCACCCCCCGTTTAGGAGCTGTAAGGGGTCAAAAATTGAAAATTTCCTATTTTTAAACACCTGTAACTTGAACACCTGTTAAAATTTTTTTGAAGTAATACACAAAAATTAAAGCTTCAACATTATACTCTTATTTCTGTCAACAACTTTTTTTAATAATATAGGGTTACTTTATAATTGACGAAACTGTTACTTGATTTTTTCAAATTTTCTAACAAATTTCTTCAACAAATTTTTTGCATTTTGTTTTACTCGATAATTTGAAATTGTTGAGGATATAATGCGTAGTACATAAAAATGTAATTAAATAAAAAACATAACGGTTGCTTGAAGAATTTTTATTTATATGATATTGATATATATACATACTTATATAATATCATGTTTATTTACATATCGTATATGCCACTAGTGAGTGAATGATAAGAGTATATATGTATATTATATGGTGCCGTATTTACATACATACATATATGTATTTTATTGTACTTATAAGAAATTATTCTGTCAATGGAATATTTAAATATAATATAATATAATATTTAAAATTGTAATTACTATTTTGTACTAAGTAAATTTAATATACATTTACCGCTTAGTATTAAATGGTACTATAGAATATTTGAAAAAGTTTTGGATTGATAATCGTTATGTGGAAGGTTAGAATCTGCTTTCGCAGAATGTACATATAAACATATAGTTTGAATATATGTACAACCCATAATTCTAGAAATTATAAAATTCATCCAAATTATTTTAAAATACTAAAATATTAAAAAAATAATATTGTAAGCAGAGTGGCTGTGAACATACTAACGGTTCGTACGGGTATCTAAGAGTTGACAAAGGCAACTGTATTCTTCCTCGTTTTATTTTAGAGTATGAGACATTAAAAATTAGGTTAATAATTTTATTTTAGATCAAAAAAAAAACAAAAAAAAGACGAGTGTACTTATATTAAAAATCAGTTTTAGAATTTATTCTTACATTATTAAAGATTTACTTCTTAGTAACCACCCATATAAATATATCAAAAATTCTTAAAAAAAAACAATGTGTCAACACACTGTCAACATTTAAATGTTAGTACTTGCAACACGACCAAAAATAGATAATATTTCAACTCTAGAGTTATACTTATTCGGTTGAATTTAAATTTCAATTAAATTTTTTCTGAATTTTTTAAGAAACTATATATTTTAACTATATTATTTTATGTTGGTATTTTTTGGCACAACACTGTACATATTACTTAAAAACATTATTCGAAAAAAAAAAAGAATTAAATATCTTGAAAGTTACATTTTACAACAATTTCTTATAGTATTTATACTAAGTATTTTGTAAGGATTTTTTTTTTTTTCAAATTTCAACCAAAAAAGCTTACAAGTGATTTTCAAACAAATTAAAAAAAAAAAAAAACTTTTCCTTAGAAAAGAAAGGACTAAAAATAGAAAAAGATGAAATTTCATGAATAGTTTTTATAGTATATATTTTTCATTCACTTCTAAAATATATTGAATGCATTTTAGTATAAATTTATATTTAATTGATTTATTTGAATATGATTTAAAATACTTTACAATAATTACAACAAAAAACTGAATATTTTTTCATGAAAAATGTCGATTTTCTAAAATGTTGGATGAACATGGGGGAATGTTAATTTTTAAAATATCAAAAAAAAACATTGACTTTTTCACCAACTTTAAAACTTTAATGATTTGATTATTCCGTATTTCGACGACAAGATTTTAAGTTTTGCTATTAATTCAAATACTATTACACCACCATTTTAAATGTTTTAATTAAAATTTTTTATGCAAAAAAATAATTAGTAGAGTTTTTAAGAGTTAGGTACGAAATTATGGTTTGAAGAATTTGTTTAGTCAAAGTTTTAGGCATTAAAACTATTTTGAATGTGTTTGTTATTAAAGTATGTTCTTAGTTACTGACATATGATCAATAAAAAACTCAAAAGATTTCGAAATTGAAGTTAATTACAAAATCAAGGTTTCAATAATTTATTTAAGAGCGGCTTGAGAATGGCAGCACTATTATCATCATTATCAGCAACATATATTTTTAAGACAACATATTTTAAATAGGCATTTTATCCAATTCAATATTTTGTAACCATCTTTGTAAATTATTCACGCTGACGTTTCAGAAAAAAACTTTGAAACATAAAGGACGATTCATAAAACTTAAATTCATAAATATACGCATTTTGGAAAATAAAAATTTTGCAGGAAACTCCTTATAAGTTCTAACATACAACTTACATACTTACTTATGCAGTCCTTTCCAAAAATACTTTTTATATCCTTGATCTGATTCGATTTTCTTTTGTACAATGGCCATAATGAGAATATCTTTTGAAAATGAAAAAATTCTGACCCCAAATGCTAACATAAAGTTTTTAAAACAAGACCATTAAAACAAAAAAATTTAATGGAAAACTCTGTTAAATCTAATCTGATAATATATTAAATAGTTGCCAACATGTAAAACATAATAATTGAATTTTATGAATGGTATTTTGAATAAATTGTTATGTGTATTAAAACATATTATAGGGAAAAGATTAAAATTAATTAAACAAGGGAGTACATTTTTAAAAAGACTCTCATTCAATTGCAAAAAAAAAAAAAATGTAACGTAAACGTGTTGAAATTTTTTATATCATTTTCAAAAAATGAAATTTCCAAAAAAAAAAGAAAAAGGTTATAATCATATTTTATATTTCCATAATCTAATTGGAAATCGTTCGTTCTTATTATCATTGTTAATCTCTTGTTTTAAAAATAGACAAATTTTTTTTTTTTTATTTTTATTGAAAAAGTTAAAAAAAAAAAATATTAAAAGTTTATTTTAAAATGAAACAATAAACAACTTAACTTTAAAATAACAATAAAAGAAAAACCAAAATAAAATTTAAGGAAAATTCGTAATCCGATTACTTAAACTAAATACATATACATACATTTTTTTTTTTTATAAATATTTCTTATTCTTTCAAGAAATTAAATTTTTTGACCTTATAAAATAATGTACCACAAAACTTCGTATTTGCAACTGTTACATATTAACATATAAAATATACAAGCAAACAATAATTATTATAGTAATGTTACTTCCTGTGCCGTTTTTTATCCTTATAGAAGTCTTTATTCATAAATAAAACAATAATAAAAGAAAAAATCAATTTTCTTTTGAAATAAAAAACCAAGAAAAGTTAAAATGTTTAACAAAAACAATAAAAAAAAAAAACACAAAAGGTCAATTTTTTTTTTTTTTTTTTCTTTTAAGCTCTACACAATCAAAGTTAACTTTAAAAAGAAAAGGAACGTTTAATAAAACATTCAAAAAATAATTAAGTCTTGCCACAAATGACATTTTAATTTACTACAAATATTATATAAATTTTTTTTTTTATGCATGTGTTTGTATACGATGTATGTTTTTTTCTTTTCCTAAATAAAACATTATTTCAACAAAAAAAAAACCAAATTCACCATTTATTCATTCACTGAATCTGAAATCCCGTTGCAATATTTTTTAACTGTAAAAGTATGGTAAAAACGAAAAATGAAAAACAAAAAAATCATTTGAAAATTTCTAAATTTTAACATTACGATTGTGTTGGAAAAAAAAAATGATGACGTTCTGTTATTTTCATTCTCTTTCACTTTGTGGTGAATTTTGTGAAAAATTTAAGAGAAAAGTTTAATAAAAGAGAAAATCAATTTTTAAAATTTTTCTCTTTTTTAAAGGATAATTTTCATAAAATATGTTAGGTAATTTTTTCAATGTGTCAGTGTAATATGTTTATTATTATTTTTCATATTTGTTATAAAATGCAGTTCATTTATTCCTTTACAGTCAGAACAAATACAGTTGGCAATCAGAATTGGTTGTTAAAAATTAGAGATAAGAAAGAAATAAACTTTATTATTTTATTTTTTTTTTATCACTCCGTAAATATCAGAAATTATCTCCTATTTTTATAACAAAATTATTAAAGTTAAAAAAAAAAATTAAAAAGAAAATTAAATAGGTATTAAGAAACATAGCAATTAAACAAAAAAAATTTTTAAGGTTAGTATACTGGTACTTGTAGAATAAAATTGTGAAAATTTATGAAATAAATGAAAAACAAAATTCAGAAAATATCATGTAAATTCAAATTTAGAATTAAGGGTCGAAAAATATTGTATAAAATTTCAATATTAAAATGAATTATAAACATATTATAAAAAAAAACATTTTTTAGGACCTCGGTGGCCTAGTGGGTAAGAGCGTATAAAATACGCTGTAAACACCGAGGGAGTGTGGGTTCGAATCCCACGCACTTCGTAAGAATTATTCCCTCTTACAACATTCACAGCCACGCCGAAACAGGAAAGGCTGTGTAATTTCCTGTCCACATTTATGTGCATTAAAAAAAAAACAGGTAGGATTTCAACCCGCACTTTCTCGGTTCATAAGTCACGCACTTAACCATTAAGCCATCGAGGCTCCTGTTTATATTATATAATTATTCCATATATTCTACACTAACATTTTTTACTTTTTCAGTAATTTTCCTTACAATTATAAACACTTGCTACCTGTGCAGGATTTTAAACCACATTATCAAAATTAATATAAGCCACGTGCTCAACCATTCATCCATCGAGGCGCTTCAAAAAATATAAAATTTCAAAAAAAAAAAAAATCTTACATACTAATTGCATAACTTTAGGGGGCAGCAATTTTTTATAACGAAAATAATTTTTTTTAAAATAAATTAACACTACGCAAATTCTGAACAAATAATTTTGTTTTTTCAAACATTTATAAACAAGAGAAAAAGGGGTATTTTTTTTTTTTTAAAGCTAAAAATTTATCGCATAGCCTTAGTTATAATATATGCAAGTTTAGAATAATATATGTTTAAATATAATATTCTAAAACTATAAAAATCGTGGAACATATCTTTTTTTTTTTTAATTATGAATAGCTTATAATGTAGCTGCAAACACTCATTAAAGAATATTTGACATAATAAATATGACTGCTCTTTTACCAACAAATTGCTAAAATTTATTATTTTCTTATCAAAAAAAATTTTTTTTTTTTTTTTATCCAAACTCAAAATATTCTTTTCAACTTTATTTTATAAATTTAAAAAACTATTTAGAGTAGAATATGTCCGTTTCAGATATTTTAAAACTATTTCATTTAAAAAAGAAAAAAAAACCATCTCAGGGGGAATACAAAAATTATGAAAAAAAAAAAAATATTTCGTATAGTTTTTCATAAAAAAAAAAACGAAAAACAAAAAAAACTTAAAAGATGAAAACATTTGAAAAACGAGACAAAAACAAAATTTAAAACATATTTTTCGCCTTTTTTTTCTATTTTTGTAAATAAATAATATTTGAAAAGGCCAAAATGAGCTAAACAATAACAATATTTTAAAATTAAATATAAAAACATAAATATTTCATGCTCTTTATATTTTATTTTTATTGTTTTTTATTTGTTTTTTTTTTTTTTTTCTCTGATGTCCTTACCAAGAATCAAAACAACAAGAACAAAAACCTAACAATAAGAGTTTATCTTTTGAAAAATAGTTTTTAAAATTGTCCTTTAAAAAGTAAAATGATGGCCAAAAAATGAAAAACAATTTTTATGGTTTAGATACCATATATATTTTATATTTTACAAATTTTTTTTAAGGTAAATAATACTCAGAATATTTTTCGTTTTTACCAAAATAAAATACTTATAAATAATTTCTACGATTTAAAGAATTTAGTAAATAATTTTCTATTTATTAGAAATTCTTACGAAAGCCTAGAACCTTATTTCAAAATAATTAAAGTCAATTTACAGGGGAAAAATTCCCATTCAAAAAAATATAACTATTATAAAAATTTACTTTTAATTTCAATATAATCAAACATAAAACATATATTAACATAATTTTTATTTAATTTATAATAAAAATTAACCGTTAAACATTTTACTTTCTTTCAAAAACGTTTCTAAAGAAATGTCCCTGATTTTACATCCTTTTACTTAAAACAAAATATAATTTTAATAACATTTTTATTAGGATATTTTATTTGTTTTTTTTTTTACACCTAAAATACATACGAAACATAGAGCTGCTGATACAATTCACATTAGTGTTTTAAAAATTCAGTCATATCAACCGATTACACTTTGAATCTAACACACAAAAAAAAAAAAAACAAAAAACAAAAGTATATAAGAAAAGAAGAACATTTTTGTTTTGTTTTTTTTTTTCCTTGTTTTTCTCAATTTTCATTATTTCCTAGAAAGATTCATTTTTTCAGCTTAAAATGATTTTTGAAAGGATAACACACGAAAAAAAAAATACAGAACAAAAAACATTCAAAAAAAGGAAAGTAAACTGAGTTTCTAAAAAAAACAAAAAAAAAAAAGAAAATATTCTATACGGAAATGAAAAACGGAATTTATATTATTCACCTTGAAACTTTGATCCTGTAAATAAATTCATACATTCACATATGAATATCTATAATATGTATATTTATGTATATATAGCTATATATGCTTGAATGAACGGTATTTAAGTGAAGATTTTTTTTTTTCTTTCTGTTTTTTTTTTTTTTATTAAACAACTTTGGAAAATTTATCCCTTTAACGGGATTTAAAAAAGAAAATTTATTGCTTGTGTTGAATTTGAAAAAGATAAAAAATACTCATAATACTTTATGTTAAAATTTAAATTGTGATAGAAAAAAAAAAACAGAAATAAAAAAATAAATAAGAAAATTTAAATTTCGTAATAAATAGTAATTCTTTTTTTTTGTGTTTTTTTGTGGAAATGTCCAAATAAAATAACGGTAATAATGATGACTGAAAAGAAAAATTTAATTTTTTTTAGTGTAACAGGTGTAAATAAAAAAAAAAAAATGCAAAATGGTATAAAATCATAAGTATAAAATGATCTGAAAATCTTCTTATTTTTGTAAACGAATTTTCCGCAAAAAAAAACAAAAAACACAAAAAGAAAATTATAATTTTGAAATAATATTATAGGGAAATTCAGGATTTATTCTTTAAAAATTATAAATTCACAATAGAAAAATATAGTCAAGTTTTTTTTTTTTTTTAAGTAGCTATTAAATAAGTAAATGTGTGCATAAAATATCTTATAGATAAAAATTATAACAAAAAAAAGTAGAGAACAAAAATTTTTTTTTTTCTGTATTTTTATTGCAATTTAATACTGTTGATTTTTCTAGCATAAAAATAGCATAAAAGAACTTTATTCAGAAGAAGATTTTGTTCTTATATATTAAAAAACAAAAAAGCTGTATATATTTCTGTCAGATACAGGCAATTACTTAATATAAAATCAATGAAACGTTCAATGATATTTAATGATTTGTATAAATTGAATTTTTTTTTTTTTTTTTTTATAAGTCCATATTACATATACCTTAATAAAATGTTTAAATTTTCAAAATGAAAAAAAAAAATAGTCCTTATTTTCAGTTAACAGTTTGAATTATGAACGCACCTACACCTATTTATTATACCCGTACGATAGGATGGGGTATAATAAAATTACTCCTCCGTTTGTAACACCTCGAAATAAGCGAGCTAGATATACCTTCAAAGGTATGGATCGGATCAGAAAAAAATTCTAAGACTTTTGAGCCATGTCCGTCCGTCCGTCCGTCAGCACGCTAACTCAAAAACTAAGAAAGCTAGAATCTTGAAATTTACACAAAATATTTTAAGAGTAATTTGTAGGTTCCCTATTTTTTTTGGTTGAGTTTGGACCAAGCCTTAGGGTAGCTCTCGAACACCTAACTTTTAGATCTCCACATTTTTTTTGCAATAGAGCTATGAAATTTTAACTACTGATAGATCTCACAAAAATATTAATTTTATTTTTAACAACTTTTTTTTGTAGCCCCACCCGTTACGGAGCTACAGCTCCCCAAAGGTTCAAAAAAGCTCTATATTTAAATTGTTATAGCACAAGTTGTATAAGGTATATCTTCATTTTGAAAACGCCAAACGATTACTACTTTCATTAGCTTTAAAAGTATATATACAATAAATATATATTTTTGGCATACGGTGTCTTAATTTACCGTTATGCGAAACTCAAATTTTGCAAAATTCTTTAACCCCTCCATCTTCTAAACGGTTAAAGTTGGAAACTTGAAATTTTGACAGAAGTTAGATCTTTGAAAATTCAGAAATTGTATGAGTCATTTCAGAAATTTTTTTTGTATCACCTCCCGTTTAGGAGCTGTAAGGGGTCAAAAACTGAAAATTTCGTATTTTGAAACACCTGTAACTTGAACACCTGTTAAAATTTTTTTGAAGTAATACACAAAAATTAAAGCTCCAACATTATATTTTTATTTCTGTTAACAACTTTTTTTAATAATATAGGGTTACTTTATAATTGACGAAAGTGTTACTTGATTTTTTCAAATTTTCTAACAAATTTCTTTAACGAATTTTTTCCATTTTGTTTTACTCGATAATTTGAAATTGTTGAGGATATAATGCGTAGTACAAAAAAATATAAATAAATAAACAACATAACGGTTGCTTGAAGAATTTTTATTTATATGATATTGATATATATAAATACTTATATAATATCATGTTTATTTACATATCGTATATGTCACTAGTGAATGAATGATAAGAGTATATAATATGTATATTATATAGCGCCGTATTTACATGCACATATGTATTTTATTGTACTTATAAGAAATTATTCTGTCAATGGAATATTTAAATATAATATAATATAATATTTAAAATTATATTTACTGTTTTGTACTTAGTAAATTTAATATACATTTACCGCTTAGTATTAAATGGTACTATAGAATATTTGAAAAAGTTTTAGATTGATAATCGTTATGTGGAAGGTTAGAATCTGCTTTTGAAGAATGTACATATAAACATATAGTTTGAATATATGTACAAACCCATAGTTCTAGAAATTATAAAATTCACCCAAATTATTTTAAAATACTAAAATATTAAAAAAATAATATTGTAAGCAGAGTGGCTGTGAACATACTAACGGTTCGTACGGGTATCTAAGAGTTGACAAAGTCAACTGTATTCTTCCTCGTTTTTCTTTAAATTTTCTTTTTGTTGTTACTTTTTTTTTTTTCTTTTGCATGCGTAATTCAAAGGGAATCATGGGAATAATTCAAATATTCCGCTTTCATATTTCTATTTAAATTTATTAAAAATGATATTTAATAACTGTAGGCAAGAAGAATTAAAATTGTAATTCTATGAATATGTTAAAAAAAAAAAAATTTAATAAAATAAATTGGAAATTTTCTTAACATTGAATTTTAAAAATAAAAGAAGAGGAACTTTTGGAAATTGTCAATTGTAATCTATAAATAAAAAAAAAAAAAAAATAAATATACTCGTAGTCTCAAATAAAACATCAATTTAAAAAATATTTCTTAAATTTTTCTTTCTGAGTAGGTAATTTAAATCTAAAATTTTTATCTGAAAAATAAATCAGAAATATAACAAAAAATAATTAAAATGTTATAAAATTCTAAAGATTTTTTATTTTAGAGATATTATATATCTTATATTAAACAAAAAACAAGATTAATATTATTAATTCGGAATCTGCAATCTTCATAATATGAAAAATCAATTCTTGTTTATACCTACCATCAATCGACTCTTTCCTACCATCAGTTACACTACTTTTCTACCAAATTTAATTTTTTTTTTTTTTTTTTTTTCTATTTTCAACAAAATTATTAACAAAAATCGTAAACATTACACAAACTTTCATATTCACTTTTAATATGAACAGAATCTTTTTTTTTTTTTCATTTTTTTACTATGATTTTTCATTGCTTGAATATTTCTTGTCAATGAAAACTCTTTTAAAAAAAAAATATCCTTAACTAAAATCAAAAGAAAAAAAATTAAAATTTAAAATTTTACCTAAAAGGATTGGGGAAGAAAAAAACTGATTTCGTTTTTTTTCTTTTATTTTATTCATTTTCATACACCTTTCATCATTCAATCAAATTTAATAATAAAAGTTGATCTTTTGATCATAACACTTTCAACTTCTTTAGATATAATATGAAAGACGCCATTTTTTTTTTTTAATAATTTTTAAATAATTTTTTTTTTTTTTATCGTTTTATTTATCTGTCTCTGGTTTTTTTTCAATAGAAACACTTTATTGACAAGAAAAAATAAAAAGAAATACTACGAACTGAGAAAAAACCGCACAAATTTTTCACTTTTTATTTTTGCTAAAATATTTTATCCTTTTCTATTATCCAGCAAATTGTAAACGGAAAAGAATAATGGAAAAAAAACAAAACTTGATGGAAATAAAAAAATCATTTATTATTTTTTTTTTTTTTTTATTATTTTAAATTATTTATCAACTTTAAACCAAACATTCAATTCATCTATTCATCTTTTTCTAAATTGATAAAAAAAAAAAAAAATTAAAATTACTCCTCTTTATTACAATATTTTTAAGTGGGCAGGGTAATCATTTGATTCTATTTTTGTTGTTGGTTTTTTTTTTAATATTTATTTTATTTCAAATTTTTGTAATTTATTGGAGGGGATTTATATACAGTTTAACATTAATTCAAATTTTTTAGGTTAATATAAATAAAAGTTTTAAACTTTATAAGAGACTGTCAGATATCAATGCATTATTTCAAAGTTTTCTCAAATTTTCTCAATTTTTTTTAAGCGCCTTTCATTACATATGAGAAAATTAAAACATTTTCATAATTGCCTTTCATTACATAATGAGAAAATTAAAACATTTGATATGAATGTCCATTTTTTATTTTTTTTTTTAATTTTTGACATTTTAGTAAACAAAAAGTTGTTTTACTATGCCTAACCTAAATAAAAGTGTACAACATATAACGTCTGTCAAAATGTGCTCATGCCCATACATTTTATATGAACTCTATCGAAATACGCGACGTATAAACGCTGAATATTCCAATTCCCAATTTTAACACGACTTTTTGTTTTTTTTTTTTGTTATTTCTTTGTTATGTTTTTATTTTTTTTTAACATAGCTTTCATATTTTAGATTGACAAACGCTGGCGTTTTATTTCGTGAGACATCGACGTATCAACGCCCGGCGTTTATATGTCGAACGTTGTCCGTTCTTATTTAGGTTGGACAGTAAGAAATAAAAAATGATAAATAATTTTATTATATTTAAAATGTTATTTAATTAAAAATTAAGTATCATTCTTTCGTATAAATGAAATGCATCAAAAATGATATCTTTTAAATTGTCTAATGACATAAAAATTTACACATTTAATAAAAGCATATAACTTTTTTTTTTTTGTTAAACGAAATTAATAAGGGTAAAGCGACAAAAAAAAAAAAATAATAGTCAAAATCAAACATTGATCTAATTAAAATAATGATTGCCCTTAATTGCAATTATAAAAGCTGCGAAATTTTTCTTCTTTCTTACTTAAATGGTAATGGAATGTCTTAGTTTTCTTTTTTTTTTTGTTTCATTTGCTTTTTATTTTTATTCATTTTTTATCATTTACCATTTTTTATTAGTCCAAAAGGCATGTGTTGGGGTTAAGGGGGTACTGAAGGTTAATAAGCTTCTTGTTAAAATACAGTTTAAAAAAAAAAGAAAAATTGAACTTTTGCGTTGAATATTTAGTCCTCCCTAAAGATTTCGTTTGGTAAAAAATTTGTTCATCTTCTTTTGAGTTTTAGTTGTTTTTTTTTTTTTTTTGTTTTTTGTTTATGCTTGTGTCATTTTTGGGAGTGAGAATATCAAAAACAGAAATAGGAACTACAAAAAATAACTGTTCATCTAGAAATGAGAGGGATAAAAAAAAAAAACAAACTCATAATGATTGATGAACTTTCTTCTTTCCGTACTAATTTTCATTTTTTTTTTTTTTTCTCAAAAGACAGAAAGTAAATAACTTTTCATTTATTGGAAAATCTATTCATCGTTTGTTTCTGTTTTTTTTTTTTTTTTTATATACATATATTTTTGTTTTTTTTTTACTAACTTAACATTTTTATTAATTTTTATGGAAAGAAAAGCAAATATATGAACAAAAAAAAAAAAGAATAAAATAAATATAATTTTTTTTTTTTGAAAATGAAATAAAAAGCGAAATAAAAATAAAGAAAATCATCTTTATCTTATTATATAAAAGTTCAGTATAGGATTATCTTAAGATTTATCTTAAGATTTAATATAAGGATAAAAATTATTTGTATATGTGTATATGTATATAAATTAATATGTACATCTTATATATATACACATATAAAATAATCTTTTGTCTTGCAATAATATAAAAATAAAATAAAATTCTTTATTATACTTTAATGCTTATTTATAGCTAACAGCTAATTATATATGTATATAATAAAAATATATATACATCCTATATACCTTATGAATATTTTAAGATATATTTAAAGTGCGTTAGATATTTTTTTAGGAAAAATTTAAAAACAAAATTCTAAAGGATATCTTTTTCAAGTAAAAAAAAAAAAAATTCTTTAGAAATTTTCCAGTTAAAATTAAATCATAACATTTTATATTTTAAAATTGACTTTTTAAAAAAAATACCTTTATTAAATGAGTTTTTAATATTGGAAGAGAGAGAGAGAGAGAGTGAGAGAGAAGAAAATCTTACTGATCATTTCATAACTTTTTGTTACAATCAAAACCATTTTTGAAGACTTTGACTTGACTTTGACTTTGAAAATAGGAAGAAAGTAAAATTACAGATCTTATTTTAATACTAATACCAAAATAAAACCTAGCTTTAGGTAGAATAATTTTCATTTAATTAATCAAATTAAAAATAATATTTTTTTTTTTTTTTTTTAATATAAGTTTTATATTAAAATTTTAATTGAAGTGGAAATGCAAATATCCTGTAATCGTTTTTTTTTTAAGAGATCATCAAATTTAGACTATTCTAGCAAGTTAAGATCCTGTAGAATTAATTTAAAAGCAGAATTAATTTAAAAGCATGTGGAGATAAATTCTTTAATTAAATATTAATATAAAGTTTAAATATTAGTTTTGACAAAAAAAAAAAAAAAAGAGAAAGTTTAAGGTTAATTTTTACATAAAAAATAATTTGAAATTAATAAATCAATTTATTAATACTCATATCATGTTGACATGTGATTCGTACCACCAAAAATTTATCAACAAATTAAAGTTCGAACTATAAAACTTTTAAATCTACTTTGGCGAAGTAAACTGCAGACAAACAAAAATTAAAATCACCTTGGTGCGAAACCCAATTCAAGGACAAATTTTAGTGATAAATATCACAAGTCTAATATGTGATTTAAGTAAGTAAAGGATTTAACTAAGTTCTAATACGTTAGATACGAGTTATATACAAACTGAATTGTTACGTATATAAAAAAGGATATAAAAAAGTTTCCTAAAAAAAAAAACAAAAATTCACTCTTTACCAATTTACTGATTTGTTTTTCCGTACTTACATTTAATTAATTCAAATTTAAGTTACAAGGATAACTTAAATGATCATATATAAATCTATCAAATTAATACTTTTTACAAAATAAATTTATTCTTTTTATTTCATATGAAGTCAATCCCAACCACTTAAATTTCCATTGATATTTAAAATCGTTATATAGATTACTTGAATTCAAGTGCAACTTCAATTAAATATGAATCTATTTTTCATTTTACTAAAGAACAAAAAAAAAAAAAATAAATAATTTCCATAATAAATGATAATTTTTCATATAGAAAATTTCCCCGTAAAAAAAAAAAGCAAAAAAGAAAAGGTAAAAAAACATAAAACTGATCACAAAATATTAGTCAACATCAAAAAAAAAAAAAAATAGTATCTGTGATAACCAAGTATGGAAAATTGTTACATATTAAAGAAATGTTAAAGTAATTCTTTATAAAAGATATGCTTTTTCTATTTTTTTTTTCTCTCAAAGTCTTTTTATCTTGTTTTCATTTTCATCCGTTTTCATTTTCTTGTAGCATTCTTAAAGCAATCAAAAGTTACTGTCATTGTGCAATAAAAGTGCAAAAAAAAACAATTTTTTTTTTTTAATAAATAAAAGAATTGTATAATATCCGAATACAAAATAATATGTATGAAGAATAAAAGAAATTTTAAAGAAAAATACGATATAAGGCAAACCTAAAAACAGTTTCTGACATTTAAAGAATAAATATTAAAAAACCTCAAGAAAATTTAAATGTATTGTTTGTTGCAACAAAAAAAACCATTTTAAATTTCACAGATTTGAAAAATTAATTGAGGCAAACACATCATCAATAAACATCTAATTTTAAAATGTTTTTTTTTTTTAATTTTAAAAACATTAGTAGAACAGGAAATCCACATAGGTAGAACACTGAAATGGAAAGTCAATTTCAATAAAGTAAATATATCAGCTGTTTAAATACGCCTATCTGACTAACGACGTAATTGTTAAATCGGCAACCTTTCAATTAAAAAACATTCATTTCAAACCTCGATCACATCATATTCAAAACTGGATAATTTATATCGTATAGTTAGTCTATATCGTAATATAAAATTAATAAATAAATAATTCTTGAATAAGATAAAAGATGGCGCACTAATATAATACTTGTGTTTCATCTTTTATACAGAACCGAGTAAAGAACGCCTTAGAAAAGTGAGTTTTATACAAAATAACATATTGTGATTACTTGAACCTAAAATAACCAACCGTTAATTTGTAAAAAACATACATATACCTAAACATACCATAATACATATATATACCTACATCATTTTTTTTTAATTTTAAATATGTGAAAAAATATTTTTTTTTTTTTACCTATCAATAATATTTTTTTTCATTACCTATTTCATTTTTTCTTCTATTGCTTTTAATTTCATAAAATTTCCTATATAAATGCTTACCTATCAAAAAGAAAACTAAAATATTCAACAATCTTACAATTTCAATATGAACACAAACCTTATGTATAATATGTTCAATACTTTAGAGAATAAAAAAAAATCATATACATAAACCAATTTATATATATACATATATATATTACATTTAAATCTATAAATACGTTATGTGAATACTGAGTAGGTTGTAACATTTTCCTTAAGGAATTTTAACTTTATAACTACACTATCTTATACAGTTTTTTTGTTTTTTGTTTCCATATCTTTCCTTTCGATTTCTTGTCAGTCAGTAACTTAAAACGCGCATTCGATAACAACAGATACAAAAAAAAAAAAAAAATGTTAAATTCAAATCAAATACTCTCGTAGATACATGAATTTAAAAGAATATATATAATATATATAAAAAAAAAAAAAAAATCTCACAATAGATATAACCAACATATTGTGCAACAGCATAAAACTCATTTTTCTTTTTTCTAGATGGCGACGATAGCGGTAGATAAAAAAAAAAAGTATCTGCATTACTTAAAATTTTTATTGTTTCTCCTTTACTCATTCATTCTTTTTCTTAACATTTCTATACATACTATTTTAAAGTAAAGTTTCAGAAAAGACACATTTTTTTAACCCTATTAATCAAATACAAATGGTAAAATTATTATTTGACAGTTTAATTTTATGATAAGAAAGACATTTTTTGACTTTTAAATTATCGGTTTACTTTCTTTTCAACTTTATAGCTTCAACTTGACTTCTACTCGTTTCTACGACTTCATACCATAAACTTCTTTAAAAAAAAAAAAAAAAAAAAAACTCCATAATCAAAAATCTTCTTCTTTAGTTTTAGACGCTAAATTTTTAAACTATCGAACTACAAAACCATAAATTCAATCGACTTTTTTTTTTTGAAGACTATCATGAGAAACGAATTTTGATAAAATGATAAAAACGTCAAATGAATTTAGCACAATTTCAACATTGCCATAATATCGCTTTGTAGTACATACCAAAGAAAAGTTCTGTTTAATTAAAACATTTTATTTTTTAAATTTTTACTAAAAAAGCGTCACGAATCTTAACACTACTATGGCTAAGAAAAAAATTATTATTGAATGATTATTTATAATTTCCAGAGTCAAAAGATGATCTTTAAATATCAACCAACAATAATATGACATGTTAGATTTGTTGATTTAAAGGTTAAAAATAAATATATCTACAAAGGAAATATTATCCCGAAACTTGAGGGTTACAACAATATGCATCTGAAATGTTTTATTTCCGATTTGTATAAATTTTTTATGAAAAAAATCTATTTTTCAATTTCAGATCAAGTAAAAACATTGATGAAAAATGTAATATCAAATGAAAAACAAAAATGAGTTTTGTAAAAAATGAATGCATGATTTTCTACTTTAGTACTGAATTAATCTTTAATTTCCTTTTAGATATTAATCTCTAAGATACCATCATTTCTGTTTTTTGTTTTTTGGCTTTTTTTTTTTTTCTTTTCATAAAGACGAGTACTTAAAAGATCTAAATATGTATATCATATAAAATCTATATGTAAAAACATGTATTATATAGTTAGCAATATATACTTTCGGATAAGTAAATACTCATTATGTAAGTATCAATATTCGGTATGTTTTAGACGATTCATAATACAGATGAAACATAAAAACTGTCATAAAAAAAAGATATATAAAAACAACTAATTTTTTTTTTTTTTATCTTTACAAGAATTTTTAATCGGTCTATACAAAAAAACAAAACTAGTTTAATAAAATTGATTTCAAGTTGATAATTTCATTGGAAATTAAAAGTATATACGATATATACATTAAAAATAAAGAAATTCAATAAAAAAAAAAAAATCAGAACACATTCAATTTAATTTGAGATTTTTAAAATTCATTTCCAGTTAGTAAACCATATTTGGATTTTTTTTTTAATTTCATTTATTCATCCTTGAATAAATTGAAATTTAAAAATGGATTAACATAAAGTCATGGATTACAGATAAGAATTTAAAAAAAAAAATTATTCAATAAATTTTTAAATACATTTGTCCTGTAATATAGGGTTTCACTCTGTACCTGTTAACAAAACTTCTTTCTATACTGTTAAGATGGCGCAATGAAATATTTTAAGTACGGATATACGTTTAAAAATTAATTTTATAGGAAAACTTTTTTTCTGAAACGCCATCCGTTATGAAGCTGCACCGTTGAAAAATATTCATATCTCAAATTTTACTGAACATAGTTTTGCAATCTAAAAATGTAAAATATTAGAAAAATTCTTACTCAAACCTACAATATTTTGTATAAAAGAATCCTTTCCTAGAGTTTGGACAGTGTGTAAAAAAAACAAGACAGAATGTAAAGCAACGATTTTTAAAAGCGCACATTTCCAAAGATAATACACTCTTACTCCAAAGATAATACACTCTTTTAAAATGTTGTGACTCTGCACCAACATTTTAAAATTTCCTATAGTAAGAAAAAAAAGAGAAAATAGGACTCCTATTTTCACCTGCCTAAGTTATTGGTGTTTAAAAAAGGCAAATTTTCAATTTTTGAGTCCTAATTAGCTCTTAAATAGTGGTTGGTACAAAAAACTTTTAAATTTTAAAAGTTCTTACCTAAAAATTTCAAGTCGCAATCTAAAAAGCGTGCCGAAATTATGAAGGTTGAAAAATTAACCAAAATTTTTTTTTCATATAACGGTAAAATACTAAATTTACAAAAAAATTTATAATTTTGATTTACAAAGGTAACAAAAAGTCGAATGGCGTTTTCAGATTGAAAAAAAATGTTAAGCAGAACATGAAATATATGCATTTAGAAATACAACATATCCAAAATTTGAGCGGCGTAGATCCGTAATGGATGGGGCTACATGAAAAAAACATTAATTTTTTTATGAGATTACCCATGGATAAAATTTTTCTCTATCTTTAACGGTGTAGAAGTTTTATAAACAGACGGACAAACGAACAGACTGACAGAATAAAACTAATAGGCACATTTTTTCAAAACTTTTTTGGAAATTTGCTAAAATGTATTACAGTTGTGATGGAACGCTGTTAGTCAACAACTTGAAATTTTTAGAATGGTTTATTAGGGGCCGAAAATTTGTAATGTACTATTTTCACCTGAAATTAAGACACCTGTACAAATTACTTTAAAGTAAAACACTAATTTTAAACATAGTTTAATATATTATGTTAAGAGCTTTTCCTAATTATATAATATAGGGTGTCCTTAAAATTGAAAAAATGTCTCTGATTATGAAAGTCTTATGAAGTATTTTATGAAAGTCAAAATTCTAAACTGTTTTAAATTACCTTTCGGAAAATGTACGCCTTTAATAACTTTTCTTTTTGTATTCTGGCTTATTGTTTCTTTTAGTACTCATTAATATAAGTTTTTTAAAAAAAATTTATTTACTAAAATAACATTTTATTTTAAATATTTTAATAAATATTTTTTTCTTTCTATTCCTTAGGAATTCAAAACTAAAATTTGAATCAAAATAATTTCAGAAGCATTTAAATAATTACTAAAAATCTGAAGTCAACTTATCTTCATCTGATTAATTTGGTAAGTACTGGAAAAAAAAAAATATAAACTCTTATATAAAATCTTAAATTATTCATTCAAGATAAAATTTATTTTAATTTTTTTTTTAATTTTCTTTAGAAAATTCAAAGCAAAGAAATCGTCATACTTTTATGATAAAAAATATTTAAACGGTTCGACTTATTCGAACAACTTAATGTAATCATAGATCTAATAGAACAATGTAATAACATTTTTAACAAAAGTTAAATATAACTTAAATAAAAAATTTTATTTAAACTTTTAGAACTGCTACAAATTCTGTTTTTATAAAATATATTGGAGGCCAAATAAATTTTGTTATTCTTTTTTTTTTTTTTTTTTTCAAATATTCACATATTAAAAGAAGCCAATTTACGATATTGTCATATTGTATTAATAAATTTCAATCTTAAAGCAGTTTAACAATTTTAACTTCCTGTTATAATAAAAACACCAATGAATCTATATTCTTCTTTTTAACTTATTTTTAGAACTAACAGTAATAATTCTAAATAATTTCTTGGTCTATACATAATAAATTTTTTTTTTTTTTCCTTCCCTTTTAGTTTACCCTTAAAATATGCAATGTGTAATGTATAAAAATTTTTAATGGTTTCAAATACTTTAACTGAACAAAATGATCTCTGCAGCCGACGATTCTAAGAATTAAATACATATATAATATTAGATTGAAATAAAATAAAAACAAATAATTATTTTTACCAAATAAAAATAAATGTTAAGTAAATTTTTCCAAAAAAAGAAAAAAAATTTTTTGAAAATACATAATATAAAACTTAAAATTTGTGAAAACTTCTAAAAACAAAATAAAATTTCCTTATCCATCTGTTGTAATATTTTAAACATTTTTCTATAATACATAGTTTCTATAATTTCACTTAAATATAAAAAAATATAGTTTTACTGTTAACTTTTTTAAACCTTGAATGATGAAAACTATCATCATTTACCGTATACGACCATCACATCCTTAATTTACTTTAAATTTACTTCAACAATAGCATCTTTTTGTATCATCATCATTTACATTGTATTTTTATATACTTTTGATATGCGTTTAAAATGCAATGTTCAAAAAAAACTTTTACAATGCCCCCCATTATATTTTTGATGACTTAAAATTTTACAACTTTTTTTTTTTGTTTTTCCTATTTTTGAAAAAAAAAAAAAAATAGAAAATTAAAGAAAAATTTAATTTTCTTAGTTTTCTTTCATAGAAATTATATTATTTTTTTTTTTTTCAGTTTCTTAAAATTAAATGTAAATTTTTCTTTAGATTTTTTTTTTTCTTTCCGTAACTTAAAACATTTCATTAAAAATCGTTTTCTGGTATATCAAACAAAAAAAAAAAAAAAACCAACTTAGTAAACAAATGAACATAAACTTTTTAAAGTAAGAAAAACAAAAAGAAAAAGAAGAAAACACAATGAACCAAAAAATGCAAAAAAACCAGATTATAAAAAAAAAAGTCCCTTAAATGGATTTTAAAGTAAATGAAGTTTTCTTTAAAAACATTGTATTATTTTTTTTTTTTTATTTCATTTCATTGTTGCTATTTTAAAATGTTTAAAAAAAAAAAAAATTTAAGTTTCTTTTTTTTTAATGAAAAAAAAAAAAATATCCAAATTAAAAAAGTTCAAATTACAGTTCAAAAGTTGCCAAAGTAAAAAAAAAAAACAAAAAGCAAATGAATTCTACTTGATGCGATAACTTTAACTCACGTCTGCAACCTTTTTTAGTAGTTTTTTCTTTGTTAATTTTTTAACTGTTTTTAACTTAAATGAAAAGAAACAAAAAATTTTTTTTTTTACAATTTGTTACAAAGTTTATATAACACTGCAAAAAGAAAAAAAAATAAAGTACTCATTTACATATGAAAAACACTCAAAATATTTATTAAAAAACAACAAAAATTACTTTTGTTTTTATGTATGTATGTATATACGTTTAATGAATTAAATTTAAAAATATATACATAAATAAATAAATAAATTTTATAGTTTTAAAAGAACTTTATTTTCAAACAACATATACACCTAAACATATCTAAACCCCCCCCCCCCCCATTTAAAAGTAAAGGCATAAAACTGTAATTGAAATAGTACACGGTAGCACTAATTAAAGTTATTTTACTTTACTTTTCCTTTTTACTTTTCTTTTTTTTTTTTTGTTTGTTTTTTTTTCTTGCATTACGGGACAATCATAAAAACTTCATCCGTTTATCCGTGAACAGAGGAGAAACATCAAATTTGTGAAGAAAACCGAAAAACAGAATGAAATTACGTAATACATAGTGTTAAAATATGTGAAAATAATGTGTTTTTCAATAGTTAATAGAAATTTCTGGAGACTCGGGGGCCTAGTGGTAAGAGCGTATAAAATACACTGTAAACACCGAGTGAGTGTGGGTTCGAATCCCACACACGTCGCAAGAGTAATTCTCCCTAACGACATTTAAAGCTACAACTTAACAGGAAAGGTTGTGTGAAAAGCACATTTATGTAGCAGAGAAATACACTAAAAAAAAATAAATAATTCCCAAAAACTGAATAAAACTGTAATAATTTATAAAAATCTGACAAGTTTTAAAAATTTAAAAAGCTTAAATGTAAAACTAAGCTACTCATTAAAATTATTAAATTAACTTGGAAGGTTTCTTAAAACAAAATTGTACAAAACAAAAACAAAAATGAATTATTATAATAATATGTCAATATTCAACTTAAAGGCAACTTAAAGGCGGCTTACATCGAATTTAAAAATACTGAGCTTTTTTTTTGATTTTCTTATGTTATTTTCTAAATCTGTTAACAATCAAATTTCCTTTATGCATTTTTCCATTCGAAAAATTTTTTATATTTTAATCCCGACAAACCTAATCTCTACTTGTAAATGTATGACCATCTTTAGAATTCAAGTTTTTTTTTTTATTATTAATGTGTTGCCAACATTATTTCTATGAATTCACATATATTTGAGTAATATTTGTAATTAGCCAACTTACAAAAATTTAGTTACAAAAAAAAATACATATATTATATATATATATATATATATTTAGTACAATTCTAGAAAAGTACTTCAAAAATATGACTTCAGTAAGTGTTAAAAATTTTATAAAATAAAAATATTAAAAGATTTTTATTTATTCATCTTTTCTTTTTTTTTTTTTGTAGTTTACAGTTAATAGGGAAGCAAAGTACTAAAATGAATAATAATTCTCGAAAAAAAATATTTTTTTTTTTATTATTTTAAAGTTTACTACATGATGAAATTTTAAATTTGAAATTAATTTTTTTCATTTATTCTGTATTCCAATTGAATATGAACTGGATTTTATGAGAGTTAAAACACAATTTCAGCGATCGACCATCAGCGAAATTCACTTTGCCAAACTATACGAGTATTTTTCATCAAATGAAACATAATTGTAACGTAACCAAAAATAAAAATATGGTTGTTTTTTTTTTTTCAAAATGTACAACTGTGTTTCCATCAATGTTAAACTTTCAAAATCGAATTTAAATTTTTGTGTAATATTTGCATAATTTACAAAAAATCGATTTCGACTCTACAGAGCGCCTAAATAAATAAAAGTTACCAAATGTCCAAATATTAAGGAAATTAAAAAAAAAAGAAAACAAACATTTTTACAATTTTTTTTCATTATTTCCACAAATTTATTTTAAAATGAATATTTACGTTTTCGATATTAATTATATTGACACAATTTCATGCAGTCAATGAAAGAAATAATGACACTATAGAGTTGAAAATTAAATTGTTGATTGTTAAAAACGGCGAAATGTCTACTTATAAAAGTTGTTAAGCGTCCAAATTGTCAAATTACCAGCTGTTAAAATTGTTAAATGTTCTTTTGTCCATTTTGTTAAATTTCATTTTTGTTAAATGTCTTTTTTGCTAAATGTCATTTTGTTAAATTTCTTTTTTTCCTAAATGTTTAATTGTCAAATGAAAGTCTCTGTTTTAATATGAATATCTTTAAAGAATATTGAGGATAATTAATACCACCCTAAAACTGCAATTATAAACTAAAAAAATTAGTATCTAATTCTACAAATTTAAATTTTTTAAAATTCAAAATTATAAAACACCAGAAAATGTTTTAATTCCATTTTTATACTCATTCAATTTTCATTTTAAATCTTTCATCAATTTTCTTAAAATATCATATTATAAATTTTAATAATCCATATTTTCTCTATTAACCCATAGAAGTTCCCGGTACTTAATATTTGCATAAATTTTTTTTTGTTCTTTCTAAATAATAATTTTTATCTAAATAAAATTGTATTTAAATAAAATTTATAACGTATAAATTACTTTGTATCTCATTGCAAATTGTGGATATCCTTCGGCTAACGTGTTTTTTTTTTGTTTTTGTGTACGAACATTTTAAACAATGCCAGGTGCTAGAGACAAAACGATGTGTTTAACTTTTTTTAGTTCTGTCTATATTGTAAAATTTTATTAAATAGAAAGATATTTGTTACAACAACTTTGGAAAATTTACGTTTCTATTCGAACAAAAACAAAACCAAAAAAAAAAAAGAAATATTAACCGATCGAGTCAAAAAGTTTCCAATCAGAAAAAAAGATTCGAAATTAAAATTGTATTAGACGAAATATTTATATATATAACAGTCAAATTATGAAGGCAAAATAAATTTAATTTTTATTAGTTTTAACAATTACAAGAAAATTATGATTACATCTCTTACATCTTTTAAGAATTTAACAAATATATAGAAAATAATAATTATTAGAATAATGAAAGAAAATTGACAAGTTTCAAAAAAAAAAGAAACGGTTAAGATTATACTTCAAATTCAAAAAAAAATCATCATTTCACAAAACAAATTATATTCGAAATCATACGGATTCTTTTATTAAAAATAAGTTTAAAAAATTTTTAATTTATCTTTCCTGTTCAAATTTTCTTCTTGGTTTTAAATGGGTTAAAAGAAATAATTTTATTATATAAAATAAAATTTTAAATAAAAATGAATTTAACTTATAGTTGAATGATATGATACCAAAATTTTATTAAATGTTATATGAATGTAATCAATTATGGTTTTCATTGGAATTAATTTATATTCCGAATTAAATCCTACAAGAATAAACATATACAATATATATATATATATATATACATATTAACATTCATAATATATGCACACACCAGGTTATTAAAATATTGAATATTTGCTTTGATGGAAATGATAAATTTTTCTTTAATTTTTTTTTTTTTTTTTATTTAATCACCTCAGATTAATTAAGTGTGGTGAAAAAGGTAAATAAATTCAATTATTTTTAAACTTTACATCTTTCAAAGTTTTAATAAATTTAATAAAAGATATAAAGATGTTCTTATAATTTTTTTTTTGAAAAAAGACATTTAAAAAAAGAAAAATATTTGTTGAAAAAGAAAAAATGAAGTATAAAGTGATTATATGAACTGGTTTTTAATTTTTTGGTTAAAAAAGCCATTTATTGCAGCATGATCATGCACCGTGTTTTCAATAATTACAAAACTGTAAGATGACAGATAATTAAATAAAATATTTTAAACTCATTACATTGTAGTATAATATTTGCTTAGAGCCAACCTCATATTTACCACCAACTTAAAAGTTTTCATCTTACAAATAACATTTACTTTTAAATTTAAGAAAATGATGAAGTATGTTTGTTACCTTTTAGAAAACAAAATAAAACACTTAACAAAAAAAAAAAAAAACACTAAAAAATACCAAATACAAAATTTTTTACCTTTACAAAAAAGTCAAAACAAATAATTTTCTTCAAAACCACTTTTTAAAACCTGAGAAACGTACTTTTACAAAAAAAATACAACCTGAGGTTAAAAAATTGTCATTTTAGGGGGAAAAAAAGATGAAAAGAAAATTTAGTAATCAAAATCAGCAAAATCACCTTTAGAAAATAATTTAAGAAATATGGTTTGTGTCTACACTAGATAACTTTTGTGTCTAAAAGAAATTTTTAAGAATATGTTCTAGAATTGATTTAATTAAAATTTTAGATATTTATATGTAGTTAAATTACTATACAAACAACATATTATATATTCTAAATTTACCGAAATACTAAGCAACACTTTTATACAATACTATAGGTCAAGTATGTAAAGCTATATGCGATGCAATGAAAAAAAAAACACATATTTAGGGAATATTCGCTTTAAAAGTTCTAAAATATACTATTAATATTTCATTTTCATATTTTTTCATTGAAACAATATCACTTTAACTGATCAAATTATTGAGGAACTGATCAATTTATAGAAGAAATTTAATTGCAAATATCATATTCCATATTGGTATTAAATCCCAATCTCTCCCTTACACCGGAGACAAATATTACAGAAAACAACTGAAACAAAACAAAAAAAAAACACACATTTTTAGCACATTTCCAAATAAATTTTGAAAAAAATGTGCCTATAAGTTTCACTCTGTTAAAGATACAGAAAAAAAAGCGTTAACGCATTTTCTTAACTTCCCCACTTACAGCCCCGCAAAATTTCAAAAAAGTCCTATTTTCTCATATTTCTTTACAATTATTATGAATTTTTCAAAATTTTTAAATTCACATATCTTTTAGAAATGTGCGCTTTTCTTCTGGAAATGTGCGTTGGTTTACATTCTGCCTTGTTTCATTTGAAGTATAGGACAGTTATCCTGCCTTTTAGAAATATTAACATATTTCAAGCGAAAAATTAATTTTTTTCTCTATCCGAAAAAGAAATTTCAAGAAAAATCCTAAAACATCATTTTAACCACATTAAAAGTTTTTTTTTTTTTTATTTTATCAGCATACTAACAGGCGTTCTCACTTTTTTTTTAACAAATTTAAAAAAAAAAAAAACATTTTTTCATTTATAAAATTCAAATTTAAGTTTAAATAAAAAAAATTTCAATTTTTTATCAGCGACCTAACTATGCTACAACAGATTTGATTTTATATTTAAAAAATAAAAAAAAAAAAAAAAGTTGAAGTTCTATATACCTAATTAATTTCATAATTTTAATTTTCAACATGTACAATAATACCGTACTTTTTAATTACGATTATATTTAAAAAAAAAAAAAAAAATAACCAAAATTGAAGAAAATAAAACCCAAGGGTTGTTACCACCAGTTTTTAGCTTTATATAACGCAAGCATAACAAAAAAAAAATAAATAAATTTTCAATTAAGGTATTTAAAATGTATACAAATTTAACCCTTAATAATTAAAACTTTTTGTTTTCCTTAAATTAATTTTTTCATTATCTCTATAGTATCCATATAACGTAAATTTTACTCGCCAGGTTAAGCACCACCTACGGTTCTTCCCTCGAGGAAAAACCAAAAATAAAAGTTTTTCTTTTTTTTTTTTGCTTTTTTTTTTGCTTTTTTTTTTTCTTAAATAATCAAGAAACATATTAAAAAGTTATATACTACTACTTACGCATAAACGTTTTCACCACAATTTTAAGTAAATGAAACAAAAAAAAAAAATAATGACTTTTATTATATTTTTCTTTTGTTACTTTTCCTTTCTTTCATTTTAGCTCTCTTTCTCTCTCTCTCTCACTTAATTTTCTTCGACAACATGTTTCAATTTGATATTTTATTTATATAAATTTTTTATTAAAATTAATGCCCCATCATAACTATAAAAATAAATTATCAGCTCAGTTTAATATTGTGATGTCAATAAAAAATAAAAACGAATAGGACCGATAAGGGTGCGATGTTAAGGATAATGATGGGCTGATGAAATATTATGGGAAACAATGAAAAGCTCGAAAAAAGATAAATATATATAATATTTCTTTAATTTTTTTGTTTCTTTTCTTTTGTTTCTTTTTTTTTTTTTTTTTACCATTATACTCACATTAAGATTGGATGGAGAAGCTAAAAATTCCCAAATATAATTATGTCCAGTATAAACCATGAATCAAAAAAAGCATAAACGCAAAAAAGAAAGAAAAAAAAGTATAAGAAAAAAGTAAAAGTGAAAAAAAAAAAAAACAGCAACAAATTAAAGTAATGAGAATAAAAAAAAAAACATTATTATGGAACAAAAGACTAACTTATTGCCTTTAATTAATAATAATTTGTTAAGTATCCATTTTCTCGGAATTTTTGATGAATTTCATAAAGTAATGATCGAAAATTTATTTTAATTTATTACAAAAAAAGAAAAAACAAAAATGTTTTGAATATAAATTAGATATTTATAATGAATATATTTTAAGGTTAAGATGTAATTAAAAATCAAAGATCCATTTAAAAAAAAACAAAAAAAAAGACGGATATTTTATATTATTTTTCAGTATATTGAGTTCAATTAAAGGTAAAAAAAAAAGTTTGTAATAGAGAGTCATATCTATAATTAGAAACGTTGTAATTTCAATGAATCCACAAACCCCATTGAGTGCAATAATAAACATTTCCGTTTAAAGAAGAAAGAATTAAAAAGAAATGGCGAGAAATTTTGAGATATTGATTTAAAAAAAGTTTAATATTTCTTTAAATTTTGATGTATTGAACACAAATCGACCACATTTAACAGAGAACACTGATCTAGATAATAAGTAATACATGCAGAGTATCCTTACTATGAACGAATCACCAAATCCTATCTTTAATCAATTAGAAATTTGAATCATAATAAGGATGAGAATTTGTACTATTTATTGACTCTCTTTCAAAAATGTTTAATCTAGAAAGAACTATTTCTAATGAAACAGAACAAAAATCCATTGGCCATTATCTACAAAATATCTATAAAAAAGTAAGAGTACTCTAACATTTTGTTGAACAACAAAAGAAGCTTAGTTATGTGTCATGTTTATAATGCCTATCACAAACAGACTGCACTTTTCTGAACTTTATTAAGATAATTTAATGCAATTATAGATGCCTAAATCTGAGAAATGTAGTCAAACTTTTGTCGACTATAAGCTTTATTGTTAATCAAAAGCTGCGGAAGGGAAAAATATATGCTCTGTATTGGATTAAAAATCTTCTCATTCTATAATAAATTTTTAATGATTTTAATGCCTGAAATTCTTTTCTACTGAGCCGAGGCAAATTGTTTCTCTGAAAATTTAGAACTGAACTTATTAATTTTTCTTGAGATTATGCAGTTTTACCTTTTCAGAGAATTTAAGTTGTCATATTTTGATTTTCCTCAATTGATACATTTTTTATTCAGATTATGATAGATCATGTTTTTCATAATATTTCGATTGATCTGGATATTTGTTTGTGGAGCATTGAACCTTTTTTGAAAATTGTACATGGTGAAAATAAGAAATATCAAGAATGTATGAGTCATTTCTTAATTGTTACATTATTATTTTTAAATAAAGTATAAATATATATACAAATAGCTTTTCAAGTTTTTCTTTTTCGATTTACTATTTTTTCATTTTTAGCATTTCATTATATATTCATTTTTAGCTTTCGTATCCTCTTATTTGAAATACTTAATATGATAATATTCTGATAATATTTTAAAACTGGCAATGGATAGAAATTTTATTACAAAATTTTTTTTTTTGCGCCAACTCTTAAAATAATTTGATAGTAATTTTATCATTAAATCAAAATTAGTAATAAATTCCGGATTTCTTGTATGTCAAAAAAACTTAAACCTCCAATTTTAAAGCATTTATATATAAGAATATAAATTGACTTATAGTTGCAACTAAAGAAAGAAATCTTTCTTAGAAGAATTTATGCGAATATCCTGTTTATTTATAATCTTTCAAAATTAAAAAACAAAAAAAAAGCAATTTAAAAAGTAAACCCTTAAAAATAATTGAGGAATACCATTCAGATATATTTATTGCTCCAATATTGACACATAAATTATTGTCGCGATAAAAAGTGATTAGACTTCTCTGATTAAAACCATTTTTTTTTTTTTTTTTTAAATAGAATAAAAACTAGAATTTAAAAAAATTAATTTGATTTTTGATTTTTTTTAAAAAAAGTTTTCTAAAACTAAACACAATTGCTTTATTTATTTATTTTTTTTTTTTAATATGATAAAAGAAAATGTACGAAAAATTGTTACAATTTGTTTCTGTTTTTTGGATCAAGGTAAGCAAAAGGTATACAAAAACGAAAAAAGTTTTTTAATTGCACAATTGACTCGAAAAAGGTGGTTGCAATATTTTTTTTCAGTTTTTTATTTTTTCTTTTTTGTTTTATTGTTTGTAATGTATGTAAAGTAAAAGTAATTACACCCATATACAACTAACAAGAAAATAACTTTAACACTAATATTACATAAAATATTCAAAATTAAAATATTTGTAATATTATTACAGTTTTACTCGACAAATATTTATACACACATATATTTATTATTTTTACATAATATTATATACTTACAACTTAGTAATGGTATTTAATATATGTATATACAAAAATACTACAAGATTTTCGTCCTTGTTTAATATCAAAAATTAAAACTAAATATAAAATTTAAAATGAGGAACAAAAAACAAAATGGGATTTTAATACAACTGAACTCTATATTATTAAATTACACCCTTTTTAACTACAACATTACATTTTTATAACCGTAGTTAATAGATAGTATAATAGATTTGACGTTAAGTTTCTGATACTGTAAATGAGACGATATAGACATATAGAAAAGTAAAATTATTTTCACCTAGGATTGAATACTGAGATGATTTAAACAAGTACATCTGTTCATCTGTTCGTTCGTCCGCACATTAGCTCACAAAATAAATGGAACTAGGATTCTAAAATTTTTACTATTTCATTTTTATAGAAATGCCAATTTTACTAATATTGAAACTGAGAAAATTTGACCAACGAATTCGAGTAACTGCAGTACAATTTCTTTTTTTCTATGAGCTAAACTCAATGTTTAAGAAAAGTGAGAATTTGAGATTAAATAAAATTACATACGAATATAACAGGTTCGATTAACTGTAATACAATTGCGAAATTTATATACTATCGTATCTTATTACATAATTAGACATTTAGTATATTGTAAAAAAAATATCAACGATTATGGCAAAAATGTCTGTAAAATTTTGTTTTGTTGGGGCAAATATTTGTAATTTTGTAAAAGTTACTTAAATTTTATAGTATTAGCATAACATATGTTTGAGAGAATATCCTATAGTTAACACTGTCAACTCATCACTATTGCTCAAACAAACATTAAAAATACGTTTTAAACTCATATATTGAAGACACATAATTTTTTAAAAAAAATATTCCCAACTATTAATGGTCCGTACAGTGATGAAATTGAATTGTATTCACATTTCTTTTTAGATTTTCATAAAATTATACCTTTTAATTTGTTATAGTAATTCAAACCATTTCTCGTCGCAATATTTGAACCAACCAAAATAATGTATTTTTAACAAGTAAAAGAGTTATGCTCTGAATAAAAAAATTTAAAAAATTTTTCCCATTCCCATTCATCTTAAATCACCTTTTAATTTCACATTGATATCAAAATACAGAAGACATAAAAAGACATAAGAATTAAAATGTCTCAACCAGCAATATACGATAATTATAACAATTACTATATAGCTCCATTAAAACTTTAGAATACATTATATCTAATTTATATCGAATTTATTCCTACTCTATTTTCATTTATGTCTACAATAAAAAATGTGGATATAAATTTTTGATAATGAAATTTCATCACTGCTTTTCTGATATTTGAAAAACTCCTTCTTCAACATTATTTTGCAAAATATGTAAGTTCCGGTATACATAAAAAAACAACCAAAACAAAAAAAAAAAAGAAATAACGACAATTTCGCTTATACATCCTTTGATTTATCCTGTAATCGAAACTGAGCTAAAAAAAAATAAAAAATATGCAATAAGGACAAAAAAAAAAAACTTTTTCAAAAGTTCATTGCTGTTATTTTCACTATTCGCTTTATTTTCTATTAATATTTTTTTTTCAGTCACTGGCGTTTTTTTTTTTTTATTTTTTTTACAGGAAAATGTTTAAAAATAAAAAAAAAAAAACAAAAACAAAATAAAAAAAAAAATAACTCACCACACCATCATAGTTTGAAAATTTTATATTTAGTTGTTTTTTTTTGTTTTTTATTTGTAAAATAAAAATAAAATGAAAAACTTCATTGCAAAATATTTTCTGACAAAAATTAAAAAAATAAAAAAAATAAAAACAAGAAAACAAAAAAAAAAAAAAAAATTAAACAAAATAAAATTGTATAAAAAAATCAACAACAGCCTTTAAAAAAACATTTTTTTTTTTTTGTTTATTATACTATATAAAGTTTGTTTTTATATGTGTAAAATACAGGATGAAAAAACAGTTATAAAAATATTTAAATCGTTCTTAAAACGCCATTAATCTCAGATTAAAAAAAATAATAAAAATAATATAAAATTTAATATTCATAAAAAAAAGCGCATATTTTATTTTTGCGTAATTTATTCAATATCACATACATAATATATTAAACACATAATATATTACACCATGTTAACACATTACATATAATTTTAAAGTGACTAAAAAAAAATTAAGAGTAAAATATTTAAGAATTTAGTTTTTCAACTTTACAAAAGAAACAAAAAAAAAAAATAATAAAGCTATTAAATTAAAATAAATAAAATTATTAAAACATAAACAATAAAACAAAGGCATACAAAAATATTTTTCTTTCTTCTTCAAAGAAAACTTAGTAGTTAATAGGTTTGTTGTTCTAACTTTTAACTATTTAAATATGCACATATTATATGTTTTTGTAATTCTGAGCGCCATTCATTTCATTTCAAACAATGTATTTTCTATATTTTTACAATTTTTTGACTTACACCATCTGATTTTAACTTAAGAATATCATTAAGTCTTTTAAATATGTTCATATGAATTTTTGACCTACACAATGTATATCCCAACCTTACGAAATTTGAAACTGACCAAAATATGTTTAATAAAAATTAAATTAAAAATTTTTTGTTTAGTGCATTTCCTGCCACATAAATTTAACAAGGAAATTACACAGCCCTTCCTTTTCAGGCGTGGTTGTAAATGTCGTAAAGTGGCATTATTCCACACTTCCTCGGTGTTTCTAGAACATTTTATACGCTCTTACCCACTAGACAACCGAGTCCCCATTTTAAATTTAAAATATTTAAAAATAAAGTAATTCCTCCCACTGCACTATTTTTTTTTTTGTAATTTTCGCTTTTTTTTTTTAGCAAACTTTTCAAAATGTTAACAGTTTGTTCATTTTTGTTCAACCATCATACAGTGTATCACAGTAAAGCTTATTAAAATATAGTAGTAACGGTGATTAAAATAAGTTGACGGGCCTAAAGAAGATATTTTAAAAATTTATGTTAAAATTTTTGTTAATGTTTTTTGTTTTGTTTTGTTTTGTTTGATAAGCCACAGGTTGAATTAAAAAGACTGTTTTTTTTTTCTTGTAATTTTTATCTTATTTATATGTTTATAAATTAATCGTTAAATAAAGACTTTTTCTTTAATTTTTTGCATTTTTCCTAATATCTAGATCACAACCCCATAATTTCATACAATGTCGGGTGGCCAGTGTGTTATTATAATTTACACGTGATTTTTATAAAGCGAATCTACCCCAAAGATATAGGGACTACTGTACATAATTAATGAGACAGATAGATAATAAATATTATGAGCCAATGTAAATCCCAAGTAATTTTCATAATTTAAAGATGAAAATTTTGATTGAAATAAAATTTTAAAAATTACTTTAAAACCACCAAATTAATTACAAAAAAAAGAAATTGAAATTCAACAAGTACATATTAACTGTAAAAAAAAAAAAAATTTTTTTGCATTTTTTCAGTTCAAAATTTTTTTTTGCGTCGTTTGTTTTTTAATTATAAATCGTTCTAAATTACCCTAAAACTTTTTGACGTTTATTAAATTCAATTTATTGTGATTAAAAATATTTAAAAAAAAAAACTTTACTGGAAATCACATTTTTATATAACTATTATATATAACTTGACATAAGGAGGGCTTATAAAAAATATTCTAAAAACAGTAAATTATAAATTAACAGTAAATTATAAACAAAATAAAAAAATTGGGTAAAAAGTTCTGAGATATTAAACTTCTTCGAGTATAGATATCTGCATATATTTTCTGAAATATAAAAAATCATATTTTTTTCCGCTGACTAATTTATTTAATACATTTTTTTACATCATTAAATTACATAATTTGTTAAAAGATTATTAACGCTTTCCAATATTACAATGATATTTTTAAATTACACCTTAAAAATACGTGCTTTTTTCAAATTTATTATTTAAAAAAAACTTTTTAATTTTTTATAAAACAAAACAAAATGTTATTTTTTAACAAAAGTTGAACACTTTTAAATGAAACAGTATAATTATTAGAGATGCGATAAGCAATAAGAGACAAGCGCGATGATTTATGTAGTTAAAAACGTATAGTTTTTCTGGGAGCAGTACGAAATCTTATTTTTCTAAAAGCTACATTTTCTAATAATCTTGCTAAATCGTGTTTTTTTTTTAAAGGTCAGTTGCATCTCAATAAGAGCAACGCGTTTTGGTGAAATGTTTTTATGGAAAAAAAAAATATTAGGAATGATTTTATAGTTGATTACAAAATCAGGGTTTTAATAATTTATTTAGAGGAGGTTCGGGGGTAGGCAGCAGGCCTTACTATTTAGAATTCTTTCATTTTAAAATACATATGTATGAAAAAAAAAAACTTGAAAAAGATTTTAGAATTGGATGGTTTCAAATAAATTAAAAAAATATGAAATAAAATTCAAACAAAAACAAGATAAAACAAAAAAGTTTCTTAGGTAACCCATAGTTTATAGAGAAAATATGGTATTATTTTATATGGTATTATTATCTGACATTTTTAATAAATAGCTATAGAGAATTAATATTTGTGCTTTTAATAGAATAATTATTTATCGAGAAAATATATGTTTATTATCCTTAAAATTTATGCTAGAAAATATTATATTGAGCAAAAATGACAGAATAAACTTAAATTTTGTTCTAACATTTTATAAATACGCAGAAAGAAATGCATTTGGGAAATATATACATATACAGAAAAAAACTCTGAAAAAACAAAGAAAACTCAAAGAAAATTGGCATTATTAAATTTCAAAATATACCCGATGTACATTATATAAGTAAATTTTTCTATATTGAATAAAATATTTTGACATAAAAAAAAAAATCATTTGTTTAATTAATAAGAATGAACAAAATATAAAATAAAAAACATTATTAACTCTAGGGTATCGGTGGCCTAGTGGGTAAGAGTGTATAAAATACGCTGTAAACACCGAGAGATTGTTGGTTCGAATCCCACACAGATCATAAGAATTATTCCCCCTTACGACATTTGCAACCATCACGCCTGCAGCCATTTAAGGAAAGGTTGTGTAATTTACTGTTCACATTTATGTGGCAAAGAAATGCACAAAACAAAAAAAAAAAAATTATTAACGCAGTTTATAAATTAATAAAAACGATTTTATTCCAATATCAAAACTTCAATATAAAATAGGTATGTTTTTAATATTCGTTACGTTTCGTTAAAAACGTCGCTTTTACGCGTTTATCACAACTCAAATATTAACATACACTTGTCATTTAGTTTACACGTATTTATTTAATTTATTTTTTTATTCAATTTATTCAAAATTTATTTTATTTATTTTACAAAGTTATATATATATATATATATACATATATATATAAATCATATTTAAACATGACTGTGTTATATAAATATATTACAAAAACAATTCAATATTTTATTGAATTTATTTTTGAGAATTCTTTTTTAGAATTTTTTCTCTTTCATTTTTTTTTTCACTTTTTTTAATCTTCTATCTTTTTTTTTTTATTTTATTTTTTTTTTTTTTTAAGTAAAAATACCTTGTCACGATATAAAATTATTAACTTTTAAATGTCAATTTCAATGGAATTTAAAGAATAATTTCTTAAAATAATTTTGACATTAAGGTAATTTGCAAAACATGATAAATTCTCAGTAAAAAAAAATATTTACAAAGAAAAAACAAAAAAAAAAAATCTACATAAGATTAATAGAATGATGAATCAAATGATGAATTTTCCATTATTCTTTCATTTATTCATTCATTCATTTATCATATAAAGATCTATTTTCCACTCAGATTTCCAATTTCGATTTCAATACACCCATTCCATCCTTATATATTTATTTACCTATGATATTTATACTCTTATATTTAATGTTCATTACTTTTCAAAATTACATCCGTTCAATTTTATATGTATGTCACCTGTCAACCCAAAAAAATAAAAACCAAAACAAAAAAGTACCTACAAGCAATGAAATGAAAAACTACAAAAAAAAAAAAAAAATGCTTTAAAAAATTAAGATAATATTTTTACTGTTATCTAAATAACAGTATAAATTTTAAGCTCTAAACAGATACATGCAAATAAATTATTCTTATTAATAATAAAATTTCTGTTTTAAAAAAAAAATTTTAAACTTTACAAAACTTGTTATAAGATAATTTTAAAGGTAAACCAAATTTATTAAACCTAATCAATTTAATTTTCAAAAACAGATCACCACCAACGAATCAAAATTTTTTTTTTTATTTATCAATATAGTTACAAAGATTGTTTGCAGATCTTAAAATATAATTTTTATTCAGTCAGCGCCACTCTACAACAGAAAATCAAAAAACTGCAAAAGCAAAAAGGAAAACTTTTTGCAGTGTTGCTTCAAAAACGCTTTGCATTTGTAGAACTTCGTAAGATCCAAACCAAACGGTTGAGTACTTTATATATTGTAAAATTTAGATTTTGAATTTGTTCCAAACATCACCTTGAGAGAAACTTAATCAATTTCAGAATTAGTTTTTAGTGCGGTTAAAATTATCAATCATTTATGAAAACGTATAACGCTAAAATACTTAATTTTCACACTTTCCAAAAACTATCCCTCAAATTTCATTCCTAAAACTATCACAGAAATTGTTATTTCAGGAGTGTTTCGTCCATCAATACTAACTCTTTAGTAGGCTTATATAGTACGCAATTACCTAGACAGCTCCTAATTTGAACTTTCGATTAGTTTTACATTTGCATGAAATTTTATAAAAATCATCTGTGAAGTATAAGACTAATCGAAAAAAAATTTTCTGGTAAAATCCTTCTTTAATAAAATTTTTAAATGGAAAACAATTTTTCAAAAATTTAAAATGAAACCCCCCGATTATATATAGGTTTAAGTTATTGCTTGATTTTAATAAATACCTTACAGAGCATTTCTTTAGTATAAGTGTTGGCATTCGACATCTCATTTAACAGCGTACTTTGACGGAACATAAAAATGATTGAAAATAACAAGAGAATTTTTCTCGTCTTGTGAATTTATCTTAAATTAAGAGTTCAAAAAATTGTATAAGAAGAATGAAGAAACCAAGAATATCTGTAAGATGACTAAACTATTATGAACTTGTATATAAAATTATATACCCGATTAATTAGCTAGACAAAGCTTACACAGCATCATAACCAAATTTTTTGAATATAATCGAAAAAAAATAAATAAAAATAAAAAATTGAATTCAATTTGAATGTAAAATACGTAACAAAAAATCCATGAATACATTACGCATACATTAAATTTCATTGGAATGAAAATAAAAAAACATAAAAAAAAAAACTTATGAATTTTATTTTGAATTTTTATGGAAATTTTCACAAAACAAACAATGATACCTATAGTATATTAGAAAAATAAGGACGTGTGGCACAGGGACTGAAGGATAAATAAATTTATAAACAAATTCGAATTTTAAATTGAGAAAAAAAAAATTTTTTTTTTTTTTGTTTTAGGTTTTTAGTTTTTCTTTAGGTATGTATTTAAAAAAAAAAAAAAAAAAAACATTTTTAGTTTATCCTATAAATAATAAAAAAAACTATAAAAAGGAAAAGAAAATTAATGTTCCAGATGTTTTACAGGTGACCTTTTCTACCTATACAGTTTTAAATTAAAAAAAAAAACAAATTTTTTTTTTTTTTTTTTAAATTTAAATCCAAAAAGGAAACACCAGGATTAAGTTTCTGATTCTTTAGAACTATAAATTCAATATAAAAAAAAAAAAAAATTTATTCCCCTTAGATTTATAGGATTTTTTTTTTCATTTTTTGTTTTTGCATTTTCACAAGAGTCAAAGAACACCAACCAAGAATATAAAAGGACGTAACTAAAAAAAAATTTTTTTTTTTTTAAAACACTATGTTTTATAGTCAAAATTTAAAGTATTCATATGTTAAAAATTGTATTGATTTTGTACATAAATATCTTATTTATGTTTGTACTTTTTTTTTTTTTTATTTCATAAAAAATTCATTTAAATTCAGAATATATGAAATAAAATCTTTGAATTAATTAAAAAATTTCATTGAATCATTCAGTGTTAACAAAAATAAAAAAATAAAATGAAATTTAATTTTAAATCAATGCTTTCGAAATATGAAGACAAAAAAAAAAAAAAAACAAAATAATAATTTGTAAATTTAACTCTACAAAAACTTAAATGAGAGTTATTTTTTTTTTTTTTTTTTTAGATTTTTCCTCCATTATATTTAAAACATTTATTTTATTTAATTTTTTTCTCATTTTTTCATTCATTCTCAAGATACAACAATGCGTGTAATGTACAGATTTAATATCAGATTTAACTAACAACAAAGTTCAATCTCATTTCAGGAAACATTTTAGACAATGTATTTAACAAAAAAAAAAAAACAATGTCCTTATTGTTTCCTTTTAAGTAATTATAGCAATATTTAAAACAGTTTTAAAATTTTTGGTTTTAATTTAAATAAAATCAAAATAAAAAAATTTTTTTCCAAAACATTAAAAAAAAAAGTTACTTTAAAGTTTCGGCACTTTTTCAACTCATTCTGCATTATAATGAGAAACTAATTTAAATGAAGTCATGAGGAAAAACTAATTTTTAAGCAATTTGTCTTTACTATTATATTTTTCTGACAAAAAAAAAAAAAAAAAAACCCCATAACCTCTAAAAGAATAAAAAAAAAAATACATTTTTTTTTTGCAGTACAATGTATTGTTGACAACCCCTTTCTTTAAATTCCTCTATATATAACAAGAAAATATTATTTCATAAAAAAACAAGCTATCTTAATGAAGCCTGATTTTAATAAAGCCTAAAATTAATGACTTCAAATGAAACGACCAACTTGTATAACAGTTATTACAAAAATAATACAAAATTTCTTTTTTAAAACATATCTTTAATAATCGCTGTAAAATATTTACAAAAAAAAAAAAAAAACGAAACTTAAATCATTCATTAAGAATCTGACACTTTACTAAAGAAGGAACCCAAGCTTATTACAAGCTGTTACATTAATAAAAAACAAAAAAAAAAAAAAAAACTGAACTGTAAACATTTCCATTACCATTTATACTAGTTAAAAAAAGCCTCAAAAAGTTATTTGTAAAACAAATAAAAAGAAAAAGAACAAATTTTTTTCTTTTAACCCTTTTTTTTTTTTTTTTTTTTTTTCTTTTAAGTTTCAAATAGCAAAAAGGCAAAAATTTAAATAAAATTCATTCAGGTATGTTAAAGTTAACCCTTTTTAAAGGATCAGAATAAGTAAAAAGAGACAAAAAAAAAAAAAAATTGAATTCTAAAAATGAAAGGGACCACCATTTGATTTTCATTTTTCATTTCACTTCACTTGATGACAGAAATTTTTTTTTTTTGCGAACGACAAATTCGTGTTATTTGAGCAAAAAAAAAAATAAATAAATAAAACAAAAAAAAAAGTTTACGTTACCGTTTTGATGAATTTTTTTTGTGCGGTTGTTTTCATCATTTTCAATTTCAATAGTTTTTTTTTTTTTGTTTTGCTTTTTTACATTTAAATTACACAGAATTTTGTTTTAAATTTTAAAAATTTATGTCTCAAAAAAATTTAACTTTAATAATTCAAATAAACATACAAAGAAAAACATACAAGAAAAGGATGTAATCAAATTTCAATGGGGGAAAAAAAATAATGATATTTCAAAATTTAAATAATAAATCCACTATCTTTATATTACATAAAACTTTAAAAATAAATAAAAGTTAATGGTATGAAACAACGTTTTAAACTTTCTCTTTCTTTTTCTTATTTCCTTCAAATAACACTTTCACTTTTATCCGTCGGTTTATTCTAAACTTCTACACCGTTTAAGATGGTGAATCCAATCTTAACCATAGGTCTTTTAAAAATATTAATATTATGAAACTGTTTTAAAGTTGCCGAAACAATTTATGATAGTACAATAGCTTCTAAAAATTTCAAAAAGTCATATTTTCAAATATATTTTCATTACAGCTTCTGCTTAACATTTTTCAATCTAAAACCATCAAACGAAACGAAATTTTTTAGCCTTATAAATCAATACAATTTTTTACAATTTAATATTACAATTTACCGTTATGTGAAAATAATTTTACACAATTTTGCTTCCTTAATAACTCTGGCGTTCTTTTAGCTAAAACCTTCCAATTTTGAGAAAAGAAATTTTGTATCTGCTCGTGTTTAAAAGTAAATAAAGCGTGAAAATTGAAAATTTACCACTACTAGATAGCTGTAAGCTGAATCTCTAACGACTGAATAAAATCTGTTAAAGTAAAACGATTCAAAAATTAAAGCTTCAATATTATATTCTCACATATGCACGAGTATGTTAACAGCTTTTCTTAATTATGTACACATATAGGATTTTCTTTAAAATAATATCAAAATGTTAGACCTAAGTCTTAGACAAATGTTCAAATATTAGACCTAATATTTAGGAATACCATCACACCCGGAAGGGAAAGACTGGAATAGTTTTCCTATCACATTGTATGTACAATGTGACAGGTAAGCAATTATAAATAAATAAATAATACAATAGGGTTTTCTTAAAATAAAAAATACAAGTGAAAATATTCTAAACTACTGTATTTTTTTCCTTTTGGACAAAGCCCTCTTTTTCTGCCTTGTCTTCTTTTTTAAGAAAAATTAATATTAAATCACATTTAACAAGGAAATATATATGCATGTACGCATATGTTTATTTTTATTTAATTTTAAAAATGTTTGTTCAAGAACAAAAATAAAAGTCTACCTAAAATTTTTAATGATACTAAAAATTTTAGAATTTCATAAAGTTTTAATTTTTACAGTTTTTATTTCAATCGAAAAATAAAATTAAACAAAATAAACCATTATCAAAGTATTACAGGAGTGGCTCCTTTTTAAATAAAAAAAAAAAACAAAACAAAAAGATATTTTTAAAAGTATCTACTTATACATTTAATTTTTTAGTTAAGAATTTTCTTATCTAAACATATTAATTAGACCTATATAAATAAAATGAGACTCTTTCCCGTTTTGTTTTCGTCTTTAAAAAAATAAAAATATAAAGTCATTAGGTACTTAGAAAATTTTTTTAAATGATTATTTTTAATTAAACTAAAAGCATTTTAATTTGTTAATTAAATTTTAAAAATACAAAAAAAAAAAAAAAAAAAAATATATTTTACATTCTATATTAAACCTCTAAATCAACCCACACTCCCACCTATCTCAATCATTTTCAATCTTTGGTGTACATAAAAATTTTAACACTTATTTTTATTATACGGAAATGAATTTTAGTGTTTCATATTATTTTTCATTTTTATTTTAATTTTTTTTTTTCTAAATAATGACAATGATAACAGTAAACGCAAAAGGAAAACAAAAAACAAAAGATCTTTAATTTACAACATTCTTATCTTAATTTTTGATTTTTTTAATATACATTTTATTCCTTATTCATTTACTCATTATTATTCATTTTTCACTCATTCCCTTTATATTTTTCTCTCATTCTTTATTCTCTTTAAATTTAACATTGTCATTCATTTACTCTACAATGCTTTTTAACACTTTATTGTTTTAAATCATATCATTGATGTATTAAAAATATAACTTAAATCAGTGATGAATCATTTTAATTTTGGGCGATATTAAAAGAAAATTTTTACTCTATTTTGAAAAAATGAGCGATTCTTTTTTTTTTTGAGTGACTTAATATATTACAGTAATAAATTTTAAATCGTGATGCTTATAAAAAGAAACAGAAATAAAAAATTAGAAAAAAAGAACTCTAAAATTAACAATTAATTATCTGAAAATTAATTATGATTCGCAAGAGTGGATTCAATCATAGATTTATAATAGATAATAATGAAGAAAATAATGTACTATTAATAAGCCTTATTTGTTTTTAAAAAGACAAAAATTAAAAAAACACCTTATAGAAATAAAATATTTGAGTCTTTTAAAGAGTAATATTCTTAAAGAAAAATTAACGGACTAGTTTAGTGCATTAAATCAAAAATTTTTAACAAATAAGGTATACTTCTCAAGAGAATAAAAAAAAAATACTTCAAGAAAAATGTAAATTATGTAAGGAAGAATGATGAAAAGTCAAAGTATTAGGATTTTGACTTGAAGTTTACAATTTTACAACATGGTGACTGAGAAATATGCATATGAAATATATTTTGCATTGAATGATCTGAAGATATCCTTCAAGAAGACTCATATGCATATGCGAAGATTTTTCTGTAGAAACAATCGTATATGTAAAAGGAAAAGTATTTAATTATGTATGCAAAATTTCACGTCTCTATTAATGGATTTTTTTGTTTTTTCAGATAAAAACTTATTATAGGCTGTGTGATATTAGGTCAGAAAAAAAAAATTTTAAAACATTTAAATAAATGTTTAAAAATATGTTTAGATTCTTTCTTATTATTTTAATGTTAGTTCAAGATAAGAATTTAAATGCACATCATATATATGCATTTTCAACTCTTCCGTGAATTTTTCATCCAATTGACGGCAAAATAGTATCGATTAATTTTATTATTCCCGTGATATATGAAAGTATTTTTAAAAAACAAAAAAATATAAATATCAAAATATTGATTTTTTTTTCATTTTCTTTTCAATCGACCGTTCCTTAATACCAAACACCTTAAGAAAAACTTATATCATATCGGATAACAAAAGTCAATATTTTTAAGCCGCTACTGATAATAAAACAAAATTTAAAATTTTTTTTTTTTTTTGTTTTTGTTTAAGGATCCAATTGTATTTACAATACTTAATCCTACTCATCTATTTTCATTCGATATTTTTTTTCTTCTGTTTGTATTTGTTCTTCTTTTTTTTTTATTTGATATTTTTCTTCTCTTTTTTCTTTTAGGTTCAGATAATAACGACTTTTTCATGTCCTTACAGTAATAATGAATATCCCATGTTTTTCTTTTTTTTTTTTGTTTGTCTTTTTTATTTTAAAAGCAACCTTTTAAACATAAAAATCCTTATTTACATTATTTAACCGTCATGATAAGAGCAAGAAAAAAAAACGATACGAAAAATGGAAAATTTGTGTTTTTGTTTTTTTTTTTTTAAAGAAAATTCACATTAAAAGGAGTTAAGAGTTATTTTATGACCTTTTCTTAGCCTATGAAAAATTTTCTCTTCAAAAATATCACATCTAGTATAGTTAGAAAAAATTTAAGTATAGAGATTTACTTTATCAAACTCAGGACAACAACAACAACAAATCTTATCAGAAAATTTGAATTTATATAAAAGGAGACAGTGTATAGGCGTTTAAACAATTTTTAGACAGGTTTCTAAAACATTGACTTTTTCTTAGTAGAAATATTTTATACTGAATTATGTATTAGACTATTTTAATATTCAATAAATAAATGTACTCGTCTACAAAGTTCGGTTATTTAAATAACTTTCAGTTAATCTTACAGGCAATCTTTTGTATAAAAATTGAAAGTTCCCTTTTGATACATTGTTAAAGTAAGGAAAATGTATGTTAACTTTTAAAGGTTGTAAGTGACTGATCAAAAAAAAAAAATAAGAAAGGCTAAGCAATCACTACTATTTCAAAAAAAAATGCTTTTATTCTTTTTGGTTTTTTTTTTTTTTTGTTTTTTGGCTCATCGAAAGTGAAAAGGCATTTAAAAATGAAAAACAAAAACAACAAAAAACAAAATATAAATAAATTGTGCCTCTTAATGGATTTTCAAAGTGTTAAATGAGGCACAAATTTAAAAAAAAGAATTATATGATTTTGTTATCTTTATAACACCCTCACCACCACCTACAAGAAACACAAAAAAAAAAAACCGAAAAAACCTATAGATATGACAAGATATACTTAGAATGAAATTTTCTTAAAAACATTTATTTAAAAATATAACTTGTATTTTGTTTTTTTTTTTTTTTTTTGGTTTTTCTTTTAATGTTAAGCATATAAAATGTAAAAAAAAAAATATACATATAATAATAAAAAATTTTAAAACAGGATCACTTTCTACTTTCTTGTCTTGATATATTTAAAGATACATATTAAAGGAAAATAAATAGGGTGAACTGTACAACCCGTTTTTATTTATAAATATTTTAAGATATGTTTTTATCAGACATAAAATCTCAAATTTTCATTATACGCCATTTTTTCGAATATATTCTTTTAACATTTTTTTTTTTTTTTTTCTTTTCCATTAATTTAACAGACGGATTCTTTCATCATCTTACCTCTGATATACAAAATGGTTTGTTGGTTTGTTTATTTGTATATAGACATATATAAATATTTTGTATTTGTTTTATATATTTGTATATTTAATCTGTATATACATAATATTTATATTTTAGTGGAAATTATTTGTTTTTTTTTTTTTTTTTTTTAACTCTTATGTGGTTTTCTTATCAACAAATTTAGTAAGAAAAAAATTATATATTAATTTTTTATTTGTGTTTTTGTTTTTGTTTTTTTTTTTGTTTTTTGTTATGTTGTATTTTATATTTATTTGATTTTCTTTTTACTGTTATACGTGAGATTCACTTAATAAACAAAGAAAAAAAGAAGAAAAATAAAAATTAAATTCTCTTAAGTCTTAAGATACGTTTGCACATTATTTTTTAAATTTCTTACTATAATGAAAATAAAAATTTGCAACAAAAAAAAAATAAAACTTTTGAAAAAAAGTACAAAATTTTTAAAATTTTTCAATTAAATATGTAACTGAAATTCTGAAATTTAATATCCAAAAGATATATAACTATATTCTAATATGGGTATCTTTTTTACTCTTTATAGTATCTTTAAAATACTATATTTAAGACTATACAAATACAAATTAGCTAAATAATAATTGAATTGAATTGAGTATATTTAATGGCCAGTAAATATAAAATAAAATTAAGTGAAAATATGCGGTAAATTTTAAAATCAATTTGTCATTTAATGGATTAGAAGTACCTATAAATTAATATGGTTTTATCTACAGTTTGTCGATATTTAAATTTTTAAAATGAAATTTATCTAATATCTTTTGATAAAATGGCATTTTATAACTTTGATATTGGACTCCTTTAAATAAGGAGATATTTCGAAAAAAATTATTTGATAAATATATAGATTGCAAATATTATATACATATATATAATCTGGAAAATACATATAACACTAATTTTTGTAACCAACTCTAAAATTTCTCCTAACTAATTTGATGTATGTGTTGCTTTTTAAATACTATTTTACAGTTAAAAGTCTTTTTACGAAATGTTCTTTTTGTTAAAACTTTTTTTTTTTTGTCAAGTAATATTTGATTGTTACAAGGCTGTAATGCTTTTCTGTCAATTAATATTAGCGAATTTTTTTTTTTTTTTTGTGAAATGAAATTAGACAAACTGGCAAGCTCCCAATTAATATACATATATTAATAGAATATTGTACAATAAACTTTAAAGTCACCTCTAACCGAATTTTATATTAATTTCAATTTTTATACAATTTAATATATGTAACACTCGGGGTCTCGGTGACCTAATGGGTAACAGCGTATAAAATATGTACGCTCTAAGCTCCGACGTAAAGTGGCTTCCAATCCCACACACGTCGTAAGAATATTTCGTCTTTACGACATTTATGACCACAGCTGGAATTGAAAGGCTGTGTAATTTCCTTGTCACATTTATATGGCAAACGAATACACTAAAAAAAAAAAAAAAAACAACACTAATCTTTTTAATCATCTTCTTAAGAATATAAAAAAATATATAAAGAGACAAAAACGCATTTTTAAAAATAATCTTATTTAGAACCGCAAAAAAATAACCCATTTTATCAATTTATACATTCTAAAACAACAAAAAAGAAAAAAAAAATAAATTCTATTCACATAAAAATCATTGTAAATGCATCCTAAATTATTTATATTGAGATTTTAAATTTATTCTTAATCCACTATCGTACCACTTTTATCATCAAACCACAAAATTTAATTTAAGGACATGCTTATCAAGAAACGAAAAATTGCTGGCAAAACTTCTTTTGTATACACAAAATTTTATGTATATTTTTATATTTCCTTTTTTTTTTCTCTTTATTTTTCTTTTTTTTTTGATGATGATGAAAGGGAAAATGTGTGACTAAAGAGATTTGACATTTCTTGTAAAGCTTTTCCGTCTTTTTGAATCGCTAAGTTGTAAATGATTTCATGCCTTGACGATTTTCATTTTATACAACAAAAATAAAAAAAAAAATAAAAACAAACAGAAAGAAAACGAAATAAATAAAAAAAAAAAAAAAGAATGAATAAGAAAGCATAAAATAAAAATAAATTTTAAAATTTTCATTTTTAAACGAAAATTGGTGAAAAAGAACAAACAATATTTGTTTTCCTTTTTTTTTTTGTTGTTTATATTCTAGTATTCTTTTCGATGCAGGAGTATACGATTTTATATTTTGTCTCTTTTGTTTATTTCTTATTTTTGTTTCTTTTCGTTTCTATGAATATTTTAATATTTTATGTTGAATTGAAGTTTATGATGATGATAATGAAAAGTAAGCCACGTTTGATTCATTTTTACATACCATTTGCTATACCTGATTACAGTCAACATATTGCACATACTATGTATATGTATTAAACAAAATGATAATATTGATGATGATATTGATATTGATTATATTATAAGTGTTTTTTTTTTTATACCCGTATGAACTATGTTCGAGTTGCATGCCAAAAACTTTTGTAAAATTTGATTGGTCTAAAGCAGCCGGTTCAGGCTTTTTGCATTTCTTGGAACTTAATTAAGCTAGGCGCAATAGATTCGGGTAGCTATCATACAACTCCACAATTTACATAAATATATATCTGTAGTTCGGTACTAAAACATCTGAATGTTTTTAAAAGATGATTAAGTTTTATAGAAACAGGATATATTACGTTCATACGGGTATCCCAGAGTTGACACAGTCTACTCTACTGCACTCTTCCTCGTTTTTTGTATATTTTCATATTATTTTTGCTGATTATATACCGTAGTTACATTTTTAAAGACTACAATCTGCAATTATTGATGTAAATAATTTTCAATCGAATTAAATATTTTAGAACATATATATGTATACATAAACACAATATACATAATATACAAAGCACAGTAAACACTAATGCTGTTTCAATTAAATTTTCATTTTTTCTAAAAACTTTCTGAAGAGAGATTCTCTATAGGTTCATACTGAGTGCATTTAATTTAATTTTACAATTTAAATATAATAAAATTTATTAACTAATTTTGTGAAATCACATTATTTATATGATTTAAAAGAAAAATTAAATCTATACAATAGAACTGGCAATAAATTTTAGATGATTGACTACTGCCGTATTAATTCGATGTTTTACAAGCTTACTCCTTTTCTTTATGATCTCTATATTACCAATTTAAAATATCTTATTTTCCAATAAATTATTCTTTAAATCATTACACACTACAAAAATTTTCATTGTATTTTAAAACATTCGGGGTAACGTTTGTTAAAACATTAGACAAAAATACCTAACCTAAAATATAACATTTAAATAAAAATTTAAATGCAATTTTTTATATTACAATAAAATGTTATGGTTTACAAAATTCTACTGTTTAATACATACATATTTAAAAATAAATTACATTATGTGGCAACACTTATGTACTAAATATATTGTATTGTATTAAATTGCTACAAATTGTATTAAAAGGAAAAACAATATAGGATTTTCATCACTGTTTTTTTACGTTCTTGTTTTTTTTTTTTTTGTTTTATCATTTTTTCATTATTATTTTTCTATGCGTCTCATATGTCAATATTTAATTTTAAATGGAAATTCAAAATAAAAAAAAAATATTGGTTTTGGAATTGAAAGTATATAGGATACAAAATATAATAACAAAAATCATTTTAAGATTTTTATTTACAATAAAGAGATCGTTAGAGAAGTGTTTAACAGTTTTATATGTAAAAAAAAAAAAACATTGTTCAAATAAATAAAATAGAATTAAGTTAAACACTTTTTTATATTTACAAAAAGAAACAGAAAAATAAAAAAAAATAAAAACTAATGGAATTGAATTTCACCTTAAAGAATTTACTTAGACTTTACACTTTAATCGCATTTAAAAGGATTATTTTTATATAAAAAGGAAAGGATAACGAAAGAAAAGAAAATGACATCACTTTTTAAATCAGCTTTTTATATTTTTTGTTTTTTACCTTAAGAAAACAAAAGAAAAAATTCTTTTGATACCAGTTGCAGGTATTAGTCTAAACTAAACTATATAATTTACTAATTGAGGTGACCATCAAATTAAACTGAAAATTGCAGCATTACATATTATTTATATGTAATTATATTGTAGCTTTACATACTACTTACGCTTTGATATTTTTATATATACTTGTTGATTAATATTTTCACCAATATTACACAAATAAATCATTTATAGAACAACAGAGACCACAAACATGGTCACCTCTTTTAATATCAACCTGCAAAGTAACAGTGGTTGAATAAACTGATGAAAATCACTATTACATATATATATATATTTTTAATTCGGGCACGTCATTAGAGTACTTTCTAATAAATACACAATGACGAATAATAAATTATAAATTCTGATTCTGTATTCACCAAAAATTTTTCATCCATATACATACATATTTTCAAAACCACAGTACAGTTTAAAACAATGGTCACCTCAAATTGAATGTACTATACATTTACCTAAAAATTGCTAAATGGAAATAACAAAATTTTGTTGCTTTCTTAGAAAGGCAGAAAAAAAAATAAAAAAAAAACTGACAACCTTGATTAAAGTATCCTTCATTAAAAATAGGACAGAAAGAAAAAATATAGAAAGCCGATCAAATTTGTTTTAATTTATTATGACAACACATTTTCTTTCTTTTCTTTTTTTCTGAAAGCCTTTTTTTTTTTTTTTTAATTTTTTTCCCAAAATTTCCCAAAATAACCACAATAACAAGAGAACAAAAAAAACGGGGTTTATGATAAATGATAGGTAAAAATATACGCTTAAAGTATCTTTAAATATAAAATAAAAAAAATTTAAAAAAAGGAAAGTTTAAATTATAATAAAATCAGGTAACCGAATATTTTCGAAAGATAAAAATCGATTTTTTTTTTTAAATATGTAATTGAAATTTATTTTTAAATATTAGGTATATCCGTATAATATTAAATTCACCTATCAATCATTGCTTTTAATATAGATTTGATATAATGTACATATACATACATACATATATATATATATATATATATATATATATATTAGATTACACACATAAGATGGGTAAAGATTAGAATATACATAGTTCTGAAAAAAACTCCTACTATAGAGCTTGAATTTTATTCGAGAATATTTTAATATAGATTTATATTTGGGGGGTTTTTTTTTTTTATCCTGAATACTTGGGTCATATAATTAAAGTGCTTTCATACTTTTACAAAAATTTGTTTTCCTTTTATTTTTAAAACATTTTAAAATTATATCTTTTATTATAATGAATAACATAAAATATAACCAAAATGATGAATAATTAATTTTAGATTTATTTTCTTGGACTTTAAAATTTTCTATAAAAAAAAATTATACTAATGGAAGAAAAATAAAGGAAAAACAATTTCTCTTACATTTCTTACAATTTCTCATACAATTCGCATTATATTTTTGTATGAAAAGTTTTTAAAATTCCTAAAAAAATTTAAATATAATACACACACACATATATATATATAGGCATATTATTTTTGGCCAAAACGAAAATTTGAAGTTGATATGAAAACTTTCCTTATAATTTTCATGTTTTATCTTTAAAAAAATTTTGTAAATTTTATAATGTATAAAATCCTTTCTGAATATTTCATTTATAGCCAAAGAATTTATCATATTAACACCCTTAATTCATTTAATAGCATTCAATAGATTAACAAAAATAGCATTCAAGCAAATAGCATAGATAGCATTCAGATAGGTCAACAAAAATACAAATAAATTGATAATACTAATACTAATTTACATCAACTAACACTAAAAAAAAAAGAAAAAAACATATTATCCTTCAATCACACAAAAAAAAAAAAAAAAATTTTTTTAATTTTCTAGACAAAAATAATCTTCATTAATAAAAATTTCAAAAAAAGAAAAAAACAAAACATTTAACAAACCTACAGTTTACATCATTTACATTACAAAATTATTTATCTTAAAAAAAATGTCCATTACAATTTTAACAATTGAATAATTCATTCCGTTATCCTGTCTCATACCATTACAGTTTAAAACAACAGGCTTAAAAAAATGAAACACAAAAAATATCTTTCAATTAATTTTACATCGAAAAGCAACAAAAAATACTTCTTATGGAGCCTTATTAAATTCTATAGATTTTATTTTTTATTATTGTCCTCAGAAAAATATAAATAAATAAAATAAAAAACAAAAAACGAAAAACAAAAAAAAAAAACTATCTTTAAAATTTTTCAAACAGACACATTTCATGTACATTGGATGATTTCAAATTGGAATTGGACATAACCAAATAAAGTTAATAACAATTTTTAAAATAGCGAAAATAATAACACGGTCCATTTAATTTTCATTTAAAAGAAAAAAAAAAAAAAAATGAAAATAAAAATAAAAATTATAGAACAATGAAAAAACAAAAAAAAAATCCCATTATATTTCCTTTTCCGTTTCAGAGGATGACCTTCTATTACTATAACATCTTTTGTTTTCCCCATATTTTTCTTTTTATTTTTTGTTTTTATTTTTTTGTTTTTCTTTCATTTCGAACTGATGGGATAAATTTCATTTTAAAATTCAAAAAGTGTCTGCATTACTTTGAACATTATTATATTACACAGATCGAGAAAACTAAAAACAAAAATTACAACTTTTAACTTTCGGCAAAAAAACCTTCTGACTTTTAATCCACTGTTATAAAAATTACTACTACAACTATACAACTTCCATACCATTTTATGGTCCCTTCGCCAGTTGTGTAGGATAAAAAAAAAAAAAAAAAAAAAAAATATTTTAAATGACAGCAATTTAGGTTGAATAAAAATGTCAAATTAAAACTAGACATTACAGTTTATCTCTTATATAAATATAAAAGTACATATATATTTTATATACATATATATGTATATATAAGTACACGGTGCTTTCAAAAAGGAAGAAAAACAGTGTAAAATAATTTAAAAATCTATAAATTTAAATTTAATAATGCCGATAAAAGCTAATATGTCCTTAAAGTTATAAAAATAAAAAATTTATTAATTTTTATTTTCAAATTACAAAAGAAAAAGGATATTTTTTAATCAAATCCTGCGAAACAGATGAATTAAACTAAAAATACTACACTTTCTTTTAATATGTATTCAAAATCGACATATTTTAAAATTAATTTTGAAAATTTTCTTAACTGCTGCTGCTTTAAAAAACAAAATTTTCTTTTTCGGTAACACTTTGTATATACATTTATTATATACATATAAATAAATTATATTTAAAAGTTATTCGATCAAATTGAGCAAATCTTTGAATTCATCTCAACTTGTTTAAAATTTTAAAATGATAAAAACTTTAAGGAAAATGATAAGCTTAAATGAGAATAAGAAGAAAAATAAAAAAATATAAAATAAAATGTGATACAAATACAACTTTTTTTTTTTTTTTTTTTTTATATTTATTTTCATGAAAAACTTTAGAAAAAGTTTTAAAATTTCCACTGATTGAAGATTTTTTGATTTGATTTCATGTTATACAACAGAGAACATAACTTTTGATACTAAGCGTTTCATTTATATCAAACACTATCAAAGGAATAGAAAATATATATACATATATTCAAAAATCCGAACAAAATAACAATGGTAATAAAAATTTAATTTTCTTCTTAATAGTCAATGTCATACTTCGGTGGATAAAAGCTGGGAATGACAAACTGATAAAGGAATAAAGGATAAAGGACATTTTTTAATGTTCTAATAATAAATGCTGAATTTTGAAAAAAAATTTAAAGAATTTTCAGAAAATTTTCAATTGTATACATAAATATGTATGTACATTAAATCCTTATTAAATTAAAATCAAAAACTAAAAATTAGTTCTTTTTGTGCTTTTTAAGTTTGTCTTTTAGTTTTGATTTTCATATTAAAATTAGTTTGTTATAAAATCATTCAAGTTATTAATTTTTCTTTATACTTAAATTGTCTGGGAATTTGATGATTTTTTAATAAAATCAAAAACTTTACAGGCCAATTGAAAAATACAATATATCTATAATAGTATATGTTATTAAGGAGCTGCATACCAAAATAAGATAAAGCCCTTATCATATGTTAATAGATATATATTTGCAACAAAGATCACAGCAAATAGAGCATGCTTTATTTTGTTTTTTTTTTTAGTGCATTTCTCTGCCACATATTTATGAACAGGAAATTACACAGTCTTCCCTATTCAGGCGTGGCTGTAAATGTCGTAAGAGGCAATAATACTTATGACGTATGTGGGATTCAAACCCACACTCCCTCGTTGTTTACAGCGTATTTTTTACGCTCTTACACACTACGCCACCGAGGCCCCATGTGCTATTTTAATACCATACAGAAATTTGTTTGAAAAAAATATATAGAGCCTAAATTTCAATACAAATGCAAATTACAGTCTAAAAACTAATCAGTTTCAAAGAGTTCACATATATCAATATTTGAACTATACTATCAGAAGTTCTACTCTGTATAAGTTTCATGTATGTGCGCATTATCGCGCGCAACTAAAAAATGCTGCTCAACAAACTAAAAGTGTGATTAAAAAAATATCGGACATGATGAAGTTGAAATTTTGATAAGACTTTTTATTTAAGATGCAAATTGTGTTTATTATTTATTAAACCTGCATACATTCTTTTTTAAGTTTTTCTTTGCCAACTTTTGTATAATGTACATAACATGTATACTTACTTATATACAATGTGTTTCCTAATTAACCCCCTGCATAGATTCTCATGAGTAGATAATTTTTTTTTATATCGGAGCTAAACTAAGACACGTCTAGTTTATTAAAATTTAAAAAAAAAATGAATATTTCATTTAAGTTCCTATATCTTGCAAACTAGAAGAGTTTCAGCTTAGCTCCCTTGCAAAAAACTTACCTACTCATAAGGGTTTACGCAGCGGTATACAGTGTTGTAATTAATTAGTAAATACGCTTTATATTTTTATTACCGTTTTTGCTCCAATTAAATCCTTTACTTTAACATGGGACGAATCTTTGAAGTTTTTAATAAAATTCATTGCTTTAATCTTTGTGGAGTATCAAGCGGCCATTTAACCCATTTATATATAAAAAAAAAATGAGATGTAATTTTGGATTTTATTTTTATTTTGCGTAAAATTTCCCGTAAACTTTTTTTTTTTTAATTTTGTACTTTAAAATGTTTTTTCATTTTGTTGTATTCAGATCGTCCATTGCACGAGGATTTCAACGAAATTATGTGAACTAAAGTAAAATTCGAAAAAAAATTTTTTTAAATATGATATTTTAAACCTCAGTAAATTCATTCAACATAAAAATTGTGTTATTATTTGTTATAAAATATTCTCAAAAACTGGAACCGTTTATTATTAAACATTTTTTTTTTTTTTTGGAAGCCTTTAAGTAAATCGCTTTACAAATTTTGCAGCATAAAAACAACTATTCTTTATTGAGCAGCGACATTTGATTTGACAGTAAATTATCTTTTTAATTTTTATTTCTCAGTTTTTTTTTTGTTTTTTTTTTTTTTTTTAATTTTTTCAAAAAATTAATTTTCTCAAATCTCAACCAACAAAAAAATTCTCAAATAAAAAAACCGCTCAGTACAATTTTACAGCAGTATTCACTTTAAGCGCTTCAATTCATCATTCGCTGCATCAATCTGAATGGGCCCAATAATTCTTTCATTTTATCATTTTTATTAGATTGCGCAGAATTTTCAAATTGTTCTTCTTATCAATATCTAATTCAGGATTGTGGATAAAATCTCAAAAATAATTGCCTAAAAAGTTTTCAAAAAGCATAAACAAAACGTTAAACAACAAAAACTAAAAGAAATATGATTTTTACAATGTACTTTATGTGTAAATTATTTTTAATTTTATACAAATTCCTCAAACTTTTTTTATTTTTTATTTCAATTTTTTTTATTTTGTTCAATTCAATTTTTGTTACCCCTAAATTCTTTCTTCAGAACTCGCAACCCCTAAAGCAATTTTTTGTATTACCCACCACTCAAAAAAAAAAAAAAGGAATTGCGGATAGAATTCTCAATAAAAAGTTTTATGAATGAAAAAATTTTCTTTCTTGTTTGTTTTATGTTTCTTTTTTTTTTTTTTTTTTTGTGTTTGACAATCAAAGACAAAATTCCATAGAGAATCAAAATAATATTATAACAATAAAAAATAAAAAAAAAAAAAAACCGAAGAAGGATTTCCTACATTTTTTAAGGGACTTTTGTTATTTTGATTGATACGGAAATGAGTTATCTTTTATGATGGCACAACATTATTTAAAATGTTTCCGCCTAACAGAATTTTTTTTTTTTTTTTTGTTTTTTGTATGTTTATTGTATATTTATATACAAAACAAAATGTTACATATCTACACATCAAAAGTAGCAAAAGAACGGGTATAGTATGAAAATGATTTTGTTTATATGTAATATGAGTTTTTCAATTTTGAAAAATAAAAAAAAAATTTATCATTTCATCTGTTCTTTGTCCTTTTCAAATTAAATAACTTTTAAAAACAAAAACAAAACAAAAAAAAAAAACCATTCAAATTTTTTCAAATTCTAAGTTGAAATGTCCTTTTTTGTCCTTCCTTTTTGATATTTAAACTTTTTATCAAAGTCAAATTTTTATTTTTATTTATTTTTTTTTTTTTTTCTTTTCAGATATCAATGATTTGAAACAAAATATAAAAGACTACAAAAAAAAAAAAAAACAAAAAACGTATCCTAAGTATCAACATAAAAGTTTTAAATATCACTAATATTAAAAATAACAATTGAAATTTGTTTGTTATTCAAAAAACAATCATGGAGCTTAGATCAATAATATCATTTATAATTTTTTCTTTATCATTTTTAATACCTACCACAATTATTATTAATTGTCAACCATTAAATAATTCTCATGAAAATCAATGCCAAAATATATCTGGTAGTAATGGTCTACAAGAAATTGAATGTCCATATAATAAACCAAAAATACAAGTTGAAATTATTGAATTATCACCAAATACAAATACTAAAAATCGTAAAGTTAAATTAAATTTTCAATGTCATACAGCAATGAGACCAGAAAATTATTCATTATTACCAGATATGAATATTGGTGATATAACAGAAGTTGAATTTCGTTTTTGTCCATTACCATTAGGTATACCAATTGTTAATATAATAAAACGTTTTGGTATACCAATGGTTGTACGTTTTCAATTTTCTGCTGAACAAGATGAAACAATTTTACCAATACATTTAAAAGATTTAAATGATATTCAACGATTACAATTAAAAAATATTATATTTTCTGGTTCATCTGAAGATTTATTTGCAAATACAACAAAATTAAAATGGATGGATTTACGTTATACAAATGCAAATAATATGCCAAAAGATATTTTTAAACCATTAATTAATTTAACAACATTAGAATTGGGTGGTTCAAAAATAGAAAAATTATCAGCAGGAATGTTTTCTAATCAAAAACATCTAACAAAATTAAATTTATGGAGTAATAGTTTAAAAATATTACCAAGTACAGTATTTGATGGTGTTATAAGTTTAAATAATTTAGATTTAATGTTAAATGATTTTGAAACATTTGATTCAGATTCATTTTCATTAATAAAAAATTTAACAAATATTAATTTAAGTGGAAATCATTTAACATCATTACCACAAAATTTATTTAGTGAAAATAAATTATTATCTGAAATAAAAATACAAGGAAATCAAAAAAATTTAACTAAATTACCAAATGGTTTATTTTCAAATTTAAAAAATTTAAAAATTATTACATTACGTAAAGATGGTATTAGTATTATACCATCAAATTTATTTAAAGGTTCATTTAATATTGAAGAAATTCATATTTTTGAAAATGATATTAAAATATTACCAAATGATATCTTTGAAGATTTAATCAATTTACAAAAATTAAATCTAAATAGTAATAAATTAATAACAATAGATGAAAATACATTTGGACAAAATGAAAAATTAACATTTTTAGATCTTTCAAATAATCAATTGGAAAACCTGTCAAAGTAAGTAATTTATATTATTTTGTTTTTGTTTTTGTTTTTTTTTTTTTTTTTTCTAAATAAAAACTAATGACTTTAAGTAAGATTAATTTTAGTATACATAACATACATGAATGATTGTGGGTGGATGAAAATATCTAAACACTTCTTAAAACTTAGATTTTATAACCATTACGAGCATAAATCTAATGGTATAATAAATTTCCCATTACATTTTTGAGGTTAGAGCAGTGTCATACAATTTATTCTCCTATATGAAAATGTATGCCGGGTATTTCGCAAATGAGTGAAATATTTCAGCAAGTGATTCTTGAAGCTAAAACGAGAAGAATATCGTATGGGTGGAAGGAGGGAATCAATTCTCTGTCATTTTGGAGATATTAGAAGTTTTATGTTTTTTTGTTTTAACATTATCGGGAGTGTAACATTTGGTAAAACTCAGATGTCAAACATCTGTTTCTGCTAAATCCACTTAACAAAAAACTCACAATGCAAAAAATCAAGTAGAAAATTTCGCACTTAAAAAAATTTGCAATTCGCAAATATCTATGCTTCAAAAAATTAAAAAAAAAATTTTTCTTTAAGAAAGACTTTGTATATATAGTAAAATTAATGTGTTAATACTCTTGAAAGTCTCTCTTTTACTGAATATTTAAATATATATATGAAATTCTAAATTGGTTGATTTTAGAATTGGTTACGAAATCAGAATTTTAAGCATTATTTAAATATATATACATATATACTTAATGCCCCCCATATACATAGATATACTTATGTTATTTGATGTTATTTGAAAATTTGTAAACGTATGCTTTGCAATCTAAAAAATTGAGGTGTACCCTTTTTTTTGACAAAAGATTTTTGCGAAACAAGTTTTTTGCCAAATGATTTTTTGCAATGTGATGTTTACAGTAGAAGTTTAGGTCAATTGCACTATACCCAACAGTATCCATTGCCGCATAACTTTTGACTCACATATGCTCTATACAGAATCTAATTTAGTGTTGTTTGAAAGCTTATTTTCTAAGGTTTCATATGCTAATTTGTTATCCTGAAATAATTACTTTTTAAATTAAAGCTCAAAACATACGGACATTTTATATTTTTTTTTTTAAATAAAGCATTTTCTTTCAATGTCCTATTAAGTTCGATTTTCATCTTATATCTAAAATATAATTATAATTATTTATTTTAATACATGATAATTAATATGAAATAAGAGGAGGGAAATGGAAAACCTATAGTTTCTGACTATAACTTAACATATATTATATTCGTGCGAATATCGGAAACTTAATCTAATGAATTCTACACTCTGCCTCGTTTTCTTTTTTTTATACAAAATTATTTCAATTTCTTGTATAAAATAATTATTAAAATTTTCATTTCAATTTGATAGATAAGATAACTAAAACAATTTAGAAAAAAATGATTTTTATCGAAGAAAATTTGATCCATATTATAAAAATTTAATTAATTATTTATTTATTCTGATTTCAAATAATTCCATTAATTATCCTAATAAATTAGATTTGTAAAATAATATTAAAAATTAAAGTAATAATTATTTAATGTTTTTAAATTCTTTTTTTTTTATCTATATATCGACAATTGGGCCATTAAAGTTAAAGTTAAGCCAAGATTAGGAGGGAATTGATTTTTTGTAATATTTTTCCAAGTTTTATTCCCTTGAGCCCTTAAATCTTTAACTGATTCTTTAAATCTGATAATAATATCCAGCTATCCAATGGGACTTTTTTTGAGGGGCTGTTACTCTGTAATTGGTACACTACATAAAAAAAAAAAAAAACGTTATTCCATAAAATTCAGTTTTTCTACCGTAGTTAAAATTTTATTGTTATAACTTATAAGAAAATAATTAAATTTTTTTTTTTTTTGAAAATGTGCTAAAAACGTTTATACGAATGATGGCCGAAAAAAATAAATTTATATACATATTTAAAATAATTAAAATTAATAAATACTTTTTTTTTTTTTTTTCTATTTTTTCTTTCAGATTTTCATTTAAAGGTCTAAAAAATTTAAAAATATTACACTTAAACAATAATAAATTAATAAATTTTGAACCAGAAACAATGGAACCATTAATAAATTTACAATCGATATACTTACAAAATAATCAATTAAATTTTAAATTAGATCATTATATAATGGGTTCACCATTAAATAAATTATTAGAAATAAAAAATATTAATTTACATAATAATAGTATAACAAGAATATATCAAGATTGGTATACAGCATTAATTAAATTAGAATCATTAGATTTAAGTTATAATAAGATAAATGAAATTAAAAAAGAAGATTTACAATTTACAAGAACAAAATTATTATTAAATTTATCAAATAATAATATAACATTAATTGATTTAAATAATATAAATAATGAATATAATACATATGTTGTATCAAATTCAATTATTGAAATTAATATTACTAATAATCCAATTAATTGTAATTGTCATTTAACTGATTTTAGTAATTTAATAAATGATCATATATCATATAAAGAAATATCAAAACATTTAATATTTAATTATAAAAATTTAATATGTTCTAAAACACCAAATAATTGGCCATATAATTTAACTGAACGTAATATATTAAATGTTAAACCACATGAATTTGTTTGTACTCAAACAGAAAAATTATGTCCAAAAAAATGTTTATGTTGGTATCGAAATTTTGATAATAGCATATTAATTAATTGTTCAAATTTAAAATTAACAGAATTTCCAAATTTATTAAATATATCATCATCTAATAAAAAATCAATTAATTGGATTGAACTTCATATTGAAAATAATCAAATAAAAGAATTACCAGATATTAAAAATTCAACTTATAATAAAGTTCAAGAATTATATGCACAAAATAATAATATAATAAATATAATACCAGAAAATATACCAGAATCATTAAGAATATTAAATTTATCAAATAATAAATTACAATTAATAAATACAACAACATTAAGTGCAATTAATAGAACACGTACAATAAAAAATATATCATTATCTGGTAATGAATGGAAATGTAATTGTGATACTGGTAAATTTATATTTTTTATTCAATCAAAACATCAAATAATAAATGATATTAATGAAATGAAATGTGATGATGGTAAACGTATTGCAACAATATCACATATTGATATATGCTTTATGGATAATACATTAATAATAGCAATGTGTATTGTATTAGTTTTATTAGCAATATTTATTGGTGGTATTATTGCATTATATTATAAATATCAATTAGAATTTAAATTATGGTTATTTGAACATAATTTATTTTTAAGTTTAATAACTGAAGAAGAATTAGATAAAAATAAAAAATATGATGCATTTATATCATATTCACATATTGATGAAAATTTTGTTACAGATGAATTAATACCAAATCTTGAAAATGGTACACATCCATTTAAATTATGTTTACATGTACGTGATTGGGTACCAGGTGAATGGATACAAACACAAATACAAAATTCTGTTGAAAATTCACGTCGTACAATTGTTATATTATCAAAAAATTTTTTAGAATCAGTATGGGGTCAAATGGAATTTAGAACAGCACATACTGCTGCATTAACAGAAGGTCGTGCACGTGTTATTATTATTATATATGGTGATATTGGTGATATTGAAAAATTAGAACCAAAATTAAAAGCATATTTAAAAACAAATACATATGTTAAATGGGGTGATCCATGGTTTTGGAATAAATTACGTTATGCAATGCCACATCCACAAAATGTACGTTCATTAAAAAATAAAACAAAAGGTTTATGTAAAACAACAATGAAAAGTTCAACAGATGATAAATTAGAATTAATAAAACCAATATCAGTAACACCACCATTAACATCAACACCACCAGCAAATGTTGCATGTACTAATCCATTATTAGTACAATTAACACCACCATCATTAAATGATAATAATATATCTGGAATAAATAATGGTTCAATAATAACAACTGATTATACAAATGGCATCACAATAAAAAAAAATGGTATTAATTCAAATTTATTACAACATAATGGACAAAATTCAAATGGACTTATTAATGGTGCCTTCATTATAAATACAAATTCAAAACAAAGTGATGTATAGAATTACGCAAAATTATCATCAAAATTTTTAAATAATTTTAATTCAAATAATAGAAAAAGAAAAAAATTATTTAATAAAAAAAGAAATATTTTTCCATTTAATTTTAAATTACCACCAAAATCACCATTATTAAAATTATTATCATTACCATTACCACTACCATCACAACTACCACCACAACCACCACCACCACTACCAGCGTCATCATTAATACAATCTTTACCACCAAAAACAACAACTACAATAGAATTTCAAAAAAATTTAACAGAAACTACATCAGATATAATTAATATTTCTAAAACTACTACAACTACACCTTTAAATACAACTTCAACTGTAAAAACAACAACAACAACAACAACAAGAAAAAAAAATAACATTAATAATTTAATAAATAATTATGAATTAAATAAAAATAAAAAAAATAATGATGTAAATTTAAAAAAATTATTTAGTAATACATCAGATGATATTAGTAATAATAATAATTATAATAATATAATTAAATTAAATAGAAAAAACTTTATATTTTATTACTTAGTGTTACCGTTTCGACGTAAATCTAAATTAAATCAATATGAATTAATGTGAAAATAAATTTTATAATTAATGAAAAAATTGAATTTAATTTATTAAGAAATAATAAAAAAAATATATATATACATATAAAGATTATAATAAACTATAAGAAATAAGATACATTTTAGTGTTACCATCGCATGTTATTAAGAGTAATTTTTTCTTTTTTAATTTTTATAGATATTATATTTTAATATAAGTCTGATTTTATATACTATATTTTTTTTTTTATCTATGTAAACGAAAATATTAATTATCATTTAAATTTAATTTAATTTTAATATATATATATATATTTAATAAATACTCTTAATATTCTAAAATTTGTGTTTAAAGATAATGGAATTTCATTAGATTAAAAGTTTAAAAAAAAAATAAATAAATAAATAAATCAAAAAATTCGAAAATTTTTAAAAACCAATTTTAAATCCTAAATTAATATAGAATTATACCATTTTTTGCTTTAACTGAAGATATTTTTACTTTAAGTGAAGATTTTTTTACTTAGAGAGAAAAAAAATTTTTATTTTAAATGAAATTTTTTTTACTTTAAATGAAAATTTTTTTACTTTAAGTGAAGATATTTGTAATAAAAGTTAATGTAAAAAATATTCACTTAAATTAAAAATATCTTCACTTCAATGTACAAATTATTCACTTAAAGTAAAAAAAAAATCTTTATAAGAGGTAAAAAAGAAGGTATTTTGTGGGCAGATATTTATTTTTTATTGAATAATTTCTTTCAAGACTTTTAAATTACTGCGGAAAAATTAAAATTCCTCCGATATCATTTCAAAAAATTCTTTTGATTCTTCTATAGATGAGCATTGTTTGAATAAAAGAATGTGAAAGTAATGAATATCTGCAAACAACTTGTAAAAAATTTTTTTTAATTCGTATGACAAAGAGTAGTTTTTCGCTGTTTATAAAACGTTATATGATAACAAGTATGTGTATGTTCGTATATTATAGATAAATATTTGATTTTCTAATTATACACTAAATTTATACTAGCTACTAGCTAGATCTAATACTTTCATTTTATAACTATTGTTATAGTATTATGTTAAAGCCTTAAAATAAAAAATAAAAATTCTTTAATACAATTCCATTAAATTTTTACTTACAGTATGATTATATTCACTCCATTAAAAATGTTTATTTTATTTTTTTAATTTTTAAATGAAATTTCAATATTTATTAAATAATTTTTTTAATTAATTTTTTAAATTTTTTTTTTTTTGGATTTAAACTAGAAAGAATCTCTGTTTTTTAATATTGTAATTTAAGATTAATAGTAATTATTTTTTTAATATTATAATTTAACTATTTTAAAATTATACATATATCGTATACATAATTTAAATTAAGATTAAAAGACTTTCTCGTTTTTCTTTTTTTTATTTTTAATAATTAAAAAAAAAAAAAAACAAAAAAAGAAAAGAAAATAAATTTATATAAAAATTAATTATAGATTATAAATATATAGAATTAAGTATAATTAATAATATCTGTATGTAAAAAAATTATATAATTAATTAATTATTTGAATTATAATATATATACGTACATATATATATATATATAGATATATATTATGTATGTAATGTAAATGTATAAATAAAATTCAAATTAATTAAATTAAATGCAATTTATTTTTAAATGGAACGCACTAATACTTATAAAAAAAAAAAAAAAAAATAAGGAAGGAAAAAATACAGGACTTATATATTTTAAAATATTAATTTAATATGCATGTCCTTAAAAATTTTTGTAATAATTTAAAAAGAATTAAAAAGATTTTTTCTAAATCAAAATTTTTAAATATATATATATATATATTTTTTTTTTATTTTTTTGAATCAAAATGTATCATAATGAATTTCAGGAGATTTCTTGGATTATAATAGGCAATAATATCTTGATTATTAAAAGTTTTTTTTTTTTATAATTTTCATAGTTATTGTATTTTATTACGTTCACGTATATTTTTTAATTATCAATTTTTAAATTCAATTAATGGTCCAAAAAAATTTAATAAACTATTTTCATAAAAGAAATTAAAGATATATACAGATATTTTAAAATTCCAAAAAATAAATTATAGTATCTACTAGGAATTTTTATTGTATCTAAAAGAACAATGCGTACACTAAACTATTTTTTTTTTATCCATTTAATAATATTTTTCTTGACAATTTATTTAAAAGAGTAATTTTTCAAGTAAATTTTCCAAAAGGTCATAAAAAAGTGATTTCTTTTTAAAAAAAAATATCAAAATAAAAACTGCATGAGAAAGAAAAACTTATTACAGTAAAAATATATTTTATGTTTTAATTTATTTTTGAAAAATTTAATGATTTTAAAATTTAATAACAAAATTTGTTTTCAAATTCAATCCGCTTTAGTTTAGAATAAAAATGTACTCTACAAATGTACTCTAACAGAGAATCGAAATTTTTAAAATTTATTGAATAACACATTATAAAAAAAAAGGACATTTACAAATTAAATATACAAATCAAAAATTTAATTAATGATGATATTTATATGTTTAATATATATTTCATTTTTTATATTCAATTAATTAAATTCTTTAAACACTTTAAAACTTGTATTAACATATCCCTTTCTATTTCAATATACACTCAATACATAGTATTTTTAATATGTAAGCTACTCCTACTTCTACTCCAATCACATCTATGTCCTATTGCATCCTTCTAAAATATTTTTAAACGATAACAACTCAGTTTAATGTTTTTAATTATTTTTCAACTGTTTTTTTTTTTTTTTTTCAAAATTCCCCCTTTTTTGTTTGCGAAAAGAGCAAACAAACGATTTCCTAAAACTTTTACATTTAATGAAATTCATTTTCTTGACAAAAATCCTTTTTAATCTGTATCAAATCCTTTAAAAATCCTTTTTAATCTGTATCAATCTGTATAATTTTCATAAGAATTCACCAAACAGTTTCGATTCTTCTTTTTGTAATATGCAAAAAAATCTTAATAACTTGGATTAATTTTGATCTTGGATTGACATACTTAAAATACTTATTTTTCGTACGTAATTTAGTATTTTGAAATAACGAAAAAAAACAATTTTACATCATTTTAAAATTTTTTATTTAAATTTAATAAATTTACAATTAATATCTTGAGTTTTTAAACATAACCGATGTTCAGAATTTAAATTAACCATTCAATTAAATTAACAATAAAAGAACAATTTTTTAGTTATTTTAAACCTCTATTTTTAAAATAAAATTGTCTATAATGGTAACAAATATAACTAATTTTAAAAAAAATTTCTTTTTTTTATTTAATTCAAACTTTAAAACAAAAAATTTAAAAAAAAAATTTTCCACAAAAATTCAACTTAAAATGAAAACCAATTAATAATAATCCTTAAGATTTAAATTAAAAAGGATAATCATATTTTTTAAGTTTTTAATTTCACATATTTTTTATAACGCATGATATTCATAAATACTTCTTGGATTTGTCCTATACGTATACCTATCTATAGATAAGTTAAATTTATCGTAATATTTTCAATGGTTTTTTTATAATTTACTTGTCTTGTACTTCATGGAAATTTCCTCCCAACTAATGACAAATTTTATCCATCAATTTTAATACATAAAAATCATAAAATATGAAATTTGAAAAATATAAGTGGTTTTATTTTGGTAGAATGAAGAATTGATATAAATATCCTTTTTACTATGCTTTTTAATAATATAAATATCCTTTTTACTATGCTTCTTTTACAAGGTTGCTTTTAAGATTTTAAACCATTTTTTTTTTTTTTTAAGTTTTAAAGTTTTATACCTAATAAATAAATATGATTAAATTAAATTGAGTTCGTTAAAAAATTTTTTTGATTGCAACTCTTTTATTTTGTTTCCTTCAATTACAAATTACTTAAAATTTAATTGCAATATAAAAATTTATATTTTTTTTTTAAAATACCAAAAATAATTTGAAATAATTTCTTTTTCAAAACATTTTTAAATAATTAATAAATTAAATTAAAAATAATTAAAAAAAAAAACAGAATTATCGATTAAAATCTTTATAGGGTTGATATTATAATAATTATTTTTAACAATATGTAAGCATATTTCTAGTAGTAAATGTAAAAAAAAAAAAAACAAAAATATATTTATATTTAAAAAAAAAAAATAAAAAAAAAAAACAAAAATAAAAATCATACCATATTTAGTTAAGATTTAGATAGGCGATTTAAAAAAAAAAAAAAAAAAAACTAAATAAGCATTATAAAATTAATTATTTCTATATTAAATGTTAATTTTGAAATTATTAAAAAAAAAAAGAAAACAAAATAATAATTTTCACCACGCACCAAATTTTTGCTCATATTTTTACGTTTTTATTTTTTTTTTTTGTTTTGTTCTTAAAATCATAATAATCTGAATGTTTTTTCTTTAATATCTACATACATAATAAGAAATTAACATTTTAAGTTTATTTATAGGAAACAAAAATATATATTTAATACTCGATTCCAGTTACACATCATTAAACGATTTTTTTTTTTAAATTATAAGAATCCTTAAAATATATTGCATATTTTTAGGCGTACTATATTGAATTAATGTTCATAATGTTCATGAACAATAATAACCACCACAAATAAAATAATTTTTTTTTCAGGTAAACTTTTATAATAAATATTACATTTTATTGTATATAAAAAAAAAAAAAAATGAGGCTATGTTTCATGTTTTATTTACAAAAAAAAAAAAAGTCTAAAGTCTTGAGTCTTGAGTCTAAAAATGCTTATTATTTAATTTTCCTTTTAAAAAAATATTCTAATCCAATATTATAAGTTACAATAAAGTGCAAGGTAGTTCAAGACATCTTCAAAAAAAAAAAAAAAAAAAAAACAATAAATTCAAAAATTACATTTTTAAAAATAATAATCAAAATGTTAATTAATAATACGGAAATAGAAAATATATACCTACCCATAAACATACCAACCGAATAAAACACAATTTTTTTTGTTAGTAAAAATCAAAAAAAAAAAATTTTCAGTTAAAAAAAAACATTGAAATATAAAAAAAACTAATACATATTTTCAATTTTATAGGAAATATTTTTAGTTTAGTTGAAAATTTATACAATAATAAATATATACTTTTATTTTTCTCACCAGCTTAACAACTATTATACTTTTTTTCTTTTTTGTTTTGTCCAGGATATCGTCTTTTTCATTGTTTTGTTAAGGATATCGTCTTTTTTTTTAGTGAAAAATCAATACTATTTTCGTTTAAAATATTAAACATCATATTATTTAAATAAATTGCAAAAATTATTTTTAACAAAAATATATTTTATAAAATGAATAAAGTATTAACTTTATATCGAATATAAAAACAAGAACTGTAGGAAAATATAGAAAAAAAAAAAATATACAAAAGAGAAATAAGTTCAAAAAAATTATTTTAAGACTTAAATAAAATTTATTTTTTTACTTTATTTTTTTTTTTTTTGTTACTTTAAAAGTTAAATAAAATTAAATATAGCTTATATATATATATATTTTTTTTTTTATAAAAATTTAATTAATTTTTAAAAGTTTATTTGCTGTCCTTAAAAATTGTTAAAATAGATTTATAAAATTTGCATATAAAAAAAAAATAAAAAACAAAAAAAAAACAATTAGGTACGAAAAAGCAACTATTCTTTTTATAATAAATAAAGATTTATTTAATAAAAAAAATTAATTTTCTTTTAATATTACAAAATAAAATTATAAACATTTTCTCTTTGATTGTAGGTGGACCCAAGATAAGGATAACTTTTATAGTAGTCAATAAATCATTTTTTTAAAGGCTTTACATATTTTTACAGGTAAAATCAGGTAAAATATTTATTAAATGAGTAGGTGGAAATGCTTAGGGAAACTAAATCACTTGTAAACAAACAATAAAATAACCCACCCTTTACTAGCTACCTGGACATCTAGATATGGAGGAAAATGAGGAAACGAATAGACTTGTAAATGAAGAAACTTCAAATTCTTTTACACTTCCCAAAAATTTTTTCTGGCATAGGTAAACACAAAATAAAAAGAAGGACTAAAAATCGAAAAGGAAAACTGTAGGAGCAAACTATCTATTGAAAAACCGGGAGTCAGACAATCTAAAGACCATCTGGAAAACTATAACCGAAAAAGATATGCTAAAATCATAAGATTTAATAAAAATAAACTGAGAATTTTACACTGTCGGCTAAGATGATACTTAAAGAAAAATTAAATAGAAAATGACGGTATATGCAAATTCTGTTACAAGAAAAAAACTCCAGATCACATACTGAAATACTGAGCAAGATATGTGCACCAAGGAGCATATTGTTTTGCCGAAGATAAACTACCAGCAATAAACGCTATACAAATTTTTACTTTCTTAGAGACAGTACGAGTGACAGAAGTATTAAAAGTGGAGGCAAAAACCCCCAACATATAGTAACAGAGAAAACACAATAGATCTACATCAAAGGTTACAGTGTCAATTACACCTCTTAAATAAACAATCTCAAGGAAAAAATAAGGAATCAAGGAAATCAAGGAAAATACAAATAAAGATCATTTAAGGAATGAAGTGTGCCAACTCTAGGATAGCCGCATGAACATAGATTATATGCTGTTACCATCAAAGTAATTGCCATAAATCTTGATCATTATTTATAAGATGTCTAACTTTTTTAAGTACCAAGATATGACGATATAAATTTCGCAGCTATCCGAACCTATTCCATTAGATTAAGCAAATTTTGCAGAAATTGTTGGCAATTTCTTTTGAAAAAATACATATATTTTCAATACCTACAACTTTAAGAAACACTGACTTATTTTTTTTTATCAAAAAAACAAGTTATATGGCAACTACCCGAACTTGTTACTTGTTAAATAAATTTAATTTATTTTCTTTTTATATAATTCAATTATTTCGATATATTTAGCTTTATGTATTTAGCTAATGTAAAACAAAATACAATATTCAACTATTATCATTTAAATATCATACAAATTTTTTTTTTGGACATCTAAAACTAATTGAAAGAAAAATACATAGAATAAGAAAAAAACATCAGTATAAGATTAATAATATAACCAAAAACCAAACTAATGAATATATCAATTTATGGAATAATTGTTCAACAAAGTTGTTTCAAAATTTCTTTCAATTTCAAAAAGTTTTTAATAAATTACGCTCATAAAATGAAAACTACAAAAAAAAAAAAAATTAAAGGAAAAAGAAACAAAAAAGTACCTACAAAACTTTAACGTTATTTTGAAGTTTCCTTACATATAACTCTTTTTTTTTCTTGTCTCTTTCATTATGTAGTCAATTTTACATTTTTTTTTTTTTTTTTTACTTTTCTTATTTTAAATTCCATTGGCTGAAAAAAAAAAGAAAACAAAAAATCAAAAACTTATCTCTATTTTATTCTCTTTCTTAAATTGCTTTGCTTGTTAATATAAGTAAGAAGATGAAAAACTTTTCCACTTAAGCAAAAGTTCTTTTAATATTATAACATATACATATGTATATAAATAAATATATTTATATATACAATCACCAAACATTTTATATTTAAATATGTATACTAAAAAAGAGCATGTATCCTTTAGGAATATTACTAGCTATTAGCTACAAGTATTCTTTTTTACTATACATTTGCAACTAAAAATAACGGAAAAAGAATACAAGTTTTCTATTTTTGTTATTGCTTTCAATAATTTTCTACAACTAAAAAAGAAAAAAAAAATATATATATGAAAAGCATTTAATGGATATTTATTTGTAAAGAATACTTTTACATCAGGATTTCTTAAATATTTTTCATTTGCAACCATCTGCAGGTTAACAAAAAAAAAAATCTTTTAATTCCTCTAAATTTATATTAGATATAAATGAAAATTAAAGCCCTTACTAATGAAATGAATGAGCAGGGCAAATTTTCCAATAGTTGATCGATTTTTTGAATTTATTACACGACGTTCTTTCATGTCTTATTTTTTTTTATTTTTATCTCTTGTCTCTCTCTTATGCCAAAGCGGATTAATAGAACTTGATAAAGAATTTTTCTATACTTTCTTTTGGGTCAAAAAAGCTTTGTTCATAACTGGACATAATTCGCTTACAAATTTTTTTTTTTTCCTATCGTCGTACCAGAACCGATTAACAAATGTTTATTTGTACAGTCAACTGCAAGTTCAAGGAGCAACATATGTACCGAATTTAAAGTAAATCTTTCAAACCATTTTTAATTAGGAGCAAAGAAACAAAAAATGATTGTAAAACTTTTGTACCGTAACGGCTAAATATTTACAACAATTTTGTTCCTACACCGAAAGCCTTTCAGTAGAGCCACACCATAACATGTACAGAGTTTCGATTCAATTGGTCTTAGCCAGGAGATTTAGAAAAGACTATTTTGCCGAAATATTTTAACTAAATCGAAAAAAAATAGTAGTTGTGCATTTCTTCACTCTCAGAGGAACATTTCTGCAAAATTTGATATCAATTGGATGTATGACATAATGATGTATAGAGGATAAACGCATAGAAACAGGAACTATATATAATAGACAATACTAAAGATGCACTTTATATTATATATACGTAAGATTAGTTCTGTATCCATATCCATATTTTAAGCGCATAAGCCTAATATCTATTAATCCGTTTATACCATTAATTACTTTAATCAAATCCATTAATATTATGTTAATTACTTTAAGAAAAGAGTTGTTGAATCGCTTTTAGCGTGTTTCTGAATTAATTAATATCATATTGTAATGTATAATAAAAATAATCATAAAATATAATTCTTGTATAAGATAATAGATGGCGTAGAAATAAAAAGAAACGTCTCATAGTCTTGTATAACAGCTATAACTAATCAACGGCTTAGTGAAATTAATGATTCCAGAAACTGAAGGTTGCTTAAATATGAATAATAAATGACTTAGTGGATGCCCTATATTTCTTATAGGAGTGGCAAGGAAACAAAAAAAAAAGAAATAGCTCGTTACATCGACTTTTTATGATTGTTACATTCATGCTCTTTTAACATCTCTTCTAATTTTCTTTTCCGAGAAAAAATCGGACTATTCTGAACCTTCTTTCTCTTATCAATATATGGCTTAGTTTAGCATATTATTTAATTTAGTTTTTTAGTATTATTGTTCTCAGAAGTTGCTGCTAAACATCTGACCGTGTCTGTAAGATTTTTAGAATTATTGTTGAAATCCATGTTATACGGCCGAAGAAAGTTTAACAAACACAGATTAACGGTAATACTTTATATATTTATTTCATTTTCTTTTTTTTTTTTTATATCAAGAGTAAACGTTAAAAATGAACTGCTCTTTAACTAATTTGAAAGTAAAAAAGATGGAAAATTTTTATAAACAAGGGTTTATCTTGAATCAGAAAAAAATAAATTAATTTTGTTTTGAAGCCTTTGGTTCTTTCTTTCAAAAAAAAAAATTAAATTAAAAATTCTTAATATAAAAATTCATGAAAACTATACAAAATATCAGAAGATTGACCTAGTCAACAAAATAAAAATTACTTTAAAAGAAATTAATAGAGAAAAATAAAAAAGAAAACTACATTAAATAGTTGAGTCAAATAAATACTTCCGTCTGCTTAACATTCTTAATGGTACCATACCATAAAATGCAAAAAATTTAATTTTTTTTTTGTTTTGGAATAAGGTTCTGAATTTTGCAATTGATAAACTAATAAATATGAATTTTGTGGAACAACTTTTTTCTGTAGCCCCAACCCATTACGTAGCTACAGCTCCCGAAAGTTCGTAAAAGCCCTATATTTAAATTGTTACAACATAAGTTCTATAATATATATCTTCAATGTGGAAACGCTAAACAACAGCTCGTTTTATAAGCTTTAGAAATATATTATATAAAATAAATATATCCACCGTATAGTAAGGTGTCTTCATTTACCGTTATGCGAAACTTAGTTTTTGCAAAATCCTTGACTCCTTGTTTTTGTATATAGCTCCTCTACCCTTAATCTTAAACGGGGTAACTTGAACTGTAACTTGAACAACTGTTAAAATTTTTTTTTGAAGTAATATACAAAATTTAAAGCTCCAGTAATATATTTGTACGTGTATTAAGGATTTCTCCTAGTTGTATAGGGTTACGGTGTTACAGCCTCTCATGGAATTACAGTGTTAATTTTTTTTACAGGTAAAACAAACACCTAAGTTACAGGTGTTTTACTACAAACACCTAAGTTACAGGTGTTTAAAGTAATAGTAAATTTTCAATTTTCGAACCCTAGTAGCTCTTAAACAGGGGTTGGTATAAAAAAATTAGGGTATATAAGAAAACTTATGTAAACTTACGTGTCTATCTAAAAGCGTACCGGAATTATGAAAATAAGAAAAATCATACAAAATTTGGTACTACTATACTATAAATATAAAAAAAATTCTATAATTTTGATACTGATTTATAAGAGTAAAAGAAAATTCTGTCGAATGGTGTATTTAAATTGAAAATATGTTAAGTAAAAGCTGAAATATACATATTTAAAAATATGGCTTTTTCAAAGTTTAAGAGGCTGTAGCTCCGTAATAGATCGAGCTAAATGAAAAAGTTATTCTACAACAATAATTTTTTTATAAGACCTAACCATAGTTAAAATTTCATTTGTCTAAATTTAACGGTGTAGAAATTTTGTAAACGGTAGGACGGAAAGATGGACGGTAGGACGGACAGAGTGAAACTAATAGGCACATTTTTTTTAATTTTTTTTGTAAATATAATAAAAATGAATCAACAACAAAACCATGTTTATGATATAATTTTATCAGCTATAAATGATCAAAAAGGTATGGATTATATTTTTTAGATACTCCAGAAGGAACTGGAAAAATATTTTTGATAACATTTATTTTGGCAAATATAAGATCTTAAAATAATATACCATTAGCAATTAGTTCTTTAGGTATAGCAGCAACATTATTAAACGGCGGTAGAACTGCGCATTCAGTACTAAAACTCTCATCAGTAATGAAAATAATTGAAACAGCAACATGTTGTTTCAAAAACATTAGGAATGGCAAAAGTACTGCAACAATGCAAAATAATAATCTCGGGGACGAATGCACAATGGCACATTAAATATCATTAGAAGCATTAAATAAAACATTATAGACAGACACTACCTGTTATAACACGATCACCTCCACAATAAAAACCAGCACAGCAAAACAAAAAAATTAAATCCAATCTTTTTCATAATGAATTCTAGAAAAAGTTAAAAATATTTATAAATATTTTTTTCTTTTTTGTTTCTATGTAAAGAAATGTGCATCACAATTCAAGAATTATTTTAAGTTCCCAAACCTTATTGTTTTCTTTGTTTGCTTAAAAGAAAATTCTTTTATTTTCATTTTATTTTCATTTAAATTTGTATTACCATTGTTAAAAAGTACTTTCTCATAAAATAAAAAAAAAAATAAAAAAAATCAGAATTACAATTGAACTCACATGGTAACACATATTGAATACAAATATTTATTTTATATATATATATATTACATATATATATGTATACATTTCACGTTCTTTTGTATTTATATACATATGAAAACTATGACAATAATATATTTATTGTATATATATATTTAAATACAAAACTCTCTGTGCTGCAGCCTGAAACTGTGCGGATCTATATGTGATTGCTGTAAAAACCCTTTTATTGTGTATTCGAAGAGCATTCAAAGAATTTTATGAATTCAAAAGTTATGAAAAATTGCTTGTAAGCGTAAAATATTTAAAAACAAGGAAGGGTATAGAGTAGACTATTTCATCTCTAGGATAGCCGTATAAACATATGATATTTCCATTAAACGTGATAATTTTTAAGATTTCAGATAACTCGCTTAATTAAGTTACAAGATATACACGTTACCTGATCCTGTTGTGCTAGAGAGTAACCAAACTTTATAGAAATTATTTCGATAAAACTTGATAATTTTTTTGAAAATTTCAGCTGTCCTAACATTATAAAAATCAAGATAATGAGGATATAAATTTTACTTATATAAAAAACGAAGTTGTATGACAACTACTCGAGCACAGCGTTTTAACCTGTTGGATTTAAATAGAGATACTAACAATTTTACACAAGTGAAATGGTAAAAAATTTCAGAATGCTACCTCCTTTATTTTTTAAGTTACCTTGCGAACGGACAAACACGTACATAGCTGAATCGACTCAGAATTCAAATCTGAGCAAGAATATACAATATACTTTGTCATATTTAGCGCCGTTTCTTTAAGATGTCATGAATGTAATGGCAAATTAATGAACTAAATGTTATACGCCTTGAATTATGTTCATATTGGTATAAAAAAAAATTAAAAAGTGGAATTAATACAAAAAAAAAAATAAAAATAATAAAATAAACATACAGAAATAAAAATTTTTTTACTTTTAATTTATTTACCATAGAGCCCCGCCATATTCACATATATAATAAAATAAATTAAATTATTTATTGTTCATTATTAAATTTTCAAAGACTAACATGGATGCATCGCTAAAAAGAATAAAAGAACTTTACAGTGGTGCACAGTTAAAATTATATTTATACCCTACACATTAAGTATAGGGTATATTAACTTTGGTATGGTGTTTGTAACCACCAAAAGGAAGCGAGTTAGGTATAGACATGTATATATATTCTGAATCAGGATCACCGCCGGAGTCGATTTAGCGATGTCCGTCCGTCCGTCCGTACGCACGATAACTCAAAAAATAATGATTCTATCTTGATGAAATTTATACTGTAGGTTAACAATGACTAAGGTAAGGCGGGGATTGTAAATGGGGAAATCGGAACATGCATATCTTCGAAATTAATAAAGATAGGAACTTCAAATTTGATACGAGGGTGCTGTTTCCCAAATCCCTGATTTGCCAAAAATTTGAGATGAATTGGAGTGGTCGTTCAGGTACCTCTCATACAACTCCCAAAACCGAACAAGCATATCTTCGAAATTAATATAGACAGAAACTTCAAATTTGGTACAAGGGTGTTGTTTCCTGAATCCCTGATTTGTCCAAAATTTAAGATGAATTAGAATGGTTGTTCGGGTATCTGCCACACAACTCCTAAGACCAAACAAGCATATCTTCGAAATTAATAAATATATAAACTTGAAATTTGATATAAGAATGTTCTACCCTGTTAATGTCTCTAAAATTTGAGATGAATTGGGATGGTGGTTCGCCTGCCTTCACACACTTCCCAAGACCTAACAATCATATTTTCGAATTTAATAAAGATAGAAATCTGAAATTTTGTACAAAGGTTGTAACAGCATTTATTTTTTTTAGCTTGTATTAAATACCTAACTAAATAACATGGATTTTTAATTTAATTTGAATGTTTTAGGTGTAGGGTATAAATAAGTCGGTTGCATCGACTTACTGTTATTTTTACTTGTTTTTCATCAACAGAATATTTTACATTTAATAACCTTCTAATTATTCTAGACGCATCTTGTTCATGAACGTCCGTTACGTCATGGGTAAAGTAATAATGAACTTTAGTTCCATATAACGGTAAAACTTTTAATTTTACACAACGAATATTAAATAATACAATAAAAAACTTCTGTGAGAGTTTCGATTGTCGGCATTAAAACGATAATTTCGATATTTATAATATTGAAACAAATTTCAAATTATATAAAATTAAATTAAAAATTAATATATAGGATAATTTTAAATGAATTAAATCAAAATGAGGGTTACCACGACTAAAACCACTTCTAAACATATTATTGTAATTTTGATTTTTTATTCGATTTTACATACAAAGTGTATATCAATGTTTACTGGTTTTTTTATGTAAATTTCAAAATTTTATTTTTTTTTCATATTATATACATATTTATGTATTTTTCTTTCTTTTTATTAGTATACATAAAACATTTTATATTGTATTCCATTAGTTCAATAGACTTTTCATTCTACATTTAGGAAAAATACGAATTTATTTTTTTTTTTACCCTGTATTTTATATGTAATTAAGGAGTTTTTTTAATTTTTATTAAACACACATAGTATTGAAGCGTTATGAAGCGCTATCTGCAAATGTCAAAATGGCTTTCGTCTGTGTCTACAATCAATTTCAACACGATTTCACAAAAATATAATTTATTGAATATATTATACTAGCAGAGTACCCGGCGTTGTCCGGAGTATTTTGTTGGCTTTATGAAATAATAAAAATTATTAACTTTTGTTTCTGCTTTAATATAATTTAATTAATATATAGTTCACGTATTTACTATGCATTATTACAGATGCTGGTAGTTAATATTCTATTTTTTATTACATTTAATTAAATTGAATAAACAGATCGAAGAATTAGAGACAATTCGTTTACAAAAAATCTTTAAAGGAATTAATAATCTATTGTGTATCCAATTAAGGCGAAGTGAGTTTTCACAATATATTCGTTAATATCGAAATATAAAATCGCATTTCAATTATAAAAGACCATAATGTAATACATTTTTTTTCGTAAGTAATGTCACTTCACTTGTCACTTGTGTTTATAGTATTTTTTAACATACGTACATATTTTAATGATATTTTTTGGAAAATATGTTATACACATACATCTTATATAGGTACACCACATGTTGGTAATGCACTCCTGAATGATAACATAATGATTGACGTATCGAGGAGATTATTTCTGTTTTTTAATAACTGCCGAAAATGTTATGTTGCTTAAACTTAAACACATAGTATTCTTAAGATACTTAATTAGGTTATTTTAATTACAATTATGTATTCGAAATTTGCATTTAAAGCTCTTTATGGTATATCAAAAAAAAAAAAAAAATAAAGAGTGTTGGAAAAATCTTTTTAAAAATAATAACAACACAAAAAATTAGGCAGAATATTTTTAATAGGTATATGTACTCGTGCGTAAATGGGTTAACGAACGTTAACAAAAATGTTGTCACAGGTTTTATTTAGAACCTTAAATTCATCCTGCCAAATAAGACATATATTAGAAACAAAAATTTTTTTTGACAGTCTATCCTACCGAAATGTGTTAATGTATCACTACAAAATTAATTGGATGAGTTTGTGTACCAAAATGCAATACTTGTGCAAATTTTCAATTGGTCAAATCGTTTAAACACAACAACAAAAAAATGAGAAACTTCATGACCTGAGGCCTGATGCTGAAGCGGGTTAACGGATCGTAACCAAATTAACTGAGTGAGGCTATGATATTTCTTTTTTTATAACTCCATGCAAGTCACAATTCTAAACAGTTTGTATTATCTTTTGGTAATGTGCGTTTTTAAAAACCGTTGGTTTACATTCTGCCTTATTTATTTTAGATTAAAAGTGAAAGTAACACTAATTAAAAGTTGTCTCATTAAAATTTTCTACATGACGTTTTCAAAATCTTCTGTATGATTTTTTCTTTCTTTTCTTTCTTCTTTTTTTTTTTAATTTGACATTTAGTTCTTACCTGTATTCTGTAGGAGTATATACCTTTTTTAAGAAAAACAATTTGCTTACAAAAAAAAAAAAAACCCAGTATTAAAACATTAAATATCGAAAGTAAATTCATACATTTTTCATTTTATCAGGTGTAATCAATCACTTATATATACGATTTTATATATACTGATAAAAAAAAATGATGAAATATAAAAAAGATTAATTCCTAATCGGAGTCTAACTAAATCATAATCATATACATAAATAAATTAATAAATTCCAATCACGATAAGTAAAAAATAAACAACATTATATTATGATTTAATATAATTTTTGGATTAAAAATTACTTAACTATTTATATACGCCGCCCCCCCCCCCCCTCCCTCCACATTATGAAAAACGATATTCTATTGAATTCCAATTTCTAAATTCTCTATGAAAATATGGAAATTATTCAATTTTCTTAATAAAAATGAAAAATTTTATCATTTATCTAACTATATATCTATCGGATACATTGATAAAAATAAAACAATAAATATGACTTGAATTTACCATAAATTTATTATCAATTTTTATCCTGCATCATAATTTTCATATCACCAGTAAAATTTTAAATTTCATATGAAAAAAAAAAAAATTCAAAAATACCTGTAGGGAATGTTTAAATTAAATTAAAAATAATTTTTTAGTCTCTAATTATTTTATTTAAATCTCTGAAGTGCATTTTTTAATGCCTATTCAAAAAAAAATTTTTTTTTTTTTTTGCAGTATTTTACATCACATTTAACTTTTTAATACTTAATTGAATTATCTGTCAATAATCGATAGAAAAAATTTTATATAATTATACAAATCAATTCGTGACCATTTATTTTACATTTTTTAGATAAATTTTTTTATATAAATTTCCTTTTTTTTTGATTTTTTGTTAGTTTTTTTTTGTCACTTATTACTATATGTGTTAGTTTTAAAAAATTTATTTGATATTGCTGTTTCAAATATTTGAATCATCAAACTATTCGGTTGAAGTGATAAAGAGCACATCAAATATTTTCTTTAAAAATACATAGCTACCTATAATAAAATAATAATCAATAAACTTTTACATTAAACCGACTGGACAAGAGATGAAAACTAATAAAATATAATAAAAACTTATTACTTATACCAGAAATAGAATCTCACAGAGCCGCTCGTCATCGGTAGAATTCTATTTTAAAAACAATGAATTATAATGAGTAAACACAGAATATGGCAGCCGCAGCGACAGTGGCAGTGGCAGCAAAAGCGGGAGGAAAAGCTAAAACGGCAGAGACGTCACTGTATTTTCATTTCTAATTCTAATATTTGCTCTCTGTTCTATTTGTTGTAACGCTGAAGGTGTGAAAGAATTAATATACATATTTTGTCAACAAAATAATGTTGTTAGTTGTATCTGACATGACGGAGTCCACACTGTAATACAATTTTTCAGACCCCTCTATTAATTTCAAAACTTCCTCATTTATTTTAAAACAACTTTTATTTAAACTTTTATACAAAATAACTTTAGAAACAATGTTCTGGCAATCATTAGCAATCTACTCATTAAAACATGGTTTATTATTGAACCTGTACAAATAAATTCATCAGGTATTTTAATATTTCGACTTAATTAATTGGGAACCTTATTATTTCCTAATTGTAAAAACCATGTGCCATTTGGATCAAGACCTCTTTCCAGATTTTTTCTCAAACGAAACATAATTACTTTTGGCCAGACAACACGGAAGAACTTGTCGAAAATGACCACCAAATATAATTACTTTTCCACCCATTGGATCATTACATTGGGTAATTTCTTTCAACAAACGATCAATACAGTTAATTGCTAAAACAGGCATTATTGAAGTTTCATCAATCAAAATAAGATTTGCTTGACGAAGTAAATTGGCTTTTTGTGAATTTACTTTTATAGAAGAAACAGAAGTATCTAATTGAAACTCGCAAAATAAAAGTTTTATGAACAGCCGTTTCGCCATTTAATTATATAGCAGCAATTCCCCTCCTGCAGCAAGGACAATTTTATCATTTCCTCGTAAATTGTGTATTAAATATGAATAAACATCACCACCCATATGAATAAGCTTCACCCAAGCGAGACAATCAGCCCATCAGCCAATGTATTTCGCTCATTTATAACTTCATATCCCGCATTAGAATTGTTTTCATTTATTTCAACAGTAACAGAAAGTATAGGTAAATCTAGAGTTATACAACTTAAAGCATTATCACAAAAACTTGTTTCCAATTCAGACAAAGCAATATCAATCGCTTTACTTCACTATAATTTCTAATAAAATCTTCTAATTTCTAATATGAATCTCTGAAAATATTCTAATTTCTAATATTTCTATATATGAATATATTACATTCATGTTTCGAGCCGGTTGCATGTTATGCATGTGGGGCAACTTTATAATACAATTTTATGTTATTACTTCCTAAACCTATTTCTACTACTATATTAACAACTTATGAACTATATATATATTAACAACTTTTATACAATGTTTTGTGTTTTCGATGTTCGATGTTTTCTTTAGTCCAATAGTTTTTGGGTTCCATACAGTCGAACACAATGTGTTTTATTGACAATATTTCGTTACAGAAACGGCAGTTGGGAGGGGCCTCTCTGTTGAACAGATGTTTGTGAGTGTATAGCGTGCATCCCATCCTGATTCTGGGAATGTAATAAAAGCAATTAGAATTTTATTTCTCTGTTGATTTCATCGTTTTCTAAGTTGACATGTCTGTTTCATAGATGTATGTTTAAATGTCCACATCAGCCTAATTTATGAATATTTGTTAGTTATATAATTTATAACTACAAAATACCTAACTGTCATTCAAATTTTTAACGAAATGTCAGATTCTAAGATATCTGCACAATATACATTTCTTGATAATTAATTAAGCCAATATTGAATTCTCTACTTTAATCCAGTATATTATAGAAAGCTCAAATGTAAAAAGAAGAGAATAAAATATTATTTTGTAACTTTATTATAGGTATAACTAAGGGCCCTGTAGCTGGTGTGTAAGTATATTTTACCTTGACATCTAAATTAACAAAAAAATCGTATGGGATATAAAATTTCTTGATTCCAAAAGAAAACAAAAAAGATCATGATTTTAAACATACTAAACATATGTATGTATGTTATATGTTGATGTAGATTTTGAAATAGAGAAAACCGTATTCAAATATATACTTGTAATTAAAAACTTAATTATACATAATTATAATTATTTTATATTATAGTTGTTATAAAAACTTTCTTTTACAAAACTTATAATATTTAATGTAAGATCAAACAAAGTAAAGATAAATGTCAAATTTACTACATATGTCAATCCCGCTAAAGCGGTAAACAAAATGACATAGTTTAAAAAGTATGCATATTTTTCAATCATGTTGGCATAGCCATTATTAAAATACATATCGAACCATAATAAACCTAGAAACTTAAGAAAATAATTAGGTATTGTAAAATTTTAAAAAAATAAAAAATTAGTCAGTTAAAAAAATGTACATATACAAAATGTACATATAGAGCTATTTTAACAAAAATTAACGAATCTGAGATATTTTAATTATGTGCATTTATATTTAGTTTGTATTTAATGAAATTGAAGATAATGTTAAATTTGACACTTAACTATATGTATGTTCAATTATGTCATTTTAGTTTTGGCTTTTATGTTAATTCAGATTCCTTGTACTCAAATTAAAAATGTCACCATAGCACATGTATACGCTGTGCTATTTATATGATGAATGTACCATCAATTATTTTCATTAAATTTAAAGTTCCAACAAAGATAGGCTCTATTGAAAAATTTTATATTTTTGATTTTATCATTTGATTTTCAAAAAAATTTCATTTCTATATTTGATTTTTAATTTTTCGAACGTATTTCCTAATAAAAAGTCGACAAATTAAAAATGAAAAAAAGTCGGAAAATAAAAAAAATTGAATTTTATATCGAAATTACTTTATTTTTAATTTATCGAACTTATTTCGTAGCGCCTGCTAAATTATTTTATTAAAAATACATATTCCCATTTTTTCCAACCATATTTTTAATTTTCTTACAATATGTACCTTTGGTACAAATTATGCTTATCCACCTAATCTTAAAATATATAATATGTATATAGTAATATGTGATAATAAGTATAAGAAAACAAAAAATTCTAACTGAAAATTTAAGCTAAGAAGAAAATATTTTATTTTTCTATACTTAACCACTCAAAATATGTAAAACTATATACTATTAATTGAAGTTCTCTTCTAAATAAAAGTATTAATTTCCTTAATTGGAAAACAATTTTCATTTTTTCTTTAATAGAAAAATATTCTTAAAGTGTTCACTTTAACATAATTATATATGTAGAAAAACTGGTTTTACATTACATTAAAATCATTGCAAATCGATTGATTTAAGAAAATTAATATATATACATACATACATATATAATATACATATATGTTTGTAAATAAATTCATATTTATAATATATAAGACACAATATTTAATGATGTGCTTTAAAAAAAAAAAAAATACCATTACCTTAACCTTACGTCCTTATCGAAAAATTTAATTTCTCCAAAAAATCCATTAGTTAAATCACATTTTCATTTTTATATTAAAGGTATTCACATATACAAACTAACAAATATAATTTGGGTACGCTGTACGTGTACAGAAATTTCATTAATTTTCCCAAAATAAAAAAAATTTTAGAATTTGGAAAATGTATGTATATTGTATATATATACATATTTATTTTATAGGATTTAAAAATGGAAAATGTTTGAAAATATTATGAAAATTTATATGAAAACCGCAAAATTTCCCTAAATTTCCTTTTAAACTATCAAAATTTCAGACTAAATAATACAAAAATCGAAAATTTATTTTTTTTTTTTTTTTTGGAAAAATAAAAATCAATTTTTACTTTCACTTAAATTTAATATGTATTAACTTTTTTTTATAGAATAACTAAATTATTTATTAACATATTACTGGGTATATATACTATTATTTATTAATGAGATTGATTTTTATTTTTATTTAAAATTTTTAGTAAAAAATTAATAAAATTGATTTTTGTTAATAAAAAAAAAAAAAAAAAATCACTTAAACTTTAAAAGGACTATGAAACTAAAAAATTTTTAATCTTGAGACAAAAATTTTGAATGGAGAATGGATGAATGCTTTTATAAATCATTCCGGTCTTCATATGAACATGAAAAAGACAAAGATTATGATAGTAAGCAGACATTAAAATTCAAAAAATAATGGTGTTATCACAATAAATAATAAACCTATCGAATGTGTTGTTAGTTTTAAATATCTAGAGTGTCACCTCACCTCGATGAAAGTTGGACTTCAGATAAAGAAATAAAATGTAGAATTGAAATGGCAAGAAACTTCTTTGTGAAATATAAAAATGTGCTGGGTGGATAATCGACAAATAAACATTAAACTCTGATTAAGCAACTTAAAATGTTATGTTTAGTCTGTACTATATTAGTAGTATAAACATGAACGTTAAAGATGTCGGCTTTAAACAAATTATAAGCATATAAAATGTAATTTAATCAAAGAATACTAAAAATTTTATACATAAACAGAATTGAAAACCTAAAAAAGTTCTCAGAATATTAAATATAAACATAGAACTACTTCTAATTATCAAGCGTAGAAAATTGAGTTACTTTGGTCACATAATACGAGCACAAAGAAATAAGAACTACTCTAATTAATTTTTAAAGGAAAAATTGAAAACAAATGTCCATAACCATAAAAAAATTGATTCACAGTGCAAGAAACAAAGAAGAGGTATACCAATATTGTAAATCTAGAATAAGATGTGAATAAAGTGATCGCTTAACATCCATTAGTGAATTAGCAAAAGAATAAGATAAGAAGATGGATGAATACTACACCAGAAAATACAACAAGTTATTATAAATATTTTCATGAAATAAATTCTTCATCATAAATTATATTTTTGTTCTTAAATACAAATCAATACAATTCAAGTGATTTCCCATCTCTATAAGGTTTTAAATGTTTTCAAATAAATTTCAAATATAGAGTGGTTTCAGTTGACTACAAAGAACTAAAATAATTCAACGGCTTAAAGCAAGTTTTATGTTAAACGTTTATATACTTTATTTTTTGACGCTTACAAAAAATACTTTATAAATTTTGTAGTAGATTCATGATAACGTTGTTTTGTTACATTTAGATGAACGTAACTATAACAGTTTTATGTAACGAATTCTGGAGTTCAAAATAAGATTTTTCGATGGAAGTGAAAATTTCTAAACTTAGTAATGGTTTTATTCAAAATCGATATCATTGCTTATTTATATATGAAAAACAATTAGAAAAAGTTTTCTAAGTAAATAAACTTCCAGTTGTTCCAAACTATCCGAAAAATTTAATTGTAATTTTTTATATAAAATACTTAAGTTGAATTTTAGTAACTGATGTCAAAAGCAGTTTTAAAAATTTTTTTTCTTCTTTTTCCTTGTATTGAAATTTGAAGTCGCTGCCTACGTTCACATACACTAATTTTTTAATCTTTATACCCGTACGATAGGATCGGGTATAATAAAATTACTCCTCCGTTTGTAACACCTCGAAATAAGCGAGCTAGATATACCTTCAAAGGTATGGATCGGATCAGAAAAAAATTCTAAGACTTTTGAGCCATGTCCGTCCGTCCGTCAGCACGCTAACTCAAAAACTAAGAAAGCTAGAATCTTGAAATTTACACAAAATATTCTTGGAGTAATTTGTAGGTTCCCTATTTTTTTTGGTTGAGTTTGGACCAAACCTTAAGGTAGCTCTCGAACACCTAACTTTTAGATCCCTACATTTTTTTTGAAATAGAGCTATGAAATTTTAACAGCTGATAGATCTCACTAAAATATTAATTTTATTTTTAATAACTTTTTTTTGTAGCCCCACCCGGTACGGAGCTACAGCTCCCCAAAGGTTCAAAAAAGCTCTATATTTAAATTGTTATAGCACAAGTTGTATAAGGTATATCTTCATTTTGAAAACGCCAAACGATTACTACTTTCATTAGCTTTAAAAGTATATATACAATAAATATATATTTGTGGCATACGGTGTCTTAATTTACCGTTATGCGAAACTCAAATTTTGCAAAATTCTTTAACCCTTCTATCTTCTAAACGGTTAAAGTTGGAAACTTGAAATTTTGACAGAAGTTAGATCTTTGAAAATTAGTATGAGTCATTTCAGAAAGTTTTTTTGTATCACCCCCCGTTTAGGAGCTGTAAGGGGTCAAAAACTGAAAATTTCCTATTTTTAAACACCTGTAACTTGAACACCTGTTAAAATTTTTTTGAAGTAATACACAAAAATTAAAGCATCAACATTATACTCTTATTTTTGTTAACAACTTTTTTTAATAATATAGGGTTACTTTATAATTGACGAAAGTGTTACTTGGTTTTTTCAAATTTTCTAACAAATTTCTTTAACGAATTTTTTCCATTTTGTTTTACTCGATAATTTGAAATTGTTGAGGATATAATGCGTAGTACAAAAAAATGTAAATAAATAAACAACATAACGGTTACTTGAAGAATTTTTATTTATATGATATTGATATATATACATACTTATATAATATCATGTTTATTTACATATCGTATATGTCACTAGTGAATGAATGATAAGAGTATATATGTATATTATATAGCGCCGTATTTACATACATATATGTATTTTATTGTACTTATAAGAAATTATTCTGTCAATGGAATATTTAAATATAATATAATATAATATTTAAAATTATATTTACTATTTTGTACTAAGTAAATTCAATATATGTACATTTACCGCTTAGTATTAAATGGTACTATAAAATATTTGAAAAAGTTTTGGATTGATAATCGTTATGTGAAAGGTTAAAATCTGCTTTTGAAGAATGTACATATAAACATATAGTTTGAATATATGTACAACCCATAGTACTAGAAATTATAAAATTCACCCAAATTATTTTAAAATACTAAAATATTTAAAAAATAATATTGTAAGCAAAGTGACAGGCTGTGAACATACTAACGGTTCGTACGGGTATCTAAGAGTTGACAAAGTCAACTGTATTCTTCCTCGTTTTTTTATGTTTAATTTATATGAAAATCCAAATTTCAGATTGTAAACATATTTAAGATCGCATATTTTTGATATTTATTTTATATGAAAAATATCACTTCCGATAGTTTGCCATAAAGGTCAACCAACAAAATTTTTAACAGACATAACCCCATCGATATTTTCCAAAAAATAATATTCTCAGACTGAAGAGAACGACACAAATGAACAAAATTTTCAGGTCATTTCATTTTTTCTATTTTTCTCTAATTCTAAATATATGATATATGTACTATGAACGGAATGTGTACTAACAAAATTTAAAATTTTAATAAAAAAAAATTTTTTAAAAATTAAAATATTTTACTATAAATTTAAAACTTTTAAACAACACTCAATCTATACTAAATAAATTTTTTTCTATAATTTAATGAAGTTTTCTCTTAAATTTTCCTATATTTAAAGTTTTAAAAGCATATGTTAAAAATTATATTTTATTTAAACACGTAAAAAAAATTTATTTTAACCACACAGTGTCATCACTTTTAATTCTAAGAACTACAAAAAAAAAAGTTTTAACCATAGCACAAAAATTTATTTTTTCTCACACCAAATTAAATATATATATGCTTAACATAATATATTTAACTAATATTGTAATAAAATATAAACAATTACTCCTATAAATATGCAAAATTTTCTTTTATGATGACAGATACTTTTTTATTTTATTCTTTTTTGCTTATTTCTTGTTTTGTTTGTGATTTGTGATTGAATAGAAAGGAAACTTTCTCTCCCACCAAAACAATTGTTCTGTTATTATACACAAAAAAAAAAAAAAAACTTTTCTCTCCTCTTATACCTTTTTATGCGAAATTTTGTACATTAAAATAAATTTACGACATCATATTCCATTTTTCAATCTTTCAACAAGAAAAAAAAACACAAAGAAACTTTCAACCCCAAAAATAAAAACAAAAAATTATATTTTACTTCTCTTTATGGTTTTCTTTTTTTTTTGACAGTTTCAAAAGTTGGTGTCAAGATGTTCACACATAACATTATTACAATTTTTCATTGAGAACAAAAAAAAAGCAAAATTACAGAAAAGAAAAAACAATTCCAAAAATTTTGTTTAAACTTTCTTTTTTTTTTTGGAAAAGTTTTTCACGTTTTACATTTAACACGATCAGTTCAAATCGATTTAACTTAAACTTAATTTTCTTCATTACACTTCAAACCATTAAAAACAAGGTAGAATGTAAACCAACGGTTTTTAAAAGCGCACATTTCCAAAAGACAATACAAACTGTTTAGGATTGTGACTTGCACAAAAATTTCAAAATTTCATGTAATAAGAAAAAATGTGAAAATAGGACATTTTTGAAATTTTGAGGGGCCGTAAGTTCGGAATCCTATATAACTAAAAAAAGCCGTTAACACACGTAAAAATATATTATTAAACCTTTAATTTTCATGTCTTGCCGAAGAAAAATTTGTACAGGTGCCTAAGTTACAGGTGTCTAAAAATAGCAAATTTTCAATTTTTGAGGCGTAATAACTCTTAAAGAGGGGGTGTTACCAAAAAATTTTCTGAGGAAACTTATACTAATTCTAAAAGTTCTTTCTTGTCTCAAAATTTCAGGTTCCTATCTAAAGGGGTGCCGGAGTTATGAAAAAAGAAATTTCATGCAAAATGTGGTTTTCACATAACGGTAAATTTAAATAGTAAATTACAAAATATTACATAACTTTGATATTGTTTTATATAGATAATAAAATTTTCGATCTTCTGGCGGTTTTAGATGGCAAAATTATTACACAGAGCCCGAGATATATACATTTGAAAATGGGGCTTTTTCGCAATTTTGAAGAGCTGCAACTTTGGAACCCTTTACAATTAAAATAAACCTTTAACACACGTAAAAATATATTATTGTAGCTTTAATTTTTATATCTTGCAGAAGTAAAATATGTACAGGTTCCTAAGTTACAGGTGTTTAAAAATAGCAAATTTTCAATTTTTAAGCTCTAATAGCTCATAAACAGGGGGTGGTCCGAAAAAAATTTCTGAGCAAACTTATACTAATTCTAAAAGTTCTATCTTGCCTAAAAATTTCAAGCTTCTATCTAGAAGCGTGCCGGAGTTATGAAAGTAGAAAAATCATGCAAAATTTGGTTTTCACATAACGGTAAATTTAAATACTAAATTTAAAAAAATTGTATAATTTTGATATTAATTTACAAAGATAAAAGAAATACCTGTCGAATGACGTTTTCAGATTGAAAAAATCTTAAGCAGAACATAAGATATATGCATTTAAAAATAGGGCTTTTTCAAAGTTTGAGGGGCTGTAGCTCCGTAATGGGGGGGGCTACATGAAAAAGTTGTTCCACAAAATTATTTTTTTTATGAGACCTACCTATGGTTAAAATTTTTTTTCTCTATCTTTAACGGTGTAGAAGTTTTGTAAACAGACGGACGGACGGACGGACGGACGGACAGAGTGAAACTAATAAGCACATTTTTTCAAAATTTTTTTGGAAATGTGCTAAAAAGAAAAAAAAAACAAAAAAATTTATGAAAACATTTTAAGTACTGATGTTTTGATGGTTATTCGTAGTAATTCTCTAACACATGATAATTTGAAGTAAACAGAGTGACAAACTAACTAGTGTAAGATTTAGAAAAAAGAAAATGGCTAAATAAAAAAATTATAAAATTTTATTAAAAATTAAAATTTTATTAAAAATTAAAATTTTAATAAAAAAAACTAAGATTTGAGTTCAAAGCTTAGTTTTTTATATATTCGATCTAATGTATTTTTATTTATTAATTAATAATTTCAATTTTCATCAATATGTGCTGAAGAATAATATGTAGAATCTTCTGGCCAAGAAGAATGCACAAACAAAGAGTTATGGGCATTATCCAGTCAAGGCGCGATCAAACTCCAAATACGAAGAAAGAAATGAAGATGGATCGACCACATCTTCAGACGCCCAACAACTCAATGGCACGCCAAGCATTAGACTGGAATCGTAAGAGTAGGAGAAAAATGGGAAGACCTAAAGCAATTTGGAAAAGAAGTGCCGAAGAAGAAATAGAGAATAGTGGAAAATCTTGGCCGTAAGTAAAAAGATTGCCACAAGATAGGGAAAATTGGAAAGTTTTGTGAAAGCCTTATGTTTCCTAAAGAAATGAGAAAGGAGAAAAAAAAGTATTTTTAATTTGGAAAAATTTATATTTATATACACAAAGTTCCATTCACAACATATAAAAGCACCACGAAATCAATATTAATGGTATCATACTTAATTCTTAGTGGAAAATAAAAAGTTATTTTATCAAATATCCCACAAATTCAAAAATTCAAAATATTGACTTTCCATACATCGGTTATTTGCAATTTAAACTAAAGATCATTTTTAACAGAAAAATTACCAAAAATGAACAAAGCATAACCAAAATTTTATAAATTCAATTTAACATATCATAACTTCCTTTAAAATGAAATAAATATAAATTAATTCTATTATAAAATGTTTACATCTTCGAAATATTTAATATTTAGTAATAAAATTAACCATCCAATTTTCTGCCAATGTGGCAATACTGAATATAAAAAAAAAATTACCTGCTATAGGTATATAGAAACACATAAGCAAATTTTCAATTCAAAACAATTTAAAACTTACAAAAATTTACATTAAAAATAAAAATATAAAACAAAAAAGAAGAAAACTTTTCAGGAAATTCTTCTAGTCTAAAGGGACTAACTTTTAAGGATGTTTTAACAGGAAAACGACATTTACAATCCAGAAAATCGGAATATAATTTTATTCGTTTCTGTGTTGCGCGAAATTATTTCCGCGAAGTTTTTCATCACGATGTTGATTTTTTAATTTTTTTTTTTTATTTTACTTTACTTTTGTTTTTCAAGTTTTCCTTTTATAAAAATGAATATATTGAATACATTACGGTGTCATTGACTTGAAAACTTTGATTATTGGATTCTTAAAATCTTTCAGATTGTATATCAATAATTTTAATTTTTTTTTTTTTGGAAATGAAATAATATTAATCTCGTTTAAAGTTCTTTATAAGATAACACAGCAACTACTACCTTATTAGTAAGTGGTGTTAAAATTAACATGAATCATTACAAAATAGGTTTTGGTTAAAAAACATTGAAGAAAATAAAATATTTTGAATATAACTTGAAATTCAATAGCTATTTAATAGAACATTTTGAACTGAATAGCCTAACCGAAATTTTTAAATGAAAAATATAAAGTAAAACAAGTAAAAGTAACAGTAAGTCGATGGTACCGACTTATTAATACCCTACATTTGAATAAACTGAATTAAATCAAAAATCCATAAGTTTGTTGGCAACTGCTTGAACCGCTTCCCTTTCCTTTCCTATTCAACTCAAATTTCAGGAACGTAAAATAGGTTTAATTTACCACCCTTGTATAAAATTTCAAGTTTATATCTTTACTAATTTCGAAGATATGCTTGTTAGGCCTTGAGAGGCGTTTGTCAGCTACCCGATCCGCCACTGCAATTCATCTCAAATTTCAGTGGTATAAAGAAAACATGACAGAACACCCTTGTACCAAATTTAAAGACTCTACCTTTGTTGGTTTTGGAGACATACTCGTTTGCTTGGGGGCTTCCAAAATCCGCACCCATGGACAGATTTTGCCCAGATGCAGCCCCCGTCCTTCCTTTGTAACTATATAAATTTTATTAAGATAGCTTTATTAGTTTTTGAGTTATCGTGCGAACGGACGGATGAACATCATTACCACCAACTTTAGGTGTAGGATATAAAAAGTACTCTTATTATTTCAACATATTATACCCGTATGAACATATGTGCAAGGGTATAATAAATTTGCCATTACGTTTGTGACACCTTAAAGAAGTCGATCTAGATATAGGATCAGAATCGAATTCTGAGTTAGGCATGTACACCCGTCCTTTCGTCCGGACGTAACTCAAAAAATAAAGGAGGTAGGTAGGAGGCTAACATTTTTTTTACGTCACTTTTGCAAAATTGTTAGTTTCGCTATTTAAATCCAGCATTTTCGGCCGCTGGCTACCATACTGATATATTTGACTCATGGAGCAGTGGTTAAGCTGACAGCCTTTCAATCGGAGGGTCTAATAATAATAATAATAATAATAGTAATAATAATAATAATAATAGTAATAATAATAATAGTAATAATAATAATAATAATAGTAATAATAATAATAGTATAATAATAATCTTTGGTTATATCATGCAGGAAATACTATTGCACGTTGTGATCCATTGATGGCCCTAACTCTGTAGTAAATAATAAAAACATTAATAAGTAATACTAATACGAATACTAATAGCAGCTACAGTGACAGTTAGGGTTGCCTTCAATAGTTACTTCATGCAGGAACGTGATATATACTACTGCATGTTGTAACTGTTGTTACGGCTATTGTCACTGTTAGCAAAATAGTAATAATAACAGGCGGATCCATTACTTCCTTACAATCTCACTCCCAATCCAATGTTTTCGCATCCTATTATCCTATCCTTTCCTATCTCTATTCCTTAGTCAATATACTCCGTAAACAGATAGGGATTTCATCCCATTATATTTGCTTAACGGGAAGATGAGTTTAGTCAATAAGAATCTGACACTACCAAAAGGGAATTCTTTGTAGATTGACAGTTGACACAGTCTACTCTACTGCCCTCTACCTCATTTTACTGCGAATTTGAAAAAGGGTTAGTTGTTAGATTAATCCAAGGAATGGTATAATGGTTAACAACGGCCAATCATTTGATAGGTTCAATCGGGGTTCAAACGCCGGCTGGATCATATATGTTAATAAAAAATGATAAAGATTTTTCTTATAAAATATAATTAGTAAAATATATTAAATTAAATAAAAAATAAGTAAATATATCTTATAATGAATATCATATTGTAATACATAAAATATTAATAAAACAATACTGATAACATAATGGCGTAGTCATAAAGAAATATTTACATCTTTCTTGTACGATAGCTACAGCCGAATAATCAACGGCTGAGTAAGATTACTATCGATTACAGAAACTGAAGCTTACTTAGATACGAATAATAAATTACTTAGTCAACTTACTGGTTGCTCTATATTTCTTAAGGGAGTGGGAAGGAGAAAAAAGAAATTTCTTAGATTGTCATTAAAAATTGATGTTCATTTCAAAATGGAAAATTGTTTTTAAAAAATTTCCTTCATTAAGGAGTCCTTAAACCTTGAACAGTTTTAACCGTTAAAATTATTAGTTAACAAAAATTTAACAGTAAATATATATATAAAAGCTTCACTATCTTCACTATTACTTTACATTAAAAGTACAGCATTTTGTTTTTTATACCCTACACATAAAGTATAAAGTATATAGTAGCAAATGAGATTATCTCCAAAACCAATAAAGATATAACCTTTACTTTTGGCAGAATGGTGTTCTTTCATGTATGATTTAGGCCTCTGAAATTTAGGAGAATTTGGTCCATGGGTTTGGATTTGGAAGCTTCCGAACGAGCACCAGAGCAAATGAGATTATCTCCAAAACCAACAAAGATATAACCTTTAAATTTGGCAGGGTGGTGTTCTTTCATGTTTTATTTAAGTCTCTGAAATGTGAGAAGATTTGGTCCATGGCTTCGGGTTTTGGAAACTTCCGAACGAGCCCCAGAGCAAACGAGATTATCTCCAAAACCAATAAAGATAGAACCTTTAAATTTTTTATAATGATGTTTCTTCCAGTTTGATTTATGTCTCTAAAATTTAAGAGGATGTGGTCCATGGGTTTGGATTTTGGAAGCTTCCCAACGAGCCCCAGAGCAAATGAGATTATCTCCAAAAACAACAAATATATAACCTTTAAATTTCGCCGAATGGTGTTTTTTCATGTTTGATTTAAGTCTCTGAAATTTGAGAGGATTTGGCCATGGGTTTAAATTTGAAAGAATTTGAACCGTGGATTCGAATTTTGGAAGCTTCCGAACGAGCCGCAGAGCAAATGAGATTATATCCAATACGAACAAAGGTAGAACCTTTGAATTTGGTACAATGGTGTTCTTTCGTTTTTGATTTATGTCTCTGAAATTTAAGAGGATTTGGTCCATGGGTTTGGTTTTGGAAGCTTCCGAACGAGCCTCAGAGCAAATGATATTATCTCCAAATGCAACAAAGATATAACCTTTAAATTAGGCAGAATGGTGTTCCTTCATGTTTGATTTATGTTTCTGAAATTTGTGAGGATTTGGTCCATGGGTTCAAATCTTGGAAGCTTCCGGACGAGCCCCAGAGCAAACGAGTATATCTCCACAACCAACAAAGATAGAACTTTAATTTTTGTACAAAGGTGTTCTGTTATGTTTCCTTTTCTGTAAAATTGGAAATTGACATTTGAAAGAATTTGAACCATGGGTTCGTATTTTGGAAACTTCCGGACGAGCACAAGAGCAACGAGCATATCTCCAAAACCAACAAAAGTAGAACCTTTAAATTTAATAGAATGGTGTTCTGGCAAGTTTTCTTTATGTTCCTGAGATGGATTCGATGAATTGGAGTGGCAATTCGGGTAGCTGACACAAACATCCCAAGGACTACCAATCTTCGAAAATAATTAAGATAGAAACTTAAAATTTTATACAAGGGTGTCAAGCATATCCCAAGCGGATGCCTCTTTTACGTTCTTGAAATTCGAGTTGAATAAGACAGAAAAGGGAAGAAGTTCAAGCAGCTGCCAAAAACACTTATGGATTTTTAATTTAATTCGAATTATTCAGGTGTAGGGTATTAATAAGTCGGTTGCATCGACTTACTGTTACATTTACTTGTTTTTTTTACAATTTAGTGTGTTAATGTTGATATTAAAACCAAAAATTATTAAAAAGTACTGGTAAAATCTTTGCTATATAATAGAGGAAAAAAAATTCGAAAAGTTGAGGCAATCGTACCTACAAACGAACAAATACAATAACCGAAATATGATTATCAAACATTTTTTTTTACGAATCCTTTGCGAACAACCTATAAAATAAAAATAATTTCTGAATCTCAAACTCGAACCAATTTTGATAAATTTTTCAGATCGATTTAAGAAAATGTTACTGTACATATGTACAGTATTTTTCAAATCGATTTAAGAAAATACTGTAAAACCTATGTACAGTAACATTTTCTTAAATCGATTTTAAAAATTTATCAAAATTGGTTCGAGTTTGAGATTCAGAAAAATCATAGGGAATATAATCATCTCTATAAATTAAAAGTCGTTTATACATACATATGTTTAATTTTTTGTTTTTTATTTTGTTTTGTAAGTTCAGTAGATTTTAGAATATTTTTTTATATATCTTATATATATCAGGAACAACATTTATTTAAATTTTGATTTCTAAAGGATTCAATAAAAGGTTACATAAGTAGTAGGTTATTGTTTTGTCTCGATTTCAACCAAGAAGTATACAACAAACATACTCTAAGAAGTATACATACATAAAACGTACATATATTACAATAATTATTACACCCACATATTTTATGTATGTATATATGTATGTACAAAATTAAGATAGAATAAATTGTTTTATAAAATTTTTTTAGCTTTTTTAAGATAAGTTTCAACTTTTTTTTTTTCAAGAAAGTTATCAATGATAGCGCTTTACATTATACGACGAAGATTTGACTTTCAAAGTTGTTGAAATTTTAAAATAATGAAAATATTAAATTTTTATTTAAAACAAAATAAAAAAAAAAAATTAAAAAAATTTTCAAATTAATGGTTTTTTTATGAAGATATTGTAATGAATGAGGAAAAGTGCAGTAGAATAGACCATGTCAACTCTATGATACTCGTATGAACGTAATATATATGCTGTTTCCATAAACCTTGATCATGTTTTAAAAAATTTCGGGATGTTTTACTTATTTAAGTACCGTGATATATTTATGTAAATTTTGGAGTTCTATGACAGCTACCCGGACCTTTTGCATCAGCACAACCAAATTTTGTAGAAATTATTGCCCTAAAACTTCATAAATTCTTGTAAGATTTCAGATGCCTAGCTACCTGAACCTACTTTTCTAGTCCAACCAAATTTTACAAAAGTTTTCAGCGTGCAACTCGACATATTTTTACAAAATTTCAGATACCTAACCATAGACTCGAAGTTATTTTCATTTAATAAGATAAGTTGTATGGCAACTACCTGAACCTGTTGACCCAGTACAAATAAATTTTACAGAAGTTCTTGCTATAAAGTTTGATCAACTTTTGTAAGATTTGAGACGCCTAGAAGACTGAACCTTCTGGGCTAGAGCAACCAAACTTAAAAAAGTTATTGCTATTAAACTTGATACTTTTTTAGAAAATTTCAGATGTTTACTTTTCTTAAGTAGGAAGGTATGGCGATATAAATTAAGATTATATGAAAAAAGGAGTTACATGGCAGATCCCTGAATCTTCTGTTTTAGACCGACAACAACAAAAGTTGTTGGTATGTAACTCGACATCTTTTTATAGAACTGTAGATATTTAGCTTCAATAGACGCTAAGTTATTTTCATTTAAAAAGTGAAGTTATATCTCAGCTACCCGAACCTGTTACAGCAGCACCAACTGGAACTATTTAGAACTAGGTCGCTATTCACTATTACGAACTAAGGCGTTATCATTCCACTATACCTATGCATTTAAAGAAGAATCTTAACACTAGAATATTAAAATTTTAAAGAGAATTTTGTGGAGGAATGAAATTGTCTGTGCAAAAATTGTGCTTGTAACCGATGCAAAATTTAAATTCCTTTGTTTTTTCTTAAACGTCTCGTTTTCAGATTTATTATTTAAAGATGCATTCGGAAAAACTAGATGAAATATTTTATATGTAATAAAAAAAAACAAACCCATTTTAACTTTCCAACACCTGTTTTTTGATTTATATGTATATGTTCGATAGTGTTATACTAAGTGGTGCACAAACGGTTGAAAATAATAATAATGTTTCTACAGAAAGGTATGAAATAGATATATGTATATATATTAGAAGGATGAAGTAAATTGGTGGAGCTAAAAAGTTTTACCTGTACGTCCCACATGAATTAAAGAAACTTCAAAAAAGGAAACTTTGTAATCCCTTGCATTATCGTCATTCTCACCCTCAAAGATTCCGTTGGTTATCGTCTCTACAAAAAGCAGAACCATGTTTCGCTGGAATTTTTTATATGTAATTTAAAACCTAATCGTTTTTCTTTTGAAATTTTTTTTAAGATTATAAAATCGTAATCTTTCGATTAAGATTAAACAGGCAAACAATGCTTTATAGAAAACGCTTTTGAAAAAAGCAAATTTGAAAATAGTCAAACAAGATTAAGAGATATTTAATAAACAAAACCGCGAATCTACCTCTGCTTAAATTATATAACTTAAGTTGAAAATTTTTGATCACTCTACGTTATTTTTACAGACTTTGTTTTTGTTCGAGTTTCTGCCATAAAAAATATTCACAATATCACCAAAATGTACAATAAAAAAACTTTTTACAATTACAATAATAATTGTCATCATAGAATAAATCATAGAATAAAAAACTAAAGGTAAGTTAATGTATTTTTGTAATATTTTATAAATTTTTACCACATTTTTATGCAACTAACTTTAATTTTCAACACAATTTTTATAACTATAGATAAATACAGTATCAGAGAAAATTATATTGACGAAAGTTAACCACTCATGTTAGAGATTTCAAGAAAGTTAAAAAAAAGTTTAGAAATTTTTTTCGGTGCAAAACAAAAAAAAAACAGAAAGCTCAGTTCAATACCTCAGAAAAAAAACCTATGCTAAAATACGGTTAATTTACCGTAAAGCATCTATAAATTCCTTATCGAAACAAAATTTCTATATATATAGGCCTTAAATTGATTCGACTGGTATGATATGTACATAAATCCCCATCCAAATAAATTTGAATAAAACTGAAAAATCATTAGATTATCAATCAACCTGCTATTAATTGAAATTCTATAACAATTTGATTAGAATAGGTACAATTTTGTGAAAATTTTGTGTTACGAAAAGTATTCATTTTGAATTCATTTTGAAACCTTTAAAGAATGAGAAAATTTAAATACCGATATCGAAATCTGGTTATTGTTAAAACCAAATTAGATTCTTCTTTATTCTGAGATGCATTTGTTTCTGATTTTTTCTCCAGATAATCACAATATAAACTACAACGCAACAATTCAACAACCACAACATACATTTTTTTCTTTTTATTAGAAATTATTTAAATAATTCTCTCCTTCAGTTAAAAATAACTTTATTCTAGATGCCTTAAAAATCTTTTCACTAAATTCGTTATCAAGGCTATTGATGCTTCTACAACAACAACTTCAAGCTTTAAGATAATGTCAATTGTCTGAAAATGCTTCAATAACCTAAAATCTAAGTATAATATTTGTATGGATTCCAGCGCATATTGATATCGAAGGCGTAACATTGAACATTAACTCTTCGGAAAAAGTCAGTGATCCAAATTATGTGAACAGTGAAATCACAGAGAATGAAATCACAATCTAATCAATTGCATCGTATTAAGAAAATTATGATCCACATAAAATAAAAGAAGATCGAATGAATTGATAACCCATGATACGTATTGATATCGTAATGACCATGTCCATTATATCGTACCATGAACCATGACATTTGTAGGCAATTAAACAAGTCAAAACACGATTCCCTAACAAATCTTCTACAGTAGCAGCAGAGAAGAAAATTAAAGCGAAATATTTAACCATATTCTTAGTTACTCTATTCTTACAACTCTTAACCATTTTCTCCTTTAACAACTTTAGTGTCATGAATGGCCATACCTATACTAGCACTAAATTCCAAATTTTACCTATTTTTTCGATAGATTGCAGCGATAATCTGAGAGGAGCTTTTCGAAGAAAAGGTTAGGATAAAAAGTCTGTTTTGAACATTATTGTACGCATTCAGACACAGTTGAAAAAAAAATTTAAAAAAGAACAGAAATAAAAATTTGTTTCTTAGAAAAATATTAGTTGAAAGGATTTTTTTTTTGTTAACCAGAAATTAAAACGAGAAAAAAGGAAAATAAATTCTTCAATTTCTTTTGAGATTGCTCCAAAATTAGTTTTCTTTTTTTTTTTTGCATTTTAAAATGTTTATGTGTTTGTGTCTGTTTGTATTTGCATCTGTATGCTTGTTTTTTTTTTGTTTATATATACAAATTCTAGATTATACGATATGATATTATTTTATTAATTGAAAAGTTTTCTTTTTCGCCTCTGCAAAAAAAAAAAATAAATTGCAATTTAATTCGCAACCAGATACAAAAAAAAAATAACAAAAGAAACATTATCTGAGAAAAATTTTTTTTTTTATTTCAACAGTTTTCATTGTCTATTTAAATAAAAAAAAAAAAAAAATATAGAAATTAAAAGTAAAAAATAAATTATGTTTAAGAAGTATTTTCTTAAGGTTGATTCTTGCATTTTGAAATTTAGAATAGGATACATAATACTGTTTACAATGCAATAATTGCATGTTTTCTAGTTAACCTGTTATTTTCAAGTCGAACATCGTATAAGATATACTAAAAACATGACGAAATAACAAAAATAATAACGTCTACGGTTCTAAAATTCTAAAGATAAACAGATTCAATAGAAATGGATTTTTAATACATCGCTCGATTTTCGAATTGTTAATTTGAATGGGGAGGATTCTAATTAAGGCAAATAGATCATATTTAAACTCATATGATAAAAGCAAACCTAAAGCTAAAAGATGTCGAAACTCAAAAGTAAAAATGTTTCTACTAAACAACTACCGGATTGAAAATACATATATATTAATTATATTTGAAAATTTCACAGAACTTTATTTAAATAACACAAAAAAAAATTCATAATTTTTATAAAAAATTTACATTATTATTAACACAAAAAAAAAAAAAAATTCACCACATTTGTTTTTTTTTTTTTAGTGCATATCATTAAATTTTTTTAATTACATTTTTCCCTTTTTTCTTCGAATATTACTCGTATAATTCATAATTATATAAAAAAAAAAAATTGCCTTTAATAAAATAAAAAAAAAAACAAGGTAGAATGGAAAACTAAAGGTTTTTAAAGATATTTTTTAAATTTTGCAAAAGACAATAAGAGAACAGTTTAGAATACTGGGCATGGTTACCCCAAAATTTTGTATTTTTTTTTTTATAATTTTATATATAATAAAAACTTTCTTACATTATTTTAAGGAAACCCTATATAATTAAGGAAAGCTGGCAACACATGTAAAAATACAATGTTGGAGTTTAAGTTTTAGCGGTTCACTTTAAAAAAAATTTGTACAGGTACCTAATAGTAAATTTAAAATCTTTGGTTCCTAATAGCTCTAAAACAGGGATTGATAACTTGTGATGCTAATTGTGAAAGAAATTTTATTTTCACATAACGGTAACGGAAAATGTCCTATAGTTTGAGTTTAGATTGAGAAAATGTTAGCAGAACTTGAGATATACACATTTAAAAATAAAGTGTTTTCAAATGTTCAGAAACTGTAGCTCCGTTTCGTTTTGTACATCAATTTTTTTAAGAGATCTACCTATCCCTGGTTAAAATTTCATTGTTCTATTTTAAATGTTGTAGAAGAGTTTGGTAAATAGACAGGCGGACGGACAGATTGAAACTATTCGAATTTTTTTTTTTTGGCACATATAAGCTAAAACAAAAAATCGGCTGTCTCCATCACAGAAAAGCATAATACGAAATTTCACAGATTTTTTTATATAATAATTTATATAAAAGCAAAATAACTTCTATTAATTTAACATTTTTACGGATCGCATACATTAATGTATAAGGTCGGAATTGTTTTCACAACAAAAATTTGTACCCGAGATTTTTGCAAATATGTACTACTCCAGTGCGTAGAAGCCTTTCCTTTTTTAGCGAGATGTCTGTGTGTATGTGTGCGTGTATGTGGACACGTGTACAACTTAAACAAACCAGTGCAATTGTTTGAGATTTCATATTTAAGGTTTTGAAGTAAATATCTCGGATTAATAAGCTTTTGGAGCAAATCAGACAAAGCCAGTAGAGTGGTAGTTTACTAGTGCCATTTTTAATTTTTTTTTGCGATTATTTCCTAAAAAGAAAATATTATGAAAAAAATTATTATGAAAAAGTTGTTACACAAGTAAAGAGCAACAACTTTGTTATAGAACATTTTTTGATCCGACAAAACTTAAAGTTTTTTTTAATTTTTTCAGTCAAAATTTTATGCATATGCATATAACACGCCATATGCATTATAGTAACAAGCTTTTTTCTTTTTTTATCTTTTGCATATTTGGAAAATGTCGGCTACAAATTTTTGGTGTGAAAACAATACCTACCTTATACATTAATGTAAGCTATCTGTAAAAATATTGTGTGAATTTTGTGGTTAAAGTGGTCTTCCTACAATTATAATTTATTTGAATACTATAAATTAAAAAAAAAAAACTCTTCATAAACAACGTTTACACTTAAAACAAACAACATTTATGCTTTTTAAATTATTAATGAAATTAATATATACTTAGTCAGCATTTTCTCAACCTACTTTAAATATTTATTCTTTATATTATATGAATAATTATTATTTAAAAAAAAAAATATTATTATTAAAAATGTCATGAACATAAGGGAATATAGGGAACATAGGGAATCAGATACAGGAAATAGCTTCGATATTCTTAATTGAACTTAATTAATTGGAAAACTAACAATGTTTTAATTCTTAAAATTATGGTTTTTATTAGACATTAAATTTTTGAATATTTATTGAAAAAAAATCATAATCAGTAAAATATTGTCGGTGTTCAAGTAAAACTGACTAAATTTTATTTATGCAAATTTGTAATACTTAAGCTCATCAGCTCATCATTCTCAAAATGCTCAAATACAAATCTTTTCATAAAAAAAAAAGAAATTTTTGATAAGACTCGTGTTTAAGCATTTTTGGCTGTAAAGAATATAACGAAGTAGAACTGTTAAGCTAAACATCAAAATCACTTTTGAATTGTGAACACTTTAAAACCGCTTTCCTCTGAAGACCGACGAATATTAAACCTGTAGGCTGTGATACATCTTTAAATTAAAAAGTAAACTTATAACACAAATAAATATTGATGCTATTTATTGAACAATATAAAAAATCTTAATTAAAATTTAAATAATGAAATTTATATAATATATAGAGTGCATATATAATATATAGAGTGAGTACATGGTTAGCAGAAAATATTAGAAAAATATCTTTGAAAACTACACTTAATGGACAGGATACGATATAAGTACTTTAATGGCACCTGATTGAAATTTCGATTTTCAAAATCTTATTATTAAAAAAATCTCGTTTTTCTTATATACAAAAATTAACCTGTATTTTCAAAATATTATAATTACATGTTTCAAATTATCAAAAATTATCTACAGTTCACAAATGTCATGAAAATGAAAAACAAAAACTGAAATGTAAATAAAATTATTTGGTTGATTGGTTGATTGGTTGGTTTACGTGGCTGGTACTGTCAACCGTGACAAGATCACAATTACCGCGTTAGCACCGTTTTGCTATTCCGTGACCACAAGGCTTATGTTTAGGCTATAACGGATTTAATTTCAGATGCATTTTGCAGCATTCAGGAACCTTACCATTTTTGCAGGTTGCTTAGTCGCTAGATCGCTAAGATCGTTAAATTCATGGCTACCCAGAGCTGCTTTTCCGACCCTGGCAAGCGCTGGGCATTTACACATGAAGTGTATAATAGTTTCTTCCTCATTCCGTTCACCACAACTGCGGCATGATGTATTGAATAGAATACCTAATCTGGCCGCATGTTCACCAATTGGCCAGTGTCCCGTGAACACACCTATTTCTCTGGCTAAAATTATTTAATAATAATAAAAAATAATTTAATAATAAAACTTAGTAAATAATTTTGTAGAACTTCTGGAAAAAGCCTGATTTGATTTCCTTTTTCCAAAAGTTTTACAAAAATTATTTTAATCTATTGGGAGCTTATTACAAAATTTCGCCATTTATTTTAAAGGTTAAAAAAATAATTAACATGGCAAACATGTAACAAAATAATAAGATCAGATTTTTTAATTTAGCACTCAAAATCAAGATTTTAATAAATTGTTTAGTGTAAATTTTGGCGGTATCCACTATTTTAAGTGCTTTATTGTAGTATTGATATGTGTGTGTATATATATATAATATGTATTTTCGTTTAGTACAATATTATTACATAAAAAAAAAAATCATCTGGCAATATTATGCGGCGATTCCATTTGGTAACAAAATTACTCTTATTTGAACTTTTCTGTAAAAGTCCATCTATATTGATTCAATATATACTAGAAAATCCCCTGTGCAATTGCACAAATTCTATAGATTCAAAAACATTTACGTTATCATACTGACTCCCTTAATAAACTACCTAAAAATTTCATTTTTACATCAGCACCATTAAAAAAACGTTGAAATCACTTACTTACTTGTAATAGAAAAAAATATAAAACAAATCTAAACACATAAAATTAAAAATGTTAGGTACAGTTTATTAATTTATTCTCGCCGTGTTTTCGTGGCGATAATTTTTGACAGTTTTTTAATTATTGAGAAAAAATGGTCCAAGCTAAAAACACATTCAGGGTAAAAGTTCGTGCCGATATCTCAAAAATTGTTTGAAACACATGTATAAAGTGCACAATAAAAACCGCCGAAAAACCAACCGCTACGACATTTTTTTTTTTGTTACATTTAAAACACTCCCAATAATCGAAATAATTTTAATATTTGTTAAAATTTTACTCTCTATTTTTCTTTAGTTTTAAAAAAAAAATTTTTATTTAGATGAAAAACAGTTTTCGCCGCGAAATTACTTCAATTACCAAAACTACTTTCAAGTCTTTTGCGTTTATTTTTTTTTTGCTTGAAAAAAATTTGCTGAATTTATTTTATTTAAATGTACTTTGGAAGAAGTCTTTGGTATATTTAATAAAAGATTCATGTCTCTGATAAGGTAATTTCATAAATTTTCGGGGTCTTTTTTTTTTGTGACTGTCGTTTTCGATAGCTTTTTAATTTAATGGTCTAATAATAAATTAGTACAAAATTATGAATCTATGTGAGAAAAGGCTTCTAAAATGATATTTTCTATGTTATTTTTTCTTTTTTTTTTTAAGAAAAATATCCATTTCTATAATATTTAGTAAGTTTCTGATTTTTGTTATGAAATATAATTAGCTAAGTCTGCCGAATTTTATATTAATAAAAAAAATTCAAATATTTTATGTTATATCAAAAATTCAGCTTAAAAAATCAAAATTCTAACCTAAATAAACAAAACTACTATAAAGTCTGTTGCGAAGCTTTTACCAGCTTTTATAATAGTGAAAACAAAATCAAGAATTAAATCGACCTATTATTTTTTTCTTATAAATATAAGGCTTACTATAAACTTTGCTCTTTTTTTACTTTCAGGTCTTTTAATTTTATTAAGAGTATTTTTATTTTTTTCAAAACAAAGAATCATTTGCAACCTGCCAACAGAAGAATAATAATTTATTTTTAATTTACCGCTGCGACCAGTTCATAATGGATGTGGCGGTCAAATTTAAAAATTAAAAATTTGCTTTAAATTTTGTGTCGAAAGTACTTTTTAAAAAGTAAACATTTGTGTCTCTGATAAGACTTTTAGTCCAAGATTTGTGTCTCTGATAATAAAATTTTAAATTATTAAATAAATATATAGAAATATCATCATTGCCAGTTTAGTTTACATTCAGTTTGAGTGGTTTATTATAGAAATAAAATATTTTTTTTTTACATGTTGGCAAGGTCTTATCATTATATTGTGTATATTATCAGAAATTCAATCATTAATTTCAGGTATTATATTATCTGATCTGAAAAATAAATCTTATTTTTTTCCATGGCTAACAATATTATTAATGGTCTAATAATAAATTAGTACAAATTTATGCCGAATTTTATATTAATAAAAAAATTTCGAATATTTTATGTTATACCAGTTCTACCGAAAATTTAGCTTAAAAATCTAAATTTCAACCTAAATAAACAAAACTATTTTAAAGTATGTTACGAAGCTTTTACCAGCTTTTATACTAATGAAAACAAAATCAAGAATAAAATCGGCCTATAATTTTTTTCTTATAAATATGAGGTTTACTATAAACTTTGCTCACTCTCACTTTTTCACTTTCAGGCGTTTTAATTTTATAAGAGTAAATATTTTTATTTTTTTTTTCCAAAACAAAGATTGAAAATGCCAACAGAAGATTAATAATTTATTTTTAATTTACCGCTGCGACCAGTTCATAATGGACGTGGCGGTCAAATTTAAAATTTAAAAATTTGCTGAATTTATTTTGATTGAAAATGTGTTTTTTAAGTATGTACTTTTCCTTTTTTGACTGTACTCACTTTTAATGAACTGTTTGTGTAACTGATAATACTTCTAGTGGAAAATTTGGTCTCGGATAATAATATTTACTAAATTTATTTATATTTTTAATTAACGGTTTGTGTCTCTGATAATACTTCTAGTGAAAAATTTGGTCTCTGGTAATAATATTTACTAAATTTATTTATATTTTTAATGAACGGTTTGTGTCTCTTGATAATACTTTGAGTCAAAAATTTGTGTCTCTGGTAATAAAATTTGAAATTATTAAATAAATATACAGAAATATCATCATTGCCAGTCTAGTTTACATTCAGTGTGAGTGTTTTATTATAGATATAAAATATATTTTTTTACATGTTGGCAAGGTCTCGCCAACATCTTGTGTATTATATTATAGATTATTTTATTGTATTTTTTCTTTTACAGAAGAGACTGCAAAAACCATACATTGTTATTACACTACAAATGATGAATTTGTCATCAAGCCAAATTTTGTTTCGTTTTCACTGACGATACGTGGATGGGACAACACTAGAACAATGTCAGTACTTCTAATTTTTTATGTTTCTAATCATTTACCCCTAAACTTTGTATAATTCATCAAATGTTTTTTATTGTAAAACAGTAAAAAAAAAATTATAATTAAAACACAAACTTTCTTCTTTACTACAACAATTTTTAATAAGCACTTGTCATTTTTAAATTCTATGAAGACGAAAGAAAATGAACAGTTTGCAAACGAATAAATAGAAGAAAATTTAACACAATAATTTAATTTTAGAAAGATTTTAAATTCAAAAAAATATTCTCTGGTTAAAACTAAACAAAACTAAATAAAAAAAAGTTTTTTTGAAGATTTAAGTCATTCTAAATAACAAAAAAAAAAAACGGAATTTGGCACAGTAGAAATTATTATTTTAAAGAAAAAACGAGAAGAGAAATAGAAAAAGTAGAAAATTTAAATAAAAACTTTTATATTTATTTTGAATTAAAAATATTCTTAACTTAAATTCTAAAATAACTTTAACTATTGGGCAATCATCAGTTATAGCCTTTAAATTAGGTCAACTAAATAAAATATTGAGTCATATGAATAAAGTATGAGAAAGTTAAGAATAAATTAAGTATTATCCAAAATTTTTACGCAATACTGAGTACTGCTAATTTTATAAATTTAAACTGTTTATGGCGTTAACAGATACTAATTACGTTTACACAGTTTCGTTTTATAAATGAAATATGGAAATTTTTCCAAATGCAACTGTCATGCAAGCTTCCAGACCAGGTCGATTCTGCACTAGTAAAATATTGAAATGCATCGGAGGTAGCTTTTACAATTCCACAAAGAAATCCTTTGAAGTTTATATACTCGCCATAGGCTCCAAATAGTGAAATTATTTTATTTGAAATATTTAAGGAACTAATAATATAATAGCATTTGGAATTTTTTTTAAAGAAAATCGCGCTGCAATTACATTCAGTGCGCCTTTTGACGACGGAAATTGAACCAACTAATTTTTTTTTTTTACTTATTTAATAATTTTAGAAACTGAACTTTACAACTACCAACTATAGCCTAGAACTTAATTGAAATCATAGATCTACGAAACTTTTTAAAAAAATCCAAATGCATCGTGTCTCTACTTCCATTATAGTTTCTAACAAAATGCTTAGCCAAACGCTTATTCATCGTTTTTATACCTGCATTTATGTAGGTTTCAGTGTATAATAAATTTGCCATTAGATTTGTGACAGCTTAGAGGGGGCGAGATAGATTTGGAAAAGTATCGAGATAGATTTTGCACAGGATTGAATTCTGAATCGATTTAACTGTATTGTCTTCCAGTCATCTGCCCTTCCGGGCAATAATTTAAAATGTAATGAAACTAGGATTCTAAATTTTTTACCATTTCATTTTTATAAAATTGTTAGTTTCGCCATTAAAATTGATCCATTTCAACCGGCGAGTTCAAATAAGTGCCATACAACTTCTTTTTTTCATATGAAAATAACTCAGTGTATTTTGAAGATAAGTACCTAAAATTTTGTAAAAAAAAACGATCAAGTTTTATGGTAATAATTTCTGCGAAATTTGTTTCTTTCGAGACAACTGGTTCGTGTAGCTGTCATACAACTTCAAAATTTACATAAATATACTTCGGTGTACTTAATTAATTCAAATATTTCAAGTTTTGTAAAAGATGATTAAATTTTATGATATAAAAACATAACTTATATTCGTGCAGTGCAGGTATCCTAAATTTGAATTTGAATTCTACTATACACTCTTCTTCATTTTCATGAAAAATTGTTGAAATTTCACTTTGCTATCAGGAGCTGGTATCTATTCTTACTTCATTCATAGAAGCTAATCTGCTAGTTTAAGTTATATTTAAACAAAATATAAAAGATTCATCCTAAAATGATGAACACTGTAGTCGTTTTAATAACTCTTACTTCTCTCAACATTCTATGCAATGAAAGTTGCCCAAATGAATTAAATGTATTAATGCCTCCAGGCAAAAGTGCTCACAAAGAGACTGAATATTCCTAGGTGGTTTAAAACTGTTTACAGAAACTGATTTGTAATCAGTGTGGAAAAATTTGGAACATTCTTCTATTAAATGTATTCCGCCCTGTTGGCTATACTCCATTTTACAATTTGAACTTATTCTTTATAAAAACAAGGTAGAATGTAAACCAATGGTTTTTAAAAGCGCACATTTCCAAAACTCAATACAAACTGTTTAGAAGTGTGACTTGGACAAAAATTTGAAAATTTCATGTAATAAGAAAAAATGTGAAAATAGGACATATTTGAAATTTTGAGGGGCTATAAGTCCGTCCGGAGTCCTATATAACTAAGAAAAGCCGTTAACACACGTAAAAATATATTATTAAACCTTTAATTTTCATGTCTTGCCGAAGAAAAATGTTTACAGGTGTCTAAAAATAGCAAATTTTCATTTTTTCAGGCGTAATAACTCTTAAAGAGGGGGTGCTACAAAAAAATTTTCTGAGGAAACTTATACTAATTCTAAAAGTTCTTTCTTGTCTCAAAATTTCAGGTTCCTATCTAAAGGGGTGCCGGAGTTATGAAAAAAGAAATTTTATGCAAAATGTGGTTTTCACATAACGGTAAATTTAAATAGTAAATTACAAACTATTACATAATTTTGATATTTTTTTATATAGATAATAAAATTTTCGATCTTCTGGCGGTTTTAGATTGCAAAATTATTATGCAGAGCCCGAGATATATACATCTGAAAATTGGACTTTTTCGCAATTTTGAAGAGCTGCAACTTTGGAACCCTCTACAATTAAAATAAACCTTTAACACACATAAAAATATATTATTGTAGCTTTAATTTTTATATCTTGCAGAAGTAAAATGTGTACAGGTTCCTAAGTTACAGGTGTTTAAAAATAGCAAATTTTCAATTTTTAAGCCCTAATAGCTCATAAACAGGGGGTGGTCCAAAAAAATTTTCTGAGCAAACTTATACTAATTCTAAAAGTTCTTTCTTGCCTCAAAATTTCAAGCTTCTATCTAGAAGCGTGCCGGAGTTATGAAAGTAGAAAAATCATGCAAAATTTGGTTTTCACATAACGGTAAATTTAAATACTAAATTTAAAAAAATTGTATAATTTTGATATTAATTTATAAAGATAAAAGAAATACCTGTCGAATGACGTTTTCAGATTGAAAAAATCTTAAGCAGAACATAAGATATATACATTTAAAAATAGGGCTTTTTCAAAGTTTGAGGGGCTGTAGCTCCGTAATGGGGGGGGCTACATGAAAAAGTTGTTCCACAAAATTATTTTTTTTATGAGACCTACCTATGGTTAAAATTTTTTTTCTCTATCTTTAACGGTGTAGAAGTTTTGTAAACAGACGGACGGACGGACGGACAGAGTGAAACTAATAAGCACATTTTTTCAAAATTTTTTTGGAAATGTGCTAAAAAATCTTTTCAAGTTCATATAAAATTTACTTTCCAATTCGCCTCTTTTATTTTATTTTCCTACCTCATTTTCATTTTCCCAATTTAGTCAAACTTAGACATCAACAATGTGCCAAAAATTCTAATTTTTTAATTTACATATTATAGGGCTATAAAATAAATTTAATGCACAATCGGATTTAAAACTAATATTATACCATCAAGTATTTTGGGAAAAATTATTTTATTCAACTGTGAAAAAAAACTTTTCGTGGCAGATATTGGAAACTATTTTTTGTGTTCTTAAACTTTTTAATTTATTTTAAATTCTTTATGATCATTGGGAATCATACATTTATTTAATTTATTTAATAAATCCCATTTTTCTGTGGTAATTAATGTTTATATTCAAAATTAAATTTTAAATTTAAAATTATTTTTTATACAAAATTCAAGGAAAACTTCATACAATTTCAATTAGAGAAATTCCGAAATTAAATTGTCCGTTTATAAAAATAATTTTTTTATTTTTATCTTAAATGTTCTTGCATAATATCCTTAAGCAAAAGAACAACCAAAATATGTTTTTTTTTTTTTTTGTATTTATTTTCTTCTTATTTTAATTTTTAGAATGTGGAAAACAATTCAAGACCATTTTAAATATTTTCTTTTGATAACAACAATATTCTAGGAACACAATCACATTTATGTTGATTAGATATAGACTGAAATGTTTTATGCACTTAAATATTCACCTTATACAGCATCTAATAATTTTAGAAATTTTATTAACAGTACCGAGGAATTTTGTGTTGATTGTAAGGATAGAATTAAAGTTTAGAATTAAAATTTAAAAAAAATTAATGAGTGAATTTTTTTCTATTATCTTTAGTTTTAAAAAAAAAATTTATGTTTCCAAAAGATGATCTATTTCTGACATAATTTTTGTGTTAGATTCTTAAAAGATTCAAAGACAATTTCAAATCTACAATTACAATTAATTTTTACATTTTTATATCTTGTAGAATTTTTAAATCATGTATTCGTATTACCTTCGAAATTATAGATATTTAAATGTAGAGTCGCGTACGGTATATTTGGCAACTTTCATTCGATTAAATTCGTAAAAAAAAAAACTTAAAAAAAAAGTTTTTGCAGAATGGACACTTTACTGTTTTAGATTTAGCAACTGTTATTTATGTAGACGCTCACCCCTAAGGGAATTGAAAATAATAACAATTATTTCAAGAATTTTTCACTAATTATTTTCACTAATTTATTTTAAGCTGAATTTTTTTTCCAAAAATTAATTTTACGTTTGCAGCCGTTGAGAGAGATAATGAAATTTTACAGAAGATAATTACAAAGTTGAAAATTAAAATTGTTAATTGTTAAAAACTGCAAAATGTCCACTTATAAAAGTTGTTAAGAGTCCAAGTTGCACTAAATGTCCAACTGCCAAATGTCCCAGTTGCCAAATATCCAAGTTGCCAAGTGTCCAAGTTATCAAGTATCCAAGTTGCCAAGTGCCCAACTTGCCAAGGATCCAATTTGCCAAGTGTCCAACTTGTCAATTGTCTAAGTTGCCAATTATTCAAGTTGAAGTTGCCAAGTCCAACTTGCCAAGTGTCCAAGTTCCTAAGTGTCCATGTTGCCAAGTGTCCAATTTGCCAAGCGTCTAGTTGTTAAAGTTGAAAAATGTTCTTTTACTAATGGTCCATTTTGCTAAATGTCTTTTTGTTAAATATGTTTTTTTTTCGAAATGTTTTTTTTTGCGAAACGTCCAGTTGTCAAGTGAAAATTTCAAATAATCAATTCCCCGTAGAATCACATATATAAATATCCTTGAAAAATGTTAAATAAAATAATTTTTTCCTTTTGTATTGTTAATATGGTTATTTAAAAATTCTTCTTGCAAATACACGAACTAAAATGAAATTAGAATGTACATATATATTATATTCTACTTAAAAATGAATGTAGAAATCCTTGAATGTGTGAATGAAACACTTGAAAGAACCGTCTTTAAGGAAACTATACAAAAAAAACTTTACTAATTCAAAAAGAAAAAAAAAATTTTTTTTTTTCGTTTTTTCATTTATAGTTTTAAGAATGTTGTGGTTTATTTTCTTAGATATAGCATTTTAGTTTTTAGTGCAAGAAATTAAAACAAAATAATTTCACATAAAATGGGCTGTAAAATAAAAATATTATCGTTATAAATTGGACATTTAATATTTAAAAACCAAACACTTGGAAGAAAAGATTTAATTAAATTATTACACTTGTTATAAAATAAAAAAAATATGTTTTGAAAACAATAATTAAATTATAACCACATAATTATTATTTTCTTTCAGTTGAAAATTTTTAAATTGATTTATTTAACGCTGTTACAGATTTACTGTATACAAATTATCTAAAAATCTTCTACAGTTTAATATGTAAAAAAAAAAACTTTTTCTACAAGTTCGTTTTAAAAAGTTTCTACTATACACTGTCAAACAAAATACTGTCACATCACTGAACCATCACTGAACACTAAAAATGTATACTACATTTCAGAGTGTACAATTTGTGTCCTTTCAAAACTTTTTTTAATCGTTTCGTACCTTGTTTTAAGACAAGGACTTTAACTTGCCGAAAATTATTTGTAAAATTTTTATTCTTAGATGTCGCCACGAGGAATTAGTACTTGATGTCGCCAGTAGAATTTAAATCCCATTTATATATTTTTTTGTTTTAATACATATCTTTTGAAATTTAATTGAACAGAGGGCCGGGAAGTGAAGTTTTTAAAAACGATTTATATATTCTTAAATAATATAAATTATATTATATTACTCAAGTACCCCCAAGGTAATCATCTTTTTGCGCTTCTATTTATTATTTCGATAGATGATGTTACTATAATATTAAACAATAATAATATTAATTAATAATAAATTAATAATTTACGCTGATGATATGAACTATTAAATCTTTACACGATATTACTTGGAAAACGCGCCGGTCAAAAAAGATTATTCGCCTTCACTCTATGTCGGTATGATTGAAAACGCGTGATTAAATTTTAATTCAAAATTAAATGACAGTTGTCAATTTTTCGTATAATATAAACGTCAAGTAGCTATAAAGTAGGTAAACAAAATTAATTTTTTTATAAAATTTAAAATTTTAGAAACTTTTAGAATAATTAAATTTTAGATTAAAAAAAAAAAAATCCAACAATCAAATTTAAAAAATAAAAATAAAGAGGAGGAAGAGTTCACTAGAGTAGACTGTGTCTAATATCTGCAAAACTTGGTTGCAATCGTAACTTTGGTTGTGCTAGTGCAACAGGTTCGAGTAGCTTACATACAACTTCTCTTTTTAAATGAAAATAACTCTGTGTCTATTCAAGCTAGGTATCTGAAATTTAGTGAAGATGTGTCGAGTTACATGCCAACAATTTTTGCAAAATTTTGTTGGCCTAGAACAGTCAATTCAGACTTCTTGCACCTCTTGATACATAATGAAGCTAGGTGCTTGAATTTTTACAAAGGATGATCAAGTTTAATGGCAACAACTTCTATAAAATTTGATTGGGCAGTAGGTTCAGGCGCCTTGCACCTTTTGGAACTTTATGAAGCTAAGCGTCTGAAATCTTACAAAAGATAATCAAGTTTTACGGCAATAACTTCTGTAAAATTTGATTGATTGTGCTGGTGCAATAGATTCGGATAGCTGTCATACAACTTCACAATTTACATAAATATATCTTGATAAATAACGTCGGTACTAAAAGATCTGACACTTTTTAAAAGATGATCAAGTTTTATAGAAACAGGATATATAACGTTCATACGGGTTACCCAGAGTTGACACAGTTTACTCTACTGCACTCGTTTTTTTTTTTGGAATTAAATTTATTTTTGTTTAATTTAATATATGTTTTGAAAATAAACAGTAATTTATTTTGAAATAACAAATTTGTTTGGAAAATGACAGATAAATAAACTACTCTGTTAATATATTTTCATTTTGAAGTTTTCGAGGTTTGAAGTAGCATTTTTACTCGCAAATTTCGAGTTAAGTAAACAAAATATTTCGATTGACTTCAGCCGACTTCCATTCAATCCGTGTTTACATAAACGGTGTAAATGTCAATGTTTGTGTAAAACATGAATTAATAAATAAATTAAAAAAATTTATTTTGAGCACGACCAAAAAAAAAAGGGTATCATTACATTGATCAGCCGGATTTAAAAAAAAAACTCTAAAATACTAATTTCAGCTTTGTAAACTTTAATTCACTTTTAAGTTTTAATTATTTATATTTAAAATATTGTTATACTGAGTGAATGTAATTAATACAAAATGATTGAATATTATTAATAACATATATTGTATAGCGACAAATTGAAATATTTACCAACTTAATTGAATTGAATTTACAAAAGTAGAAAATTGTCTGCTTTTTTATCAAAATTAAAAAGTAGAGCCCATTTTACGGCTATATATGCGATTGATGATTTGATTTGAGGCAGAAAAAAAGAGGTAAATTGAATTAAATTGAATTAAATTTGAATAAAATTAAAAAATGTTTATTTAAAAATTAAAAAATATTCATAGAAAATATTTTAAAACTTCAATATAGTTCACCAAATTCATTTACAAAATTTTAAAGTAGTCTGCAAAAAAAAATTTATATCAAATTTAAGAAAAACTTACCACTGGCAATATTGTTCGATTTTCAGTTGCGCCACAAACAAGATTTAATTGAATTAAAATATCATTTGAATCTAAAAATTACAAAAGAAAATATAATTAATAGATTTATTAATGAAAATACGTATACTAAATTTTAAATTAATAGACACTATTTAAATTTCGAAATAAACCTGAATAAATTAGTATAATACATATAAGATTAGCTATAAAGTTTTTATATATTCTAAGCACTCAACACATTCACATTTTAAAAATATTCTCAAACATTTCAAAATTAATGATTAATAATTAAAAATAGATCTATAGATAATTATTTTTGTTGCAATAATCAACGTATTGAACATAGACGTTCCATTGAGTCAAATCAATAAAACTGTAAGCTTGACCTAAAAAACCACTTTTCCAAATAAATTCTACAATTTAATTCGTAGTTTTTGTTTCAAAATATGAGATTAGAGTTCAACAAACTCAATTTAATACATTCTACCCATAAATTCGTATTCGTATACCCATACTTTCTGTCTAAAAAAACTCAGCGCATTTTACCAGAAGTAAATATACCGAATATTCTGGACAAGAAGAATACTGAACCAGGAATTATGGGTACTATCCATAATTTTCTTAAAATATTCTTAAAAATCACATTTCAAATAACTGTAATTAACTGTAAAATATAAAAAAATTGGCTCAACAGATATATTTGTTAATCAAGAGGGTTGAATTAACATCAAAAGATATGAGGGCTTTAATTAGTACTGTTAAAAATAATAGAAGCAGGAGGGTTCGGAACTTATCCGATACATGGTCAGATAAAATTGGGAAAAGAATATAATGTGAATGAACCAGAGAAAAACTTTAGCAGCTTAAATATTCATTCTAAAAGGTATACACAAAAAAAAACTAAAATGTAACAAATATCAATTACCGCAATATTTAAACACATCCAAATTTCCAAGCCAAAGAAAAACCACAACTAACCCCGTTTTTCAAAAGAAAAAACGATTTTTATAAACTAAACAAAAAAGAAATTGAATACAAAGGTACTGGAACACCGTCATATTTAACGATGTGTCTAAATTTGATATGTGTATAAGACATAGATGATAGGTGAATCTTGTTGATTCAATATACGAAAAAGAATCAGGCAGTATTAACCAATAGTTTTCATCGGTTATTTGTGGTCACCTAATATTATTTAATTTTGAAATGTTATTTTGTTATTTTAAGAGAATTAAATAATTTTATGTTTATTCAATGTAGCTTAGGTACAGAACTTAAACAAAAAAATTAATTAAATATTAATAGATTGAATGTTTGAAATTTTAGTTTAAAAATAAACAAATTTTGAATAAAAAACAAAAAGAAATAGTAATGCACATTTTGCATTCTTTCAAAACAAAAAAGTTACCTTTAGATATATTTCTTAGTGAATCAGCCGGAGTTGGCAAAAGCACTGTTATAAATTGTATAAAAGTGCTCTGATGTATTGTATAACTCTTACTACGTGTTTACGATTCGAACCCACGCTCCCTCTGTATTTACAGAGTATTTTCTACGTTCTTACCCACTAGGCCACCGAGGCCCCCACCATCAGAAATGATTTAATTAATTTGGAATTATTAATTATTGATGTAATTTCGATGATAGGTAGTAGACTATTGTATACTACCATTAATGAATTATTTAGTGATGTCTCAGTACTCTTAGTTGATGATTTAAATCAACTATCAGCTTTATGGGGTATGAATTAATAATTAGTTAGGGCTCGTATAACTCCAAATAATAGATCTAACCCATAATATATTAACTATATAAAACTGTAATGAAAGATATTTGTAAAATATTTTATAGAAAATTAACAATATGTATATCATTTTTAAGTTCATAAATTGATTAAGACTTAACTAAAATGTTCAATAAACATTTAGAAACAAGACAGAATACAAAGCTAAAGTGTTTTAAAGGCATACATTTTCCAAATAAATCAGTTTACAAAACTATCATTTCAGAATTTTATATGTAAGACAAAATTGTAGCAAATCAGGAAACACTTTCTTTAATTTTAAGGAAAATATAATTAAGAAAACCATTAACACATGTGAAATTATAATGTTGAAACTTTAATTTTTGAGTTTCATTTTGAAAAACTTTGTGCAGATGTTTAAGTTATAAGTGCCTTAAAAGCATACGTTGTGTTATAAAAGAAACAAAGTCCAGCAAAATTTTGCCTTCCATAACGGTAAATATAAATACAACATTTCAAGAAACTGAATAATTTTGATATACACGTATTTGATATACATAACACTTTTTCAAACTTTGACGAACTCTATAGCTCCGTAATGGGTATATGGCTACATAAAAGAAGTTCTACAAAATTATTTTTTTTAGATTTAATTGTTTTATCTTAAACTGTGTATAGATGTTTGTAAACAGACGGGCAGACAGAGTTAAACTAATAACCTAATATTTCAAATTTTTTTGTGCGAAAAATGAAAACTTGCAAATTTTAAATAAGCCAAACTACATACAACGGAGATATAAAACCTTTAAAACTTTTTAATCCTAAAAATTTTAAAATTCCTTTAAATAATTTTTTCTATTCTGAAACTTTAAAAAATGCACAAAAAAATTCCCAAATATTATTTAATAAAAATTTTCAATTGAAATTCAGTTAATAAACCACTTAAAAAAAGATTTAAAAACATTTAATAAAAGCTCTGAATAAAAACAAATAATTTACCCATTTAGTCCATTGCAATAAATTTTATTACATCCAAATATTCATATGCACAAAATCATAATGCAAACAAAACAAAAACACAGATGAATTTTTTAAAAAAATTACAAAAATAAAATACAAAGATTGCAGACTTAAATGGCATAATGTGTACAATACATGTTAACCGAACCATTGATGTGTTCTATACAAATTTGTCCTATTCATCAAAATTTAAGCAAAAAAAAAAATTGTAACTATTCGGATTTCAAAACCAATCAGTTTCTTTTCAACCTGAACATATAAATGGCTGACTGATTTTCGTTCGATTTCCTTCTAATGCATGCAATCCGTTTTTTTTTTTAATCCTTTTTAAATTTAAATCCTTAATAAAAATATAAAGTTTTTTATTTACGTAACACTATATAACAGTGAAAAATACAGAAAAATAAGAATAATACATAAAGGCTAAAATAGAAGAAATCGAAATAAAATTTCTTTGAGTTGAATACTAAAAAAAAATAGTAGTAAATAAAGTTTAGTATATTAACTTATAGTTAATAATAGTCCCACTCCCTTTCCAGAACATTTTTTGCTTGCTTCGATTTCCCCTATTTCCACCTTTCTTAATGACCTTCAACTTTTGGATATCCTGTATACATATTTTTCATTTAAAAATTAAAGGCTACTTCAGACTATGTGCATTAAAATATTGTCATTTGACTTTTTGAAATGTATTGCTTATATTAAACATACCAGATCAGATAAAGTCAATTGGATATCGTCAAAAACCTATTTTGTGTTCACTGTTTTGCATTCTCATTTCTATTTCATTATTTTTGTACACATATTTTCTCTGTAGTTAAAAATGTAAAATGAAATTATTTTAAATATTTTGCCAAAAAAAAAAGATTTTAAATATATATATTATAATCTGTATAAATTAAATAATAAAATTAAATATTTATATTTTTTTCTTTTCACTCTGTCCTTGAATATTTTTCGAAACTATCGGTAAGAATATTAAATTTTACACTCTTTTTTACATTTACACTACATGATTCCTTTTGTATTGTGGAATTTGTACAATACACATTCCAATATCCAAAAACATATGATAATAAACATAGTGTGACCGTTAATGATTTTTCTCCACACATAATATAAATTTTTTAATTCAGTTTTTCTTTTTTTTACTTTTTCGGTAAAAAAAGAAGAATGATTAAGCAAAATATTTTGAAGACCAGTAGTTTATTACTACTGTTATAAACGCAGCAAATAAAAAAAAAAGTATGCTTTTTAATTTTCTAACAACGTTTTCTAAATAATATAACAAATCGTCTCAATTAGGTTCTAAAAAATATATCAGTCCAATACTGCAATCCTATACTTAAGCTTAAATGAATTTAGAATCAAATGAATATAATACAGTTAGAGAACTTTAATTTTTTAATACTAAAATTTTCCAAAACTTCTAAGAATTAATATGAAAATCATAGTAATTACATATATAAATATTAGATCATAATTTAAACTGTATGATATACTCGTAATATAAACTATGCATATAAGATATAAGAAAAGTAAAGCATCACTATAATCTTGACAAATCTGCAAAAAAAAAAACAATTTAATTTAAAGTACTCTTATAAAATCATATTCGAAAGGATAATAGATGGCGCACAAATAAAAATATTTATTTCGTTTAAAATAGGCTTGTACACACAATAGCCACAATTGTCACGAATTAACAGCTTAAGAAAATGATTGATTCCAAAAACTGAAGCTAAGACAAATATGAATAATAAATGACTTAGTAGATACCATTGTATGCTCATTATAGCTGTGAAAAGGACAAAAAACAATTTTACAATGAACTTCTATGTAATTCTTATCCAACGTTTAAGTTTAGCTATAACCAAATATATGAAATTTCTAAAATTATTAAATAATCAACAAAATTCTATTGAAATTATTCATTTTATTAATTTATGGAATTATAATTGAATTTAAAAAAAAAACGTTCTATTCTCATATTGAAAATCCATATTAAAAAAACAAAAGACTAGACTAGACTAACAGACAAATCTCCAAGTCAAAACAAATCTAAAAATTAATTAGATATTATTTATAAAAATCGAAAAGTCTCAAAATTGAAATACCACATTTAACGTGTAATTGCAATAATTCATCTGATCTACATTTACCTATTCATAAAATACACGAATGCATATAATTGCCGCACTAATTTCATATTAGTTTCATATATAAAAGCAATAACAAAATCTTTTAAAAATGAATCTTAACATATTAGAACGACCCATACATACCTACATTTTTTTTTTATTTACATATACAAACTATTCTTTAAGGTCTATGAACATTTTACTTATATATTTAATGATATATAACTTATGTATGAATAATATGATATGAAAACGTCCACTAAAATATTTTATATAAACAAAAGAAAAAACAAAAAAAAAAAAAAAATAGAAAATTCTTGATAAGGACGATAATTGCACTGATGAATGATTTATAGATACCCACGTTTCTATTTCTAACCATACACGAATTTGTATTGATATACAACAAATATGCACATACATATATATATTTATATATACATATACATTCAATTTTCCACAGGCTCAAACACTTGAAAAGAACATATACATTGATACTCATATATACATACATACAGTGTTGGCCATAACATACGCAACTTTTTTTCATATAATACAAATTTTTATTTAAAATTTAGAAATTGCACTACAATTGTTTTTCTTTTTACCTTTTTAAATGGATTAAACTTAAAAATGAAAAATATTTCTCCAAATATAGTATTTAACAGGTATAAAATAAAATATTTTATTTATTTAAAATGTATTGGCGGAAATCGAATGGACAAAACATATGCAACTTCGTTTCTTTTCTAATTTTTTTTTAATTTATAGTTTTTTTGTTCAATATTTTGTGGCATAACCGCTATTTTTTATTACACTAGCGCATCTTCGTGGCATCGACTCTATTAAATTGTTTACTATTGATTCGGGAATGCCTTCCCAAGCAGTTTGCAGTTGAGTGAATAGATCTTCTGCATTTCTGCAGTTATTTCTTTCTATTCGTCTGTTTACTATTTCCTATAGATTTTCAATTGGGTTTAAATCAGGGGATTGTGCTGGCCATTTCATCACTTCAATCCTATTTTCTTCAAACCATCTTTTTATATTATTTGCTGTATGTTTAGGATCGTTATCATGTTGAAATATCCACCTCAGAGACATTTCATCTTCAGCATATGGCAACATAACATGTTCCATAATATCCTTATATTGAAATCTATCCATTATACCGTCTATTTTATGAATCGGCCCAATACCTTGTTCAGAGAAGCACCCCCACATCATTATGCTGCCTAATCCATGCTTATAAGTCGTTTTGCAGAAACGTGGATTGAACCTCTCACTTGGAGGTCGACGTACAGTTTTCATACCATCAGATCCTTTCAAATTAAATTTTGATTCATCTGAAAACAGAACCGTCTTCCATTTTACAACTGTCCAATTAATTTTTTCTTGTGCAAACTCCAATCTAGCTCTTCTATTTCGCTCTGAAATGAAAGGTTTCTTTGCAGCTCTAAAAGATTTACATCCACCTTCAACTGCTAGTCTGCGAATTGTCCTACAGCTTATTTCTAAATTTAATTCATTTTGAAATTTACTGGATGATTTGAAAGGATCATGTTTTATCTTCCGGATTATCATTCGATCTTCTCTTCTGGTTGTACTACGTGGCCTTCTCTCACAGTGTATAGTTTCTGTAGAATCGGTGCGATTAAATTTATTAATAATTCTACTTATAGTAGATTTATTAATATCATATTTTATAGCCAAAACGCTTTGTTTAACACCACTCATATACTCTCGAACAATTTTTAATTTAAATTGTGAAGAATACGTTTTTCTCGCCATATTGAATTAAAAGAATTTTGTTTTATTTTTGGAATTAAAATATTGCAAGAACTTTACTCTAATAACTTTAAAAGATAATTAAATACTTTATTTTGTAAAATTAAATAGATGATAATAATGCATTCATGCGTAAAAATTAATATAACGGTCAATGCAGTAATATTTTTAATAAATTTTAATTAAAGTACAGTGTGATAGAAAAAGTTGCATATGTTTTGTCCAATCGATTTTTGCCAATACATTTTAATAAATAAAATATTTTATTTTATACCTGTTAAATACTATATTTAGAGAAATATTTTTCATTTTTAAGTTTAATCCATTTAAAAAGGTAAAAAGAAAAACAATTGTAGTGCAATTTCTAAATTTTAAATAAAAATTTGTATTATATGAAAAAAAGTTGCGTATGTTATGGCCAACACTGTACATACATACATATGGATATTGAGATTGAAAATGTAGATGACTAAACATCAATTTGAAGCACTTTGAATCATTCAATTGTAACAGAAATAATCATACAATTTTTAAAATAAAATAAAATAAAACATTTTTTTTTTTTTTTTTCATTTAAAATTTTTACCTTTCGTTTTTATTTCTATACACCCTTTTCCCCACTTAACATTTCACAGAGTAAAACAAAAAAAAAAAAAAAATTAAAATAAAAAACAAAATTAAATTTATATACATACTAAAAAAAAAACAAAACCAAAGCAAGGATATTGCTCTAAGCTTCTACTCATATATAACTAATAAAACATTAATTGGAAATTTAAACAGGAAATTTATTTCATCGTTTTTTCACATATATACACATAGTACACACATTAAATGACCAGCAACTGCTTCTGAAATAGTTTTGTATACTTATGAAAGATTTAAAAAAAAAAACGCAATTTTAACTTTCTGTTATATGTTTTATTGTTCTGTTAAATTTTTTAGAGGGGCCTCGATGGGCTAGCCTAGTGGATAAGAGCGTATATACGCTGAAGACACCGAGAAAGTGTGGGTTCAAATCCCACACACGTCGTAAGAGTTATTCCTCCTTACGACATTTACAGACACGCGTGAACAGAAAAGGCTGAGTAATTTCGTGTCAATTTTTTATGTGGCAGAGAAATTCATTAAAAAACAAAAAATTTTTAGTTTTAGAATTTGTTTGATTATCGAATACTGGTAAGCATGACAAATTTACCTTCTAGTAAATTAATTTTTTTTTTTTTTTAATTTTACAACTAACTTTTCGCTAACTGATCGCTAATAACAACACAGTCACAGCCAACGCAGAGTCTAAGTATAAGTATAATTATCTATCATTTCTACATTATCAAAGTTTACCTTTTTTTTTTTTTCTTATACTTATAAAAGTTTTCTGTTCCCCTTTTCTAATGAACCGACTGATTTAAATTGATAATATATAGTCAGATTATAAGTAAACTATTGGCAGTTGGTAAAAACGAATTATAAAAACCTTTATTTAGTTTTTGTTACCTTATAGCCTAGAATATCAAGTGGTATAAAAGGTATTGACATAAATACCTTAGAAAAATATCTTCAATATATCAGAAATGAAATAACATATTATATAGTTGATGACATAACAGTATTTTTTTGGCCAATCCATCCGGAATCAAATGAATTTTATTTTATACGGATTAGGAAAAGAATTTTAAATTAAATATTTATTTTTATACAAGTCTATCTTCCAAAGTATAATGGTTATTGGTTGGGATGTTTGTATTTATGTACAAAAGAATGATAATTTCACCGCGTACCAATAAAATAAAATATAATCTTAAAATTATTGTTAGACAGATCATTCTTTTTCGTATTGTATTCAATTCGCGTTAGTGAGTTATAGGTTTATAGTATTACGAAATATGTTTGTAATTATCGTTACGTATTTAACGATATTTAAATTTATCGTTATCGTTTTTTTTTTTTTAATTTTCTAATTTTTTTAAATAACTATACTATAAAGTTAATAAATAAAAATAAAACAAAAAAAAAATATTTTAATTTACGTTCTACGATTTGAATATTGAATTTTTTTTTTTTAAACATTATTTGTTTTTTAGAACATTTTTCAATAATTTTGAAAAATCTTTTTATTAGTTTAACTTTGTTTGTTTGTTATTCCGATTGTTAGCAGAAAATCACGCAGTTTAATAAGGAGCAACAGAATTTAAAACATGGGGTAGCGTTTATAAAAAAAAAATTAATTTTGTATGAAACAACTGTTTTCTGTTAGCCCACCCTATTACAAAATAATAGCATTTTAAAGTTAAAAATAGCGTTATTTTCAAATATATGTATACTTCAAGTTCTGATTGAACATTTTTATACCCATATGAACTATGTTCAAGGGTATAATAAATTTGCCATTACGTTTGTGATACCTTAAAGGAGTCGAGCTAGATATAGTGTCAAAGGTATGGATCGGCTCAGAATCGAATTCTGAGTCGATTAAGCCATGTACGTCCGTCCGTCCGCACGATAACTCAAAAAATAAAGGAGCTAGGAAACTGAAATTTTTTTTGCGTCACTTTTACAAAATTTTTAGTTTTGCTATTTAACTTCAGCATTTTCGGCCGCCGGGTTCGAGTAGCTGCCATACAACTTCTTTCTTTAAATGGAAATAACCCAGTGTCTATTCAATCTAGGTATCTGAAATTTTGCAAATGATGATCCAGTTTTATGGTAACAACTTCTGTAAAATTTGGTTATGATGATATGGCAGGTTCGGAAAGTTGCCATGCAATTTGTCTTTTTAAATGAAAATAACTCAGTGTCTATTGAAGCTAGCTATCTTAAATTTAGTGAAAAAGTGTCGAGTTGCATGCCAAAAACTTTTGTAAAACTTGATTGGTCTAAGGCAGCCGGTTCAGGTTTCTTGCATTTCTTGGAACTTAATGAAGCTAGGCGCAATAGATTCGAGTAGCTGTCATACAACTCCACAATTTACATAAATATATCTCTGCAGTTCGGTACTAAAACATCTGAATGTTTTTAAAAGATGATCAAGTTTTATAGAAACAGGATATATTACGTTCATACGGGTATCCCAGAGTTGACACAGTCTACTCTACTGCACTCTTCCTCGTTTTAATCTAAAACCGTCAAAAGACGAAAAATGTATAGGTATATTTTAGTTGCATTATGATATTTAAATATACCGTTATGTCAAAACGAAATTTTGCAAAATTGAGTTTTTTTTAAAGCACTTTAAATCAAAAAATAACAATTGGCTATTTTTAAATATCTGCAACTTGGATACCTATTTAAATTTATTCTTAAAATTCTCTTAAAATTGATTCTTAAAAGGATTCTCTTAAAATTGACGAAAGTTTTTCTTGATTTGTCAAAAAAATTACAAATTTCATAAAAATGTTTTTAAATGATTTTTTTTTTTTTTTTTTTGAAATGTGCACCTTAAAAAACCTTTGAGTTTTACTGTGTCTTGTTTTTGTTTTTATCTCTGAAACACCAATTGAAATGTTATATCGAATGATTGATCATGCAAAAAATTCCTATGAAAAAAAAATTGTTTTGTTTTAGTCAACAAAAGGATACTCAGATACACTAAAATTGCTCAATTACAAATAACATAAAATATGCATAGATACTTTTTTAGGCAATTAAAAAAAATGATAAAATAAAAATAAAACTCAAATGAAATACATTTGGTCTTCTCTACTATGAATTTTTGAAAAGTTGAAAATATACAAAAATTATGGTTTATATTGAATTCAGAGAATATCTTATAATATGTTCTTATTGTCTTAAATTACTTTAGAATCGTTTTATTTAAGTTTTTTTTCGAGAATAATAATACATTAATTAAAAATTTTAAAAATTAAAAACGAATAGATGCAGGAACAGGAGTAACAAATAAATCAGTTCTATCCTATCAGTTCTTGGTAGTAAATCTTTTAGATAGAACATTTACCTATACTTATTATATAGGTTTTTATTTTTTAAATAAATACTTTTTTTTTAATAGCAAAAGGAAGATAAATCATTTTATAGTAATACAAAAAATATAACAGAATAACCGAACCGTTTAGTATTCATCAACTACACTTTGTATCTTTCGAAGGAGCAAGTTATTAATTTAAAATTCATAATTTTAAATTCAGTCATATTTGAAGACTTCAAATTGTGTTCAAATAAATAGAAAATAATTAACTGCAACTAGGAAATAATATTCAAATATACAAAGCAAATTTTATTGTTTTAATTCTGACTTTATAACTCACAGATTTGACCTGCTCTTATTATACTAAATACCATTATACCGTTAGATGAGAAATGTCTTTCTTTTTTTAAAACGCTCTTATAGCTTATTTAATTCTTGATGTTATAACTTGAAACTTTGCATATAATAAACGGAGATCTAACGATACAACGGACATTTAATTTCATTGGTTTAAAAATAGTTAGAAAAAAACAAAATTGATTTGAAAATTACGGATTTTCATATTATATTAAACATTCATCCTGAATAGAATTAAAAATTTAATTTTTAATTAGTTTGTTAAATACACTTAGAAACGGGTATCAGTTTTTTTTTTTTTTTTTAATAGTCCAAACAAAAGAAAGGCAGAAGAGTCAAGACGGAAAGGCTGTTAAAATGTAAGCTGTTAAAAAGAGATTTAAGTTATTTTTAGTATATTACTGGTTTTGTATTTATTATTTTAACCAATTTTTAGCTGCAATGCTACCAATTTCCATTATAACATAAATAATTAATTATGGTTCCATAGTTTGATTTTATATAAAAATTCGTATATAATCATTAAGAATTCTTTCTTTTATCGATCAAAGATTATTCCAGAAAAAGGCTTTAAAAATCGATGCAAAACTAAATTTATATCTTATTTTAGTATAAAAAAAATTGTAAAATTTATGCTTGTCTCAGTGAACATGATAATCCATTATTAAATAAAATCTAAATCATATACAACTTCGCAACTCTACAGTTAAATCTATAATTGTAAAATCCTAAATACAAAACTTAATTTTTGTTTTAACCAATATATATTTTCAAAAGTTAGCTTCTTGCTATCTATTAGGAATAGACAATGTTTTCCCAACCATTCTCAAACTCCTCAAACAACTTCATCCTACAAAATGTTTTATAATTATACATTTTTACTGTATATACATACATATATACAGTAAAACTTCGGTGATTTGAAATAATGTTGCTCAAGAAATGAGACCAACAAGGCTTTATTTCCTTTTTAAAGTGCTAATAAAGCTAAATCGAGTTTTTTTTTTAATTCGGTTTTATTAAGAAGGAGAAATAAAATCAAATAGACCTAATTTTCATTTTCCTAATACATATTATGTCTTTCACGCTTTTTTTTGTTATGTATTCAAAACCTGTTGTTTGCTCCGCTTATTCCAAAAAGTTTCTTCGTTGTTTTTTGAATGTTGTTAAACATACATGTCTGATTTCCTGTTGGCTATGATGTTCAGTAAAACAAATTCTAGTAAAGCAAAAACTTTTTATGGTAAACTTTCTGCAAGAAAACGGAAAAATATTTTTTTTCAGATACTCTCAAAAAAAAAAAAATTAAGAGGGATAAATTCTTAGTTGTTTAGATATGTATATGTATACACGTAAGAAAAATAATTAGAGAGGGATTTTTTGATTGGTTACAAAATTCAGATCTAACGCTATTTCCAGAATATTTATACATATTTATAAGAGATCCTAAACATATAAGGTATAATAATAAAAATCATACAGATTTGACAAAGAGTAGGTATTAAAATAAAGTGTAATTGGAGATTTTAATTTTTTCTGAGACATAAATTATAATGTAAGAAGGAAATTACATAGCCTTTCCTTTTCAGGCGTGCGTGTAAATGTCGTAAGGGAGAATTATTCTTCCGACGTGTGTGGGATTCGAAAACGCACTCCTTCGGTGTTTACAACGTATTTCATATGCTCTTACCCACTACTGAGTCCCCTATTTTAGTATATGTTGGATTACAAACAAAAAATTTGTTATACTCGTACGATATTATCGGGTATAATAAAATTGATCCTATTGATTGATTTGATTGATTTGTAAAAATCTAGATTTCGGTTTTATTTCCAACAATTTAAAACCGAATCGGCCTTATCGGCGTATGGGCATTATTTCCGGGCACCAAAAATTCTCTAAGTCGAATTGATAATAGAAATGAAAATTAATTTATTTACCTAATTATTTCAAAAAAATAAATTTTTTTTTATATTATAGAGAAATTAAATTTCAACCAAATTTCACTGTACATATTTAAATTGTTTTATATGTGACCGCCATATGACACTCTTAATGCTTTAAGATTATCTTGTTATTTTTAAATGACCAAATTTTTAATAGCTTACACTTCAAACAAAAATTCAATCGGTTACATATTTATCTAATGACAACTTAGAATTAAATGTCAATCATAAATTTAAAATGTGTTCAAAAAATCCACAAAATTCACTCACGAAAATATTTCATTTCATTTTAAAATATACAATTGTATAGAGAAAGTAAGTATGTATTCAAGTTAAAATAAAAAAACCTACAGCGTTATTATAAATAATAACTACCTAACAATGTTGTTGTTATTTGTAATTTAATAACAAAATTGTTTCATTCATAATTAATTATGAACAATAATTGATTGACAATTGACAGGTTGTCTCGTGGTGAATTTTAGAAATTAACAACTAAATCAGTATTATGAAAATAAATTTATATGCAGTTGTAATTTGTAAATCAATTTTTTTAAATTACTCTTTAAATAATGAATTTTTTTTAAATTATATATAATTGGTGGAATACTTTTTCATATTTTCCTGCATTTAATTAGTTTTCGACAGCTTTTAATAAAAAATTATGAAAAGAATGTTTCGAAAATCGAGAACGTTTTGTAAAGTTTCTATTTTTTTTAAAATGTGTATATTTCAGATTCTACTTAATACTTTTTCAATCTTAAAACACCAAACAACAAGGTAATTTTCTCATTTTTATAAATAAAATATCATAATTATATTATAGTTAGGGATTTCCACCCATTATATTGAGTAAAGAGGGGAGGTGAGTATAGTCAGTGAATGTTTGACACTACCAAGGAAATATTCTTGAGATCTTCAGAAGATCTCCTTTAGGCAAAATGCACAAGTTTTCTTAATTTAGTACATAAATTTACCGTTAAATATTTTGCAAAATTTAGCTGTTTTCATATCTCCGCAACCCTTTTAGATAAATCCTTGAAATTTTGAGAGAAGTTTTTTGAAATTAGTACCTTAAAATCTTCATATCAATTATCTCCGTTGTATCTCAGAAAATTTTTTTAGATCTCCCCCTCCCCCTACTATTTAAGGATTAAAAATTGAAATTTTGTTATTTTTAGACACCTATAACATTTCAAAGTAAAACGCAGAACTTCAAGCTTCAAGTACAATTTTACATTTTGTTAATTATTGTTTTTCATAATTATCTATAGGATTTTCTTAAAATTTCGCACCATTTTTCTTATATATATAATAAAATTCTAAGAAAAATTACAAATTCTGTTGCACGTCACAGTATCTAAACTTTTTTTTATTTTTTTAATGCATTTTCCTGCCACTTAAATGTAGACAGGATATTCCCCTTACGACATTTACGTTTTACACAAAATGACATTTCGTAACTTACGAAATACAAAAATATGAAGATGCGAAAAAACGCGTTACTAACTTATTTATGCGTGGCTGTAAATGTCGTAAGGGGGAATAACTCTTACGACGTGTGTGGGATTCGAACAGCGTATTATATACGCTCTTACCCACTAGACCACCGAGGCCCCTTAAATTTTTTTTATTGTCTTTTGGAAAATTTTTGCCTTGAAAAACCTTTGGTTTTTTTTTCTTGTATTTTATTTCAAATAATTTTTAACTGCCAAATAGTTGTATCAAAAATTTACCATAATAAAAGTAGCAACTAATTTCTTTTTTATATACCAAAAAAAATTGTAAAATTGAAAATTTTGAACAATTAACAATATAAAGCTAATTGGTTTTTAGTTTTCATTTATAACTGTGTTAGTGAATTTATTTTAAATATATTTATCCAAAAAATAAAATAAAAATACTTACCTTGTCCAGCACATTTTTTATCTGATTTAAAGAACATTGTAACAATTGAACGTGAATAATCAACAGAAGCTGTTAAATCTTTATGATTACATAAATTGAAAATTTCATCAGAACCACCTGAATTTTTTGCCTTAAAAAATTACCAAAAATAATTAAAAAAAAAAAAATGCATTAAATTGAAAAGTAATTTGTAACAAAATTTATTTAATTTCAATTAAAAAAAAAAAACCCAAAATTAAACAATAATAAAGAGAATAACATTAAAGAATTCAATTAAATAAAGTAATTAACTTAACTTCAAACAAATGCATTTACATAATGACTACATTACAAATTACATATTTAAATGTAACAATGTAGGAAATTAAATTATATGAACCTTAAAGCTCTCTTTTAAATTTTATTCTTTGTAAAACGAAAAAAAATGGTGTGAAATTTTTTTTTTACATTTGGATTTTATTTTAAATAACTGTAAAATAAAACTGTTTAAACTCATTTATATTAGCCGCCGTCCGTCAAGCATTTTATCGTATCTTCGTATCGTCGTATCGTCGTATTCTGTTTGTTCATTTATTTCACCTGATTGAAGTGTAGCTAACTTTTTATAAGAAAATGAACAATTGAATTGTCAAAAGTTTGGTACATTTGAATGAATTTAAAATAAACAAACAAATGATATAATACGAAATCGTAAGTTTACAAATAAAAATAAAAAAACTAAAATCTTGTTTATTTTCTTTAGTATTTTCGTATTTGTGTATTATTGATATAAATATTAGTTAATGTTATAAAGATATTTAAACTTGCGAAATTTTATTATTTCAAAGTAAAATATTTCAAATGTAAATATTTCAAAAATTAAATTTAAATAACAATCAGATTAGGTAAGTAAATTAAAATTAGGATTTGTATAAGTAAAAAATTCAATCGCACCAGCATATACCGTTTATTATTTTTCTTTTTGCTATTTGAATTTTATCTATATTACCGTTTATTTATTTATTTTAAAATACGCATATTATGTCAATAATACAAAATTCAAAAATAATTCAAAAATACAAAAGTAAGAATAATTTTACAAAACTTTAGCCTTCACACAAAATGACATTTCGTAACGTACGAAATACCAAAATACGAAGATGCGAAAAAACGCGTTACTAACTTACGTCGGCTATTAAAATGAAATAAAATTAAATTAAAGTTTTAAAAAAAAACTTATATGGTTATAAGCTTTTAAACAAAATGATTTTTTTTTTCTTTTTTTTAACTATCCGAGTTTCAAAATTTCGAAAACGCCAAAAAATTACCTCTTTAATATTTCTCGTCCGATTGTTAAATTTAATTTTAAAAGCGATTATTAATATAATATTTACAATCCCTATAAAGAATAAATCAATTTTATTTCATAATTCCTAACATTAAATTTCAAAAACACCCATATTTAATTTCTGGCTTTTATTTTAATTTCGCGCTTAAATAAAATTATACGAGAACTACTTTGATTACTATTGAAGTGATTTCCTGAGGCTTTTTGCATAGATTTTTTCTTTGACAAATAAAATAATCCACCAAATCTAAATCCACCAAAATTATTTATACATACATACATAAATTTTACGTTCAGAAATAAGGGATTTATTTGATCCGTTATCAAGGAATAAAAAATTACCGTTCTGTATAATTTGTACTTAGAAACTTGGCTTAAATATAAAATAAAAATGTAAACAAAAAACAATATCAAATTTTCTACTTTTATAATAATTTTAATTGAAAATTTCCAAAAAAAAAACTGTAAAGAAAACCAACAAAATAATTACCATCCTTAAATATTTTTTTTTTAAATATAAATAAATGCATATTGCACATATATATATATAGATATATATTTATAATATATATGTACATACATTGTATATATTATAAATAAATGTAATATATATTTACCGTTATTATTCCTTTACCGCTAGCAAATTTTGCATTCTTCAAATCAAATTTAACAGCAATGACATCATTAATTATTTCACATGTGTCAACATTAAATTTCACTGAATGTTGTGGACAAATTACATTGGTGGCCCAATCAAATTCATAATGACATTTTTCAACTATTGATTGAAGTATTGGTAAACCCTATAAAATAAGTATAAAATAAATAAATTGAATATACCAATAACACCAAAACAAATTTATTTATAAGTACATATACAAAATATATAATTTTGTAAATTTAAATTTAATTAAATTTTATATAAATAACATTTTTATTGATAATATCCTAATATGACTTTTTTTGCAAACAAATCAGTATATAACAACCTTTTTGGCACAAAATATTGTAAATGTTATAAACAAATAAATGGTTAATATTCATAAAATTTTCTGAAATACTATCGTTAGTCAGTTTTGTGTATTTTAAATAAAATAAATTTAGCAGAATTACACTTAGTGACTTACACTGCTATGTTTTAGTGATAAATGGTAGATATTGTTTTGATTTAAAAAAATATTTTGTAGTACCGATAAAATGGCACAAGGTAATACCAATTAAAATAACAAACGCAATATACATATTTGTTTTAGTTTTAAAATTATATAATAATGCCAATTTATTTAGTTTATGTGTATAGCGCTTAACATTTTATTTTAATTTTTTTTTATTGAAAATAAGTGTATTTATGGCTAATACATCAAAAATTTGTTTTTAACTGGCGTTATGAAATGTTATCTGATATAGTTAATAGTTTGATTGTACATTTTATTATTTAAACAAATTATATTTATTATATTTAAAATTTGTATAATATTCTATAGGTGCATTGGTCAAGGTAACTTAAAACTAAAAAACTGAAAATAAATATTGAAACAAATCATAATTTAGAATTAATATTATAACCAGTTTTTTACTTGAAGAAACATCTACATGTTTTTTAGGTATTAGAGAAAAAGTTATTAGGTACTTTTTAGGCCAATTATAGGGCTTGAAAAGTTGTTTCGAAATATGCTATAAAAAGCGCCCCAAAAACAGGGTGTTTCAAAAGAAAATTGAGTTTGAAACATAATTTTTTCATTTTAAATTATTTTGAAAATTCATAACTTTGTAACTGTTGGGTAATGTGGATCATTAGTGAACAAAAATTAAAGATAACAACTTACTCTACAAAATGCATTTTTTTATCCTCTACAGAAAGCCGTTCAAAAGTTATAGATTTTTTTATGAAAAGTCGCTAAAACATCTTTAACCTTTCATATCTCGAAAAGGGTCCGGAATAGACCCCCCCTTCAATAGAACTTTTTGTTCGTTGTGATGCTCCCCATCATCTCCTCTATGTGAAAGTTAACACGGGACACCCTGTATAGGTTTAGGCAACGAAGAGAGGATTTGGAGAGAAATATGACCATAGAGAAGAGTTGAGTTGAAAGGTAGATTGTAGGCGAACCTTAATAGTTTTTCTTTTAAAAAATTGCAAATTGTATATATGTTTCCTATCAGAAAACACAAAAAATGGAAGAATGTCCCACATTTCGGCGATTTTCACAAGAAATGAGTTTTTGCATAACTAGTTTCAAGCCACTTTAGAATTTTCACTCTATACAAATATAAACTTTAAGAATTAAGTACATATTACAAAAAAAAAGAATAACATTGGTTGCAGAATCCTGTTTTGCTTAATCAATTTGTATTTATTTTTCCAGTTTAGTTGACTCAGCAAATAAATATTTTTATTATTGTTGCCTTATCAAAATACCAAAAGAATGAATGTTGAATTGATAAATTAAATACACTTATAGTACCTATCTACTTGAAAAAATTTAGTAAATTTCAAATTTTTATAATGAATACTTCAATTAATTAAATCCTAATTACAATTTATTAATGAATTAATTAATTAACTACATATTAAAGCAAATAACTTTATTTTAATAGATACAATTTCCAATTTAAAATTTGTAAATAATATTTATGTATTTATTTATTTATCGTGAAGGTTAAAAAAAATTTTTTAATTTAAAATTGATATTTTATTATTATTATTTTTGTTAGAAATTTTATGAATTTTCATAATTCTGTCAAAATTTCGGGATCTGTTCAGCATGTATATAATTGTATTATTTATTATAAGGCATGAGAGGGAGTTGAAACTGAGAACTTTAAAATTCTTAAAGACTACATTTTAAGCACAGTACCTTTGGTTAGCGTTAGATAGTTAAAAATTAAAAATTTGTGATAGCTACATAGCTTTAAAAGACAGATTCTACAAAGTAGATAAATTGCATCGATATTTTACAGAATGGGCGAATCGAACAGATTTACTATAGAAGGACATACCTCCTCAAGCCCATGTCTGCCACTTAATAACAATTTTTCTGGATAATAGTTTTAACATTTTTGTTTAATTGGGAATTTGATTTTGATTTAAAAGAAATTTTTGGTTTTAATGGTACACTTTTAAGTTACCAGAATGGGGAAGGGTCACATTATTAATATATGATTTTATATATTTAATTAGTTATAGAAGTCAGTCAGTCAGTGAAAATTAAACAATAATCAACTATAGAAGAATAAATTCAAATCAAGACTTTAAAAATATATACACTTTTAAGTGTGAATAACAATTTAAAAGTTTTTAATGAAAGAAATTAAAATTCTATAAACACAAAAAAAAAATTATATATAATCAAGAAAAAATAAATTTTATTTTTAATTTTACAATTTTAACTTACTTTTCCTGCTTTATGGTCGCAATTAAATCGAATTGATGATGTTAAATTTTCGTTACTGTCCTCTGGACAAGAACCACCATTATAATATTTTAATTCAGCTATTGAGTCATCAATTTTAGTTAATTTAACTGTAGGATGACCAAGACTCTGAAAATATTTATTCAATATTTTATTACCATACATTTTAATAGGTAGTTACTTATTTTCTATTTATATTTAATTTATTTCGAATTTAATATTTTACATTTAATATTTTTATTAACACTTAGATGCTATTTATATATAGAGATTAGGCTGATTTATGCCTTACAACTACAATATTTATTAATTTAGGGTATGCTTTTATTTTCGTTGCTTAGACAGGACATATTAATCAAGGAAAATTTGGGAAATGAAAAACCTTATTTGAAAAAATTTTAAATAAAACTTATAAGGTTAAGACTAACTTACAACTAACTTAAATATAAAAATTAATTCTACGATCATTTTGGCATTTATGGCCATTTTTATAAAACTATTATTAGAATGTTCTAATTTGGAATTGAACCTTTTTTAACTTTTGATATTTTTTTTCCAATATAGTGTCCATGCAAACTTTATTATGAAATGTACGAGTAGAATAATGGCGGGATAAATTTAACATTAGCTTTAATATTTTATTTTACAACACTCTGCCATTTTCCAATGTGTGTTTTAGCACAAGCCCTCACATTGGAGAGCCACAAAGAAGTATTTATTGAAAAATAGTTTTTTTTTTGTTTTTTAACCGTATTTTCCTGCCACATAAATGTGACAAAGACATTAAACAGCCTTTCCTTTTCAGACGTGGCTGTAAATGTCATAAGGGGAATTATTCTTACGACATGAGTGGGATTCGAAGCCACACTCCCTCGGTGTTTACAACGTATTTCATACGCTTTTACGCTTTTACCCACTAGGCCACCGATGTCACTGAAAAATAGTTTTCATGATAATAATATTATTGTCAGTAGATAAAACTGACGATATATATTTAGTAACGGATAGAGTGCGCTATTTATTAGTTTGCCAATAGTTTGGCAGATAAGTGATTTATAAGTTACGCTTGGGTCAATAGTCACTCCTAAATATTTAACAGAATTGGTCTATCTAATAGTTATTTTGTAAATTATATTTTAATGTGCCTTGCGGTAAATTTATTTATTAAAGGAGATTTACTCGTCAATTTACACGTTTATCATTTGCCAAGGTATGGTACACGTTAGAAGGTGTCAGACTTTATTTTCACACAGTTCTCAAACTATAATAAGATGAATATAGTAATAAAATAAGATAAATACAATAACATAATATTGTAAGGATATCAAACATGCTTATCTAATTATACTTAACATCCATTTAAATCCAGTACAAAATTATATCAATGTAACAAACTTTTAACATGATTTGGCTAAGAACTTTGACATGATTTTAAGCTATTTTTCGAAAATTCAGAATGGAGAACTCTTTGAATGGAGAGAAACTTAAAATAGAACGTAATCGCATCAGATATTATTTTTCAGATATATCCTCTATGTCTAGGCAGTACATGAGTACTAAATGTCGTATAACCTATTGTTTTGTCAAAAAAGGGAGGTGGTGTTTAGTGGTTAAAGTCCCACACACTCATGGAGGATCTTCTAAGAGTTGACAATCCGTTTCTAAGAGTTGACAAAGGCAACTGTATTCTTCCTCTGTATTTATTTAAAAGAAGATCCCAGCCCCAAACCAAAATTACACAAATGCATCAAAAGACGAACACAATTCCACAATTGGGACATACTATCGCCAATATAGGCTCATTAAAATAAAAAAGCATCTTCATTAAAGAAGCAATTGGCACTTTATTTACTTAAAACAAAATAACTAAATGATTTTTTTAATATTTTGCTAAATAAAAAATTTTAAAGTATAAGATAACCATAGAAACGAATAAAATTAAGTATATTATTACTTATTTATCAATTATATTTACTTAATACAATTTTAAATCCTTAAGCCGAAATTATACTTCCTCTACTGGTACATTTACCTTTAATATAAATGTTAAAATTAAAGTATATATGAATTGAATTCTTTAAATCACTTTATGATCAAGAACACAACCTAGCAAAAATAATTAAATTTTCAAATAAACATAAAATTTAAAATAAAATTTAAAAAAAAAAAAAATAATTAATTATTATTTTTTAACAAATAAAATACAAAAACTTTCTTAAAATTCTAAAATTATGGTCAAATAATTTTACACAGAATATTTTTTCTTCAAATTATTTCTTTTTTTGGAAAATATTCTAATGAATCTATCTGTAACATATATCTATGTATTTCAAACAAAAACAAAATTTTTTTTAAATCTCATTAATTTAATTCTTATATAGAAATTTTGTTAAATAAACTAAAAATTACCATTTTTTTTTTTTTTACTATCAATTACATTGTACGTTATTCACGTCTTAACTTAAATTATTTCCAAAACATACAAAACTCAAAAGAATTTTGATAAAACAAAGCTTCTTTTTGCTTTAAAATATTTCTTTAACAAAAAGATACAAAAAAAAAATATTTCCATAATTCAATAATATGATCACAAACAAAAAAAAAAAAAAAACAGAACAAGTACGTAAAATACAAAATGAGGACCTTAATCAAGGGGGAAGAGAAACGACACAAAACAAAGATATAAATAGATTCTACTAACACATATTCTATGTAAATTATCCAACACCCAAAGGAACAATTTGAGATTCATAAAGTATGAAATCGGATGTAAAATAGCAATAACAAGAAAAAAAAGCTAAAAAAAAAAAAAAAAAATGTTTTATTTATAGAAAAGAACAAAAAAAAATATTTATGTTTTTACTCTTTCACACACAATATACACATACAATCTATAAAAATAAACTATATAAAGAAAATACAAAAAACAAAGCAAACTAACAAATCGACCTTTATCCTTTTTGCACATTTAAGTATTCCAATTTCAAAGTATGAAAAAAAAAAGAAAGAAAAAAATAAATCCCTACTAGGCATTGCCTAAAATAAATTTTGTATATTTTCTTTGGTTTATTGTTTTTTCTCTTTTTTTTTTCCTCCTTTTCCCTTTTTATTTTTTCTTACAATTAAATAAAAATATATATATATATGCAATTGTCGATACAGTGACTTCCTCTTACAAAAATTTTTGCCACTACTACTTATTTTTCTTTAATTGAGTGGTACAATCTTATTTCATATTAAACATTTTCTCTTTTTAATCTTTGTCACTGTCTTTAAACTATATTAGGTTTGGTATTCTTTTAGTAATCTGTTTATTCTTTTATGAAACACTTATGATCCTTTAAAAATTCTTCTACTATGTTTTAAGAATCCTTTAAAATGTTTTTGTTTTAAAACGTATTCAATTTGAGTTACTGTAATGTTGACATAATTATATGCATCTGTGTATATATACATATAATTTCAATCCTATCAGATACAAAAGTATTTTCTAAGAATTTAATAGAAATGCTTTGTGCTCTACATCTAATACATAAGATAACAATAAATATGAATCTTTAAAAAAAAAAATTTTTTCCTATCATACACTTTATAATCCCCAATCTACATTTGTACCACAATGTCTTTGCAATTGAAAGCAAATAAAAAGGAAAAAAAATAAAATAAAAAGGTCCTAATTTTACATTCCTTCATGTTCACATAAAATATATCAAGAACAGTAACGATTTCGATTAATCTTTATCCCCATTTTCAAAAATGGAAAAAGGACAAAATTTTTGGTACTTGTCTGTAATTTTCCTTTTTCGTTGACTTTCAATTTTTACCAAAAACTTCTACATCTACAACCTATACTTATCCTCCTACTCTATTCACAATTTGTCTTTAAAATATCCCAAAATTTTCAATTTTCTTTTGAAAAAAAAATCTTTATATGTTTCGTTCAAAAAAAAACATAAAAGAAAAGGTGGGTTCATTAACAACAAAGAAAAATAGAACCCACTGATTTGAACTAAAAGAAAATGTATTTTCCATAATACAGAAGCTGTGGTAAAATTTAGAAAATTATATTGAGTTCGATTTTTTTTCTTTAATTGAGTTCAAAAAATCTTTATATTTATCTTAAGATATTATTAAGTATTTTTATAATACCAACAGAATTAATCCTGTAACATTAGTATCGTTTAGTGATAAAAAATAAAATTATAAAATATGTTCTTAATAATCTTGGCACTCTTTCATAAGGACACTATTCGTTTTCTTTTAAATGGTTATTTGTTATCACGTTATAAACAAATTATACAAGGGATCGAAGGTCGTAATAACTATAACTAGGTACAGATTATAAAAATAGAATAATGTTCTTCTTAAGCTATTGTATTTTACATATACATATATACGTACTCCAATTTCACTTCCATATAAAATACTACTATCGATAATAGGCCGGGCAATGCAAACTGTAGAAATCGATAAAAGAAATGTTATGAACCAAAAATTGTATGATCATCTGGATCTAAAGGTTTTCGAAATAATGGAAAATATAAAATAATTTATATCATACTTTAATTCTAATTAGGTTTTTGGTCTTTTTACATTTTGGATGCCGTCCTTATTACCTTGTTTTTATTAATATATAATATCTTTTTGAAATTAATATAAAGTAGAATTAAGATGGATTTTCTTGTTTAAATATTTTAAAGGAAGCCTTTCGATTTCTGCTAAGTAAATATCTGATTCTATAAAAAGTATCTTAATTTATTAAAAAAAAAACAAGAGTTAAAGTTATATGCTTATAACGGACATAATATTTAATTATTATTACTTTTAAAATAATTTATAATATAATATGTAGAGTTGAATTTTTAATAGTCACAATAACCGTAGCGTACTCTACGATTTACGAGTTTATATATTCTAATTTATTTATATTTTTTTTGTGAGACTGAGTGAGAATCATCAAAAGCAACTATTAATGAGTAAAAAGATCATAATTCCACTACAAGTGTATGAGACTTTAACTCACTAAATACCACTTCCCTTTCATAACCAAACAATAGGTTATATTATATGTCCTTTATTACTAATCACTAATTGGTCAAGCGAAACAGTAAGCAAAAAACTTGCTCTTGGTGCACCCTTATTTAATGTAAAACACCATAAATATAATACTCATATTTCAATACATATTTTATTCATACAAAATGATTTTAACTAACATGGTAACACAACACTAAACTTTTACTAGTGACAATAAATTTTTTAGACCAAAAATAAATAATAAAGCGTACACATTAGTAAAAAAATATCGAATATCAACACTGGATATACGAACACAGACATCCCTATACTATACGTCATTTCCTTATTATATGTAAAAAGTTCAACATTTTTTTTTTTTTTTTTCGTTTACTTTTTTTTTACGACCAAAACTTAACTATGTATGTATGTATATGTATATATACTCTGTTTTAATAAGATAACCTCTTAATGTGTTATTTGCGTAAAAATAGGATATACTTAGTTACTTATATAATATATCTTTAATTTTATCACTTATTTTAAATGTGAGGTGTACATTATACAATTTATATTTTAATATAAATATATATTTAAAATGGAATAAAATAAAAAATAAAAAAAAAAATTGGTTTTCAGGATTTGGCAGGCGATTAAAGAATCAGCACTTCTAAAAATTTATGATTTTTACAGCTTTATTTATCAGAAACTTTAATCGAATGAGGTAAAAAAAAAAAAAAAAAAACTATTTCAGAAAAATAAAACTAAAATAATATATAAAAAAAAAAAAAAATAACATTAAGAAAAATTAATTACCGTCATTACAATTACCGTATAATAAATTTTATTAGACATATTATAAAAATTTAATTCCAGTTTTTTAAATTATACTTATTTAACTTAACAAGATTGTGAGTGAAAGTAAAAAGGTAGAATCACCCTAAGTTATTATAGAAAAGTCATAATATATTTTTCTTAGATACACAACACTATACTGATTTACTGTATGCACTACAAACAATTCCAGGGGGTAGCAGAAATACCCTGACATAAGTTAGATCATATTTGGTCATAAGTTTTTTTTATTTTTATTATTCATATAAGGTCGTAACACCTACCTAGTACCTACATTGAAAAATCTTATCCTAAGTAAATTACATTAATTCTAAAGTAAAATGAAAAATTCTTAAAAATAAAATTTAAGATGCCAGCAATGAATCCAGAAAATAACTTATTGAAAAATATAAAAGTAAAGTGAAAATACAAAATATACAGTGAAATCTTTGTTGATGACATCCATGCTATCGAAAAAAAACGCTACGAATAGCAAATGGATCAGTTTTACGGCAAATATATATAAATATTTATATATAATTAGATAGTGATTCGATTATAAAGATTATCCCAATTGGTAAGTTTTTTTCTTATTTTAAAATTAACTTTTATATGATGCCCATAAACAGTCAAAAAATAAATTTCAAGTCACTTTTTTCCAGTAAATTGTAAAAGTTGATGAAGAAAAAATTTTATATGTATATTATATAAGTCCATTTAAAGTAATTTAGATAAGCTCTTGAATGGTTTTTGTGATGACAAAAACTTTTCCTTAAGATAAAAACAAAATTACATTAATGGATTACAGTTATATGAATTATCCTTAAACTCAAATCCTAAAAAAAAAAAATATAATTTAAAATCAGTTCAGTTTCTTAATTGAGAAAATTTTTAAAGAATTTATTTTTTATAATGAGATTGGGAAATATACGATCATTAAATGTTTTGTAGGAGATAAAAAAATGTAAATGTATGTTTGTATGTATGAGTAAAAAAAATGTTAATCTGTAATAAAGAATTTGTTATTTACATATTGTATGGTCTTTTGTTACCTATAAAATATTTTAAGAAATATCAGGATTACCAAATCATTGAAAATAAAAGAAGATACCAAAATCTGTTTTCAATATAGCAAATTCTGTAATAGAATGTTCTTGTAATTAATAAAATCTTACAGCAGGAGTTTTATTTAGTTAATTTTTTCTCCAGATTTTCTAATTAAGGCCTCCCTATTTGATGATTCCAAAAAATAAGAAATACATTTTCGTATGTTATTTTACGATCCTCTGGTACAAACATGACTTAAACAATAAAAAGTTAAATTTTGTTACTAAAATCATAGAAATAACCAACGTATTAGAATTATTTTTTTTAATAATAAGAAAGTGTTTTCAAAGACAAGTTTGTTTTTTTTTAGGCATATTTTTTTTATTTATTAAGTTACAGTTTCTACATATCAACATATCAATGTGTGTGAAAATAAACCTACAATCGACAAAAAATAAAAGATTTTTTTCAATTTTAAATTTTCAAGTTTAATTTGAAAAAAAGATTTTTTCACGATCTGAAACTGTAACTTGTATAGTGTGTATTATATCGACTATTCGTCATTATTTGGATATTTCACACAAAACATATTTTGTTAAAACTTTACGAGAGGGGGGTAAGTATGAAAGAGGCACTTATTATAATTTCTATAAATTAACGTACATCATCATTTAAATTTGTTTGTCATTAATGCCACTGAACATTGTTTACCAACCAATAAACGACAGTAAATACAAAAAAGGACGGTCTAAAATTAAACCCCAAAAATAGAAATACGTCTGTTTAATAGAGAAAGAGAGGTAAGATACCCACAACCACTAAATATAGGTAACATTTAAATAGAATTTGTCAAAAGAATTAAATACCTTGGAGTTTACCTCGACAAAAAACTCAGATGGAGAAAACATATCTGTTAAAAAAGAAAAGAAGCGATAAAGGCACTATGGGGCAGCAGAAATACAGTAGGCAAAACCTGGGGTATATCACCAAAAATTATGTACTGAATATATACGTGTGTTACAAGACCTATGATTACATATGGATCCTTACTTTGGTGGACAGCCACCAAAAAGAAGAGCTATATTAAAACTCTAACGCAAAAACAAAGTCAGAGTTTCCTAGGAATAACGGGTTTAACCAGAACTACGTCAACCAAAGCTATGGAAACAATCGTAAACCTTGAACCGATAGAAATTGAATTAAAAAGTAGAGCTATCGATAGAGCCGTTAGGCTATACTTGGCAGAGAGCTGATGCGATGAATCCAGCTGCTTCGGTTACAAAGAAATTCTGTGTATGATAACTAATTTGAACGGAGGAATAGGTAGCTTGCTACCCTGCGTTGATGGCAAGAACTAGAATGAGCTCTTAAGCTAAGTGGCTGGAAAGAACTTGAATGAGCTCGAAAAATATAACGCTGTAAAACTGTCATTGATACCCCCCAATTAGACTTCTCAGCAAATGAGAACGCATACAAATTGGCCTTATCTGCACTAGTCAGACCTAGTGTGAATATAAAGTCAATAGGACTTACTTACTCTATTATAAGTAAGCTATTATAAAAAGCTGGGAAAAAAGGAAATAAAGGAAAGAAGAAAATTTCTTAAAAAGAAAACAAACAAGGCAGAATATTTAAAAGGCAATAAAAACAATTTCGAATATTCTGAATTGCACCAAAATTTATAAATTTTCTAGAATTTTATATATACACAAGAAAAACATTGTGAAATTCAAAAGTGTGTTTTGGAACCTTATATAATTGATAAAAGTCGTTAACACTTGTAAATGATAACTGCAAAAAAAGTCGTTAACACTTTTTATTTACTTTGTTTACTTTGTTTTAAAGTTTTGCCTAAAGTACAGATGTTTAAAAACAGCAAAGTTTTAATTTTTTGCCTCTAATAGCTCTAAAAAAAAAAATTTACATATTTTACATAATTTTTAAAGTTCGTTCTTTTCTCAAAATTCCAAAGTTCTATCTAAAAGCGTTCCGAAAACATGAAGGAAGCAAAATCTTGTAAAATGTTGTTTTCACATTAATAGTGAAGTTGAATACTAAATTGCAAAAAATTAAATATATTTGATATTAGCTTATGAAGCTAACAAAACATCCGATCGTTTTTAGATTAAACAAGGCAAAATGTAAACCAACGGTTTTTAAAAACGCACATTTCCAAAAAATAATACAAACTTTTTATAATTGTGACTTGCACCAAAATTTGAAAATTTCATATAAGAAAAAATGTGAAAATAGGGCTGTAAATCCGGAACATAGGGTACATAGCGATAACTAAGAAAAACCGTTAATACACGTAAAAATATATTACTGAAGCTTTAATTTTTATATCTTGCCGAAGAAAACTTTGTACAGGTACCTAAGTTACAGGTGTTTAAAAATAGTATATTTTCCATTTTTAGCCCTAATAGGTCTTAAACAGGGGGTGGTACAAAAAAAATTTTTTAAGGAAACTTATACTAATTCTAAAAGTTCTTTCTTGCCTCAAAATTGCATGCCCCTGTCTAAAAGCGTGCCGGATTTATGAAGGTACAAAAATCATGCAAAATTTGATTTTCAAATAACGGTAAATTTAAACACTAATATATAATTTTGATATTGATTTACAAAGGTAAAAAAAATTCCTGTCGAATAGCGTTTTCATATTGAAAAAATATTAAGCGGGACATGAAATATACGCATTTAAAAATAGGGCTTTTGCAAAGTTTTAGGGATTATAGTTACCTGATGGATAGAGCTACATGAAGAAGTTGTTCCACAAAATTAATTTTTTTATGAGGCTAAAATTTTTTTTCTCTGTCTATAACGGTGTAGAAGTTTTGTAAACAGACGGACAAACGGACAGAGTGACACATTTTTCTAAATTTTTAAGTAGAAGTGTTAAGAGTAGAACGCGATTTATACACATTTTAAAATCGGTTTTTTCCCCACTTTGTCGGGCCGTACCTCCATATTGGATAGCTGGGTTACATAAAAAGGTTGTTCAACAACATTTTTCTCCTTTTATTATTTATTTTTTATGAAACTGATACATTGTTTATAATTGCATTACTTTTACAGAAGTTTTTTAAATAAACAGACAGACAGATAAACAAAGCAAACCCAAAAGTAGTATTACAACTAAAAACCTTGATAATGATAATTGATAAAATAAGTGGCAGTAGCTATTCTATTTTAATCCATCATGAATTGTTTTTTTTTCAGCTGATGACATATTCCAAGAGATCAGGACTGTAAAATATATACCATAATCTTCCAAACATCCATACCTACTGAAAGTATTTTTGTAGTTTGCAGAGGAAAATATATTAAGAGTAATTAAGAATGGTAAAGTGCAAAATATGTAATCGCCAGGTCTATAGAGTATGCAGAAACAAAATTCAAATAAACTAATACTGCAATAATTGTTTTTTTTATAACTTGCCAATTTCAGAATTTTGAAATATAGTATCCGTAATTATGCAGCACTAAACATCCAGTAGATCAATCCCTGTAATACCTTTTTACATAAAACAGAAATTAAATTATTCTAAATTCACTTAAATAGAATAAAAAAATTTTAGAATTCTGAAAACCAATACAATTTTCCGTTCTATTATGAATAAAAACAACATCCTATGAATTTTAATCATACCTAAGTTAATCGTATATCCCCAAATCAAAAATGAATTCGTTTGTATAATAATTCTATTTCTATATAATAAGACTTATATACCTATGACGTATATATGTATATATACACATAATAAATTCCAAATATATGTAATTTAAAATTTCTTCTTCAATAACTTTATTATGAATTTTCTTTAAAACAAAAATATTTTTTAATTTATTGGTTATTGAATAAAATTATCTATTATGTTTTTTTCTTATTGACTCTGACTTTATTAGAAATCGTTTTATTTATTAAATTAAAATTCAATTTTTTTAACTCCCTCTTAATTTAATGAAATTATATTAAATGAAGTTAAAATATTATTAAGATGCAAATACATAATCTTGATTCAGCACGGTTTAACGTAAAAGATAATTTAAGTTAAATATATTATGACTTTTTTATATTAGAGGGTTTGCACTCCAAATTCACCCTTTTGCAAATCAAATTCATTCTTTTGCAAATCAAATTCATACTTTGACAAATCAAATTCACCCTTTTGCAAATCAAATTCAACTTTTTGTAAATCAAATTAAACTTTTTGCCGTCAGCTGCTGCAAGAGAACCTGTATAAATTAAATATTTAATAATTATTTTATTTATTTTAAATATCAGTTTTTCATATTGTTAAAATAATTTAATTTTTAATTGCAAAAAAATGGTTTTGTCTTAATACTTCTTTGTATATACCAATAAAATACATATTAAAATTGAAATACTTATTTTCTGTTAAATTTGAGAGTGTTTACTTTTGAAGCTTTGAAATATATAATAACATATATAATATGTTAACTTAGGAATAACAATTGACATATCGAAGAAATAAATCAACTGCTAAACTAAAAAATTAAGTTATCGTAACATTTTTTATTATCAGATGCATTTGATTTGCAAAAAATTTAATTTGATTTACAAAAAGTTGAATTTGATTTGCAAAAGGGTGAATTTGATTTGACAAAGGATGAATTTGGAGTGCAAACCCTGTATATTAATAGACGTCATATAAACGATAGCATTTATAAGAATTGAAACTTTTATTACCTATTCGCTTAAATTCGTTCAAAAAATTAATGCTTTTTTTTAAATTTGATAAAAAACAATTCAACTGATTTTTTTTTTGTTTTTAAGAATCTTCACCTATTTTCAAAATATTTTATATTTAAATTACAACTAAATTTTCCTTTCAGATCCACATTTTTACTATTTTGAATAACAATACGATTTTGTTTTTTGAAAACGTAATAAATTATGATGTTTTTTTTCTACTTTATTATATAATAAAAATATTTGTATTGTTTCACCCGCTTTATTTTTGAAAAAAAATTATATATTTACGTATGTATTTTTATTTTCCTTTTTCCTTTTTCCTTATTTATCAGATATTACCAACAAATAATTTCCGTCACATTATTTGCTTTTTAATAAAATTAATAAGAAAAAAAAAAAAATATATAAACATTTAATGTACCAATTTATTGGCACAGAATCGTTTTTTTTTTAAATATCCTTGTATGGAACAAAAAAACAATATCATATTTGTTTCTTTTATTTTTCTATTCTCCTATTTTATACCACATCCCTCGATTTTTTTTTTTGCCTTGTTATTTTTCTTTAAACGAATACTAAATAAGAAACAGCAACAAACAACAAAATCTTAAGTTATAAATTTTAAAACAAATTACATATTCCAAAAAAAAGAAAAAATATATAGGTATATATTTTTTTATATCCCAAAATTATTATGCTCCTGTATCCTTTGTACAAAGGATCAAAAAAAAAAATAATAATAAAAAATATAATAAAAAGAAAATTAAATAAAATAATAAATTCATTTTTATAATTATATTCGGAAAAAATCATAACATTTACGATATCCTATTCCTGTATAATTTATAAGAAAACACAAAAAAAAATCTTAGTACAGGAATTTTGTGTCTAGGCTAAAAGAATATATATTCACAATTTTTCTACTTATTTATTTGTTTTTTTTTATTATTATTTTGTTTTGTTTTTTTGTTTTTTTTTAATATATTAATTTTAATTTTATATTTTTTTCTAAATTTTATTCGTTTTAGCTTGAATAAAATTTTATAATAAACGAGGAAGAATACAGTTGACTTTGTCAACTCTTAGATACCCGTACGAACCGTTAGTATGTTCACAGCCTGTCACTCTGCTTACAATATTATTTTTTTAATTTTTTAGTATTTTAAAATAATTTGGGTGAATTTTATAATTTCTAGAACTATGGGTTGTACATATATTCAAACTATATGTTTATATGTACATTCTTCAAAAGCAGATTCTATCCTTTCACATAACGATTATCAATCCAAAACTTTTTCAAATATTCTATAGTACCATTTAATACTAAGCGGTAAATGTATATTAAATTTACTAAGTACAAAACAGTAAATATAATTTTAAATATTATATTATATTATATTTAAATATTCCATTGACAGAATAATTTCTTATAAGTACAATAAAATATATATACGTATGTAAATACGGCGCTATATAATATACATATATACTCTTATCATTCATTCACTAGTGACATATACGATATGTAAATAAATATGATATTATATAAGTATGTATGTATATCAATATCATATAAATAAAAATTCTTCAAGCAACCGTTATGTTGTATATTTATTTACATTTTTATGTACTACGCATTATATCCTCAACAATTTCAAATTATCGAGTAAAACAAAATGGAAAAAATTTGTTGAAGAAATTTGTTAGAAAATTTGAAAAAATCAAGTAACACTTTCGTCAATTATAAAGTAACCCTATATTATTAAAAAAAGTTGTTAACAGAAATAAGAGTATGATGTTGGAGCTTTAATTTTTGTGTATTACTTCAAAAAAATTTTAACAGGTGTTCAAGTTACAGGTGTTTAAAAATAGGAAATTTTCAGTTTTTGACCCCTTACAGCTCCTAAACGGGGGGTGATACAAAAAAAATTTCTGAAATGACTCATACTTATTTTCAAAGGTCTAACATCTGTAAAAATTTCAAGTTTCCAACTTAAACCGTTTAGAAGATAGAAGGGTTAAAGGATTTTGCAAAATTTTAGTTTCGCATAACGGTAAATTAAGACACCGTATGCCACAACTATATATTTATTGTATATATACTTTTAAAGCTAATGGAAGTAGTAATCGTTTGACGTTTTCAAAATGAAGATATACCTTATACAACTTGTGCTATAACAATTTAAATATAGAGCTTTTTTGAACCTTTGGGGAGCTGTAGCTCCGTAACGGGTGGGGCTACAAAAAAAAGTTATTAAAAATAAAATTAATATTTTTATGAGATCTATCAGTGGTTAAAATTTCATAGCTCTATTACAAAAAAAATGTGGGGATCTAAAAGTTAGGTGTTCGAGAGCTACCCTAAGGCTTGGTCCAAACTCAACCAAAAAAAATAGGGAACCTACAAATTACTACCAAAATATTTTGTGTAAATTTCAAGATTCTAGCTTTCTTAGTTTTTGAGTTAGCGTGCTGACGGACGGACGGACGGACGGACGGACGGACATGGCTCAAAAGTCTTAGAATTTTTTTCTGATCCGATCCATACCTTTGAAGGTATATCTAGCTCGCTTATTTCGAGGTGTTACAAACGGAGGAGTAATTTTATTATACCCGATCCTATCGTACGGGTATAAAAATCGCCGAATATTTAAATTATGTCTGAGTTTTTATCGTTAGTATGGTTGCAATGATCATTTTTTTTTTTTATAGACCACTTAATATTCTCAAAAGCTTCAAAAATTATAAAAATTGAAAAATTGATATTAATGTATTTTATTAATTTTTTTAATTTAAAAAAAAAAAGAACGAGGAAGAATGCAGTAGAGTAGACTGTGTCAACTCTGGGATACCCGTATGAACATAATATATCCTGTTTCTATAAAACTTGATCATCTTTTAAAAAATTTCAAATGTTTTAGTACCGACGTTAACAAACGAGATATATTTATGTAAATTGTAGAGTTGTATGACAGCTACCCGAATCTGTTGCACCATTAATATCAATTTTTCAATTTTTATAATCTTTGAAGCATTTGAGAATATTAAGTGCTCTATGAAAGAAATGATCATTGCAACCATTAACGATAAAAACTAAGACATAATTAAATATTCGGCGATTTTCTTTTATTTGAATCAAGCTATACTTCAAAAATAAAACGAATAAAATTTAGAAAAAAAATATAAAATTAAAATTAATATATTTAAAAAAAAAAAACTAAACAAAATAATAATAAAAAAACAAATAAATAAGTAGAAAAATTGTGAATACATATTCTTTTAGCTTAGACACAAAATACCTGTACTATCAAAGCCTAAACGCAAAATTCCTTGAACTGAGGAACTATAAAAAGAAGATAACTTTGACTTCGAGTGCTGTTTGGGTTAGAACTAAATGAAACTAGGCGCCAGAAATCTTACAAATAATGATCAAGTTTTATGGCAATAACGTCTGTAGAATTTGATTGTGCTGGTGCAACAGGTCCCGATAGCTGTCATATACAACTTCAAAATTTACATAAAAATATCTCGGTACTTAACGCCGGTACTAAAACATCTTAAATTTTGTAAAGGATGATCAAGTTTTATGGAAATACCATATATTACGTTCATACGGTTACCCCAGAGTTGAGAGAGTTTACTCTACTGCACTCTTTCTTGTTTTTAATCTACTTAAATTTATTTTCAACACTAACTATTTTACAGTAATTTAAGATGATACAAAAGTTAGCTTAAAGCAAAAGTTAACAGTTAGTAATACTAACTGTTTTACGGTTTGGGAGTGATACAAAAGTGACTTTTCTCATAAGAAATAGATGTTTTGATCAGTACTGTCGACAGTATTTTTTATTTAGGTTATGTATCTTTACTGATAAAAATATTATTGAAAAATTGATGGGGTTCAAATTTAAAGTATGTTAAAATGTTTTTTTATACAAAATTAAACATTTTTAAAAGTCAATTATCCTATCACAATGTTAAAATTTGTGACAGAGGATTTACATGCACACAAAGCGCCACAACTGTAAGAAAAAATTAAAGTAAATTTTCCCAAATTCTTGCCAGTTCTATAAAAATCTCTAAGTAGGTACATGTAATTAAAAATATTAACTTTAAACTGATGGTGTTTTGTACGTTTAGTAATACAAGATCGTCCTTTTAAAGAGAGCACCCCAGTTGGCTTAACCCCCATTTATCAAAAAGATATTTGGCATAAACGCAGTTGGCATAAAAAGATTTAACATAAAAAGTTAACAGTTAACATACAAAGTCCCATTTTCCAACCAGATTTTATGCGACACACCATTAGTATAAACGGAATTTTGCTAAATGTCTTTTTATGACAACTAGCTTTATACTAAAAGTATTTTTGTGCTAACTGTCTTTATGTTAAGTGACTTTTTGAGATATGGATTTATGCTGCCATAAAACCCTTTGTAAAAATTGTATCATTTTATTCCCATCATTATTAATATCATTCTAGGAATTTTTTTAATTAAAATTTATAATAAATTTTTCTTTGTCTATTTTGTACAATTTAATAGTTTTTAATTATTTAGACATATATACCAATGACTAACGCTTCTTCTGTTGTAGGTCAATTCTTTTTGAGGTAGTAAAGTTTTAAGGTATAGTATTTTAGTTATTGTAATTATTAATACTTTTCTGTAAAATCAGAAACTTGGTTGAATTATTATCTTTTTATTAAAGTTTCTTCTCTTCTATTTACTACATAAAATAAAAGGATAGAGCAAGTTTTTCAATCTCAATTTTAAAGAAATTTTCTTAGTTGTATCAATTTTTAAATGAAAATCGTCAAATAATCCTTATGTTTACATTATTTGTACTTTTTTAAAGATTTTAAATCCTTTTTATTTATAAATTTTATATTAAAACTTTAAAAGCTTATTTAATGTTCAAAATAATTTCGAAAAATTTTGTATTATTAGTACAAGGTCAACAAGAACTTAAATTAATAGAGAATATAAATTACTGAAATAGTCTATTATTAATATGTTTTAATTTTTGGGAAAAAAAAGTAATAACTGAAAATTTAAACGTGTCTATTTCAAATTATAAAAAAAAAGAACCACCCAAAAAAAAAAAAACGCTTTAATCCTTTATTAAACAATGAAAATAAAATACTATATATACAATTCAATAATTCTTTTATATTAAAACGAGGAAGAATACAGTTGCCTTTGTCAACTCTTAGATACCCGTACGAACCGTTAGTATGTTCACAGCCTGTCACTTTGCTTGCAATATTATTTTTTTAATATTTTAGTATTTTAAAATAATTTGGGTGAATTTTATAATTTCTAGAATTATGGGTTGTACATATATTCAAACTATATGTTTATACATTCTTTAAAAGCAGATTTTAACCTTCCACATAACGATTATCAATCCAAAACTTTTTCAAATATTCTATAGTACCATTTAATACTAAGCGGTAAATGTATATTAAATTTACTTAGTACAACATAGTAAATATAATTTTAAATATTATATTATATTATATTCAAATATTCCATTGACAGAATAATTTCTTATAAGTACAATAAAATACATATATGTATGTAAATACGGCGCTATATAATATACATATATACTCTTATCATTCATTCACTAGTGACATATACGATATGTAAATAATAAATAAACATGATATTATATAAGTATGTATATATATCAATATCATATAAATAAAAATTCTTCAAGCAACCGTTATGTTGTTTATTTATTTACATTTTTATGTACTACGCATTATATCCTCAACAATTTCAAATTATCGAATAAAACAAATGCAAAAAATTTGTTGAAGAAATTTGTTAGAAAATTTGAAAAAATCAAGTAACACTTTCGTCAATTATAAGGTAACCCTATATTATTAAAAACAGTTGTTAAGAGTATACAGAAATAAGAGTATAATGCTGAAGCTTTAATTTTTGTGTATTACTTTAAAAAAATTTTAACAGGTGTTCAAGTTACAGGTGTTTAAAAATAGGAAATTTTCAGTTTTTGACCCCTTACAGCTCCTAAACGGGGAGTGATACAAAAAAAATTTCTGAAATGACTCATACTTATTTTCTAAGATCTAACTTCTGTCAAAATTTCAAGTTTCCAACGTAAACCGTTTAGAAGATAGAAGGGTTAAAGGATTTTGCAAAATTTGAGTTTCGCATAACGGTAAATTAAGACACCGTATGCCACAAATATATATTTATTGTATATATACTTTTAAAGCTAATGAAAGTAGTAATCGTTTGACGTTTTCAAAATGAAGATATACCTTATACAACTTGTGCTATAACAATTTAAATATAGAGCTTTTTTGAACCTTTGGGGAGCTGTAGCTCCGTAACGGGTGGGGCTACAAAAAAAAGTTATAAAAAATAAAATTAATATTTTTGTGAGATCTATCAGCGGTTAAAATTTCATAGCTCTATTTCAAAAAAAATGTCGGGATCTAAAAGTTAGGTGTTCGAGAGCTACCCTAAGTTTTGGTCCAAACTCAACCAAAAAAAATAGGGAACCTACAAATTACTTCAAGAATATTTTGTGTAAATTTCAAGATTCTAGCTTTCTTAGTTTTTGAGTTAGCGTGCTGACGGACGGACGGACGGACGGACGGACGGACGGATATGGCTCAAAAGTCTTAGAATTTTTTTCTGATCCGATCCATACCTTTGAAGGTATATCTAGCTCGCTTATTTCGAGGTGTTACAAACGGAGGAGTAATTTTATTATACCCGATCCTATCGTACGGGTATAATTATTTTACTAAGATTCCTTAAATTCCTTTTTAGAAAATGTGCACAAATATGTAAGCAACAGTATAAAAAACTTTAAAATACGTAAAGAAATTTATTAATGAACACAAGCAAACCTAAATTTAAACAAAATATGCATATATATATTATATGTATTTTTCGTCCATTTCTGAAATTTGTCTGTTTACTTCCTTTTACAACACAAACACATAATATAGTTTTAATAAAAATAACGTAGTATTCATTATGTGGTATTTACTTTTTAAGAAAATTTATCTTTTAAACGATTTTTTCATTAATACAAATTTAAACATCAAAAGATATATTTTAGCTCGATAAGCTACTAGCGAACAATCAAGCAGGAGAGCAATACAAGTCACAAAACCTAGTTGTTTTATTAAGATCGCAGAGCTGCTTTGCATTGTTGTTGTGCAAAATTCCATTTAATGATAAATAGTTTCACATAACACAGGGGAATCACCCCCTTCCAACAACAATCAAAAAATAATAACCAACAACAATATCAAATTCCATTTAATGACTAACAGATTCATATAAGACCCAAAAAAAAAAACCAGTTTATTTTCTCTACGAACATTTTAGTAATTTATACAGCATTACCTAAAAATGCTACATTAACAAAGTAAAAGAAAGTCTAATAAAGATAGAATGAACAGAGTTCAAAGAAGCCAAAACAAAATAAGATAACAGATTAATTATTCTTCCACAACATTTTCTGTATCCATTCTGTTTATATAAAGTATAAAAGACGTTTGACGTTTTAACATCTTGTACACAAAATTTTAAGTCTCTTAGAAAAATATTTTAAATAATTTGTTTTATTTGCGAAATAATTCTTAACACATATTGCTTAAAACTTTATAAACTACTTTTTTCAATTTAAATAATATTTTTTAACTTATCACGTAAATTATTTCATTATATTATAAAAAGAGATCTTGCTTTTACGAAATTGTTTTGTGGCGCACTTAAATAAAATAAAAAAAAAAAAAAAAGTGTAAAAAGATTGAAAAATGTTCAATAATTACATTTAAGCAATTTAAGTGTAAGTGTATAACTCTTGGGTGACTTTACTTAAATGTAGAACAAGAAATGTTATATCGTTTTTCAACTGGGTATGTAGTAATAGTATAAATACGAAAAAAGATATCACACATACAAATATAAACGTTTATTTATATCCCATTTTAAAGCTTTTCAAATATATTACACAATTTAAATCTAGTTTAGAAAGAATATTACTTATTGTTTTGCTTTTTTATGTTATTTTTACTGCCCTATTTAAAAAAGTGAAAAACGATAAAAAAAAAAACCGCTTTGTATAATATATACCTGCTTTATTATTTAAAGTTCATATAGCGGAAACATTTTCAAGATATCACCGTTTTTAGCATATTTCCAAAAAAAAAATGTGCCTATAAATTTCACTCTGTCCGCCCGTCCCGTCCCCTGGTTTACAAAAGTTCTACACTGTTAAAGATGAAGAAAAAAAATGTTAACCATGTGTGTACGTCTCATAAAAAATTATTGTTCTCTAGAACAACTTTTTCATGTAGCTACAGTCTGTCAAACTTTGAAAAAGGCCTATTTTGAAATGCGTATATCTCATATTCTGCTTAACAGTTTTTCAATCTGAAAACGCCATTCGACAGGAATTTGTTTTACCATTGTAAAGCAATATCAAAATTATTTATATTTACCGTTATGTGAAACCATATTTTGCATTATATTTCTTTTTTCATAATTTTTACGTCTGTTTTTCTTAAATATGTTATTTTTTAGAAATGTGCGCTTTTAAAAACCGTTGTTTTACATTTTGCCTTGTTTTCTTTTTTGTTTTTCTTGTTACCATTACGAATAAAGCATCTATTATGACACCCGCGTATTGTATCCTGAGATATCATAAAAAACACAAGAAAAAAATTCTAAAAAAACACAGCTCTTAAGTAAAAATTTTTTTTTGCATTAGATAGGACTTTCATTTTAACTTTATTGTTTTCCACCACACGCAAACTCCACCAAAGAAATTTCAAATTTTAACACAAAATAAACGAAAAATACTTTGAAGATATTTTAAAAACACACAAAAAAGCAGAATAATGGAAAATATGTAGTAACAAAAAATAAATAACGGTGAATAAGAAAAAAAAAACTAAATTTAATAAAATTGATTGATCAAGGACCAAGGTGAGAAAAATTTATTTCGTCTGACATTTTATAGACCAAAAGCAAAAAAAAAATAAATTAAATATCGTAAAAATGATTATATTATACCATTAGGAATAATAAAGATGGAAACAATGCTTTTATACTCATCATCATACAAAAAAACTTAAATATACGAGTAATGAAGTTTAGGTTCAGAAAAAAACCTATTAATTTTGTAAATTAGAAAAATCTAAAGATTGTTCTGTGTTAAAAATGCAAACCTTTTCCGACCAAAATGTCTGTTTGGAAAACTTCTAAACCCTTTGAGATAAAGCAATATTATATTCTAACAATTGATCAATTTCGTAAAATAAAAGTTTTAGTATCAGTTTTCTTTTTTACCCCACCCATTATGGAGTGAGCTGATTCTCTCAAAGAAACGCTAATTCTGAAAAACGTTGGTTCCTCCTGCAACTCCATATCCAGAAATTTCGGAAACATATCCACAAAAAGAGGAAGATGATTTTTAGAAATAAACATAAGTTAACTCAGAGTTATTAGGACAAAATTTAAAGCTCTAATATTATATTTTTACATATTTTAACACTTTTTCGTAATTATATATGTAGGGTCTTAATTGAAAAAAATGTCTTAAAAGTTTCTTACCTAAAACAATTACAAAAAACAATTATAAATTTTTATGAAAAAGTAGTCATTATTCTAAAAAAATTTTACTGACTTTTTGAAAATGTATGCCTTTAAAAACCTTTAGTTTTAAAAACCTTGATTGAATTAATGTAATTGCGAAACATGTAAGAGTACGGAATCCTACTCTTTATATAAAATAAAATGTTAAATGACAGCTCTTTCAAAAATATATCCCGTGATGAAATTGCAAACTCTTATCTTTATAAAAATATAAAGTAACCTTATATAATATAAAATAAGATGATCATTCATACTCCTTTAGGAAGTATTATACTCCTTCCTAAAATAAAAATACTTATAATAAAAACACTTCCCACAATATCTATACTCCTCAAATACTCATTTGAGATAAATATACTCCTGAAACACTCCTTTAGAATTTTCACTTGTTTTCAATTTAATTTTTATTCTTTGTTAACTCTTCAAAATTTAAACGATATTTCTTGGTTTATTTTACGAACTTAGTTTATTTTCCCGATTTTCATACTAATGTTAAATATCATTATTAATATTTTGTGTAATGTAACGTAAACGTCTTCTGTTTTAATGTAAATTGAAATATTTGTTACACAAGTTTATTATGAAGGAAACAAAAAAAAAAATAATATTATATAAAGAAATTGTATAAAGTATATAATTCTAATATAGAATTGAAATATAACACAAAATAAGTTAAAAATATTTATTATCCTTTAAGAAAAACGGCGCGAAAAAACATCTCGAGATACAAAGCGATAAGAACAGCAAAATTTTCTTGTCAACAAAAAAATGTTTAACAAAGTAAAAGTAAGAGTCAGCTCACAGTAAACTCCTAATTGATATTGTAATAAATAATATTACGGCAAAATTCTTTCAAATAGAATTCAATGAAAACAAAAGCTAGTTTGAAATAAATTACGTACAAGTACAACTAACACCAAATAAATGATTAACAAAAATGTAATGTAAATCACGAGGTAAATTAAAATTGGGATACATATAATAAGAATTATTTAATAGAAAATTAGAAGTGTGGGACAAATTAAAATTAAAAAATATATAAGTAGTAAAATACATACCAGTCCATCTATAATTTTATTACTACCATCTAAAGATGCAATACAAGCTCCAGATCCATCATTACACTTACTCATTTCGATAATTTTAATCGGACGGCAAACATTGATCAGGAACTAAAAATTTTTAAATTCAATATGGTATTTAAAAACATAAAAAGTATATCGGTTATCCAATAATTATTACCTCTTTTGATTTAACAACATCTTTTAAAGAATCATTGACTTTTGCAATGTAATAACCAGTTGAATTTATTAATGATGTCAAATCAATTCCATATTCAGGTAGTTTACAGGATACATCGTACTGACAAGCCAATTTTGTTTCGAAATTAATTCTTAAAGTACAATCAGTATCATTTTCAATTTGTATTTTATTTTCAGTTGCAGTATGATCAGAGCATATAAAATAAATTTCTGTTCTCCATTTTTTCGAATCTGAACATCGTACGTCTGAATCATAACTTAAATATGGTACACCACTTTTATCACGTAATAAAATTGATGATATCCGACCACGACTTTCTTTTGTATCACCATTCAATAAATAGGCACCTAATTAAATTATAATTAAAATGTAAATTAAATTTTTTTACTATTAAATTGGCAGTTAGTTTTAAAAATTTGAAATCGAAATACACATTTTATTTCATGTTATGTACAAAATGATTATTAACTTATAATAAATTATGCTTTATAGACGCACATTGTTTAGGACTTTGAGACTTTTAGCCCTGCGTATTAAAATTTGTTATTAATATATACAGGTATTTAACTTTAAACAGTTATTTAATTTTAAAATCAAACGAGGAAAAGTGCAGTAGAGTAGACTGTGTCAACTCTGGGACACCCGTATGAACGTAATATATCCTGTTTCTATAAAACTTGATCAGCTTTTAAAAAGTTTCAGATGTTCTAGTACCGTCATCAACTGTAACGAGATATATTTATGTAAATTTTGAAGTTTTATGACAGCTACCCGAATCTATTGCCCCAGCACAACCAAATTTTACAGAAGTTATTTCCCTAAAACTTGATAATCTTTTGGAAGATTTCATTAAGTTCAAAAAGGTGCAAGAAACCTCAACCGGCTGCTCTAAACCTACCAAATCTTACAAAAGTTGTTGGCATGTAACTCGACACCATTTCACAAAATGTGATTGGTTCGGGAGAACACGTTCAAGTAGCTGTTATACATAAATAATATCAAAATTTACATAAAATTTACATAAATAATATCTCGGTACTTAAATAAGTAAAACATCTGAAATCTTGTAAAAGATTATCAAGTTTTATGAAAATAGTATATACATATATTATGTTCATCCGGGTATCCTAAAGTTTATACAGTCTACTCTACTACACTCTTCCTCGTTTTATTGACTTTTTGCATTTAAATGTTACTTTAAAGCTTGCAACCTTTTTTATTGTACATACTTCAAACATTTGATAGCTATATATTTTGATATTTTGCAACTTTATGGCTATGTGATGGCTACACTTATTTTATTGTTCTCAAAACATCATAATAACATATTAAATTTTCTCAGTCTTTTGTATTGGCATGCAATATAGTATACTATATTTGTCTCTTTCTAAAGTTATAGTTAAGTTATTCTACATGAATATTAGCTTTAGCGCAAACTTTGAAAAACTTTAAAAAGTTTTAAGTTAAAGTTTTAAAAAAAATAGAATTTTTTTTTTTTAAACAAATTCTTTTTTTAATTAACTAAATCAAGTGTAACAATACATAGTATTATTTGTATAAAATAATTAATTTAATAAAGAAAAACTGTTAAAAAAATGAATCATATAAATGTTTGTTATTTTAGTTCTGGTATACACACGTATACTGCAGTACTAAAACAAAAACTGAAGTAATAAAATAAGAAATTTTCGATTTTTCGATAATCATTGCTGACTATTCTAAAAAAAAAAAATTGAACTTATTTTTTAGTTATTCTTACAGTATGAATTAGAAAAATTTTTGTTTATTACTTGTAATTAAAAGGCGAACAAAATTTGGTTTTTGCTAATAAATTTAAGTATGTATGAAAAAAATATTATTGTTGTTGTTAAACTGCTAAATGTTGCTGAACACATAAAATATAGAAATTTTTCATTCTTTTTTTTTAATACAAACTTACCATTTTTCTCATCATTTGTTTCACAAACAGCAAATGAATATTTTTTTCCATTAAATGTATTATTATAATATTTATTTGCCAATGATGTCATATTAAATCTAAAAAAAAAAAAAAAACATTTAGACAGGTATTATTTATTACAGTAACATTAAATTTTTCAGTAAAAAAATTTTACATAAAATTTGTTGAAGAATCTTTTAAAATGCATGCGATATCATCATGATCTTTTTTATCGGTTCTACAAGCGAATAATGTCTGCCATACAAAATGATAAGTGCAATCAGAAAAATGATGATATTCTGGTTGACCGTATTCATTATTCTAAAAATAAATAAAAATACTAAAATATGTAAAAATTTTGAAAAGATTTTAAACTTACCCAATCACAAAAGAAATAAATTTTCGATTTATAATTATGTGTTTTATTACATTTTGTATTAGAATCATAAATTATCACAGCATTATTATCTTCCATAATTGGTTTTGAATTTATTGTACCGTAATTAACGAATCTAAAAAAAAAAAATATATGTACAATTAATTAAATTATAATATAAAATTGTATATATGTATATACCTTTCATTTAATTTATCACCACCAGAATAAAAGCAAACACTACTACCACTTGGACATGTCGCATTAAAATCATATAAAACTGGTTGACATGGATTCAATATAAATTCAGAATCTTTTCTATCAGATACTCTAAAAAAATAAAAATAAATCTTTCAAGAAATAATTCAAAATATTTAAATATATTATAAATTATAATAGGTATATTGTATTTCTAAATCTATAATATAATACACAAGATGTTGGCGAGACCTTGCCAACATGTAAAAAAAAATATTTTATATCTATAATAAAACACCCACACTGAATGTAAACTAAACTGGCAATGATGATATTTCTGTATACTTATTTAATAATTTAAAATTTTATTACCAGAGACACGAATCTTTAACTCAAAGTATTATCAAGAGACGCAAACCGTTAATTAAAAATATAAATAAATTTAGTAAATATTATTACCAGAGACTAAATGTTCCACCTGGTTCCACTAGAATTATTGTCAGAGACACAAACCGTTCATTAAAAGTGAGTACAGTCAAAAAAGGAAAAGTACATACTTACTTAAAAAACACATTTTCAATCAAAATAAATTCAGCAAATTTTTAATTTTTAATTTTCACCGCCACATCCATTAAGAACTGGTCGCAGCGGTAAATTAAAAATAAATTATTAATCTTCTGTTGGCGTTTTCAATCTTTGTTTTGGAAAAAAAAAATAAAAATTGGTACTCTTAACAAAATTAAAGCGCCTGAAAGTGAAAAAGTGAGAGTGAGCAAAGTTTATAGTAAACCTCATATTTATTAGAAAAAAATAATAGGCCGATTTAATTCTTGATTTTGTTTTCACTATTATAAAAGCTGGTAAAAGCTTAGTAACAGACTTTATAGTAGTTTTGTTTATTTAGGTTAGAATTTTGATTTTTTAAGCTGAATTTTTGATGTAACATAAAATATTTGAATTTTTTTTATTAATATAAAATTCGGCAGACTTAGCTAATTATATTTCATAACAGAAATCAGGAACTTACTAAATATTATAGAAATGGATATTTTTCTTAAAAAAAAAAAGAAAAAATAACATAGAAAATATCATTTTAGAAGCCTTCTCTCACAATAGATTCATAATTTTGTACTAATTTATTATTAGACCATTAAATTAAAAAGCTGTCGAAAACGACCGTCACAAAAAAAATACCCCGAAAATTTATGAAATTACATTATCAGAGACATGAATCTTCTATTAAATATACCAAAGACCTCTTCCAAAGTACATTTAAATAAAATAAATTCAGCAAATTTTTTTCAAGCGAAAAAAAAATAAACGCAAAAGACTTGAAAGTAATTTTGGTAATTGTACTAATTTCGCGGCGAAAACAACTGTTTTTCATCGACATAAAATTTTTTTTTTTAAAACTAAAGAAAAATAGAGAGTAAAATTTTAACAAATATTAAAATTATTTCGATTATTGGGAGTGTTTTAAATGTAACAAAAAATAAATGTCGTAGCGGTTGGTGTTGGTTGGTTTTTCGCCGGTTTTTATTGTGCACTTTATACATGTGTTTCAAACAATTTTTGAGATATCGGCACGAACTTTTACCCTGAATGTGTTTTTAGCTTGGACCATTTTTTCTCAATAATTAAAAAACTGTCAAAAATTATCGCCACGAAAAAACGGCGAGAATAAATTAATTAACTGTACCTAACATTTTTAATTTTATGTGTTTAGATTTGTTTTATGTTTTTTTTCTATTACAAGTAAGTGATTTCAACGTTTTTTTTAATGGTGCTGATGTAAAAATGAAATTTTTAGGTAGTTTATTAAGGGAGTCAGTATGATAACGTAAATGTTTTTGAATCTATAGAATTTGTGCAATTGCACAGGGGATTTTCTAGTACTTATAAAATATTGAAAAATAAAAAAAAATTAATCATATAATTATTATATTCGTACTCACCTATAATTGTATTCTCCAAGTGGTGAAAAATCATATACATTATTTTTATCAATTATTTTACAGGAACCAATTGATATACCATTTGGTAATGGTAAACAGGCACGACTATCTTCAAATTTAATATGATATATACATGAATCATTTGAATTTTCAACACTATATAATTTAGAATCAATGGTATAATCACATCCTACATCGATAATTAATTGATAATTTCGACCAGATTCACATAATTCACCACCATCAAATTTAAATGTAATTCGTCCATTATTATATGTGATTTTTTGACTCATAGCTGAAAATTATTTTAAATTTATTATAAATTTAATAAATGTATAGATTCTGTTTAGGCGTTTTTTTTTTAAATCAGAACATAGATCTGAGCATGCTCTGAGCAGAGTATGGCACAAAGTACGCTCACAACGATCACATTTAATAAAAAAACACAATTTCAATAAACTGTCATTTTTATTTTTAAAATCGCCCATTTCTTAAAATTTATTATCTTTATAACAAACAGGGTTGCCGCTTGTCCGGGTTCCACCTGTATTTCGGATGAAAATTAAACACCAAATCGGACAGTATATTGTCATATTTTAATAAAATAACTAACTTACAATTTGAAAATTATATTTGGTCTCTAAAAGATTTTTCATACAAAATGTTTTAATTTAAAAACTTATAGTCGTTAATCGTTATAACTTTTTTATCAACAATATTTTATTTTTGTTTTGATGTTCTCATCAGAGAAATAAGAGATAAGAATAATAACTACCTCACTTTCTACATTCAATTCAAATTTCTATGATTATTTAAGCAGGGTTGTTGCTAAAATATTTGGACAGATGAGAGAAATTGCCTTTTAGTGGAATCCGTACGCAGTAAAATTTATATAATTTTTAAGATACCGTCCGGAGTACCGGAGTTCAAAGAGTTAATACAAACAAGTAAGCTATTATTAAAGGCAGCTCAATCTAATGCCAAATACTCCTTTAAAAAATAATTATGTACTGTTTTGTATTGTGTATTATACATAATAAAAACACATAATTTCATTTCGTTTGTGTATTATATTATGTAAATTAATTTTGGTTTATTTTAGTAGCTTTTTTTATTTGTATTTTGTACCTAGGTTAATAAATTTCTTAATAATTTATCGCTATTGTTTTAATTTTTTTTTATCAACATTTTTCTTAGGTTCAAAAAAAATAGTGGTCTTTTTCCGAAGAAAAGGGGGGAGTGCTCCCTCTTCTTCTCTTTGATTGCATTTTTCATTTTGTGCCGTAATTGCTCAAGGAAAAGGTGGCAACCCTAATAACAAAGTATTTAATAATAAAAATAAAAAATTAATATTTAATAATAAAAAACTTTAGAAAATTAAAAACTAAAATTGAAAAACAAAAAACAATGAATGAATTGAAAATTATAAATGGATACTGAAAGAAAATAAACAAAACAATTTGACTTTTATTTTACAAGTAAAATCTTAGACAAACATCAAAATGTATTTGAATTTTATTTTGCTCAGTCGTATTCGAACTATTCCTGCTGACCACGTAGAGCGTGATCTGAGCGTTATTTATTATTATTCACCCAATTATTTATATTCACCTAATTATTTATATTCACCCAATAATTATTCACCCACTTATTTATTCACCCAATCCTTTATATAATAAAATATATTCTTTACCAGACACTACGTCAGCACTTCATGTTATTGTCAAAACAAATACAAATTTTCAAATTCTATTCCCACAAAAATAAAAGACGCTAAATTTGCATTTTCTGTTATTCCTAAATAATAAATTTATTAATCAAATAATTTAAAAACAATATCATATTTCAATCATGTTTAATCATAATTTTATCGTGGAATAATTAAAATAAAAGTTTTCCCATATTTAACTAACATTGCTCGAATTACACCAAAATTAAATAGAATTAAGTTAAGTATTACTGAGATTTCACTTTTTAAATAATATAAATAGTCATGCAAATAACAGAAGAAAGTTAATTATTGTTTAGACCTGAAAGTGGTCATAATCAAATCATTTGTTTAAACCTTAATTAATTAACAGTGTTGTAGGTTAAATTATAAGATTACTGTTAAATAAAGTTTGTTCATAAAAGTAAAAATACAGTTTTTTTTTTAAATAACCAAAAGAAGTTATTTAAGTCGCGCTCTGATTTCAAAAAAAAAAAACGAATCACAAGCTTTAAATGCTCAGAGCTAAAAAAAACACCTCATTTTTATTTTGACAGTTTATGCTCTGCTGATTTAAAAAAAAAACGCCTTGTTAAAAAAATTCTACTTTGGTTTGGTTTAGTAGAGTTTTGTTGAATTTAGTGACGTTTAAAACGTCAAATATAGGACAAAGAGAATAGAAATCCTTTTTTGTACTTTAAAATTACTTTTATTTAAAAACTTTTACTTATATTAATAGAAAAACTTTAATTCATAATACTTTGCTTTTTAATCATTTATTTGTTTATATATTTGACAATACATATGTATTGTCTCACTTCAAAAAAAGTTATGAAATTTTTAACATAAACAAATTTTGAGAAGTTTTTAATCGTCGTAAAATCGTAAAACTTTTTAAAATTTTATCTAAGAAACAATTATGTAAATCTAAAACTTTTTAAAACAGTTTAAAACGAACACACATTATGTGATCATGAAATTAAAACAAATTTATTACAATACATTTTTATTTATAAATCCTTTAATGTGTGTGTTCGTTTTACAAAGTAAACTACTCTTTTCTACTCCTAACTACATCAGTCTTTGTGAAATAGTATAGATAAGAGTAAATACGGTTATATTAAATTGGCACTCCGTTTACCAACTACTCCCAAGTCCAACTATTCCCAACTACTCTTTTCGTTGAAAAGGAAAGCAAACAAAAGAGCAAATAGATTTATTGAAATCTATTTTATTGAATATTATTGAATAATCTAGATTTATTGAATAGATTTGAAAAGGAATCGTTGAAAAGGAAAGCAAGAAATCAAATAGATTTATTGATTCCTTTTTTAATACACTTAATATGTTTAAATTTTTCATAGATGAATACCTGAATAAAAAGAAAGAAGGTGGCTACTGGCTGCTAAGTTCAAAAGGAAATTTAAAATAAATATGATATTTAGTAAAAAATTATATTGACACGGATTTAGTGCAAGTCATTTGAATAAAGTAAGATACAAAAATTTCATTTTAATTTAACTATGATTATGATATTATAAAGATAAGCTGAACTTTTATTAAATTTTAATTAAAGATGAAACATTTCTTAAAATATTACCATATTTTAAATAAAAAAAAAAAATTACCTAAGATTATTGTAAAAATTGATAAATAGCTAATTTTTAAAATATAATTTCGTTCCAATTTTTTGAACCCAATGATTTCAATGAATTTTATTTATGTGTAAAAAAATTTTTCTCTTGTATACTTAAGCTCCCCGCTCCGTAAAATTTGATTTGAATAATCAAATTTCGATTATGAAATTTCAAGTTACAAAATTTTAAATTATTTTCAATAACAATTCAATTCTTTAACTAAATAAATCCATCTTAATTCCTTCTGTTTCCAAATCTAAAAAAAAAATATTTAGGATAACCAAAGCATCTGTTGTGTCGAAAGGAATAATTCAACTAAAAATTAAATAATGGTTAATCTCAATCAATCTCAGATGAACTTTATTGCAAAGTTTGATTTGAATGATCAGATGAACTTTACTTTATCATATAATAGATAATGTTATTTTTAGTATAAATTGAAAAAATAAATTTTAATTATCATTAAATAATAAAAAATATATAAGTACCTAATACATATTCTTTATCATTTTTTTCCAAACAAGCATGAACATTGTTTTTATCACCACATTTTCGATCATTACTTGAACAAAAATTAAATCGAATTTTTTCTTTATTCGTATGTCCCAAAACTTGACGTTCTAAGTCCGATTTTAAAACGGACAAATCAAATGTATAATTATAATAAGGTTCTTGAAAAGAACATGAGTCATTATAAAAAATCTGAAATAAAAAATTAATAAATAATTATTATTAGAAAATTAAATATTAAGGATTATATATATATATATATAGATAATACTTTTAAATTAATTTGTATTTTATACTTATTTTTTATTTATTATTTATTTAGACAATTTTATTTAAATTTACATGTAACATAAAATAAAAATGAACAAATTAAATTATACGTATACATACATACATATAATAAAAATTTAATACATTTATATAGCAATAAAAAAAAATTAAACAAATTTAGAATAAAAATTAAAATAATAACAAAAAAATATATGTATATGTACATATATATATGTATACATATATGTAATGATAATTCAAAACTTACCTCTGAAATTCATTTTAATTAATTTTTGATAAAATTTTACACACATATATTTTACATCTTCTGCACAATTTTTGTAAAAGGAAAACGTCAAACATTGTGAAATTAAAAAAAAATATTTCTAAAAAGCATTAATTATTAACAAAAAAAATTATATAACAAAAAAAAAAAAAAAATACATACATATAAAACAAAACAAAAAAAAAAATTATTTATTTAAAATTTTGCAATTACATATTTAAAAATCCTTTTACCACTCAAAAACTCCTTTTCTCCTTCTGTAGTTATAAATTCTGTTTTACCAAGTTGCAAGTTTCTGTATGCTATTAATTACAAAATACAAATATACAAAATACAAATATAAATAATGCTGGATAATGTATAAAAATGTAATATTGGAGCTGGATATTATTTAAACTCAAGTTTATGAATTGAACCAGAATCTAAAAATTAGTTAATTAAGCTTTGTTCTTCTGTCCGTCAGCACCATAACTCAAAAACTAAGATAACTATTCTTGGATTAATTTGTAGGTTCCCTGTTATTATACCAGTATATGCATGTATGTGTTCTAGGGTATAATTAACTTGCCATTACGTTTGTGACGCCTTAAAAGAGTCGAGCTAGATATAGATGCGAGTGTATGGATAGATAAGATATTAGTTTCGCTATTTAAATCAAGCATTTTCAGCAAGCGGATTCGAATAGCTGCCATATACATCTTCTTTCTTTATATGGAAATTACTCCGTGTCTATTGAAGGTATCTGAATCTGATATCTGGATATCTGAAATTTTGCAAGAAGCTGTCGAGTTATACAGATCAACAACATCTGTAAAATTTGGTTGGTCTAGAGCAGCCGATTTAGAGAGCTGCCATATAACTTTTTTTTTTCATATAAGCATATTTTGTATGCCAATAACTTATTCAGTACGAAACAAGACATCTGAAATTTTCTAAAGAATTTTCAAGTTAAATGGCAATAACTTTTATAAAGTTTGATTGCTCTAGTTCACCAGATCCTGGCTTCTTGCATATCTTGGAACTTACAAAAGGTATTGAAATGTTATGGCAATAATTTCTGAAGAATGTCATTCGCTTGGGGCAACAGGTTAAAGTACATGCCGTACAAATTCTCTTTTTAAATAAATATAACTCAGTATCTATTGAGGCTAGATATCAAAAATTTCGTAAAAAGATGTCGAGTTGTATACTAACAACTTCTGTAAAATTTGGTTGTGCTAGAGTAACAGGTTCAGGTAGCTTAAACATCTTAGAACTTAACAAAAACTAGGCATCTGAAATTTTACAAAAGATGATGAAGTTTTATGGCAATAACTTCTGTAAAGACTAGAATATATACTAGATATCTAGAAACTAGATATCTGAAATAGATATATGTAATTTTGTCAATAGATGTCGAGTGCAGTAGGCAGCTGTCATACAATTCGAAGATTTACATAAATATCTCGGTACTTAACATCGGTACTAAAACATCTGAAATTTTGTAAAAGATGATCAAGTTTTATGGAAACAGAGTTGACACAGTTCCTCGTTTTTGTTTAAAAAGTGTTAAAAATAATTTTGTTAAATATTAAATTAGATCTAAAGGTGTTAAAATTAAAAAAAATTATTTAATATATTAAATATTAAATTACAATTATGATTTTAAAACTGATTTTTTGATATAAAATATACATATAAGTAAATATTTTATAATTAAAATTGATAAATAATAAATGGTTTTAAATTCAGACGCATCTCATTTTTTTCCCCCCCTTTTTTTCTTGCTTCCATTGTATTTTTGTTCTTGTTTAAATTGGTTTTAAAATAATGAATGAATATTGAATTGTTATATACATATATACTTAGTATAGGAATATTATATACTCTTTAAAATAAAAATTTGGAAAAAGCAAAAATTTGAATCATGATGATAAGATAAAATATTTTTGAATTAATTTATTTTAAACTTTTGCGCATAACTGTATTATTAACAGTTGTAAAGTTCTAATGTGTAAGAAAAAAAAAAAACTTTTAAGATATTTTTTAAAAAAAATTCGAATCAAAATTTAAAAGATTTTTATTAAAAAATTTACTTCAATAGTTTCACTTTCTCCATTGATTGTTTCGTCTGTCAGATAGTAATAACTAACCCAAATCTAAATAAAAATCCTGGTTTGCTTAGTGGATCTCTTGAAAAAATCTAAACAAAATTTCATATCAATTTTGTTTTCATTAAATTGACTGGAAGAAGAAGAAGAAGACATGAATGTCTCTTTATTTTTCACATTTTTTCTTTTATATATATGTATATAAAATTCTAAGAAAAGTTTCAAATTTTAGCGCAAATTACGTAATCCTTTTGGAAAATCATTGCACCTTTAAAAACCTATGGTTTTCGTTCTGCCTTATTTTGCTAATCACTCTAAATTAATACAGTTAAGTTAAGTTATAACTTTGTAAGTTAAAATAATTAATTAGAATCCAATTGTCTGGATTTTAAACTAAGCATACTGTAATGGATACTTACCATTTTTTCTCTATATATTAGAAATACTTTTATTAGAAGAATTGAATCCTGAAAATTAATTGAAAAAAAAAAAAAAGCAAAACCAAAAAGTAAAACCAAAGCATTGTAATTTTTGTTAAAGCGATTTTATTTAAAAAAAAAAAAAATTAAATAAGTATTTATATAACATTTAATTGAAAATAAATTTTTAAAAAGATACAAAATTAAAAGCAATTTTAAGCTCTACTAACTAAGTAAATAATAATTTAAATAATACATAAAAAGAATAAAATATTATTAGAAATTAATTTTTTGTTTTTATTACTAAACAAATGATACATAAATTATTATTATAACTACTTATAATATTAAGTAAATTATTAAAAATCAGATTTTCTAACAAAAAATAATTAACATTTTAACCTTATAATTCTTAATTTTACTGAAATTTAAAGGTGCTGGTAGATACTACTTTACTATACTTTTAGAAAGGAAAGGTGCAACCATAAAGAAATTAATTTTGATGAGATGTTCATAAATAAAATATAAACTGAATAAATAATATAAAAAAATGGTTCTAAATAAAGTATGATAAAATATGTTTATGCAACAGAAAATTTTTAGTATCTTTAGTATTTAATTATTACATAAATGTAAACTAGATTGTATTTAATTATTTTAATGAAATATTAGCTACTTCTTATAACTTTTTTTTTTTGTATATATAAAAATACAACTTTTTATATATAAATTCATTCAAAATAAAACAATTAAATTGTATATTTTAAATATAATGCATACTTTTAATTTATTTTATTATTTTATCCTAATACCTATCAAAATAAACATTTAGGTACTTCGAGCCTAAAATCAAGAATTCTATAAAATATGGTAGTGTCATTAGAATTAAATATTTTATTATAAAACCAGTATTTACAATACTAACAACATAACTAGTGTCTACGACTACAGAGATACATAAATATATTAAAAATTTTATTCTATAGAACAAGTCTCTATATAGTCAAATTTCAAGGTTTCAGTAGCTACCATTCTAAAGCTACAATTTAAATTAGCTGCGCTGCACAATTTTACAAAACTAGAAATCTACTATATTAATAAGATGTTATCATTTTTAGCTATACAAATTTCAATAAATCAAACATGGAACAACTTATCAAGGATCAGAAACTATATTGTACTTATATATATAGATATCGAGAAAATGATAACAAATTTCAAAAAGGACCTTTTAAGCAGAAAAACAAGAGAATATGCAGAAGCCAGACTTACGAAGCTATAGATGAACTTAAGCAAAAAGCTATAAAAAATGACACGAACATACAAGGGATTAACGTCTATCAACATGCATATTTTAAAACGAAAAGTTTCTCTAAACCAAAAATCCTGGTGGAACAAATGAATTAGAGAAAATATTTTTGAACGTAATAAACAAGAAGAAACAACCAGATTTACTGAAGGAGAGAAATTATTTTGTGAGCAAACAAATTATTTAGATTATAAAAGTAAAAGGAAAAATTGTACAAATTCAGGAAAAAATTGAAACGGAATTATCTACTACATATATTCATGAAAATGTAAGTACATTAAGGGAGACCTGAAATAAAATCATCATTGGAAACAAAAGTGAACGATCAAATGAATACTTTACTGAAAAAGATATTTGAAGACACTCAAATAAATTACGAAGAAACTATAACAAATCTATAAGAAAAACTTAAAAGTTACTTTCACTGGAAGGAGTTTAGAGATTTATTTATGGAACTAATATAGAAGAAAATGAAATGAAGGTTGAAGGATTCAAAAATTTCAAAGTTCAAAACTTCTTAATCAACCTAAAACATATTGAAAGAGCCTGCAAAGGCAATAAAAAAATTACATATGATGTTAAAATAATTGAAAGTCTCCTAGCTATTAAAAATTTACAAATGTGTATTTCCGTTATTTTTAGCACATTTCCAAAAAATATCAAAATTATACAATTTTTTTTAATTTAGTATTTAAATTTACCTTTATGTGAAAACCAAATTTTGCATGATTTTTCTACTTTCATAACTCCGGCACGCTTCTAGATAGAAGCTTGAAATTTTGAGGTAAGAAAGAACTTTTAGAATTAGTATAAGTTTGCTCAGAAAATTTTTTCGGACCACCCCCTGTTTATGAGCTATTAGGGCTTAAAAATTGAAAATTTGCTATTTTTAAACACCTGTAACTTAGGAACCTGTACACATTTTACTTCTGCAAGATATAAAAATTAAAGCTACAATAATATATTTTTACGTGTGTTAAAGGTTTATTTTAATTGTAAAGGGTTCCAAAGTTGCAGCTCTTCAAAATTGCGAAAAAGCCCCATTTTCAGATGTATATATATCTCGGGCTCTGCGTAATAATTTTGCAATCTAAAACCGCCAGAAGATCGAAAATTTTATTATCTATATAAAACAATATCAAAATTATGTAATATTTTGTAATTTACGATTTAAATTTACCGTTATGTGAAAACCACATTTTGCATGAAATTTCTTTTTTCATAACTCCGGCACCCCTTTAGATAGGAACCTGAAATTTTGAGACAAGAAATAACTTTTAGAATTAGTATAAGTTTCCTCAGAATTACCAAAATTTTTTGGTAACACTCCTTCTTTAAGAGTTATTACGCCTCAAAAATTGAAAATTTGCTATTTCAATTGAAAAATTTGCTATTAAAATTTGCTTGAAAAGTTACTATTTTCAATTGTTAATTGAAAATTTGCTTTGTTACAGGTGTGCTAGACACCTGTAACTTAGGCACCTGTACAAATTTTTCTTCGGCATGACATGAAAATTAAAGGTTCAGGAAAATTAAACGTGTGGAAAATTAAACGTGCGTTCAGGAAAATTAAACGTTAAAGGAAAATTAAACGTGTGTTAACGGCTTTTCTTAGTTATATAGGATTCCGGACTTACGGCCCCTCAAAATTTCAAAAATTTCCTATTTTCAAATTTTTGTGTAAGTCACACTTCTAAATAGTTTGTATTGAGTTTTGGAAATGTGCGCTTTTAAAAACCGTTGGTTTACATTCTACCTTGTTTATATTTTATCTGCAACCTATCCCAAACTAAATGATTTTCTTAACAAAGATTTTTTTTTTTTGTGATTTAATAAAAAAGAAAATTATAAAAATTTATTGTTTGTATTGCCTGAAGATTTTTATAGATCTTATCTTTATCTAGATTTATCTAGATATTCTTAACAATTGCAACAGGATTAAATTAACACCTTAAGGATGTCGTTTTCTTTTTATACTTAACAAAAGTTATGTTATGACATTGACATCGCATAAAATCAGTTGTATGGTAAATACAATATTCATAAGTACATAAAATAAAATATATGTATTTCAATATTTATGTTTCATATTTTATAAAAAGATGATGATTTACTTAAAAATAAAAATAAAATATATAACTAGTTAAATAAAAATGAAAAATATATAAATAATAAACTCTAAAAACTAGTTTTAGAATAATAATTAAAAAAAAAGAAACCAAATGTAACTGTCATGAAGATGTTGTATAAGTAGTCTGGAAACGTCAAATTGTGAAATAAAATATAGTTATTGAATAAGTAATCTTATAGTTTAATGCGTGTATATTTTTATAAAAACACCTACAAAGGCAGCGTGTCATGTGCCGTGTCTTATTTAATTTTTCGATACAAAATATATTTGAGTGTATTTCTTACAAGTTGTCTGTATTATCATTTGACTGTTTTTCATTTGACTGTAAAACATACAATTAGGGGAATTGTGGAATTGGTTTTAAAATTAAAAGTTTGCTTGATATAAAAGCATTAACAAACTTTTCACACACAACTTTAAAATTGTATTGAACAAGAACGTCCAAATCAATATAAAAATTAAATGTCAACAAAAAATTAGTAGCTGACTCCTACATTCTAATACGAGTATTTATAAAGCGATTATTTAAATTAAATCGACTTTAATTGAAAGTCAATTGTAAAATTTTAAATTCTATTTACGTATTTAGGTTTGAATAAAATATTAGCAACAATATTAAAACGTGGTACCAATGTACCAATTACATCAACTGTCAAAAAAAGAATCTTGAAAAGGCCAAATCAATCTAAAAACAAGGTAGAATGTAAACCAACGGTTTTTATAAGCACACATTTCCAAAAGACAATACAAACTGTTTAGAATTGTGACTTGCACCAAAATTTTAAAATTTTATGTAAATAAGTAAAAAATTTGAAAATAGGACTTTTCTGGAATTTTGAGAGGCTGTAAGTCCGGAAGCCTTTATAATTAAGAAAAACCATTACCACACGTAAAAGTATATTACTGGAGCTTTAATTTTTATGTCTTGCCGAAGTAAAATATGTACAGGTTCCTAAGTTACAGGTGTTCAAATTTTCAATTTTTGAGCCCTAATAGCTCATAAACAGAGGTTGGCCCAAAAAAAATTTCTAAGCAAACTTATATTAATTCCAAAAGTTCTTTCGTGCCTCAAAATTTCAAGCCTCTATCTAAAAGCGTGCCGGAGTTATGAAAGTAGATATAAAATTTGGTTTTCACATAACGGTAAATTTAAATACTAAATTTAAAAAAATTGTATAATTTAATTGATGATATTAATTTACAAAGTTAAGAAAAATACCTGTCGTATGACGTTTGCAGATTGAGAAAATCTTAAGCAGAACATAAGATATATGCGTTTAAAAATAGGGCTTTTTTAAAGTTCAAGGGGCTGTATCTCCGTAATGGATGGGGCTACATGAAAAAGTTGTTCCACAAAATTATTTTTTTATGAAACCTACCCATGGTTAATATTATCAAATGATTAAGTTATTCAATTTATTCTTGAACTTAGCTTTTTTACATATTAAATATAACTATAGATCAATTTTTATTAGTTTTAATTAATTTAATAATACTTCCAGGCATCTGAATTTAATTTAATAAATAAAAGTTGGAAACAAAAATTTCTTTTATTATTGTATATATATAGTCATTATATACTTTTAAAATAAATTCAGAAAAGCTTAAATAGGTATTGTACATAGATCGCTTTCTTTTCAATACAATAAAACATTAAAAAAGTTAACAAAGTACTTATGTACATACTATATTTAAGTAACGTACATATATATCACAAGAAAAACAAATAACTATCTGACAACCGAAAAAATATACTTTCTATAATAAAAATTGATTAAAAATTGTAAAAATTTATCATTTAAAATGTTTTCTTACTTTTAACTGCTTTGCTAGAAAAAATTTTTCAGCTCACTTACTTTATTTATATATGATTTTTATTGTAAGAAGTTCCAGTTAAAAAACAAAATTGTACAATTAATTCAAAAATATAAAAAACTAATTAAAATGTCTGTAATTCAAAATAAGTCCTAAAAAAAAATTCAACTTAAGTAGATATACTAAAAAAACTCTTTTATTGAATATAAATAAATTTGTTAAAATAAATTGCAACACTTTTAGAAATATTAAATTTTTTTTTTAGGGCATTTCTCTGCCACATAAATGTAATAACAAAATTACACAGCCTTTCCCTCTCAGGCCTGACTATGCATGCCTTAATGGGGAATTACTCTTACGAGGTGTGTGGGATTCGAACCCACACTTCCTCGGTGTTTGCAGCATATTTTATACGCTCTTACCCACTAGGCCACCGAGCCCCAATATGCAATTCAGCAGGTATGTATATATTTTCTTTGTTTTTCTATCTCAATTGGTTGAGATAAGTAATGGATTTAACTTTCCAATTTTCGGGCTTTTTTTTTATAAATAGTTAATGAATTTTACCGTTAACTATAGGTTCTAGCCCTACAACTATAAGTCGTTTCTCTACACAAAGAAAATGTAGCCAAGGCTTTGTAATATACATGTTGTAATAAAAACATGTAGGTAGGTATGTAAAACTACCCCCTTTAAAACCAAACTTTAGGATGGGTCCTTTAATACATAGTGATATAATATATAGTTTGGGTTTGGGTTTGGGGAAAAGAATAAGGAAAGGATTACTTGGGAAGTTGCGTTTAGGATAATTAGGATTACTTATGGAGGATGGAGAAAAAAATTTGCAGTTATTTTGAAGAAGGATGTTAATGTTCTTCTTAAATTTCGTTATATCGTACACATATAAATTACCAATTTTTGGGAACACATGTGCAAGCATAAGGTTCCATTAACGCGACTTGCGCATAACAAACGAATTTCCGAATGCCGTGTTATGCCATCTTGACAATTCGCCAGTTTAGGTGTGGGTATCTGTTGCACTCCTAATTTCACGCTGGAAAACTTTGAATGGGGGCGTTAATTGTTTTATTTCTTTAGAACAGGTGTTCATCCCTATAAGGTATCTATAAAACAGAGTTAATAACCCGAAAGTACGACGATAGCAGAGTAGAGTGATCGACGATAGCAGAGTAGAGTGTTGAGGTAACACTGGGGTCGCCAATAAGACGAATAGCTCTGTTTTGCACTTTGTCGAAATAACCCAGCGCTGCTTGGGGAGCTCCAGCCCAAATATGTACATTGTGCTCCATTTTCGTCCTAATGTACGTTTTATAGATATTTAGAAGGTCGGTTGAAGAAAAGAAAGTTTTACAGCGGTACAAGAAACCCAAACATTTAGCAGCACCTTTAGCTATACCAAAAATATGATTCAACCAAATCAATTTTTGATCTAACTCCATGCCCAGAATGTTTAAATCTGTTGAATGCTGCAGAGCTTCTCCCTGGAAGGTCAGGTTAGCTATAGTAGTTGCTATTTTACGCAGGAGTAAACAGCATTGTATTTTTAGGTGTTGAAGTCAACTTCGTTTGCTTCACCCCACTTTTAGATTTAGGCTAAATCATTATTTAGCTCACTGATAGTGAAATTTTTAGCTGTTCTATTAATCTAATGATTAATGTTACAGCGGCTATGAAATTCATAGGAAGCTACAAGGGTGCTGTTATCTGCAAAACTATGGATTAGATTGGAGGTTATGGAAAGTAGATCATTGATAAATATTAAGAAAAGAGTGAAAGATAAAACCTGAGGGACACCAGCATTTATTATAAAATTATCAGATGAATATCCATCGACAAGTACCCGAATCGTTCGATTCGAAAGGAATTCTCCAAACCATTGAAAAAAGACCCTACCTAATCCTAATTTTGCATTTTGCTAGTAAAGCATAATGCCAGACTGGGTCAAAAGCTTTAGAAATATCCAGAGCCACCACATCAGACTCACCAGAATGGTGAAGACTGATATTCAACTTTTCGCAAAGGTAAGTTATAAAATCACCAGTTGAACTTCGGGTTCTGAACCCGTATTGTCGATCATGAAGAAGACCCCTGCGATTCAGATATTTCAAAAGCTTCTGGTTTACAATTTTTCCATTTGGAAAGAACCGAGGTTATAGCGATAGGGCGGTAATTGCGAGGGACCGCTTTTATTACCTTTTTTCGAATTGCGAAAACATGCGCAACCTTCCATTGAGTAGGATGTATAAACGAAATAAAGGACAGGTAGAAAAAGTTACGTAGAGGTTTTGAAATACTTGAATAGTTGTTTAAGTACCATCTGGACCGGCTTATATTTTTGTATCGATATTTTTCAAGATTTTCATTACTACGCTCTCGCGCTAAAGTAATTTTTACTGAAGGAATAGTCAACTTCCGGGACGGATGATGGCTATAGAGTTCACTGAAGTAGTGTCGAGTTGAAAGCGAACTGTTTGCCAAACAAGTTCGCTTTCTCTGTGGAATCTGATACAATTCTGTTGTTAATACCAACATGCTCTTTTAAACTTTTTGCAAAAGTCCAAAAGGATTTGCTATTTTTTGGCATGTGAATAAGTTTACGCTTCAACCTTAGGTTGAATAAAAGTTTTGGCTTGTTCATAACTCTCTTGCATCTGTTTCGAACCACTATATAGTTTGACCGAGAGCCTCCAACCTATTGCTTTAGTACAGTTTAAAGTACAGTACAGTACAGTTTGGTACAGTTTTGGACTTCCGTTTAATAGTTCTCATGAAATGAGGTATAAATAACCTCATTCCAAGTAAAATTGTTTTAAAAATCGTATTTGCAGCAAAGTTGACATTCTTATCGCGGAAGCTCAATAACCAATCGAAGGATTTGAAAAAGTTATCCGAATTCGCATGACTATAACATCATACTCATTTTTTGAATGAGTCCTTCAATTGGTGACTTCGCCCAGCTGGAAACTTGTTTTAACCAAACAATGATCGGAGTCACCCAGGGAGCAACTAACTGAAACCACATATTTTTCAGGGTGTATGATCAGGAATAAATCTAAGAGGTGACTTTCTTGATCAGCACGATTTGGGATCCTAGTGGGATTTTGGACAAGTTGAGAAAGGTGGAACATAGATGAAAATATTTCAACTTGTTTCCCAATTGAGGTTTGACTCAGAAAAGTGTTGTTGGAGAAGTGAAGCCAAAATATTGAATTATGAATATTCAAATCACCCGCCAGTACAATTTTAGTTTCTGGAGATGAATCCAAAATTTCGTTGATCTGGTTGCAGAGATTTTTAATTTCCACAACAGTTTCCTCTTCACTTGAGTTGAATGATCTGTATAAATCAAATTTGATTTTGAAAAAAGACAAATATAATGTAAAAAAAACAAATTTGAAGTGAAAAGAGTATATAAATAGGCAAGTATCATTTTTCCGGTTCCTTTTCTAAGAAAACTACTAGGCCAATTTACACGGTTCTTGAGACACAAGAAAAATTTGGTTGAATAGCATCGATCAAACATTTAAAATTAGAATTTTTCGGACATTTTTTTGATAAAAATTTATGTGTCGAGACGGAAAGATATAGTTTTGTTAAAATCTTTAATTTACAGCACTTTTTATAATATGTATGTTTATATGTACTTAGATGGAATTAGCTCAAATCTTTGTATTTAACACCTACGATAAAATAATAACAGCTGAATATTATACAATTTTGATAGCAAGAATGAAAATGTTTCAAAGTACTTTTTTTTTTTGAATATAAATTGCAGAATTAGTGAAAATTACGATAAAAATTATATTTAACTTTAATATCAGATGTAATGATTTATTTCGGTATGTTATCGTTAATATACGAGTATAATATGTATATATTGATATTATACATCTACACTAAGTAGACTGTACTTTATTAAAAACGAGGAAGAATACAGTTGCCTTTGTCAACTCTTAGATACCCGTACGAACCGTTAGTATGTTCAATGCCTGTCACTCTGCTTACAATATTATTTTTTAATATTTTAGTATTTTAAAATAATTTGGGTGAATTTTATAATTTCTAGAACTATGGGTTGTACATTATATTCAAACTATATGTTTATACATTCTTCAAAAGCAGATTTTAACCTTCCACATAACGATTATCAATCGAAAACTTTTTCAAATATTCTATAGTACCATTTAATACTAAACGGTAAATGTATATTAAATTTACTTAGTACAAAATAGTAAATATAATTTTAAATATTATATTATATTATATTATAAATATAATATTATATATTATATTTTAAATTCCATTGACAAAATAATTTTTTATAAGTACAATAAAATACATATATATATGTAAATACGGCGCTATATAATATACATATATATACTCTTATCATTCATTCACTAGTGACATATACGATATTATATAAGTATGTATATATTATATCAATATCATATAAATAAAAATTCTTCAAGCAACCGTTATGTTGTTTATTTATTTACATTTTTTTGTACTACGCATTATATCCTCAACAATTTCAAATTATCGAGTAAAACAAATGCAAAAAATTTGTTGAAGAAATTTGTTAGAAAATTTGAAAAAATCAAGTAACACTTTCGTCAATTATAAAGTAACCCTATATTATTAAAAAAAGTTGTTAACAGAAATAAGAGTATAATGTTGAAGCTTTAATTTTTGTGTATTACTTCAAAAAAATTTTAACAGGTGTTCAAGTTACAGGTGTTTAAAAATAGGAAATTTTCAGTTTTTGACCCCTTACAGCTCCTAAACGGGGGGTGATACAAAAAAATTTCTGAAATGACTCATTTAGGATAGATTATTTTCAAAGATCTAACTTCTGTCAAAATTTCAAGTTTCCAACTTAAACCGTTTAGAATATAGAAGGTTAAAGAATTTTGCAAAATTTTAGTTTCGCATAACGGTAAATTAAGACACCGTATGCCACAACTATATATATTTTTAAAGCTAATAAAAGTAGTAATCGTTTCGCGTTTTCAAAATGAAGATATACCTTATACAACTTGTGCTATAACAATTTAAATATAGAGCTTTTTTGAACCTTTGGGGAGCTGTAGCTCCGTAACGGGTGGGGCTACAAAAAAAAGTTATTAAAATTAAAATTAATATTTTTGTGAGATCTATCGGCAGTTAAAATTTCATAGCTCTATTTCAAAAAAAATGTGGGAATCTAAAAGTTAGGTGTTCGAGAGCTACCCTAAGTTTTGGTCCAAACTCAACCAAAAAAAATAGAGAACCTACAAATTACTCCCAGAATATTTTGTGTAAATTTCAAGATTCTAGCTTTGTTAGTTTTTGAGTTAGCGTGCTGACGGACGGACATGGCTCAAACGTCTTAGAATTTTTTTCTGATCCGATCCATACCTTTGAAGGTATATCTAGCTCGCTTATTTCGAGGTGTTACAAACGGAGGAGTAATTTTATTATACCCGATCCTATCGTACGGGTATAAAAATCGCTTAATTTTAATTTTTGAATCATCAATTCGAACTGATATTGTATGGGATAATTTGCCAACATAAAAAAATTATCATACTTACATATACCATTTTGAATAAAGAAACGAGGAAGAATACAGTTGCCTTTGTCAACTCTTAGATACCCGTACGAACCGTTAGTATGTTCACAGCCTGTCACTCCGCTTACAATATTATTTTTTTAATATTTTAGTATTTTAAAATAATTTGGGTGAATTTTATAATTTCTAGAACTATGGGTTGTACATATATTCAAACTATATGTTTATATGTACATTCTTCAAAAGCAGATTCTAACCTTCCACATAACGATTATCAATCCAAAACTTTTCCAAATATTCTATAGTACCATTTAATACTAAGCGGTAAATGTATATTAAATTTACTTAGTACAAAATAGTAAATATAATTTTAAATATTATAATATATTATATTTAAATATTCCATTGACAGAATAATTTCTTATAAGTATAATAAAATACATATATGTATGTAAATACGGCGCTATATAATATACATATATACTCTTATCATTCATTCACTAGTGACATATACGATATGTAAATAAACATGATATTATATAACTATGTATATATATCAATATCATATAAATAAAAATTCTTCAAGTAACCGTTATGTTGTTTATTTATTTACATTTTTTTGTACTACGCATTATATCCTCAACAATTTCAAATTATCGAGTAAAACAAAATGGAAAAAATTCGTTAAAGAAATTTGTTAGAAAATTTGAAAAAATCAAGTAACACTTTCGTCAATTATAAAGTAACCCTGTATTATTAAAAAAGTTGTTAACAGAAATAAGAGTATAATGTTGAAACTTTAATTTTTGTGTATTACTTCAAAAAAATTTTAACAGGTGTTTAAAAATAGGAATTTTTCAGTTTTTGACCCCTTACAGCTCTTAAACGGGGGGTGATACAAAAAAAATTTTTGAAATGACTCATACTTATTTTCAAAGAACTAACTTCTGTCAAAATTTCAAGTTTCCAACTTAAACCGTTTAGAAGATAGAAGGGTTAAAGGATTTCGCAAAATTTGAGTTTCGCATAAAGGTAAATTAAGACACCGTATGCCACAAATATATATTTATTGTATATATACTTTTAAAGCTAATAAAAGTAGTAATCATTTAGCGTTTTCAAAATGAAGATATACTTTATACAACTTGTGCTATAACAATTTAAATATAGACCTTTTTTGAACCTTTGGGGAGCTGTAGCTCCGTAACGGGTGGGGCTACAAAAAAAAGTTATTAAAATAAAATTAATATTTTTGTGAGATGTATCAGCAGTTTAAATTTCATAGCTCTATTTCAAAAAAAATGTGGAGATCTAAAAGTTAGGTGTTCGAGAGCTACCCTAAGTTTTGGTCCAAACTCAACCAAAAAAAATAGGGAACCTAGAAATTACTCCCAGAATATTTTGTGTAAATTTTAAGATTCTAGCTTTCTTAGTTTTTGAGTTAGCGTGCTGACGGACGGACGGACGGACGGACATGGCTCAAAAGTCTTAGAATTTTTTTCTGATCCGATCCATACCTTTGAAGGTATATCTAGCTCGCTTATTTCGAAATGTTACAAACGGAGGAGTAATTTTATTATACCCGATCCTATCGTACGGGTATAAAAATTCGTTTTAAAGAAATTTGTTAGAAAATTTGAAAAAATCAAGTAACACTTTCGTCAATTATAAAGTAACCCTATATTATTAAAAAAAGTTGTTAACAGAAATAAGAGTATAATGTTGAAGCTTTAATTTTTGTGTATTACTTCAAAAAAATTTGAACAGGTGTTCAAGTTACAGGTGTTTAAAAATAGGAATTTTTCAGTTTTTGACCCCTTACAGCTCCTAAACTGGGGGTGCTACAAAAAAAATTTCTGAAATGAATCATACATATTTTTAAAGATCTAACTTCTGTAAAAATTTCAGCTACCCTAAGCTTGGTCCAAATTCAACCAAAAAAAATAGGGAACCTACAAATTACTCCCAGAATATTTTGTGTAAATTTCAAGATTCTAGCTTTCTTAGTTTTTGAGTTAGGGTGCTGACGGACATGGCTCAAAAGTCTTAGAATTTTTTTCTGATCCGATCCATACCTTTGAAGGTATATCTAGCTCGCTTATTTCGAGGTGTTACAAACGGAGGAGTAATTTTATTATACCCGATCCTATCGTACGGGTATAAAAAGATCTTATCAAGTAAATCTTATCATAATCATTTATTGGCGTTGTAATTCAATATCTAAAACAATAAGTACCAATTGAACGTTTTAAACTTTTAGTTTTGTTTTGTGAATCATTTAACTAAGTATGTACATATATGTACATATACGAAAAGAAATGTTTTTTTTAAAAGTTAAACGGCAATCTTCTGGATATATTTTAGGAATGTGTTTTTTTAATATGTAAAAATTGTTTGTTTATATTTTATTTATTCTCTGCTAAGTATTAATACTTTTTTAGACAATTTGGTAATACAATTTTAAAATTTTAAAATTTTAAAATTTAATGTATAAGAAATAGAAAATTTTGCTGCACGGTCAAAAGTCGTATTGACAAAAGACAGATTGGAACTTTTGACTGATTTCTATAAAATAAAAGTCCCAAAAAATTAAAAGTATCATGGAATTTTTGGCTTCTTTATGTTAAGCTGATTGTTTAAAATTTTGTCGAAAGAAGTTAAATACGGTTAATTAAAGTTTTTAAGCCAACAACTTCTGCAAAATTTAGTTAATACAACATAATAGGTTAGGAGCGTAGATTTATTTGTTATTATTTTAGTACAAATAAAGCTGGATATTTAATGTTTTATAAAAGATGATGTTTTTTTTTTGTTTTATTCATAAATCACAATCTAGGAATTAGCCTTTTATAACAAAAAGTAGTTGAGTAAGTGAGATGGTAAAACGCGAAAAAAAGGAAAGTTGTGAAATATGAATCTGTTTAGATTGTAAATCAAAAAATTGCCAGCTTGTGGGAACATATTGGATCGTAATAAGTTCCAAATTTTTGCAGTTCTGATAACAAATGAATTGCTATAACCAGTAGAGTATAATTTAGCTAGTTCCAGTTCCATGTAGTACGAATGAGTAATTGCAGCCCCTCTACTGCTATATGTTGGAATTGTTTGAATAGAGGCAACAGCGCTTTAATTTCATCTGAACATGCGTCATTATCTACAAGATATCTATAAAAAAAGAGAAAGAGTCCAAATATGTGAATTGTATTCCATCTTAATATTCCAACTTATCAAATGGTTAAGTTATTCAATTTATTCATGAAGTTGACTTTTTTACATATTAAATATAACTATAGATCAATTTTTATTAGTTTTAATTAATTTAATAATACTTCCAGGCATTTGAATTTAATTTAATAAATAAAAGTTGGAAACAAAAATTTTTTTTATTATTGTATATATATAGTCATTATATATTTTTAAAATAAATTCAGAAAAGCTTAAATAGGTATTGTACATAGATCGCTTTCTTTTCAATACAATAAAACATTAAAAAAGTTAACAAAGTACTTATGTACATACTATACTTAAATAACGTACATATATATCACAAGAAAAACAAATAACTATCTGACAACCGAAAAAATATACTTTCTATAATAAAAATTGATTAAAAATTGTAAAAATTTATCATTTAAAATGTTTTCTTACTTTTAACTGCTTTGCTAGAAAAAATTTTTCAGCTCACTTACTTTATATATGATTTTTATTGTAAGAAGTCCAGTTAAAAAACAAAATTTTACAATTAATACAAAAATATAAAAAACTAATTAAAATGTCTGGAACTCAAAATAATTACCTACTAAAAAAAAATTCAACTTAAATAGATATACTAAAAAAAATCTTTTATTGAATGTAAATAAATTTGTTAAAATAAATTGCAACACTTTTAGAAATATTAAATTTTTTTTTTTAGGGCATTTCTCTGTCACATAAATGTAATAAGGAAATTACACAGTCTTTTCTTTTCAGGCATGGCTGTACATATCGTACGGGGGAATTACTCTTACGACATGTGTGGGATTCGAACCCACACTCCCTCGATGTTCACAGCGTAACTTTTTTTATACGCTCTTACCCACTAGGCCACCTAGGCCCCAATATGAAATTCAGTAGGTATGTATATATTTTCTTTGTTTTTCTATCTCAAGTGATTGAGATAAGTAATGAATTTATCTTTCCAATTTTCGGGCTTTTTTTTATAAATAGTTAATCAATTTTACCGTTAACTATAGGTTCTAACCCTACAACTATAAGTCGTTTCTCTATACACAAAGAAAATGTAGTCTATACACAAAGAAACTTTCGTCAATGTAGTTTAAGACGTTCTGGCGATACATCTTTTCGAAAATGCTTAAAAATTAGTCTCTTATTCTGTGTATTTGGATATGTTTCTGGATTAAGGGATCGGGTACCTCCCATACAAAAGTGACGAAAAAATAAAGATTTTTTTTTGTTCCAAATTTTCTATATAATATATATACTCTTTTCACTTCAAATTTGTTCTTTTCAACATTACTTCTTTGTCTCTTTTCAAAATCAAATTCGTCCAAATTTTCAAAATCAAATTTGCCAAAATTTACAAATTTACGTTTATTTATTTAAAAAAAAAAGCTTCAAAAAAATTTGATACTGAAAACAGACGAGAGCTACCCGAAATCTCAACCAAAAAAATAGGGAACCTACAAAATGTTGTAAGAATATTTTGTGTTAATTTCATGACTCTAGCTTTCTTAGTTTTTGAGTTATCTTGACAGGCAGACGGACAAAGCTTAATCAACTTAGAATTTGATTCTGATCCGATTCATACCTTTGAATAAAGCATTTTTCTTGGAACGAACTATTGGGTTTAAAAGAACTCAATCTTTTGGATATGTTTTAGGAATGTGTTTTTTTAATATGTAAAAATTGTTTGTTTATATTTTATTTATTCTCTGCTAAGTATTAATACTTTTTTAGACAATATATAATTTTTTTTTACAAGTAAGTACCTACACATGTATGTAACTACTCAATTTTAAAATTTAGTGTATAAGAAATAGAAGATTTTGCTGCAGGGCCAAAAAAGAAATTGGAACTTTTGACGGATTACTATAAAATAAAAGTCCCAAAAAGGAAAAGTTAAAAGTATCACAGAATTTTTGACTTCTTTATGTATAATGGAAATATTTTTTTTGTTTAAAAATATCAAAATTAATATATTGTAATATTCTTATACTTACCAATATATGAAAGTGTCTTTATAAGCTATTTTTATAGGCTGGATATTTAAAATTTTGAGGGGCCTCGGTGGCCTAGTGGGTAAGAGCGTATAAAATACGCTGCAAACACCGAGGAAGTGTGGGTTCGAATCCCACACACGTCGTAAGAGTTATTCCCCCTTACGACATATACAGCCACGCCTGAACAGGACAGGCTGTGTAATTTCCTGTTCACATTTATGTGGCAGAGAAATGCATTAAAAAAAAAAATAAATAAAATTTTGTCGAAAGAAGTTACGGTTAAGTGAAGTTTTTAAGCCAACAACTTCTGCAAAATTTAGTTAGTACAACATAATAGGTTAGGAGCGTAGCGGAATTTATTTGTTATTATTTTAGTACAAATAAAGCTGGATAAATAAAGCTGGATGTTTTATAAAAGATGATGTTTTTTTTTTTATTCCTAAATCACAATCTAGGAATATGTCTTTTATAACAAAAAGTAGTTGTGACTAAGTGAGATGGTAAAACGCGAAAAAAAAGAATGTTGTGAATGATGGATCTGTTTAGATTGTAAATCAAAAAATTGCCTGCTTGTTCCCACATTGGATCGTAATAGGTTCCAAATTTTTGCAGTTCTGACAACAAATTAATTGCTATAACCAGTATAGTATAATTTAGCTTTATTCCATGTATTAGGAATGAGTAATTGTAGCCCCTCTACTGATATGTTGCAATTGTTGAATAGAGGCAACAGTGCTTTAATTTCATCTGAACATGTGTCATTATCTACAAGATATCTACTTATAAAAAAGAGAGAGTCCAAATATGTGAATTGTATTTCATCTTAGGTCGTATACATATATAAGATATTAATCAGGTCTCTAGATCAGAAATATGAACGGCACCTAAAGAAAAACTCAAGTATTCGCTATATCAAAAAAAAAATTACTTTTCATTTTTTGATTTAGTTACATGCCTAAATTATTTAGATTTTCTGACCGTTGCATGATTTTTCTATGGAACCTCAGAATTGGGTTATAATTGGTACTTCATATCTGGAGCCCCAGATATTGGGTTTTTTTAAAGATTACACACACTAGTATAGTAAATGTATAGTGGCCTTAATTTTTTCTTATAGATTTGAATGGAATATTACAAATCTCGATTGTAACAGAATCAATCAATGATTTACTAATTTACCTTTACTTGATAATTGTTTTATACTTTCTACTGATAACTAATTGTAGTTCTACACTTTCTATACTTTAGAATAGATCATATCTAGATATAATATATTACTTCAATACTAATGTAGAAATTATTAAAATAAGAAAAATTAAACAAATTCTATTTAATTTTGGCTATAGCTTATTTTAGATTTACAAATGAACACAATTTACGTTATATTCGAATTCAGTTCTTTCTTTTAGATTATTTTATGTATCAGACATTTTGTTTAATACAAGCATTTAGTTATATTTTTAATTTGGAGAATTATATTAATAAACTAATATGATACTGATACATTTAAAATCCAATGAAAAAAAAATTCAAAAGTGTCCAAAATCAAACTTTTTCAAAAGCTAAATTTTGCGAAATCCAAAAGCATCAAAATGCAGTACTTACTTGTTTGTTTAGATATATGTATATTGTTTAGAACAATAGTATTTTAATATAATATCAGTGTTTGTTTAACGGAGAATTGGCCACACTGCATACTTATATGGATTTAAAACTTAATTTTTATGATTTATCCATAGCGGTTGGCTCCACTATTTGAAATATCTATGCAATATAAATAGAATATGTGTAAATTATATACAATACATATATGATTAGATACAATACATATATATATGATTTTTGAGTCGGTTCCACATAAGGCAATCATTTAAATTTGTTATTCTTCGTTACGTTGTTTCAACTTATGACATCCCTCTTGGTTTATTTTGTTTTTTCTTTTCATGATACGAAAAATCAGTAAAAACTATTATTATATGCTTTTATATTAACTCATCGGTGTCGGTTTATTTATTTATTTATTTATTTATTTGTCATTCTGTCATGCTTTTTATTATAATTGAAATCTGTTCACAAAATCTCTAAAGTGTGTATGGTGTAGAGAAATGCGTATAGGTTTTGAAAATGTGAATAATTTGGTTTGAATCTATGGAACTTTTTTTTTTCTTTTAACTCTCTTCACCAACATTTTTTGAATAAAATTTTATGTATACATCAGTGTGACCAATTTGACTCGTTGCCAGTCAGATTTAACTGGATTTCAACGTCGTTGCTGAAAAATCTGAATTATTTTGAAATCCAGCTGGCTGTTTATAAAATAAATTTCAAAGCTGAAAATTATTTTGAAATTCAGCTGGCTGTTAATTTTAATATTTGGAATTTTTTATACTTTTTTCAATTATTCTTTCTTTATATACATTTTATAACTGCTTTAAACAATATTTTAAAATATTATTCCTCAAACCTAGTATAGATTTAAAAAAGTTTCTTAATATCCGTGTGAATTATGTATACGCTTAACGCTTCATTTATTTCAAATGCCGATTGTTAACAGTTTTGTATCAAAGTTAAAGGTAAACAAAGAGAAAACAAAGTTCCGTTTATATTTTTTGTTTAAAATTTCAATTAGAGAATATTTCACCATTAATTAAAATTACCTATTTGTATCTATAAATTATAATTATAGAATAATTTTTTGTTTATTTCTATATTTTTGGATAAGAGTAAAATCCGTATGCATGCATATGCGATAATTATATTAAAATGAATGCATCTGAAAACAATTTTTTAAGCTGGATTTTTTCAAGTCAAATCTAAACTAAACAAATTTTCGAATTGGCCACACTGCATACTTATATCGATTTAAAACTTAATTTTTATGACTTATCCATAGGATCTTTCCTCCTATAATAAATAATTTAGTTAATATAATCTCGATGTCCATTGCGCATGGTGTTTTTAATTAGCATATTTAGAAAAAACACAATAACTACATACAATAATTTTATGTTGCTAAATTATTTTATTTTACATTTGTTTAGGATTTGTTGTCAACATTCCTTAATGCATGTTTCATATCCATGACCTCAAATTTTAAGTTTTATGTTCGTAATCTGTTCACAAAATTTGTAAGTGTTATATGGTGCGGGAGAAAGGTACAGGTTTTGAAAGTTGGAGTAAGTATTTCGTTCGAATTCAATTATTCATATGCAACTTTTTTTCTTTTTTTTTAATCTATTAATCAACATTTTTTGAATAAAATTTTATATAATATCTATTTTATGTATGTATGTATATAGGCGATCTAGAGATGTGGAACATAATTTTTTATTGTAACATTATCTGAATCAGTTTGGACCTATTGTAGTAACAAGATTCTAAAATAAAATGTAAATAAATGACTAATTATGAACTCTTCTAGGTTACGCTATAGCTCATAGCTCATTAATTTTAGCTATCTATTAAAGGAACAAACCTTAAAACGGATTGATCGTGTATCTCCACAATAACAGTGATGAAATTAGTATAAAAATAACAGACCACAATGTTCTAGTTAAAACAATCTTTTAGCTAAAATAACTAATTATTTACTCTTGCATATATTAGCATATACTTATTAACTTAATTTATTAACATATTAACACTAATGATCAGTGGTTCTGCTACAAAATCCAAATATTAAAATCCAAACATTCAAAATCCAAATGCAAAAAAACACAACCATTTAAAGTGCAAATGCGTTAAAATCCAATCATTTAAATAAATAAATATTTAATTTAAATAAAAATAAGTAAATACATGTGTAATTCATACATACATACTCTGGAGAAAGCGTATAATTCGGATTTTGAAATCAACTCTTACTTAACAACTTTTCTTAAATATTTGTGACTTTCAATAATATTAGCTAAGGCCAAATTAATTTAATTGATTATTCAATGCACTACTCCCATATCTGATAAACATTGCCTAGATAAATTTTTTCATAATTTTATGGATAATTAGGAGAAATTTTAGAGTTGGATTCAAATGCAGGGTTAATACGCTTTTTTCAGAATATTTATGTATATATATGTATGTATATGTGATATTCTGAATTAGGAGGGATTTTAGAGTTGGATTCGCAAGCAGGGTTATAAGCTTTTTCCAAAATATATACAAGTATAACGTTCTGTAATATTAAAGAATATGTAATGTTTTTTTGGTGTTTCATAATTTATAATTTTTTAATAATATTTTTGTTCTGGTATAATAAAATATGATATCTCGGTTTTTTGAATACTTACATATTAAAAGTAAAAAAGAAAAAAAGAATGTAGTTAACAAAAAATTCAATCTGTTTTTTTTTTGTCAAGATTTTGTCGCAAAAAAATTAATATTTTAATGTTCAAGATATCAGGGGTGACCTATAAATTGTATTATTAGTGACCCCAATTGCTTATGGTTGTCGTTGGGCCCCAGTTATCGCTAGGCCCAATTGTCGTTGGGTACAGTTGTACAGGGTCCTATGGCCCCAATTGTCAGAGAATCGAGCTTGGCGATAACTAATTTAAACTATGTACATATGTCTTCTTAAATCCTAATGCCTTATGACTTACAAGGAAGCGTTTAGACTACTAAGTCCAATCCCTTGCAGATACATAATTATGGTAGGTATCTAAATACTATTCCTACAATTCTATCTGTTTTTTATATTTCATAGCATTAATGATATCATTTAAATATTCTATTAGTTAAGTAAACTTTTGTTGTCTTTCTAAAAATTGATGAAAGATTTTTTAAAGTAGGTATGTGTGTATGTATGTAGTTAGGTATACTGTATAAATAATATACTCTTCAATAAGTATGGAGAATAAACTTTTTTTTTAATAAAGTTTTCATATGGTCCAAATAAATAAGAAAACATACATATGTACATACATACATATGAAAATACTTATGAATGAGTTCTATTTCTTCATCTAAAACGAAAAACTGTTTTGTTATTTATCAATATTGCCTATTGGTGTACATAATATTTATATATTTACATATGTATATATAGGTACATACATATAATATATTTATATCAATGTCAAGAAAAAAGACTGAACAATTACATCATTTTGAAATTTTCCGAAATATACATATGTATGTACATAATATGTACCATTTATAAAAATATTATTCATATGGAAGTACTAGGTATGTAGTAATTATAGTAGTATCGCAGTACCTATCTACATTTTATATATATACATACATATGTATATTATACCTAAGTTCTTAAGTAGATTTTCTTGTAAATAATCTTATGCTTGCTATTTATTTGCAACAAAATACATACATATGTATTTCTCTTTCTCTGTTTACACTTTATTTTCTAAACTAAACAAATTTTATTGATTATATGTGCATATAGGCATACATATATACTACAATATATTATATGTATATTATTATGTTTAAAAACAAAAAGAACATCAAATTATACTTACAATTTATATACAACAAAAATTTTTATGTTTGTTTACATTTTTTAGGCCGACGTCAAAAACATGTGATCAGTAAAAATACAAAAATGTTGTAAATAATTCATACAGACATACATATGTATGTATATAAGTATGTTATGTACCTTTAAAAATAATTAAAAAAGAAAATAGGTAGGTATTTAAGCTTTCAACAAAGTCTATTTAGAATCCAGATGATAATAAAAAAAAATGTGCTTTTTTTTGAAAATATTTTAATTTTTATATACTAAAATAAAATAAAAAAAAAACACCCATTACACAGTGAACAGTCATACATTTCTATAAACTTGTGCAAAATGTCTATATTTTTTATAGGTATATATGTACATACATATCCATACATATATGTAATATTAATTTAAAGTGTAATGTTAAAAAACAAAAACTAAAAAAAGATGTCGATAGCTGATTAATTTATAAAAACAAAGCAACAAATGAATTCATATAATTTATATGTATGTGCCTAGGTACATAGGTCTAGCTAGGTACATATGTATGTATTTATGTATATATATATATAATATGTAATATATGTACATACATAAATAAATGTACTAAATACTGATATAGTACTTACAATTGTCAATTATGTACCTAAATACATAATACATACATACTTATGTATTACATTTAAATGGACATAATGTATATATGAATAAACTTTAAAACGTCAAAAAAACAAAAAAAAGTGCAGTGGAGTTACATAAAAACACCACATTCCTCATAAATATTGTACAATAAAAATTAAGAAATTACTTCTAAAATTAAAATACAACTACCAGCCCTTACATTTAAATATTAACACTGAAAAACAAAAAAAAAAAAAAACAAGTTTTATTTTCTTCTAACCTATTTGTTTTTTTTTTTTTTTTCGTCTACGTTTTTTTTTGCTTACCAAATTGTTATTGTTAGGATTATCGGCGGCACCAACAAATGCATTCTCATATTGTATTAAATTAAATATGACTAAAACCACCATCAATGTAAAATAATAATAACTACCATAACATTTTGAAAACATCAATAACGGTGATGTCATCATTTTTATAAATTATGAAAATTAATTTTTCCTTATAGAATATTTGTATTAAAAAAAAAAAAAAAAAGATACGTAGTAAAAACTTAAAGGTATTCAAACAAAATTATTCCTTAAGATCTAATAATTATTTTATTGTAATTATTTTTTTCTTTCTATTTAAAAACTAAAGTTCAATAATTTTAAAAATAAATTTTTTTTTTTATTACAGATATTTTTTCTTTGTTAAAAAAAAAATTAACTTATTCACTATATAGATATATTTTAATATTTATTTTATTTTAACACTCATATACCTATATACGTTTTTTTTTTTTATCAAATAAAAAAATAAAATAAATAAATTTTAATAAAACACAGGTTAAATTTGATATTCTAACCGATAAATCACAACTGATAGCGAGTTTTCTTTCTTTTTTTTTTTTTTTTTGCGTTTTTGTTTATAAAACAGAACAATAATAATACATTATAAATTCAAAAAAGGTGAATTACAAAAATTTTATTCACCAAATTTTATCTTTCTCAATTTAAAATAAATAATTTTTAAAATTAATTTTATTTTCCTTTATTTTAACCCGGTTGTACTTCTCAGTTCTAATGGAAATAGACTAAAACAAAATTTTCTTTCTTTTTCTGTTCTTTTTCTTTTCAATATTTTCCTATAAAAAAAAAATTTAAAATCCAGCTGATTCAATACTTTTGTTATTAATTTTTTTTTTTGTCAAAATAAAAATAACAGCAACAACAAAACTATATCACATCAACAAAAAAAGAAAAGCAAAATGAAAAACAGGCAATTAGAAAAAGTGTTGCCGTAATATGTATATTGAAAAACTATACATATATGTAGGTAAGGTATATAAATAATTAAATATATATTTTTCAAGGTCGACTTTTTACAACATTTACCGTTATATTAATACATAAATAACAATATTATTTTCTCATTATTTATGTGGTATGAATGGACAATCAACATTGATTTTTGAAAATTAAAATAAAAAATTTTGTAAATGACACAAAAATTTAATTCGATGTAATCTGATGATTTCTAAATTCGATTTTAAATAGTATAAACATGGTATAACTAAATTCTAACCTGAATATATTTAGTAAACAAAAAATTATTTTGTAATGTTTATTTTTTTTTTTTGTACTCTGATGAAATAAAATCAAAATTTACATGTACATATATTAAATAAATATACATACATACGTATGTATCTATATCATTTTTTAAGCATTGAACTTTTATAAGTTCAAATCATCGGTTCTAAAGAAAGAAAAGAAGAGAAATCTCACTTGTACAAATATTTTGTTAAGAAATTTGTATGATAGTGCATTGTGTGGTAGACTTAGACAATATCAACTACTCAAATTTTTCATAAATGTAATTTTAATTTATTTGTTCGTTTTATTTGCATAAAAGTTGATATTTTTGCATAAATGTTGATAACACTTGTAAGAGTTAATAAATTAGCAGCACCTACAATACTTTTATTTATTTTTTATCATATTTCATTAAGTTTAAATTTCTATGAATTAGCCATTTAAATTTAAACAAAACCAGACTAATGAAAAATTTGTACAATAAGATTAACTGAAGATTAAAAACTAAATTTGTTTAAAAAAAAAAAAATAATATGTAATTGGGTATGGATAATATGACATCTATGTACCATGAAACATTTCAAAATTTTTATTTAATTAATAAATTTTAAAGTTTAGTGTGTACGAATATTAAGAAAATTAAAAGAAAATACAATAAGAATTTACAAACGTAGTTTTTGTTCTTAAATTTTTGTAAAACACCAGCCAACAGTATAATCAATATTAAAGAAACTAACAAATGGAAATATATATGTATTTGTCTATTAGTGATTGAAATTTGTTACTAGCAAAATATTTTAGTTGTAAGAAAATATACATATATTTTTTTTATACTAACACTTATTCTTGGAAACAAAATATTTATTAACAGAAAGTTAAACAATTATGCAATCTTTTTAATTTTAATGAATAAGATACATTTATATTTTTCTTTTTAAGAACTTTTTCAATTTTTAAAATAATTGATAGTCAATCTTTTTGTGGGCAATATTTTTAAAATTATATACAAATCAATATTAAAAATAATATTAAATAAAATTGTTTTGCATTAATAAAACTTAAGATATTCTTTAAAAATTTAATAAACATTTTTTTTAAAATAATACAATTTAAAAATTAATTTTAATTATTTTACTTCAACATTTGTTCAAAAAAAGATTTTAATAAATCATTCCTTCCATTTTCAAAAACAAAACCTTTTATTTAACTCCTAAAAGAAAAAAAAAACTCAAAAACATCATGAATATAAATGCTTTCTTTTTTTAATAAAAAATTTAAAAAAAAAGACTCATTTGGCGCTTCTTGTCTTTGGAGATGAAACTGAAGAATTTATATTGGTAGAAACTGGAGTTTTTACACGTCTTATATTAACTTTTGGTTGTGGTGTACTTTTATTTTCATCATCTTTTTTAGCTTTTTTTCGTTTAACATTAATTATAACATTTGCATCCATACTGACATCTAATTCAAAATTAAATTCATATGTTTTTTTACTTTTAGGATTTGGTGTTAAATTATCGTTAATAACTGTTTTACCGGGCTTTTTTGCTGATGATGATGCGTGTATATGTTTACGTAAATTAATAACTGGTGTAGATGAATTAATTGGGGTTTTTGGAGTATTATCACTTTTAGATTGTTGATTTTTACTTGAAAGTGAATTTGGCGATCTTGAAAATACTGTTTGTTTCTGTTTTTTCGGAGACGGACTATTTGATGATGATGTTTTTCTTTTTATAGGACTTCTTGTTATTGCATTTCTTCTTAAGGGTGTTCGTTTTTGTACTGGTTGAGGAGATGCATCAATTGTTTCGTTATTATCAGATTCATCATTATCTTCATCTTCAGAATCATCATTAACACTTATTGGGGAATCAATTTCTGATACTCTTGATTTTGTTTTAGAAATTGGAGATTTAGCAGCAGTAAGCTTCAATTGAAGGTCGCCAGAATTCGATTTATTCAAAAACTTTAAACCATTTAGAAAAACTTTGCGACATTTTTCATAATCAGGATTATCATTGTATTGTAAAGTAGTAATATATTGAAAATATTGTTTAATTGCTTCTAAAATAAAAATAAAAAAGAGGTAACAGTTAGTTTATTGCCAAAAACTATTGCGAATTTCTTCGTAAAATAGATAACGTTTTTAAAAAACAAAGGAAAATTAAGATAATAAATACAAAACAAAGGTGGTTAAAAATATCTCAATGTCGTATAACATGACATCATTTTTAAATAATAAATTATAAGTTATAATTCTAACGGGTAAAAATTAATCATACCTGGAATATTTTTACCATAGAGTTCTTCTAAGCTCTTTTGTGTATTCTCCATAAAAGCTTCTTTCGCTTTTTGTACTTGGCTCGGGTTTGATAGTAATTTTTTAGCTTCCCATGGCAATGAAACTCCAGACCAATGAATCAAATTATATCCTAAAATTTCAAGGTCACCTCGCATTGTTGGTACTCCTAAATGAGCATCTCTAGATGTATATTCTATAGTTCCATTATGCATTTTTTTCGGGTCTGGTTTAAAATCTTTTGTTGTATAATGGCTAGCCAAACCAAAATCAACTAGATAAGCTTGTTGTAAACCAGATTTCCCAAAACCTAATAATATATTTGCTCCTTTTAAATCTGCGTGAATATATGTACAATTATGTATATATTCATAGACATCTAACATTTGTAAGGCCAATCGATATCCCGTATGTTCTGGTAATTTTTTACCATTTTCTAAATAATAATGCCATATATCTTTACCATATCGTGGCATTATTATAAACCTATGTTTTTGCCCATTAACATCATGAGATCCACTGCCAATTAAATACGGCATCCCAATGTTTTTTAATTTTTTTTGCTTTGCAAAACTTTTAACTATAAAATTTTAATTTTAATGCGTTTCAAATTTTTTTTCTTAGATACTTACTATCATCTTCTTTAGCATTTCTCATGTAAAAATGCATTTCCACAAATAAAGGTCCATTTCCGTGAGGTTCCTAAGATAAATTTAATTAAATATATACATACATATGTATATTTTTTCGCAACATATTTTGACGTTTTTATAAAAACTTAACTTACAATTTTAACAACATATTCATAATCATCGATATTTTTTGAAGGTTTATCTGCTCTGCATGCGGTATATATTTCTCCAAAACCACCTTTCCCAATTGATCTTCCGACTTTCCATTGTTTTTTAGATAAATCTGTTAAAACTTCCCCTAAAGGAATTGATTCTGGCATAACGTATCCATTTTTCTTTTTAGGTTGTTTTTTTGGAACTGCATTTTTTGCTACTCTTGGCATTTTAATAAATCAGAAACAGATGTTTTGCGCCTGATAAAAAAAACTCCTTAACTTGATAGAAAGCTTCAATTTCTTTATTGTACACAAATCTTTTGAAATGAAAACAAACCGCCAGAATTTTATAAATAAACGTCTTCTACTCTTCTATCACAATTTTTTTTCAATTACCTTTAAATGTGTTGCCGTCCTATTTTGGAATTTTCTTGACATCATTATAAGTATCACCGTGCTTTTTACTTTCGTTAAAAATTAAATGAAGGGTTTTATTTATTATATTTTTTATTAAACTTAAATATTAATATTAATATCATGAAATTATAATTTTTTTTAATTATCAATTTCAAATTGATTATTTAGAGAATACCATAAAAATTATGTGAAAATAACTATACAAATCTATTTAATTCCTACAAATTTTATATAAAATTTTTGTTTATTTTAATAATATTTTTAATAAAAAAACCTTCACAGACATGTTTTCTATTCAGAAAGAAAATCATTTAAGGTTCTACTAACAAAACACTTAACGTTCCACAAAATTTTAAGTTTATTTACAATATGTAAAATTTCTCATTTATTAGTATTATTTAAACTCAATATTCAGTCAGGATTTCTGTAGTAATATTAATATTTATTGGTATTTATATTAATATTGTTATTTATTATTATTTCGTTAATATTTATATCACGTTACAATTTGATATTAAATGATATTAGTCATTTTTAAAGATTTTCTTATTAAATTTTTCTTCGAAATTTATTTTTTGAAATAAGAATCTAGTCAAGATTATTCAAAATATTTTTAAAAATAAAATTTATATACAGTAGAAGAATAAGAATTTTATTAAAACAAATAATTCAGTTGAGGTGGTAGAATTTAATATAAAAATATGTACATATAGTTAGATTTTCTCAACACTTCAAAATCATTTTTCTTTATTGTCAGTAAAAAAAAAAAAAAACAATTTCGTTAAAAAATTAACCCAATTGATATATTTCAAAAACAGTTTTGAAAAAGCGATGACATGACAATCCATAAAAAAAACAAAACAAAACACATACAAGAAAAAGAAACAAATATTTAACGAATTCACCGTACTTTTTGGAATACGGTAAGTCTGTCACTGAAAAGGCGTCTCTCTCCCTCGTCCGCTTTTCAATTTCAATTCAATTCAATTCATTTCATTCTAAAAAAAAAATTAGTTGAGTACGTTTGCTTTTCTATACGGAGAAAGTTTTGTTGATTTATTATATTTAGTAAATTTTGTTTAATATACACAAAAATGGTAATGCTTTGGTGATGTTAATAAAATATACTTAAACTCAAACATTAAATTTAAAGAGTAGTGTATGAAATCTAAAAAAATTAAAACTAACCTTAAAGTTAATTATTTTGTTCGGTCAATTAATACAATTTTTTTTTAATTTTAAAGGCTGGTGGTAAAGCTGGAAAAGATTCTGGGAAAGCAAAAGCCAAAGCAGTTTCGAGATCTGCCAGAGCAGGCTTACAGGTAAATACTTAATATCTTTTATATATGTGAATTTGGCGCCTTTTTAATATCCCATTGAGGTTGGAATTGTTTGGCATTTTTGTTTTACAAATTAAATAAAATTTTCATTTTAGTTTCCTGTAGGAAGAATTCATAGACATTTAAAGAGTAGGACAACCAGCCATGGAAGGGTTGGAGCTACAGCCGCAGTATATTCAGCTGCTATATTAGAATATTTAACCGCAGAAGTAAGTTATTGATTTAACTATTTTGGGGCTCAGTACTGTAGGGCTCCGCTAACATTGAATATAAATACATATGTGGTAGTGTGCATGTATATATTTGACTTCTGTCATTTTGAAATGTTTTGAAATATGGCGTTTGATGTATGTTTGTTTGTGTTTATATGTAATAAATAGGGACAAGCGTTCGTTTGGCGTCATAATGCGCCATTTTAAAGTGAACGTTTATTTAAATTTAGATAAAATTGTTACCATATAAAGCAGTTGTGATAAGAAATTCTTATTTTTGTTTTATGATTTTGATATGGATTGGATTGAATAGTCATAAATAAAATTTGCATTCGCGTTACCTTCAATTATCTTTGTTTTTATGTTTTCAAAGGAAAACAAATTTAAATATAAAATGAAATTAAAATACATAAACCATAGTAAATTAAAAACAAACCTATTTCTGCATACTTGTATGTATGAAGATTTGATATTGAAAGGTATTTAATACATAAACGGACATAATAACGGTTCTTATTCTCGGACAATCTGCGATTTCTATTAAAATTATTTTATTCAAAATTAGCTTGTTTTATAATAATAATATTAAATTTTAGGTACTTGAATTGGCTGGAAATGCATCAAAAGATTTAAAAGTAAAACGTATTACACCTCGTCATTTGCAATTAGCCATTCGTGGTGACGAAGAATTGGACAGTTTAATTAAAGCCACTATTGCCGGTGGTGGTGTCATCCCACATATTCACAAATCTTTAATTGGCAAAAAGGTAAATATTTTTATCTAATATTTAAATTTGGTGTTCAAATTATATTACAAATATCCATCTTTCTTTTTAGGAGGATATTGCCAGAGCTAATGAATAAGAATCGATAAATAAGTCAACAAGTTATCCAAAAGTTTAATGCATTTTTTTTTTTTTTTATTCCATATGATCTTTGTCAATTTTACTGTAAATAAAAATAATTTTGTAGAAAAGTAATAAGTACATTTTTAAATATAATTCAATTATTTTAAAAGTACTACGTAACAAATGGCATATTTAAATCATCTTATATTATTTTACAATAACATTGCTAATATTTGTTTCTTTATAAAACAAATTTTTATTCCCATAATTCATCAAAATTTGATTCTTAACTTCTTTTTCAAATCTTTAAAGGTTAAAATAAAATTTTTTACTTCAGGAAATTGATTTTGTTATTCAATTATATGGAATAATGCAATAAGCATTTAAGTATCATCAAATATTAGAATAAATTTAATAGAATAAGTCTAAAAAAAAAAAAATGAAATTTTTTGTTGAATTCTTTCAGCTTATAATTTTAATTTTTAATTCCACTTAACAAAATAAAAACAAATGGTTAATAATTGCCAAAATAATAATTAAAAAGTTTTAAATTTTTTTAAAGTATTTTGTAAGAATATACATTATTTACATATTTTTTTTTAAAAAAAATTTGATTTTTGAATATGGTTGCACATTAACTTTTTCCGGTTATCTAGGCGGTTTGACTTTAAATTGCCAGAAATCAAATAAGATTTAATTATTAGTTTTATAAGTTAATATGTTCGTTCTGTCTTTTTATTCTGATTATTGTTTATCTGCATTTTTGAACATTTTAATTTTACTTGATATTTAGAACGTATTGCATAAGTTTTCAAAAAAGAATATGTATGTAGGTACCTATTAGGTAATTAAAGATTGTAAACGTAATTCTATGATTTCGTTAAAAATAAGAATTTTAAATTTTATTTTAAACGCAGATAAGCAATTCAATCAATAAAGAAGAATTCTTAAAAAAAGAAAAAAAAGATTTTTATATTTTAAAATTAGTATAAAGAAATATAAAACTTAATAATAAAAAATTACAAGGAAATGCAGTTGTCAAGTTAAATATAAAACAAAGTATGTATTAACATTGTCCACAAATGGATGTTAATAGCAATGTAATTTTATCAAAGAAAAAAAAAAAAACAAATTTTGAAACAAAATAAATTAAATAAAAAAAGAAAACGAATGTGTTCAATCATTTAAAAATAGTGTATAAATTTGTCTTTTTTTAATTTTGAGGGGAGACATTTAAAATCCAGTAAATCAAAATTCAGCAAATTTTGTAGTTCAAAATTCTGTAATTTTTTAAAATTTGAAATCCAGCAAAATGTTACTAGATTTTGAATAATGGAAATTTTAGCCAAAAAAAGGCTAGTTAATAAATTTTTAAAAGCTTTAAACTTCACAATAAGCAAATATTAAATTTATAATTTAATTTAATAAAAAAATTATTAGGTACTTTATTATATATGTATATGTATGTACATACATGCATATATAATATGTATATTTTCTTTTTAAAATGAAAATTTTGATAAATTATTTACAAGTTGTCCATAGAAAGACTTTTTTGTTTTAAAACTCGCTGTATGTTATGTTTTTTTGAGTATTTTTTAAACGGTTTGCTCACCTGATTCTGTCTTCTCAATATTGGAAACAGCTGTAATTTGTTTTCTTTTAATTTTTCAATAAGGATTAAGGAAATATAAAGCTATCGTAACTTTGTTCAACTAAAGAATTTAGTCTTCGATTCCAAGGTTATAGGTTGTTTTGGCGGTAAGCGGCAAGAAATCTGGTTTTTTTAATCTTGTTTTTCAAAATAAATTTTTTTTAAAACTTGCTAAATCTTGTTTTTTTATAGCAAGGTCAGTTCTAATGAGAGCAGTGCGTTTTTGCGAAACGTTTTTATGTAAAAATAAAATAATTAGGCACGATTTTAGAGTTGGTTAAAAAATCATGTTTCAAAATTTTATTTAGCGGGGGTTTGAAGGAGGCAACCAGCCCTATTTTGAATTACTTCATGAATTACTTCATGAAATATGTACATACATATGTATGTATGTATGTAAAAAAATTAATTAAAGATTTTAAATTTAATTAGGTTTAAGATCTAGTTCGCAGTAACCCAAATCAAAGGCGCAGGCAGCTTATTGGATTTTAAACGTCTGGCTAGATTTTGATTTACTGCGATTTTAATTTATTGGATTTTGATTTACTGGATTTCATTATAGACCCGATACATATGTAATTCAAATCTTTTTTTCAGAAATTTTGTGAAAAGTAAATTTGTTACAGAAAAAATTGGATCCGTATTAAAATAACGAATTATATAATCCTGCATTGAAAAAATATCACGAAATTGTAAATCCCACATTTCAGAGCATATGTATGTGAAATCGCGGCATTATATTTTATTATGTTGTAGCAGTTTATATGTATTGAACATTAAACTAAAAGATTTTTTTTTAATTTATTCGATTTTTTAGCTCGATATGACAAATTATACAAATTATATGTCTTTTGATTTAGTATTGACATGATGGGAGATATTTCATTAATATCAGTTAATATCTTGTAAACTATCTAAATAATCGATTATTTCGCTTCATGTACACTTTAATAGTATTTTTTGTAACACTAGAAGTAGTGGATAGATAAAATAAGTAGTAGATACATGAAAATGTGTTCGCTTCATATAAATACATATATGTATGTACATTACATGGTATATGTCTTTCTTTCTAGAACGTACGTACCATATTGTTTTGTACTCTGAAACTAGATTGAAGCTATTGCATTATTAATTTCAGAAACTTATCTATTTCAGTGAACCAACATTCAGTCATAGGTGTAAATAAGTGTTCTCGGAAATAATAAAAAAAATTGATCTAAATTTGTTTTTAATTTATTTTTTTTTTTTATGCATACATACCTATGTATGTATATACATATGTAAAACATTAAATGTAAATTTAAAAATCAAATAGCTATGTTATTTAATTATAAGATTATGAAAAAATAAGGGTTTTTTGGGCCTAGTGAGAATTGATGTACACAGTTTTATTAAATCAGTTATTATACACCAAAAACCAGGTGCAAATCAGGTGCAAACACATTTTGAAGACCTTTCTGAAATAGAAATTCGCTTTAAACCATGAAACTATTTTTTTTACAGTCACTATAAGACGCTAGATTTTTCTAAAAACTATTATAATATAATATTTTAATAATTTTTTTTTGGGAACAAATGCTAAACTTTTTAGCATTCACATTTTAATGCTAAAGTTATCACATTTTCCATATTTTACAACTAGTTTTTCTTTTTGAATCTTTCGTCATATAATTTAAATTTGTCCAAAATGAAAGAGACATTATTTGCTCTTACCGCTTGGAAAAAAATCTTTAATAGTATTTAATATAGCCTTTTCAAAATTCGAGATTGTTATATCGCGGTATTAACGGTATACGGACATCGCAAGCTATACTTTACATAAAGGAAAATAATTTTTGTGTATGCCTCAGTATTTTTCCGACTCGTGAGAGCAAAAATTAAAGGGACCACTATTTCTTACAAACTTGGCACATAATGGAAGGAACGTAAATGGAAAATTCCATTTACTAACCAACATTTAGTTCACGTACATAATATTACAATTTCTCTATATGGTAATCCCCAGGATTATCAATATATTTTGATTCCCCAGGATTAATATCTTCTAATTTTGTTGATTTCTTTATATTTTTTGGTCGAGTTCGACGAATTTTAAATTTTTACAAATAGATTTTCTTATTAGTTGTGATGGCACAGCACTAATTAAAATTTGAATAAGTTTTTTTTAAGGTGATACACGTACCCTTTTATAACTATTTTGTTATATACTTTGTTTGTTTTTAACTTTTGAATTTCCATTTTTCGTATATTTTTTTATACATTAAGTATATACATATATGTAACTGATATATATAACTGATATAAAAATATATGACAAGCATTAGAAATTGTAACTAACACTATTTAACTTAAAACCAATACATTTACAGTAATTTCTCGTTAGATTTTTTTTTAAATACATCATACTAAAGGGCTTCTTAAAGCATAACGGTCATTTTCGATTCATTTACAATCATACAAAATGTCATAAGTGAGTCGTTTTAGCGACTAGGAAGAAAGGCCTTTTTTTAATTTGTCAGTAGTATGATAAACTGGAATAATAGGTGAAGTTTATAGATTATGAATATTGGTAGTTCGATTTAAGTTTACAACTCTTGTTAGTGAGTCGCTTTTGAGTGTTTTTTTAACGAAACGATTGCAATTCTTTTTTGATAAATGACTGGTCTATCTTTCCAACGAGTCGTTTGTAATTCTTTTTCAGCGACTTATCGGTAAGATTTTATAACTTAACAAAATTTTATTTTGTAATTTTTAACTCAACTTAAATTACATCATATTATCAATTACAATAATACCTTATATACCTTATATACATGTAATATGTATATGAATAAGTTAATACTTGTAATAAATAATAATAATTTTAAAACTTTTTACAAAATGTTTATTTGTTTCTTGGCAAACCATCGCAAACTATGTAGTACTGCACTTAAACCTTTTTGACTATACATATTAGCTATACTATACATAGCAGCTATATATACATATATGAGTTTTCCTTCTGGCTTGTTTTTTGGTGAAGTCGATTTTTTGTTTAGAGGGTTGTCATTCATTGCAGCCCCTTATATTTTTTTTAATGTATAGGTCTAAGCAGAACTTTTGCAGATCTATAACATCAAAGTTGATAATCAGAATTTAAAGTAAAAATATTTTAAAAGTGCGATCTTAAATTCCTGGATTTTGCAATTCGGGATTATGAAATACGGGATTTTGATTATAATATTTTGAATTCCGAAATTTTGAAATCCAGAATTTTAATACGAAGCCGAAAAAATTCTATAGTATGTAAATATACCGGGGGCAATCCTAATTTTGCAACCAACTATAAAATCTGTCCTAATTATTTTTTTTTTATATACATATTTCAACAACAAGGCATTTAAATTAGTAGGGACTACCTCTAAACAATTCATTGAAATCCTGATTTTGTAACCAACTCTAAAATCCTTAAAAATAATTTTTAATAATTTTTATTTCAATAAATTTTTGGTTTGAATTATTACATTTTTAAAAGAAACTAAATAATATTTATTCTTGAAATAATTTTTGAGATTCCAGGATTTTATTATTTGCAAGAAAATTTTTTATGATTTCGAATTTTGTGATTTTGAGTTTCGGGGATTTTACTATTTGCAAGACAAATTTCCGGGGTGATAATTTCTAGGATAAATGTCACAAAAGAAAATAAAAAGTTTTTTAATTAACTTTTAAGTAACGTTGCACAAATATAATAAAGATTTTTAAAAAAAATTTAAAACGAATGGAGTTTTGTTCAAAAACATAAAAAATTTAAAAAATCGCATCGTAAAGTAAATTATTAAATAAATTATAGATTAGATTTATTTAATAGGTACATAAATGACACTATTTTGATGTAAATCTACTGTGCTCCCCCTGTTACTACATGTTGTGGATTTTGCCTCCACTTATAATACTTCTGTCAGCCCTACTGTCTCTAAGAAAGTGAAGTTTTGGATAGGGTTTATTGCTGGCAGTTCATCTTCGGTAAAGCTATGTATTTGCCCCAAGATGCACACATCTAGCTCGGAGTAAAGCTCCGCAGTTTTTGACTACGTAAGCTGGAGTATTCTCATCTTTTTAACAGAATTTGCATGTACCGTCATTTTCTATTTCAATTTTCTTTAAATGTCTCTTTATCCGGCAGTATCCCGACAAGAATCCTGTTGAAATTCTCAGTTTATTTTTACTGAATCCTATGATTTTATCATATCTTTTTCGGTTATAGTTTTCCAGAAGCGCGTTAAATTGTTTGAGCCCAGATTTTTCATTCCATAGTTTGCTCCTACAGTTTTAATACGGCGTTTTCCTTCGAGTTTTAGTGCTTCTCTTATTTTGTTTTAACCTATGCCACAAAAAGGTTCGGAACCTGTATAGTTCCAGCTGCTTCTTTTATAAGTATTTCCATTTCCTCATTTCCAAGTATAACTAGGTGTCCAGGTACCCAGTAGAAGGTTCCTTTATAATTATGTAGATGCATGCAAATATTAGCACTTTACTAAGTGTATTCCTCGTTGTCATCAGTTGATTTCTATTAGTCTAGAACACGGTACCAGTGATCATTGGCCTCACCATCATATTAAACATTCACTTTAGTTTCGCAGGGCTGCAACCCCACGATTTTAACGGACTTAGATTAATTTATATTAAAATAGTATATACAAAAATTTTTAAGTTTAAAATTAAAAAAATTAAAAAAATTTTTTTTGTTTTTATAAAACATATACTTTCACGCACAGTTTGTCCAACCCACCCACGAAATCATGAGCAATTCAACGAAACTAATTTTTTCATTATCATTAAAAAAAAAATTTTTTTCTAACAAGAAAAAAAAAATAGAAATCGGCAACGATGCAATATTATCTATTTCATAAGAATATCATTCTTATTTTCTTATATTGGATAAAATTGATTCAATAATACTTTTAACGTTCATAATACTAGTACTACACTAAATAAATTAAATTTTTCTTAAATAAATTTCTATATACATAGATACATACATGCGCACATCTGTATATTTAGATAGCTCATTAAAAAAACAATAACAAAATAATGATAGTTTTGCGATAAGCCAACGATTTATTTTTATTACATACATAGGTACCAAAAACGAAAAAACACAAAATAATAAATCAAAATATGGACGATATTTTTACTATTTATACCCGTACGATAGGATCGGGTATAATAAAATTACTCCTCCGTTTGTAACACCTCGAAATAAGCGAGCTAGATATACCTTCAAAGGTATGGATCGGATCAGAAAAAAATTCTAAGACTTTTGAGCCATGTCCGTCCGTCAGCACGCTAACTCAAAAACTAAGAAAGCTAGAATCTTGAAATTTACACAAAATATTCTGGGAGTAATTTGTAGGTTCCCTATTTTTTTGGTTGAGTTTGGACCAAAACTTAGAGTAGCTCTCGAACACCGAACTTTTAGATCCCCACATTTTTTTTGAAATAGAGCTATGAAATTTTAACTGCTGATAGATCTCACAAAATTATTAATTTTATTTTTAATAACTTTTTTTTGTAGCCCCATCCGTTACGGAGCTACAGCTCCCCAAAGGTTCAAAAAAGCTCTATATTTAAATTGTTATAGCACAAGTTATAGCAATTGTTATAGCACAAGAATTGTTATAGCTTCATTTTGAAAACGCCAAACGATTACTACTTTCATTAGCTTTAAAAGTATATATACAATAAATATATATTTGTGGCATACGGTGTCTTAATTTACCGTTACGCAAAACTCAAATTTTGCAAAATTCTTTAACCCTTCTATCTTCTAAACGGTTAAAGTTGGAAACTTGAAATTTTGACAGAAGTTAGATCTTTAAAAATAAGTATGAGTCATTTCAGAAATTTTTTTTGTATCACTCCCCGTTTAAGAGCTGTAAGGGGTCCAAAACTTAAAATTTCCTATTTTTAAACACCTGTAACTTGAACACCTGTTAAAATTTTTTTGAAGTAATACACAAAAATTAAAGCTTCAACATTATACTCTTATTTCTGTTAACAACTTTTTTTAATAATATGGGGTTACTTTATAATTGACGAAAGTTTTACTTGATTTTTTCAAATTTTCTAACAAATTTCTTTAACGAATTTTTTCCATTTTGTTTTACTCGATAATTTGAAATTGTTGAGGATATAATGCGTAGTACAAAAAAAATGTAAATAAATAAACAACATAACGGTTGCTTGAAGAATTTTTATTTATATGATATTGATATATATACATACTTATATAATATCATGTTTATTTACATATTGTTTCTGTCACTAGTGAATGAATGATAAGAGTATACATATATGTATATTATATAGCGCCGTATTTACATACATATATGTATTTTATTGTATAAGAAATTATTCTGTCAATGGAATATTTAAATATAATATTTAAAATTATATTTACTATTTTGTACTAAGTAAATTTATTATACATTTACCGCTTAGTATTAAATGGTACTATAGAATATTTGAAAAAGTTTTGGATTGATAATCGTTATGTGGAAGGTTAAAATCTGCTTTTGAAGAATGTATGTATAATCATATTGTTTGAATATATGTACAACCCATAATTCTAGAAATTATAAAAATCACCCAAATTATTTTAAAATACTAAAATATTAAAAAAATAATATTGTAAGCAAAATGACAGGTTGTGAACATACTAACGGTTCGTACGGGTATCTAAGAGTTGACAAAGGCAACTGTATTCTTCCTCATTTTTTTTAAAATTAAAAACGAATTTTATAAATAAAAAAAATACATGCTTTTTAAAGTTTTTAGCTATCATTTCAATTTGTACTAAAATTCAAATTCTTTAGAATTACTTCTAATAGGTGTCGCTACAAAAAGTATTTTCATATTTTTCATTTTATATACCTGTTTATATTATGAACAGGTTCAAATATTATATGTTTTATAATATTTGAAATACCAACTCATATTCAAATTAATTTAATCATAAAATATTAAAGTTAAATTTGGTTAAATTTAAAAAAAAAACTGTATTTATATATACATATTATGTGATAAGGTCTATATATTACTACTGTCTCATGTAGTAGTGGAAATTTTTTTTTTCAATGCATTTCTCTGCTACATAAATATGGACAGGAATTTTTTTTTTTTTTTTCGAGGGTTGGTGGAAAACTCAAAAGTAATCAAGAGGAACTGCACGTGGTTCCTCAGGGTAGTGTTGGACTTTAACCAACCAAAACCACCCCTCTTTTAAAACCAAACTTTAGGATGGAAACTTTAATACAAATGTACAGCTTGATTTTGGCGACAGGGATGTGGTGAAGGATGGTTGGGGAAATGGAATTGGGAAATTTGGGACTATGGGGGATTGGTAGAAAATTTGGAGGAATATTTTGAAGAAAGATGTTAATGTTCTTCTTAAACTTAAGTAAATCGTACAAATATGAATTACCAACTTTAGGGAACACATGTGATGGTATATGGTTCTACAAACGGGACGTGCGCATAACAAACGAATTTCCATAAGCCGTTCCTGTTCAGACGTGACTGTAAATGTCGTAAGGGGAAATAACTTTTACGACGTGTGTGGGATTCAAACCCACACTCCCTCGATGTTTGCAGCGTTTTTATACGCTCTTAACTACTCAGCCACCGAGGCCCCTTAGTGGGAAAATAATTAATTGAGATTAATTTTAATAAAAAAATTCCGAATAAATTTCCACAACCCCTGTTATCGATCCTATCATATACATTTTCTTTTGTTAATTTTTACAATAAGTAACAATGATGCAAACAGGCTTATCAGTCTAAAATCAATTATTTAAAAGCCTTAAAACCGTTGTGCATGACCACATTTTTAGTGCTTTAGTTTCTAAATAAAAGAAATCCAATCAAAAAATTGTATTTATTTCAGAAATGATATTGCACATCCTGTACATATATTGGTCATATGAACAGAGAAAATGCGGAAGCTCGTATATAATAATATATCACACAATAGATTAACGGTATTCTGTTCAAATATCAATAATCTATAATATAAATATAAATAAAATGCTCGCGTTTAATCTGCTTGACTTACTATTCATTGCACTAGGTTAGGTTCAATGGTTTTTGTTCAATCGGACGATAATCAGTATGTATTAAGTCAAAATTTATAATAGAATCATGATTGTCTTTATCATTGGCTTAGTGAAATTATTTAAAGAAAATCCAGATTTGAAACATGGAAATTGCACATCCTTATTACAAATATCCGATAGAATTACTAATTGGATAAATTAATTGTTTTTGAATCGGCAAAATTTATATTATGAATTTAGAAATCCGATGGGAAAGTTTTTTTTTAAGTTTTTATTGGAATTTTACGAAAGTGTTAAACTTTCCATTGACATTTGTTTAATATAAAAACTTAAGAAAAATGAAAATGATTTTTAATTTAAATCCCCTCTCATAGCATAATATCAAATTCCGGAATTTTGCCGAAAAAATTTTCATACAGAATATTCCTAATAAGGATGTAAATATATATTTCAATTTATAAATTATGTTTTCTTTTGATTTGTAATTAAAAAAAAAAAATCTTAAATACCTTCTTTTAGACATTTCCCTTACATGTATCAAGGTACAATCAAATTTGAATAAAAGCACAGGAATAAATTTGTATTTTATTAACTTTTATTTATTCAAATTTTTTATTTTATGTATTTTGTATTTTTTTATTTACTATATTTGAATCTAATTTTTACCCAAATTGTTTTATATAATTTTTTTTTATCTTAAAGTTTTATAGAGTATTTAATCCAGTTAGATTTTTAATTGATGATATTATATAACATTGTATAATGTTTACTTTTTAAAGGACTTTTTATAAATATTGTATAAAATTTTAAGTTATAAAGATTATAGTTTTAACCTAATGTTGCTATATCTTTAAGACGATAGCATTTATCAACGATGTCGGCCTAAAATAAAAACAAATCAAATTAACAATAAAATAAAATAAAAGAATATAGAATTTTAATTTTTTACCTCATCCAATTCTAAACATTGTCCCCATTCTTGTAAGGTAATTCTATGATCATTATTTTTATCACACGATTCCAAAAATGGTGCAATACAATGTTCTAAACTAATTAATGGTGCACGAATTGGGAAAAGTTCATGTCTTGATACTGAACGATCTGAATCACCATCTAAATCACACCATTTCCATACAGCAGCATTTGACCAACGTCTTGTTAAATTTGTTTCAGCTTCTAATTCCATTTTCATGTAATATTCATTTAGTTCATCACGTTCAGCTAAATCACGCATAACGTTAAATAGCCAATCACGCATACGTCTTGGAAAATCAGACATTTCTTCTTCTGTACATTGCTACAAAAAAAAAAAAACAAAAAATAATCATATTTGACTTTTTAAATATACATATATATATATATATATATATATATATAAATGTTGTAATAATTAAATTATTAATTAATTTAAAACTAACTGGAATTTGTTTACAAGATCCATAATAATCAATATGAATATGACTATATTCAGCACTTTTACATTCAGGATTATTGGTATCACAAAGACATTTTTCACGATAAACTGCACAATCTGATCGCCATCTAATTAAATACAAAAACAATTAATTATGCAAAAACAACAAAAAAAAAAAAAAAAAAAACTTACGTTTCATTTTTATTTGTACATACATAACGTCTTTCATCAATTTCTGGTGAACAATCTGGGATACATATACATTCAGCAGTATCACCATTTGATTTACAAATTCTACCAGCACCACAATGCATTTTTTCACATGGATCAAATTCATAAACTGGACTACGAATTTCATTCATAGCTTTTTCAGCTAATAAAGATGCTAATTCATTTTCACGTTGAAGATCTGCAACCTAAAAAAAAAAGAATATATATGGGGATGTTATAATCTTTTATTAATGTTAGGTCTGATATTGTGCTTTTTAAAGATAGAGTTACAAAATTCTAAAAATTTAAAATGTCAAAACATCAAAAATTATTTTCAAAAATAATTATTATATAGATTTTAATTATTATTATTATTGGTTATGTAAGGAAGATGCGCGCTTTTGAAAGTTTTGGCATTTTAGAATTTTGGAATTTTGAATTTGATTATTTTTTAAAAACCTTATCATAATAAAATGATAACGTAAAATTTCTACTTTCCGTTGTATAGTATTCTATTTGTCTAATGAAAAATAATTTTAATCTCTATTTTGAAAATTTTTTTATTTAATTTTGTTTGTTTGTGACGAAAAACAAATTTTTATACAAAATTAAAATAAAATATCCGATAGAATTTTTTCCATTGACAATGAATTATTGCAAGGAACTGTTAATACCCTAATTCTAAATTGTTATAGATCTACTAAAATAATTTAAAGGTAATAATACAATATGTTAGCCTTCCCTGATATCCTTATAAAATTTATTCCACTATAATGACCCAGTGAACGGTATTAAAAAAAAACAGTGCAAAAAATTTTTAAATACTACAATTGATTTAAATGCAAAGTGCGACTTTAAAAATTTACATTATGAAATGTGAAGCGTTATTATTCCGTAACACCGATGATATTAAATTAAGACAAGCACGAATAAAAAAAAAAAATTGAAAGAATTATTAATGAAGAACTTCAAGATACAAGATCTTTGTGTATGTTAATAAAAAAGTTGTATAATACCTTGCAGGACCACTGCAATTTACTTAAATTTTAGCTATCATAAAAGGAAACAAAAACTTTATAGCACCGAAAAACTTTTTTTCCTCAAAAACATTATTGTAAAACATTTGTATATATATGGTGCAAGTTCAAAAGTTCTATAAATTATTTTCAAATTCTTATAACTCTAGAATATGTTTTTTTTTTCCCTTACCACTCCTATGATGAGTGTAGGGCATTCACTAAATCCTTTATTATTGAGATTTGACTATAAAGCTTCAGTTCAGTTGAATCATTAATTTCACTAAGAAAATGTTTTAATATCTAATATATAATATATATCATAATATATTTTACCGCAATAAAGAAGGAGTATACATTGAAAATATTCTGATCACATTCAGACAGAACTAAAATCATGCCTTTTTCTATATACCCATTTGTATGATACCCAATGTCACAAAAGAAGAGCTACATGTAAAACTATATAGATTTATAACTTAAGAAATATCATCGAAAAAAATTTTAAAGTAAACGATGTGTCCATTTTAGTAAAGGGTAAATTAATGAAAAGAAAGGATAAATAATTACTGGTTGGAAAATTACTAATTAACACTATTACATATTATGTATACATATTATTTTTAACTATATAGGTTAAGTAGGTTATGTTATAGGTTAAGTTTTATCTTATCATGTTGAAGATTACTTATTTTGGTTTTATAAATTCTCTGCAATTTTCCAATTATATAAATATAATAAATTTATTAAATCAATTTCTTTAGGCCTACATCCGAAAGAATAAACTTGTTATTGCCATTCATGGGAATAATAAAATAAAATCTATCTATCTATATCTATCAATTTCTTTATAGTTATATGAAACATAAAAGTCGCTTCTAATAAAGTTTTTATATATAGTTTTAATGTAGTTTTTAAGATTATTAATATAACACATGGTTTAATAAAGTTTAATTTAAAAAAAAAAAATCCTTTCGTATAAAATGGACGAATGAAATCCAAAAAAAAAAAAATTTTATTACAATATTCTTTAAATTAACCAAATTTTTTATAACGATATAATTATTAAAAAAAATTTTTACTTACCATTTGCTTTTTCTCCAATTTTCGTAATAATGAAATTTCCTCATTTTTACTAACTTTTGCTTCCTAAAATATAAAATAAAATTTATTTAAAGTCTTAAATAAATTTTTTAAATTTTAAATATTTTTTTTTTTTTTTTTCTCACCCCAGATATTAGAAGAACAGCAAATATGCCAAAAATTCCCAATGATTTTAACATCATCGTCTGAAATGATTTAATGTTTTATATTTTTAATTAAACTCTTGCTAAAATTTTAGATTTTTTTTTTTTTTGTAACGCTGATAACGTACTGAAATACGAAATAAAACTAAAACAATAAAGTTAATATATGTGTCTATAAAATGAACATAAAAAAAAAAAGTTTCAGCTATTTAGCAATTATATATATATATATATATATATATGTATATGTATAAAAAAAAGATAAAGACAATTTACAGCTGAATATGACCTCTAGCATCCTGCTATGATAATTTTCATTTTCATATTTTTGTTTTTTTTTTTTTTTTTTTTTCATTTTGGGTTATCAAACTTAGAAATAAAAAATTAAAATAACCTAATTTTAATTTTGACTCAGAACTGCTAATAATATAATTACAACCAATACAATGGTATATATAGTTTTGTATATAGGAAAAAGAAAAAAAATAAAAATATTTACTAAAGTTATTTTTTTTCTTGCTTTATTTAAAAAATAAAATAATTTTAATTGATACGGCAGTTCAAATTAAATGGAAAAGTATTCGTGTTGTACTTAAATTTATAAATTTATTCCTTATTTATTACAAAGAGTATAATACTAAAAAAAAATATATCAAGAATAAACTTAACATTTTTTTTAACCCTTTTGTGAGCTGTGAGAACTATATAGTACCCACCTAGTTAAAAATATTCTAAAAACTTAAAATTTTACCCATATAAAAATTTTATTGCTTTCAGAATCATCTTTGAACTATAATCTGTGTGACAAAATATAATAACATGAATGACAGCACCTCTGAAGTATATATTTTATTAATTTTTAGTCAAGAAACCTTAAAAGTAACATTTTACTTTTTGTAATTTTTGTGATTTATTTTTATTTGTACAAAAATATATTTTTGAAAATTAATAATAACAATAATTATAATAATAATAATAATAATAGTAATAAGAATAATAGCTGCTGCAGTGCAGCTATCTTTGGTTATATCATGCAAGTAAGGTGTTATATACAGCAGCATGTTGTAATCTACTGATGGCGCTGACTCTGTAGTAAAATAATAATAATATTAATGAGAATACTAATACCAATAATAATAGCCGCTACAGTGACAGTGGGGGCTGCCTTCAGTAATTACCTCATGTAGTAAGGTGTTATATACTACTACATGTTGTAACTATTGTAACGGCTATAGTCACTGTTAGCAAAATAGTAATAATAATATGTGGATTCATTGTTTCCTTACAGTTCCACTCCCAATTCAATGTTTCCGTATCCATTCCCTATCCTTTTCTATCCCTACTCTCCACCCAATGTACTGCGTTCGCAGGTAAGGGTTTCATCCCATTACATTATCCAAAGGGGGAGGTGGGCTTAGTCAGTAAAAATCTGACACTACCAAGGGGGAAATTCTTGGTGTCTTTGAAAGATTCCCATCTGCCTTAGGAAAAAAAAAAAAATACAAAAAGTAAGTATTCTGTATTATTTTATGTTTTTAATGTATAAAAAATAAAAATGATGTTTTGTAGGTGGGAAGTATTTTTGCCACAGCCCACGAGCAATGACGGTCGCTGGAAATTATATTTCTCATGGCCCATTTATAATTTTTTTTCTTTTTTAATTTAGATGCAAATGGATATTTCTAATTTTAATTTAAATAATCCAAAAATATTGAAAGAGTTTTGGATATTTTCTTTTCATTACCATCTGATGATGATAAGTCTGATGGTGAACCTGATTTCGGTGCTAGAGAAGAATTTAAAGTATTAGCGGAGCCAACAAAAAATCAAAACTTTCGATGATACCATAAGAATTTATTTTTAATCGGAAGAATGTAATAACAACTTGATCTCTGAACAAGATGTTGAGCTCAATGAGAGCGAACCTAGTGAAAAAATTTTTTTTTATTTTGAACGGGGCATGGGTAGTATCATTCCCACCAAACGTAACTTTTGTCACAAACATAAAAAAAAAAGTGTTATTAATCAAATCAGGCTCACCTAAAAGCCTCCAGATCAAAAAAACCATTACATTTCCAAGCAAAACCTTTAGACCTTTGAAAGGGTTAAAAAACACAGTGTTAATAACAGTATTAAGCAGTTTTCACTATTAATACAGCATTACTAACATCCAGCAGTTAAATTTTTCTTTTACAAAACATTACTAAATTAATTAATTTGCGAACTCATACTAGAACGATAATATCTTTTTAATAATATGTATTAAAATTTTAATTAAGCAAACAGTATCTCCGGCATAGGAGTATGTACTTGTTCTGACGAGATTAAAAATTCGAAATAGAAACAAAGATAGCTTATACTATACCCATCGCTATGTATTTAAAATTCACAGATGGCATAATACTTCGGCTTACAGAAATTTGTTTGCGGTATGAACATCGCAAATGTGGAATCATCTCCCACCTCATATGTCACTTAGAATTAGTGTAGATTACATGTACAATGACCAAAAATTCAATATGAACCTTAACAACTTTGTACATAATATACCTGTCAATTTGAAATCAATTTTCATTCATTAAAATAAGCTTCTCTTGATCAGGCGCTTAGATGAGTACTAGGAGGTCATTTTGTTTTTCTTTCCCACTCCTACTATAAGGAACATAGAGTATCAGCGTCAATTATTTTCATATTATACTAAACTTCAGTTTCTGATATCATTAATTTCACTAATCCGTTAATTACTCGATTGTAGCTATTGTACAAAACTATATGAGACGTAAATATTTCTTTATTTTTACGCCAAGTATGATGTAATTATATAACCTTATACAAGAATTATTTGATTATTATTTTATTTAATATTACAATATGATATTATAATTTTATTATAAGATAATATATATACTTATATTCTATTTAAGATCATACTAATTTTTATTAATCTATTTATGATCTAGCCTGGTTTTGAACCCAAGACCTTTCGATTGAAAGCCTGGTGTTTTAACCATTACACCATTGACAGAATATCTATATGACTGTAAAGGTCATATAATCTTTAGTACCTATATTGTTTGGTCAAGAATGGAAGGTAGTGTTTAGTGGGTTAAAGTCTCACACACTTATAGAGAACCTGCTGATCGTGAAAGATTACCACCTACTTTCGCAAACAAAAACAAAAAGCAAAGTTTTTCAGAAGTCCGGAGAAAATATTATGTAGAGAACAGACTGAATTAATAATAACTTGGTTGTGATGATAACTCTATAATAGAAAGAAAGAGCGCTATAATTAAAATAAAAAAAAAAAATTATTTGCGAACTATACAATCGTTAGGTGCAACGCTTTGATAAAAGTACTTATTTTGTTTCTTTTTTGTTTTTAATAACTAAAATAGCCATAATTTTAATCTTTAAAACAAAAGAATCTTTAAAACATCATATAATTATATATTTCCTTGTACAATTTGACAAAGGAGTAGACCAAACACAATACCTAATATCGTACCCGAATTAATTTTTTTTTTTTTTTTAGAAATATGTAAAGATTAAGTTTTAAAGATTGTACATATTTAATTGAGAACTCTAAACTGATTATATTTAACAAAAATATGCCAATTTTTCTTTATATACTTTAAATTTTTGATATAATTTAATCTTTCTACTACTAAATTTAATATATTATGTATTATATCTCTATATACATACCTAATTTTAATTTTAAGTTATACATAATATATACAGATTCGTCTTATATAATTTTTTGTTTTAATCTAGATTCTTCAAGGTTTCTGAAATTATATATATTATATATACATACATCCATACATTATATACATTCTTATTTAAAATCATTAGTAATTTTTCTTCTTTGATTTTCGATAATTGTTGTTAGATTTTAAATTTCTTGGCATTAAATATATATAAGTTGACTTTAACGGAAATAATAAAATTACTTGATATAATACTCGTATTTAGTCAGATTTTGGTTTAAAGGAAAGCCAAAATTTTAACAAGTACATATAATTAATAATAAAATAATTTATATTTTAATATTATATTTTTTTATTTTAATTAACAGATACGTGTATACGTTTTACTGTAAACCCAATCTAGTTTTTCAGTGATTTTCGGATGGTATAAAATTATTTTTAAACCTTGTAAAAGCTTGTTTAGAAAATAATCAGAAAATAAAAAAAATAAGGTACTATGTGTATACAGAGTGTTTGACTCTTAATAGTTTTCCTTGAAATGAATGATCAGGGATGTCGAGACCAACAGAAAATTATTCCGAAAAGATTTATTTTTAACAATATTGTTGAGTTAAAACAGTGTCGAAAATTTTTCGCATATACATATATTTAAAAAAAAAGCAATTTTATATTTTTCTGTGTTTAACAAAGTTTAAATTTTTTATTTTAAAATTTTCAAGATTAAAAAATCCATAATTTCTGTTACGAACAAGATTAAAGCATAGGGACCTCGGTGGACTATTGAGTAAGAGCGTATAAAATACTCTGTAACCACCGAGGGTTCGAATCCCATAAAAGTCGTAAGAGTTATCCCCCCTTACGACATTTACAGCGACGCCTGAACAGGAAAGGCTGTGTAATTTCCTGTCCACATTTATGTGGCAGAGAAATGCATTAAAAAAAAAAAAATTAAAGTATTCTATAAAATATTTTTAAAAGTATAATTAAGAGGCTTTTCACTGTATTCATTTAAATTTCTATATTTTTTAGTTTTAGCTCTAAAACATTTGAATTTAAATCATTTAAATTTTTTTTAAATTTTTGATAGAAGAGAATGTCATTTTTCTTATTGACATTACGTCATGAAAATTTTTAGCTACTTAAAAATTTGCTTGAAAATTTTTTTAACGTTTGCATTTTTTTTATTAAAACTTTAACAATTATAGTAAGTGTTGAAAGTGACATTCTGCTTCTTTAATACACTTTATTATGTTTCTAACTAAATTTTTTTGCAACCTTGAAGAATGTAGAAGGGTTCAAACGTATAGTTTGTTGTATTGTTTATTTATTTTACAAAATTTATTTAATTACAAATTTTATTTTAAAAAAATTATAGTATTAAGTTAGGAGATCTTACAGGGGAAAAGTAGGGCCTCCACATATAATACATTTCTCATTAAAAGTTACATTTCGCACGTCGATTTGTCAAAAAATTTCTTGCAAGCGAATTGCCTCTAATTAAAATTGTTTGGGTTTACTAAGAAAGCCGGTTTACGGAAATTCAGTTTTTTGAAATCCTGTTTTTGAAAATCCAGTTTGTTGTTTATTTTTATTTATTGTTTTGTTTACATATTTTGAATAGGTTGGGTACGAATGTTCGTATCTCGAAATCTCATTTTTTTGTATTTCAATTTTTGGCAAAAGCAATTTTTGTGTACACATGTACACAAATATTTCGATTCCACTTCAATTCACTGAAAAAGAATTGACAGAAAAATAATAATATTTCCTAATTTATTTATTTATTGCTCTAATAATAACATCCCAAAATTCAAAATCCCAAATTCTAAAATCCCAAAGCCGTTTTGTTTTTAAATATTCTGTAAAAGACATAAAGCACTGAATTTGTAACCAACACTAAAGCCTTATTCCTAATTATTTTTTTACACACATATTGTAACATCAAAGAATTTAAAATAGTGGGGGCTGCAGCCCCCAAACCCTCGTTAAACAAATGATTAAAACTCTGATTTTGTAACCAACTCTAAAATCTTTCCTAATGCAGAATCCTACATATACGTATATATATTAGATATTCTGGAAACAGGAAATTACCTGATTTTGAATTCAACTTCAAAATCCCTCCTTATTCAGAATAACATATATACAAATATTCAAATCTCTGGAAAAAGCGTATAACCCTGATTTTGTATCCAACTTTAAATCCTTCCTAATTTAAAATCTTGCATATACATAAATTTAAATATACTGGAAAAAGCGGCAACCCAGATTTTGTAACCAAAAGTAAAATTCCTTCTAATTCAAAGTCCTGCACATAAATTTTTCGTGGAATTGTTGTTTTGCGAATTGTTCTTTATCGGAATTGACGGGACACCCAAATATTCAATAAAAAAGAAATAAATACTTAGTACATCTTTCATATAGTAGATTGTAAACAAATGCAAAAACAGAATTTTTTAGCAAGAACTAGATTTTAAAAAGCGGGATTTTGATAAAACCGGATACCTATTTGTTTTGTTATATGTTTTTTTTTTTTATATTATATCGTGCAGATATAAATATCTGCCGATATATTTAGGACCCTATTGCCTTTAGCATGTGGGCCATCTCGATACAAATATTCAATTATAATTATATTCAATATTTTGTTTACATTATATTATTACATTTTATATATTACTTTTGACCTGACCGGAGTTTGAACCCGAGACATTTCGCCTGAAAGACTGATGACTTACGCACTGCACCATTGGTCATATTATATGTTTATATTTTTCTATTAATGACATAATAAAAAGTTTTATGATCTGTTGAAAAATATTTTTATGCAACCCCACAGAGTGAAGATGCATCCTCTCAAAGTTGAAAAAAAGTTCTGCTTAACAAAAATTTTGCAAACGTGATAAATCAACGATAACTAATCAGAAAAATAAAACAAATAAGAAAAATGTTCGCCCCTCGAATAAGAGATCGTCATTCTAACAGGGTGTAAGATGGATTACTATCATCAAACTGTATTTCATTTAACTATATGTCACTTGACGGTATTTAACTTGACTCTATTTCATTTATACCCTAATTATATGTTTTACATACATAAAATATCGGCATATGAAATACAGTCAAATCACAATAGGGGCAATTTGCAAAAAATACATTCAAATGACACTACAGGCAAATGAAATACAGGCATATACGCAATTTATTATGCGTTGGTTACAAAATATGTATTGTCAATTTGTTTAGGTACTATCTGATAAACAACTTAAGAAAATTAAAATAAAGTCATTGAATATCATAAATTTTACAATTAATTAGAAGAAATTTTTTTAACTTTGAAAAGTATAAAGTTATTTGCCTTAACCTATAATTTAGTAAAATGATGAAAAATTTTTGAAGATAAATTTCAGGTTTTCTTTTTCTAATGAAGTTGTTAATATTTTTATTATTCAAATATTTTGTACCTTAATATGTACTCATATTTAATAATTAATTCTTTTTTTAACACAGTTTCTTAGAATTAATACTAATTTTATCAGTTATATCATAAAACAACAAGGCAGGATGTAAATTAGCAGTTTTCAAAAGCGCACGTTTAATAAAGATAATACAAACTGTTTAGAACTGTGACTTGCACCAAAATTTGAAAATTTGATATAAAAATAAATGTGAAAATAGGATTTTTTTGAAATTTTGAGAGGCTGTCCTATACAACTAAACCGTTAACATATGTAAGTAAAAATATATTACTGGAGCTTTAATTTGTATGTCTTGCATAAGAAAAATGTTACAGGTGCCTAAGTTACCAGTTAATTAAAAATAGCAAACCAACCTTCAATTTTTAAGTCCTAGAAATTGTACAACATTCATTTTTTTAAAGCTTCTTTTCTCTATCTTTAACGGTGTAGAAGTTTTGTAAAAAATTTTGCTTAATATGTTTTCATTCTAAAAGTGAATATAAACGATAAAAAATTTTGTAAACGTCATAAATCAATATAACAATTTACCGTTATAGGAAATCAAAATTTTGCAAAGTTTTGGTTTCATTTTATCTCTAGAGCGCTCTTATTGAGAACTTTGAAATTGAGAGAAGAAATATTTCAATCATAATTATTACAGAAAATTTTTTATATTTCCCCATGTTTAAGAGCTATTAGTTAGGCCAATAATTGATAATTCGGTTTTTTAGACGACTATGTGTAAGTTTGTTTTATATTAAAGCTTCAGTATTAGATTTTAACAAGTTTTAACCCTTTTTTCCTATTTCTATATAAGGATTAAAATTAAAAAAAGTGTCTTTAAGAAGTGTTTTCTCAAAATTAAAGAAAAAATTAAAATATAAAAAAAAAAATTACAAATTTAAAAAAATTATAATGACAGAATGAAATCGGAACGCAAACTCTCTGAGCTAGTGATTATACATACATACATATATACAATATATTATCAAAAGTTATGTAAAATAAATTTTAACAAAAATACCGTATTATTAAATTTCAATATTCATGTGCTTCTACTAAATAAAATATTTTTATTATTCTATAAAATATATATTAATATTATAATAAAACATAAATTTTAAAATGAAAAAATTAATTACAAAAAAAATTTTTTTTTTTTTTCTAGTCGATAACAATGAAGAAATATAGAGCATATTATGTCGTTTATCGTAAATCAACGTATTGTTGTTCTAATATAAACACTTTTATAGAAAACATATGTTTAATTTTCTACGCTTCATTAATTATGTATACTCATAAAAATATTTCAATAAGATTTTTCCTCATTTCAAGTTCATAAATATTTATATAAAATTAACTATACTTAAGAAAATATATTTGCAGTATATTTCAGTATTTAAGAAAATAAAGAAACTTTTTCTTCTTTAAGTGCCATATACGTTATTGAACGTTGACTATCATGTTGACGGTATTAACTTTGTTCACTTCTGCTCCGAATAAAAATTTTATTGACGCATTGAACTATATTTTCTGAGATTCTTCAGTCAAGATATTTTTCTTTCTGATAGCCCCCTTCACTTTTGTATTTCATCTTTAAGAGTAGATGTAAAAGACTATATTATATTTTGCATTACTTAACGTTTCTTTTATTTATCATTTTGACATCCTTTTCAACATTTCTGCATTCGCAATTCTGTCGACGTTGCTAGTTTTTAATGTTCTTCTATATTATATAGCTATAAGAGTTCGAAAGGTTTTAATTTGTCGAGAAAAGATTCTGTTATGGCAATTATGATATATGCTTGTACACCATATAGAATCACTGACATAACATAATATCTTATCAATCGTATTCTCAACTGCTTACTCAACTGCCCAACTTATTATCAACTGCACAACTTAAATTGTGACTGTAAAATATCTTTTTCATATTAAAGAAGAATTTAATTTTTTAAAAGAAGAATGATTTCATTTTTCATTTACGCTGCAGCCAAGGTATATTATTTTACTAACTCTTTCTAATGTAATAAAAAAACTATATGTACTACAAAACTAATGGCATGTTAAGATCATATTATTTGGTAGAGCTGTTTTAACTAGGAATGATTAGTTCGATTCTGCATTAAAAGTTAAACATTTTTAGTTTTTTTTCTAATTATTGGTGTAAAAATGGATGTAAAAAAATCATTTTTAAATTGATTATATATAGAAAAAAAAAATTTGTCTATTATATATAGACAAAAAACAAACTTAAACATTTTTGTGCAAAATATTTGTAGACTATAAAGGAAAAAATTTAATTTCATGAAATTTCAAATAAAGATTGAGAAACGCATAGTTTTGACAAGGAAGGAATTTCTGTTTTCCTAAATACATTTTGCCTAATGCTGAGTGCTGACTATTTGACAAATAAATTTAGATAGAAAAATGTCACATCACAAAATGGAACAAAAGGAATACTTGGAAGCACTTTAATAAGAAAAAGACTTTTAAGAAGTAATATTATTTAAAAACTAAAAACATACTTTAATATTGAAAAATATATAAAAAACGAGGAAGAATACAGTTGCCTTTGTCAACTCTTAGATACCCGTACGAACCGTTAGTATGTTCACAGCCTGTCACTCTGCATACAATATTATTTTTTTTAATATTTTAGTATTTTAAAATAATTTGGGTAAATTTTATAATTTCTAGAACTATGGGTTGTACATATATTCAAACTATATGTTTATATGCACATTCTCCAAAAGCAGATTCTAACTTTCCACATAACGATTATCAATCCAAAACTTTTTCAAATATTCTATAGTACCATTTAATACTAAGCGGTAAATGTACATTAAATTTACTTAGTACAAAATAATAAATATAATTTTAAATATTATATTATATTATATTTAAATATTCCATTGACAGAATAATTTCTTATAAGTACAATAAAATACATATATGTATGTAAATACGGCGCTATATAATATACATATATACTCTTATCATTCATTCACTAGTGACATATACGATATGTAAATAAATATGATATTATATAAGTATGTATATATATCAATATCATATAAATAAAAATTCTTCAAGCAACCGTTATGTTGTTTATTTATTTACATTTTTTTGTACTACGCATTATATCCTCAACAATTTCAAATTATCGAGTAAAATAAAATGCAAAAAATTTGTTGAAGAAATTTGTTAGAAAATTTGAAAAAATCAAGTAACACTTTCGTCAATTATAAAGTAACCCTATATTATTAAAAAAAGTTGTTAACAGAAATAAGAGTATAATGTTGAGGTTTTAATTTTTGTGTATTACTTTAAAAAAATTTTAACAGGTTACAGGTGTTTAACAATTTAACAGGTTCAAGTTACAGGTGTTTTTAACAGGTGTTTTTAACATTTTAACAGGTAACAATTTAACAGGTTCAAGTTACAGGTGTTTAAAAAACGGAAATTTTCAGTTTTCGATCCCTTACAGCTCCTTAACAGGGGGTAATACAAAAAAAATTTCTGAAATGACTCATACTTATTTTCAAAGATCTAACTTCTGTCAAAATTTCAAGTTTCCAACTTAAACCGTTTAGAAGATAGAAGGGTTAAAGGATTTTGCAAAATTTGAGTTTCACATAACAGTAAATTAAGACACCGTATGCCACAAATATATATTTATTAAATATATACTTTTAAAGTTAATAAAAGTAGTAATCGTTCGGAGTTTTCAAAATGAAAATATACCTTATACAACTTGTGCTATAATAATTTAAATATAGAGCTTTTTTGAACCTTTGAGGAGCTGTAGCTCCGTAACGGATGGGGCTACAAAAAAAAGTTATTAAAAATAAAATTAATATTTTTGTAAGATCTGTCAGCAGTTAAAATTTCATAGCTCTATTTCAAAAAAATGTGGGGATCTAATTACTCCCAGAATATTTTGTGTAAATTTCAAGATTCTAGCTTTCTTAGTTTTTGAGTTAGCGTGCTGACGGACGGACGGACATGGCTCAAACGTCTTAGAATTTTTTTCTGATCCGATCCATACCTTTGAAGGTATATCTAGCTCGCTTATTTCGAGGTGTTACAAACGGAGGAGTAATTTTATTATACCCGATCCTATCGTACGGGTATAATAATTAGTTAGGAGGTATTGTAGAGTTGTTTAAAAAATCAAAGTTATACGCTTTTCCAAAATATATTATATCTAAATATTGGTAATAGATTTGTTGCTCAAATTTCTTTTTGCGAAAAAATATCTCATTAGGCAAAAAGGATAGATGAAAAATATTCCTTTTGCCAAAACATATTAGGCAAAATGACGTTTTCGAATTTTCAATTCGACAAACTGTACATAAATCTTTTAATATATCCCTAATATTAAAATTTTCAAATTTCTCATATGTATTATATGAAATTTAACAAGTAATAGAAACTGATCACAAAAAAACCTTACCTAATAATCTAAACATACATATAGGGATGTGCATAATTTGTATAAAAGTGGGCCTTAATATTCTTATTATAGCGAATTCTTAAAATATCTGCTACTTTAATTCTTTTCTACTGTTTATTTCTATATAACATATACTAATTTATTTGAAGGCCTTTATTTTACTCCTTATAGATTTGGTTTCTGATATTTATAAAACTACCAGATTTTTACATCATAAAGACTAGAATTATTTTTGAAAATGAAAAGAAAAACAAAAAAAAAAATAATAATAATTACTGTCCAGTAAAGTTTGTAATATAATAACAATTAAAAAACAAACTACATATACTTGTTTAAGTATAAATATTATCTTTTTTTTTCTTTGATTATATTAATAATAAAAAGAAAACAAAAAAAAAATTTCCTTAAATTATGAACTAAATTTTTATTATATATATAGAACCTATTATAAAAGTGCTTAAAAAAAGCACTAAATGAAAATTTATATACATAATACATATAGAACTATAAAGTATTGAACAAAAAATGTTAAGCCAAACATTTATTTAATTTTTTTTTTTTTATATTTTAAGAAATAAATATGAAAATTTTCAAACAGATAAGTATAGTTTTATTGTAGGTGCCGAAAAATAATGCCGAACAAAATAAAGTTCAATTTGTTATTCACTCATATTATTTTTTGTTTTTCCTAAGGGAGGTTGGAATCTTTCAAAAGCATCAAGAATTCCTCGTTGGTATAGTTTCAAATACCCCACCTTCCCCTTTAACTAATATAATTGGATAACATCTCTAATTGCTAAAGCAGTATATTGGCCAAGGAGTGGAGATATGTGAGGATGGGAGTATGGGACAAGAATGCGGAAAATTTGAATTGGAAGTGGAACTGTAAGAGAACAATGAATCCGTCTATTATTATTAGTATTTTGCTAACAGTGACTACAGACATTTATATTAATTTGTTTTCTTTATGATTAAAACAGAAAGAAAAACCAATTCAAAGAAGAATAAATAAAATATTAAAACCATATACGGATAATAATTACCGGTCTAAAATAGTTGTCAGGAAGGAAAAAGAGTAAAAGTTTAATCAACCCTTCTTTTTTATATTTAGATTTTTTATTTTACTACTCTTTAGCAGAATAGATATAGATATTTGGTATAAGCTAGCCCTGCCCTCTTAACATAAATAGGTACTTCACCAGTTTAATTTCGGACAACATTGTAGAGACAGCTATTTTTCAGTTTTAAATAATGATAGATATAAATTTGATTTGTTGCGGCTGTTAAATTAAATGAAGTTAAATTTATGAAAGCAATGAAGCATTCAGCTAATAATGCTATTATTATACAGTAATATGTTATTTATTTTGTTTTATATTATACAGGGTGATTCGTAAGTAAGTGCCTTTACATATACCACCACCCTATAGGGTGGTATATGTGTAAACAAAACTTTTGCATGGGGGTTAGATTTTGGGCCCAATAGTTTCGGAGCTGTAGAGCCTTAAAGAAGATTTAGTGCAATTTTTTTTTGTTTTGATTAAAATACCCATAACTTCTGCTACAAACAAGTTTATAGCATTCTGAAAGCTTGAGAAAGGAGCTATTCTCAACGTATTTATTTAAATCTTTATCTTTTTTTATTTTTTGCTGTAAAAAGTTTTGAAATCAAAAAATTTAAATTTTTTTAATTTTTGATAGACGAAAATGCTCATTTTGCTAGTGACTTAATATGAAAATTTTTTAAGTGTCAAAAGTTTTAAATAGCATACGTTAATTTTAATTTAAAAATTTTTAAAAAATATGAAAAGAGTTCTGGGATTTATAATTAATCATAATATGTAGGAATAATGTAAGAAGATATAAATTTTAATATTTATCCTTCATAACATTTGGTGGTTATACCTAAACAAAATTAACTTAAATAACAAAACAAAATATATATAAAAATATATCTTCTATTTGACCCTATTAGAATACACAAAGGATATATATTAGTATAACTCTTAAATAACTGTGAAGAGTAATTAAAAAATAATTTTGGAGAAACGACTTTATTTTAAATGTTATGTTGATAAAAAAATTGATACGGTTCAATATTATATTGTTCGAACTTTTTTCTCGGCATCGCTTCAATTTTAGTTATTGCCTATTAGTATACATATTAAAATTAATAATTTATATATTTATTTAATTTTGGTTTCCCCTCCACATTTTTATTTGTTTATGAAGTCTGCTGAGCTAACGCATTAGCAATCAATAGACTCTAGATTCGAGGTACGCATTACATATACAATATATCATGAGGAACTAAAACAATTTTTCCTTTTAAGGCGTGGCTGCGGCACAAGTATTAAATTATAATTAGGTATATTATTTGTTTTGTTTTGTTTACATTATTTTATTATATTTTATATATAATATACTTTGATCTGATCGAGTTATACTCAATGCGCCATTGGTCAAATTAAAATGAATTAAATAATTATAAAATATTATTATTTCGTTCAATTCTATATTAAAAAATTAGAACACTTGGAAAATATTTTTTTTAATAATTGCAAATTACATACAAATAAAAAATACATAAAAAAAAACAATTATAATGCAGTTTACATTATTTTAACCAATGCTGTTATTAAACCGAAAGATAACCGTCCTATATAATAAAAATCTCATTTTAAAGTTTTTTATGTTCTTATTTTTTTTTGTTCTTTTTAGTGCGAATCTTATTAAAAAATACACAAAATTATTTTTTGCTTCTCATTAATTTTCCTTATTCCTGTTTTCCCTATTCTTCCCTTATACTCGCCCTATACTCTTCCTACATTCTGTTGATATACATACATATATATATATTTTATATTTTCATTTTATTCCGTTGATTTGAAGAAATGATATTAACGTTTGTTAGTATCATACTATAACATAACATAAAAACCTCTCAAATCCTATTTTCTCAGTTTGGTCGATTTAATTTTATATCTAATATATGTATGTGTTCATGTTTATATGTTTGTATGGCTTTATTATATAGGTGGGGTATTAGGTAGGTAGGGATACCTGTTTGTGCATATTTTTAATTGCTTTTTTTTTTTTTGCTTTAAAAATTGGTTACATCATTACCAGTACAAAATTTTTGTTTTTTTTTGTTTTATTTTTTTTTCCTCATTACCTATATTTACTTTAAAAAAAAACGTTTTATAGGTAAAACGAACGAAAGAACGACCAGCATAACTTAATAAGAAAAATAAGAACAGTTCTATTGAGAGGACCATCACAGTCTTTATTTTTCTTTTTCATCAAACAAAAGATTTATATATGGAAGATGTAGTTATATTTATATAATATATATATATATATATAAATATATAAAAATGTAAATAAATATTGATAATAAATGAGGTTGTGTTGTAGGTACAGAAATAAAAAGAAAATAAAAAGATAATAATTTTGCCAGGTTCGTTGGCTTTATTGACGTGATCAAATAATTAGACTCATAATTGATTGATGACTGAAATTTAAGAAATCTGGCAATAAAATGTTGATACAAGTTTAGAATTACTTAATAAAATGAGTATACCTTAGGAAATTTAAGCTTTTATGATATTCTAGTAATATAATACTAATTTTATATTACAGATATTTAGTTTCTGTTATTTTTAGCATCTTTTATTAAAGTTGGCTGAATTACGATCAGTTAAAAACGCGGAAAAAAATAATATCATATTAAAAATAATTTTAGCCATTTTAATTATTTTATCTAATTTAATTGTTTAATAATTAATCATCTATGCTTCCAAAGAGTAGAATAAAACACAAACTTTGTCAAAAATTATATTATATATATATGAAGAAGATATTTAAGTACTTAAATATATAAGAAATCGTTTAAGTTCTTATAGTAAATTTTAATTTAAACAAGTGTAAGCATAAGACTGTAATCAGTACCTATCACTAGAAAATCTTTTATCATTATTATTTTCCTTTTTTATTGATTCTTTTTCTACGTCTTGAACTGTAAAATTATCACTATAATATCCTCCAGTGCTGATATTTTAGCGGTTTTCAAAATTAGGTTAATTATTAATTACTCCGTTTCTCTAAGGTCTATAGTAAATTGTTTGTTTGTAAATTAACAACGTTATTGGCCAGTTAGACTTTTATATTAATTCTCTCTAAAAAAAAAAACCATTGACAAATTCAAATCATTTTGAAATTTCCCATCTTTTTCTCCATTAAAATTATATTTGACAAAATAATTCTTCAATTTTCTGATAAGTTCAAAACTCTTTTATTAAATCTATTTCTAAATCAATATCATCTTAGAAATTATTAATATATTCTTTGGAAATCAGGTGTCTTAAGAACAAACCTACACTTATTCCTAATTCACAAAGTTCTAAAGTTCAGACTACTATAAAAATAGAATATGGCACTTTTAAAATTTAATAGGGCAAATCTTGAATTCTATATTGAAATTAGTACGGGTTATCTGATACAAAGAACATGTACCAAAAGAATATGTATGATAAACACAAAGGTATTAAACGGCATTAGCCCAAGATGAATACTGAGAGAACTATTTCAAAGTTGGAGGCCAGAAACAAATTGTCCTTTTCTTAAGAATAATCAAATGAATCGATAAAATGTTGTGGTCAACTTGTAAGTGGCAAATTTTTCAAGAGTGCTCGTATAAAAAAGCAACAATTTCTATATATGAAATAATTTCTCCATGTTTGTAATTAGTTTTTTACTTATTTTTTTTACCTGTTCTTAATTTTTTATCGTTTTCTTTTGTTTTTTTTATTTTTTTTTTTACTTTAATGTTTTGTTGATGATGGGCATCATCATTATTATCATTTATAATGAATATATAAAAGAGAATTTTTAAATAGTTAAGCTTTTAGTTGTTGGTTAGCGTTAGCTTTAAATTGAGCTTAAAAAAAAAATAAAAAATAAAAAAAAATTTTTCACACAGAACATTTTCTAAAAGAAAAAAAAAGCAAAATAGAAATTATCAGTTGAATTTTAACATTAATTTATAGAGCATATACCTGTGGTGTATTTTTAATATTTAAAAAAAAAAAAAAACAGAAAGTAAAAGTTAAAATTCTTTCACAAATAAAAAAAAAAAACAACAACAAAAATTAAAATAAAAAATAAAAATAAAAAGTTATTTAAAAAATAAGCAAAATACTTAGTTAAAAAGAAAAAAAATTTAAAATATAATAATAAATAATAATAAAAAAAAAAATATTTGCAATGTTTAAATTTACCGTTATAAGTATTTTAGTTTTATGTGTTTTTTATTCAAGTGAAATCGGTAGGTTTCTAAAAGACATTTTTTTTTAACTCTTTTCACCTAAATTTTTTAAATACACATTAAAAAAAATATATTTTTTTTTTTATAAATATATAATAAAGTTTAGTGAGATTAACAACTTTCAGAACAGAATATAAAATAGATAAAAAATTTATTTTCTTACTTTTTTCTATTTTTTTTTTTTTTTTGTTTTGCTGTGAAAATATTAAATTAAAAAAAAAAAAATAAATAAATAAATTAAAGAAAAACAAAAAATAACTTTGTGCAAATTCTATAAACTGGTTTCTTTTTTTTTATTGTTTTAAAAAATTTTATAAGATATCTTTAGAACGATGCACACGACATCGAACTCATTATTTTCTTTTTTTTTTTTCTATTGTTGTCGTTGTTGAGTTTATCATTGTAAATAGTAAAATAATTAACTAAAGTGTTAATTGAAAAAAGTATACTTATGTTTAAGTATGTATATATAAAAAAAAGGGCTATTTAAGAATTTCTTTTTAATTCAATTCATTTTTCATATATACAGTAAAAACTTCATATAGCGAACCTTCCATTTAACGAACAATTTATACTGCATTAGCATTACTACAACTTTTTAGAAAAAAAAAAATCTCTATATAACAAACTTCTATTTAACGAACATCTCTTAATAACGAATAAATTCAGTTTTCCATTGCTTAAAAATTTTTACTCCATTTTACGAACTATTCATAAAAATTTTTTAAATATTTTAAAAATCTTAAAAAAATCTGCATACATATTTATGATATCTTTGAAAACTTGTTAGCAACATTTTTAAGAAAAATTGACAATAACGTACATACATATTATGTCAAATTAATTTTTATGATAACTAAATGTCAAATATCAATTAAAATTTAAAATTTGTTTCGGAAAAAATATTTATGTAAAAAGGTGCAATATAAGATTATTTTTCATTAATTTTTAAACTTTTTATCTTTATAAAAAAATTTGTTACAGAATAGGGAAAAAACGTAAGGTATTTACCTTTTTTTTTTTTGGTTTCTCTATTTAGTGAATCTAACTTCTCTATATTATGAACAAAAATATGTGAATTTAGGCGGTTCGTTATATGGAGTTTTTACTGTAATAATCTCAAATATGAAATTATATTTATAGATAGTAGATACATGTAAATTCAATTAGTAAAATTAAAAAAACAAAATAAGAAAGAAATAATATTGCAAAAGGTAATATTAAATATACGTAGGTACCTAAATAAAAATTTAACTATAAAAATAAAATGAAAATATAGTAAGTCCATTTTGTTGCCATGAAAATTATATAGAATAGGCAAAGTATCAAATAAACTTGGGATATTAAATAAAAAATTTTAATAGTTTACAACTAAATTAAAGGATAAAAGTATAAAAGGAAAATAACTATACGGATTAAAGATAAAAGTAAGAAACTATAAAAAAAAAAAACTAAAGATCAAAAAACTACGCATACGCAAGTGATTCAAATAAATGTGCCTCTCCAGCTTAATGCATACCATTCCATAAATTTAGATATAAGTATTAAAGAATGAAAGATTTTTTTTTTTTTTAACTAAGAATGTACAAATTTATTTTATAAAGTTGCCTAAGTACATTTTTAATTCTTTAGATACGAAATATTATCTACAAACAGTTTTGATTAGCAGTATAAGGAATTATTATACATTAATTATTTATTTATTTAATTATTTTTATATTATGCAATAAAAATTACTACTATCGAATATGATCTGACCGAGGTTTGAATCCGTTACAGTTCGTTTTTAAAAATCGGTCACTTAACTATTATGCTATAGATCTGATATCGATCAAAGGTTATTTTTTATTAATGTTTGTTAAAAATTTTGCTGTGATTTATTGTTAGTTTATAAAATGAGCACTTTAAAATATATACTTTGGTATTCGCAGATATAACTATAGCGAATTTTCAATTAAAAATTAGAATATTTTAAAATGCATACCGTTACAATCATTGTTTAAAAATGATAAATTTCAAAATTCTTTATTGAACATTGAACAAAAATCAAGTAATGGAAAAATGCTAAAATTTCTTAATTTTGTTTTTTTTTTTTTTTATCTCATCTCTTCCGCTCTATCTATACCTACTATCTATACCGCTCTATCTATACCTACAATTAACTAAAGTTTTTAAAAGTGAACTTTTTCAAAAAGACAATAAAAATTGTGATTACTTTTGCATCAAAAATTAAAATTTGTAATTTTTTTAGAATTTTTTTAGTGTAAGAAAATCAAGAGTCAATTTCTTCAAATTTAAGAAAACCCTTTATAATTAAGAAAAACTTTTATAAAACTATAATATTACGTATATTTAATTTTTAAATCTTAGTTTAAGTAAATTTGCACAGGTTACATGTATCTAAAATAAAACTAGCGAATTTTTATTTCTCTATAAATAAATTTAAAGATTCTTAAAGCATTCGAGAGATACGAAAGAATATCGAATCAAAATATTGCGAAAAAAAATGTATCGATTAACGTTTTTAAATTCAAAACATATTAACATAACTTGATTATATATACACATTTGTGTATATATAATTGTATTAATGTAACAGAACTTGAGGTAAATATTTGAAAATAGGCATTTTTTTAAACTTTGAGGGCTGCAGGTTGGTATGGATAGAGCTATACATAAAAAATTTGTTAGCAAATTAATTATTGTAAAATCCCTATTCATGGTTAAAATTCCATTGTTTTATATCTTAAACGGTGTAGAAATATTGTAAATAGACAGACTGATTTTTAAATTTTGTGTTTTTTTTAAAATACACTAGAAAATGTTTAGGTTCCTATAATAGTGAAAGGTGATAAAATATAGAATTCTGAAAAACGATAATATAAGATTTCAGGCATATAATTGAAATTTTGATAATTCATAATCAATTTTCAACTCAAATTTATAAATGATAAATTTCGCAAAATATGTAAAATATAAAAAACTTATAACACAACTTCTAAAAGGTATATACTTTCAATCTAGAAACGCTAAACGATAGCTGTTTTTATTAGTTTTATATACATATATGTATATAATAAATATATACTTTTGTCAAACGGTATTTTAATTTACCGTTATGCGAAACTCAATTTTTGCTAAATTTTTTGCCCCAAGAATAAGAAAAATGCACATTTCTACCTTGTAATGTATTTTTAAATTCGGGGTTAAAATTTTATTTTTCGTTCTTTTCTTAACAATAAATATTTATTCTGTCTAAATAAACGTAAAAACGGGGCGTCGGCAGCCTAGTGGGTAAGAGCGTATAAAATACGCTGTAAACACCGATGAAGTGTTGGTTCGAATCCCACACATGTCGTAAGAGTAATTCTCTCTTACGACATGTACAGTCACGCCTGAAAAGGAAAGGCTGTGTAATTTCCTTGTTACATTTATGTGGCAGGGAAATGCACTAAAAAAAAAAAAAATAAACGGAAAAACGTGGTAGTGGTAGGTAGGTAATCTTTGAATATTAAAAAGCAATTAATATACAAGATATATATATATATACATACCTGTATGGATCCTTCAACATAATATTTAATTTTGGAAATGTACTTTTTTTTAAAAACCAGTGGTTTTTTTCATTTCTTGTTTTTGTAAGGTTACAAAATCACATTCGAGAAATTTTGTTTAGCGGTAGTTTATATATAAGCAATATTAACCTATTGTTAGAAATTAAGAAATTAGACCGAATCAGCTTTATTTACTATTTAAAGCGCTAATAAAGCTGAAATAGATATTGATTTTTTTAAATTCAGTCTTTTTTTACAACTTTGAAGGAATAGTGTTGAGCTTCCTTTTTTTTTTTTTAAATATTTTGTTGTTTTTAATTTTTTTTAATTTTGTATTCAGAATATTTTGTTTATTCTGCTTATTTCAGAAAATTTCTTTGTTATTTTTTGTAAGTTTTCAAAAATAAATGTTTGGCTTCAGGTATGAGCTATGATTGCTTGTATATGTATATATATTATTTTTTTCCACCAGACGCAAACGTTAAATAAAACAAAATGCTGTAAAGCCAATTCATTTTATATCCTTTTCCAGAAAGCCTTAAAATAATTAGAAGCGATAATTATAAATGCCTTGTTGTTAAAATATGTTTATAAAAAAAAAAATAATCAGAAGGATTTTGTGAAAGATTACAAAATCAAGTTTTCAATAATTTTTTTAGTAAAAGTTTGAGACGACTCATCCCCCACTATTATATGAATATGTTTTTGTCAATATTATTTTATATGAAAAGCTAAATAAAATAAATCAGTTAAAAGTGATTTATAAATTTGTAGAGTTTAGAATAAAAAAAAACAACATTCTTATAGTAACATTATTAAAATTAATAATATTGCTGAAATTTTTGATTGTTCTTCTTTCGTATAGATGATATATCCTAAAAACTAAGCTCTCAGATACTCTGTGTGCTTTAGTTAAATATTTTAACGAAGTTAATTGTTTTTCTTTGATGGAGAACTTTTTTTTTTTTGAGAAAAACTCTTTTTAGGTTCTTTGCCATAGGTCCACTATATATTGGCTTCCTGGAGAAAACATATACATTAATGTTTTTTTATATATATTTTTTTTCAACCGTCCATGTTCTATATTTCTCTTTAAGTCCACTCTCTCCATATAGTTCTCTTCAAGAGTATATTTTTCTTCTTACTTGAAACTCTTACATAATTTTTTTGTTCACTCGTCCAATATTTTAGGGTTGTACTCTTAGCAATGTCCATTTACAGAATACGAGAGAAATACATAATATGTATTTTACATAATTGCAATCACATAAATAAAGAATATAAGTTTTAAAGGGTTAAATGGATGCATTTTTTTTTTTTAATAAAATTTAAAAAAAATTTTTTTCACTTTGACATGTCATTTTATATTTTTTATATCATGAACTTAATTTTTTCATTTAATATATTTTTATTTATTACAAAATATATATATATTTTTTTAATCTTGAATATTTTATAGAATACATATAATTATTAAGTAATTTAAATTTTCATTCATATTCTTAGAAAATATTTATCCAATGTTTTTAGTAAATTCATTTTTTCTTTGATGATTAAATTATTGCCATTTTTTTATTGTGTATGTACAAATAAATTTATAAAATTCGTGATGATTAATAATAATCAGTGGTTTATTTTCGATTTTGAATTGATCATTTAAATCATTTAAGTGTTATATCATCAATTAAAAACATTGAAAGAACAAAGAGCATTCTAAAAATATATATATGTACATATATATACATTTTTTTTTCAATATCTTTTTACGATTATTAATCAATAAATTAAATAATATCTTTATATGAATTATATAAAATTTATAAATATCACATCATCAACCGCTAATATATTAATATAAATCATAAAAAAATATATTAGGTATATATAAAAAATAATATTATATATTCTTAAGTTTTCAAATCATTGTTTAAATTTTAAATAATTTTACAAATAATTAAATTAATAAAATAGAAATTAAAATTATACAACGGTAGCTTTAACAATACTGTGATTTGTAAAATTGGTCCAAAAAAAATTTAATATTTATTTTATAAAAAACTATAATTAGAATAGATTACAAAGTTATAGATATAGTAATAAAATAAGAGACATATGAATTGTTTATTTTTAAAATCTATAGATAAAATATTGATTAAGATTTCAACGCAAATGAAATATTAACGTTTTATTATTGGTATTGATTTAAGTCTTTCATAATCTATATTATATGATGGTGTGGATTGTGGAATATTAAAATGCTCTTCTGAACTTTTTGTATTTTCACTAAATATTATCTGTTGGGAAATTGTTGTCGATGTGACTAAGAGAAACAAAATCTATATATAGTTTCATAAAAAGGTATACGAAATATTTAGATCAGTTAATGGTAAACCAAGAATTCTCTAAACCAAATTTATAAAAACTTAACCTAATAAAAATTTTAAACCTATGCAAGTATTTATTATATCATGATATTAAGACTATATTTCACAATATTATGTTATGTGTGCGCGGTGGAGAAATATTTCGTGATACCAGGGATCATATAACACATTTGAAAATTTTTACTATACTTTGCAAAACTATAAGTGTAAAACAAGATGTACCATTTTAATAACACATAGTCTAAGAAAATAATTAATAATATTGGTGATTCAGTTAATTTCAACCTCTAACCTTCAATATATTCATTAATTAGCATTTATGAAAATATTCAATTCAAGATTTATGCGCGTTTACAATAACTCGGAATAATTATATGAAAAAAAGAAATTAATTGCTACGAAATATATACGAACTATATTCTTCTATATTAATCATTAAAACTGAAAGTGATGATAAACTTGAGGTGATCATAAAATTTAAAATGACATATTAGCATTATATTAAAAAAAAAAATTTTGAAAAATTTGCTTATTATAGTTTTATTCTGTCCATCAGTCCCAACCGTCTCTTTATAAAACTTCTATACGATTTAAGATAGAACAATGAAATCATTTTGTAGAATAATTTCTTTTTATGTAGAAACACCCATTCATTACGAACCCAGATTCCTTAAAGTTTGAAAAAAAAAAACCGTATATATTTCATATTCTGTTTAATTGAAGATTTTCTTTTTTAATTTATAAATCAATATCAAAATTTAACATTTTTTGCAATTTAGTATTTAAATTTACCGTTATGTGAAAAAAAATTTTACCTTCATATCTCTGTAACGAACGCTTCAAGATAGAGCTTTGAAATTTTGAGAGAAGAAAAATCTTTCAGATGCTTATTTGCACAAGTTATTTCAGCAAATGGTTTTGTTTAGGAGCTGTTAGAGATCAAAAATTTTGAAAATTTGCTATTTGTAGATATTTTATCAAATTTATCTTTAGTAAGACAAGTTGAAGCTCTTACCCTATATTTTTAGATGTCGTTACAGTGTTTCTTAGTTATATGAAGTTTCTTTAAAATTAAAGAAAGTGTCTCTTGATTATTCACAATTACATAAAAATTTCTAAGAAAATTTATAAATTTTTTTCCATCAGTCATCTAAACCTATAATTTTTTATTTTGTCTTTTGGAAAATATACCACTTTAAAAACCTATGAATTTACATACTACCTTGTTTTATATCAATTTTCAAACTCTTTCCAATTAGCTTAAAATTAATGAAACAGGAAATAAATCTTTTGTCTTTTATTTTCTATTATCTTTAAATTAAATATTAAAAATCAAAGGTTATTATTAAATTAAATAAATGTACAAAAACAATTTTATCATGAATTATTTTTAGTCACCTCTCTGGCCACACTATATAAAATGTAATTCCAATTAATATTGTACATCAATTAATTTTTATTCAGAATCACAATAATTACAAAAAAAAAAAAAAATTTTTGCAAAAAAGAAGATACTTAATTTTAAAAGCAAAATGTAAAATTTTTTTAATCTGAAGGAAAAAAAATACATACATATGTATCTATATATACATATGATGTATTTTCAAATTATCACCTCAAAACATTTGGATTAACTTGAGAAATAATTATAGATGTTATGAAATAATACCAAAAAAAAATTTAATTTTTATGAAATATTTTATACGACTATAATACAAGGTGTAGAATGTAAACCAACGATTTTTAAAAGCCCACATTTCCAAAAAAACAATACAAACTGTTTAGAATTGTGACTTGCACCAAAATTTATAAATTTCATATAAGAAAAAATATAAAAATAGGATTTTTTTTCTAATTTTGAGGGGCTGTAAGTCCGGAACCCTATATAACTAAGAAAAACTATTAACACACTTAAAATATATTTTTGAAACTTTAATTTTTATGTCTTGCCAAAGAAAAAATTTGTACATGTGCCTAAGTTACAGGTGTCTAAAAATAGCAAATTTTCAATTTTTGAGCTGCTGTCGCTGCGTAATGGATGGAGCTACATTTTAAAAGTTGTTCTACAACATTAATTTTTTTATGAGACCTGTCCATGGTTAACATTTTTTTTCTCTATCTTTAACGATGTAGAAGTTTTGTAAACAGACGGATATAGTGAAACTTTAATAGGCACATTTTTTCAAAATTTTTTTTGGAAATGTGGTAAAAAAGAAATTATTATCTTAAGAGAAAATTTTTTAAATCTTTTTAAGCTTTTATCGAAGGTTTATGTTTTTTAAAGCTCGATTTTTTTTATGATGTGATTAAGAATTCAGATGCGATAAGAACTTGTTACAATCTTCCTTTGTATTGAAGTATGAACTTCTATGAATTAGTTTGTCTTACTTTTTTAAAATTAATTATTATTCTCAACTTGTGTTTTAAAATTTATTTCAAACATAACATAAAACCATGAAATAGATGAATTCAGGTGCAAAATTATTTTGCTAATTTATATTTTAAAATTTTTTGTATCAGATGCACAAAACTTTAAACAACGAAGTAAATTAGAAGACAGTATAAATATTTAGATTAGTTTGGGCGAATTTTTAGATTATAGTTTCTATTATTATTTTAGGGTTTCGGAATTATATGGTACCAAAGTTAAAAAAACTTCGTTTGTAAAAAATTTTAATTTTTTAAATTATGTAGCATTGTCACTTTTTCTAATTTTATCTGGCATCACTGTTGATCAATATAACATCCATCATGATCAAGCTTTTATTTCATTCAACGTACATTAATCTATCTACTATGGTTTGGGAAATTAAAAAAATAAATCCAACAAGAACTTGTTTCTAATTATCTTTAAAATTAATATTTTAATCCTTTCGTTTTGACAGATAAGAAATTGTTCATCAAAATGTAGGCTTGGGTACGAAAATCTAAAAAAAATTTCTATTTTCAAATTTCCAGTTTTATAATTCCAAAAGCAAAAATTTCAAGTTTCAAAATTCCAAAAAAAATAATTCTAAGTTTCAAAATTTCAAAAAAAATATTCCACTTAAAATAAATTCCAAAATTCAAAATTTAATGGGAGGCACTTTAAATAGTGCTAAAAACACCCGCTAAACAAATTATTGGGATCCTGATTTTGTAATCAACTATAAAATCCCAACTATGTATTTATTTTTTTTACATATGTATATATATCAATAACAATGTACATATTTAAAATTTTAGTGGCTACCGTCCCCCCACTAAACAAATAATTGAAACCCTAATTTTGAAATCAACTATAAAATCCATTCTAATTCTGAATCTCACATATACTTGTACATATTTATTGTTTACACATACATATTCTGTAAAAGACGTGTAATCCTGATTTTGTAACCAACTTTAAAATTCTTCCTAAATTTTTTTTTACCAACATATTTTAAATACCAAAGTATTGGAAATATCTTGGAAAAAATTTAAATACCAAAGTAGGTAATACAAGTAATACCAAAGTTTTACAAATAATTGGGGCTATCCCCCTTAAATTCCCGCTTTTATTTTCGCACAGTAGAGACTCCCTCTCCCACTAATCAAATTTTTAAAGTTTGCAGTTTGAAAGCTTGCTAAAAAACTGTATCATCAATCCCATAGAATATATGTATTTCATTTTGTGGTATTTCTTTGTGGATATTTAATTTTTTTTTTGAATTTTGAAATTTTGAATTTTGTTTTTTCATTGTAAGCAACTTTTTTTTTTGGAATTATGATACCTTCCCAAAATCTATAAGAAATATTATTGATAAGAAGTTTTAAAAGAGTGTAAATTTCAATACTGTTAAATCTTTCAAAAACTGGACTAGTTGAGGAGGTACATTTCTAAACCAAGTTATATTGCCTATCGACGGAGGATTTTTTTTTTTTGATTAAATCTCTATTATTAATTTAATCCGTAACGAATTAGTAATGGTTGTTTTTAAACATGTGTTTCAATTGTAATTGTAAAAGCCGCTAATCTAGAGGTAGCCCAAAACTTGTAGTATATTTAAACAGCCTTAAAAAAAAAATTATTTATAGTTAAATTTATTTTAAAAACTTTGTTTATAACTTATTAAAATATAAATAAAAAGACTGTTAAAATACACTACGAGTTTTGTGCTACCCTTAAGTTAGCAGCTTTTTATTATTTTATGAATATATCTTTAAACTGTATTGTACAACCTTTTCTTTTCAAAATAATTCATCTTTCTAGCTCATTTCTTTTCAGTGACTCTTCATATCCCATCCTGACCACACCTTAAATATTATACATATACATGCTAATTATTTTACATTATTACATATGGCTTTATTTCATATTTCGTATTATTACCATCATAATCTTTAAATCTTAATTTATTTAAAAAAGAAAAAAAAAATTGTGATATTAGCAAAACCAAAAATTGATATTTAAATATTTCATCTTCAGTTTAAAAATGTAATACAAAAAAAAAAAAAAAACATCATCGCAAATTTTAAATCTTAATCTCAGTTCTTAATCTTCACTGTACTTAAGGTAATAAAAACACACTAGATAAAAAAAAAAACATATTTTTTTTTAATGTTAACAAAAAAATATAATTTTCACAAATTAGTTAAAATGTATTTTAAGTAAAAAATTTTAAGAAAAAAAGCAATTAATCAAAAATTTAAAAAAAAAAATGTTTTTTAGTGTTTTTTTTTCTTATTCTTATTCTCTTGTAGTTAAAGATAAAATAAAACTGATCAAATGTCTGGTAATTGGTCACGATATTTTCAATTTGTTTTAAAATACAATACTTATAACAGTTTTAACATATTTTATCCTTTAACAAACTTTTTTTTTTAAGATCTTAAGATAAGCTACCATTATGTATTTACTCTTTTTTTAAAAATAAAAATGATACAAAATATACAATAATAGGAAGCATGTACCTACATATATATATAAAAGTTGTAAGATTGTTGCATAAACATAATAAATGTATTGTAAGAATTCGTTTAAATTATAGTAAATATTTGTATTGAATATAGATTTAATCATTTAACGTTTATAATACTTCTTTTATGTATACAAACATTTTAATTAATTAGACTAACGTTAAACCGTTCTTTTCGAATCGTGTCGAATTTTACAGAATGCTCTAAATAGATTTCAAAGAACAAGTTTGACAAATTTCTGAAAAGTTCCGTTTCAACCCATTCCAGCGCTATGACTTTTTAAAGAGATTTTTATTTATTCATGAACTATTATTATTATTATTATTTTTTATTAATTACAATTCAAATTACAATTAACAGTTAATAAATAAATACTAGCTGCCATATCAACTTTTTTCATGAAGTAGTTAGTCTATATTGTACGACATGTTTTTTTCATGTGTCTATGACAATTTAAAAGAAATTTCAAAGAATACAATAACAATAAAATCATTACAACGCATTATTCGATCTTCAAACCTTCGTTTTTAAAATAGAAATTCCTAGTTTCGTTTAGAAATATTGAATTCCTCGCTTAAATTTTTCGAAAATAATATTTTATTTTTCTTAATTATATTTAATACACATTCTTAATTAATACATAAAAAAAAAATTAACCATATTAATACTAATAAATATATAGGTATTATAATAATTAAATTTAATTAACGTAAAAACAAAAGCTGATATTTTTTTTTATTTTATAAAACCAACAAAATACTCTGGGCAACGGTCCGGACTTTTACTTCAAACCAAATAAGGAAAAATATTAAAAGATTTTTATTAATTTTTAAGGGAGTTAGAAAACAGAAAAAAATTATGAAGACAAAAGTTTTTTTATTTTTTGACGTAGAATCCGAATTTGCATCGAAAAATACCCATTCCCTTTTTGAAAATCTCGATTTCGGTGAATTTCTGGTCTAAAAAACCTATTTGCGGTCCTTTCCGTAAGTTTAAAATATCACCAATCGATAGAGCTTCCTCGACTTAATTCATAATTTTTTTTTTATTCCTCTTTTCAGCTCTTTTATTCCAGTATCATTCCTCTTTTTTATTCCAGTATCAGTATCAGCTTCTTTAAAAGCTGATACGCATGGTTTCGACATACATATAATACTAATCTAGTATATACATATAATATGTAATGTATACATTATGTGTGTACATATGTACATATATCCTATTATAATAGAAACAAACTCATTCATTTTACTTAATTTTTTTTAACTTATAATATTGTTTGATAAAATGCTCTGCTCTTTATTATGCTTTGCCATATTTTCCCTCTAAAATTTTTTTCTTTTTTTTTTTTTTTGTGTTCTTTTTTAGCCAGAAATGTATCTACAGATGAAGATTCACAGAAATATACAAACTATATTGTTCAAAATAAAAGTCTATACATAATAATTTCTTGACTTCCTAGAACTGAAAGCGTTTTTTTTTTTTTTGTTCAGGAGTTTTTTTTTTTTTTTTAAATAACAAATAAAAATGATGTTAAAGTTATCCGGAACTTGTTTTTAACTAAAAATAATTAAAACGGAAATTGAAATAATTATACAATTTTATTAAAGTTTTATTTAAAAATGATAAATTAGATACATTATATTAAGATTAATAATAATGTTAAAAAACAAAATTATTTACGATCTTCTTTAGTTTTTTAAAGTGAATTGTTAATTTTATTTTTTCATTTCATTTTTCCAAAACTTAAAATATTTTTTTTTTATAGTTTTTTTTAGAGCTTATTTTAATTCTTGTGGTTTAATTCCAAAATATGTAAATGGATTTTGAAATAAAAATTATATAAAATATTGTATTGTTGCTGTTTGTTGAGAGGAATATAACAAGTAATTCTTATACATACATGTCTTCTGTCCCGTTCTGAAAGTTCATATAATGTATATGATATCGTCATTGGATAAATGCACAATAAAGTACACGATAAATCCGCATAGAAAATCCCACAGAAACATAAATACAAATTAAATATTTCATTCAAATTGCTTGCGTTAAATATTGAAATATTTATGTAAAAAAAATACAATTAGTATGGTTTTTAGAGTTGGTTTTAAAATCAGGATTTCAATAATTTGTTTATTCAGGGGCTTATCACCAAATTTAGTTTATTTTTCCATGTGTACAGTTCTATTGTGTGTGTATTTAACACCTAACCCATGATAATAATATATCTTTTTTATTTTGATATAATAAATCTTTAGTACTCCATTATTCTTTTTAGCAATCAAGTTACTTGACAATCACTGGTTCAATAAACATATCTTACATAAAAAATAAAAACTTTAACAAAAATATTAGCTAGAGTAATTAACTATAGAGGTTTAGCTAAGGTTCAGATATTGGTATTTTTAAATTATTAGATTTTATTAAATTTCATAAAGAATTATTTTTTTTGATGAAAAATGAAGATCCTATAGATTTTCTATATCTATATATAGAGAATATTATAGATGTTTTTAGCAATAAACCAGACTCTCTTCAAGCTTTAGAAGTCAATATTGAACGTGCTATGACATACGACTTGATTTAGTGGAAAAAGTGCTCGAAAATGGGGTTAATCGAATTCGTTCCTGCAAAAGAAGTCGTGGAGGCCATTTGAATGACGTTTTATTCAGAACTTAATTATATCGATTGTACTTTACATTAAATAAAAAACATTTGAATTTCCTTAACAATTAGTGTGTTTTTTTTTTAAAAGAAATTCATATCACTCAAATTGGAAAACCCTGTAAATAGAAACATTCACACACATGATTTATACTCGATCGACAATAACTTTTTATAATATAAATGCGAGAGCATAAAAAAAAAAGAATGAAAAAGCTTAATTTTAGGATCAAGAATGTAATTTCTATATAAAGACATTTTCTCATTTAAACATAATTAAATATTAAACATTAAAATATATGTATATCTTCTTTAAATATTTATAATGTAAAATATTACAATATAGTATAACGTTAAATATACATATTATATACTTTCATCATATTATATGTACATACATATCATATTTTTTTTTTATTAATAGATGCTGCTTCAGTTTCATTGCACTCATTGTATTTATCACAAAAACTTCAACCTAAAGATGGGTATGTACCAGTTTATATAAAATTTGGTGATACACCATTATTTGCAATTAATCGAGATTTAGCAGCTGCTTTTCAAGAAACTGAAAGTGCAAACAATAAAATTCAATCGAATAAGGTAAATTAAATTGACTTATAGGTAAATTAACTTAAGTTAAAAATTTTAATTTATATATAATCTAAATTTTAAAATAAATTTAATAAATTTTATTTTTAGAAGGATTTTGAAGATGGAGTGAATGGAAACAGTGAAAGTAATGAAAATAAAGAAAGAAAAGAAAATACGATTATTAATTCAATTCAAGATGATTCAAAAAAAAATCAAAAAATTAAAAACGTTGATTAATAAAATATATTTTCAATATATAACTATATATTTACTTATATACTAAAATATTTGAGATTAAAAAAAAAAAACATGTTTAAATTAAATTAAAATAAAAAAAAAAAAAATGTTGTTTATTTTTAATTATTTTATTTTTAATAATTAACTCTTAGTTTTGACCTCTGACTATTAAAAAACTTTTTTCAAATTACCATTTTACCCTTCCTTTTTTCAAAATAAAATTGAAAATTTTCAAAACCATGACCATATGAAACTATTTCAATTTCAAAAACAACTTAAATAAAAAAAAGACATATGTACATATCTTATAAAATAGTGACAGGATATAAGGCTAAAGTCCAATATGTTTTATGACTTTGTGTTTTTTTTTTGCATAAATTATTTTTCATAGTTTAAAAACTATATTTTAGTATAATACATCTGTAATTATGTTAATAAAGTTCTGCACTAGTAAAACTCCACATCACCAGAATTTCATTTTCAAAAGCGAAGAATTATAAAATTGAGATATTGCAAAAACAAACAAGAAAAAGATTCTAACGTTTGATATATTAAAGTAAACTCCCTGTGTATATTATGTAAAATTAAGAAAATTAACACGTTACTATGGCACAAAAACTAAAAACAGACTATGGCGAGACACAATAACACAAAAAATTGATTTTCAACCCACTTTTTTTTGTCAATAAATTGATTTTTGTATTTTGCTGATCAATTGATTTTTGTACAAAATTCTGCAACCCGGAGGGGCCTCGGTGGTCTCGTGGGTAAGAGCGTATAAAATACGCTGCAGTAAACACCGAGGGAGTGTTATAGGTTCGAATCCCACACAGATCCTTATTAAGATCTTATAATTAATTTTGTAATCAGTTGGTTTACGGTAGCTCAATTTACAGTGCAATCTGTTGAAGTTATATTACTTATTTCAATTTTATTGTATTAACTTTTTTTAGAGTAATGAAATTATTTGGTTTCATATTCGCCAAACTATTTTTAGTGTGTGCCTTTATTTTAGTAAAAACATTAGAAACTGACCTCCAAACTTTGCTGAATTAGTTGTTTGTAATTGTATATTAGTACTATTTGAAATCTTCTAATGATTTATGATACCTTAATCAGATTAATATTATTTTTAACTGTGTATCTGTAACTGATAAAAATTTCGGTCTTCTGACATCAGTTTGAAAATAAAAAAAAGAACTACAAGAAGTGTATAGTTAACTACATTAACTCTAGGATACTTGCAGCAACATAAGTTATGCTGTTACCATAAAATTTCAAAATATTTTACAACATTTCATATATCTACAGAAGTTATTCTCATAATACTTAAATACCGGTCATATTAAAATGATCTAACCATAATGTCCTTTTTAAACTGATTACAATAGAAGTGGAATTAGATTTTTTTAAGTCGTATAGCATGCCACTACAATACTGTCATCAGCAAAGCCGTGAATTGAACTCAGAGTAGAAGAGAGTAAATCATTGAAGAAAATCTTCTAAAGCCGTATTAACGATCTTTTAAAATAGCCCAACTATTTATGATACTTTCGCTGTAGTACGAGACCTAAAGTACATACCCTTTGAAGAATTTTAACATTAGTATAGGGTATATAGAAGAAGGATTAGAAGAATTTTAACCTTAGTAGGGTATATAGAAGAAGGTTTAGAAGAATTTTAATCTAATAATTATTTTGTAGGAAGGAGTGTAGAATTTGTTGCAAATAATTTTTAACAAACAAATTAGCTTTGAATCTGAAATTATAGATTTAATGAATATGATAGACTTAATTAGGTACCAAGATATGTTTAATCGAAAGAAAATAAATTTTCAGAAAAATTTTAGCAATTTATCTTAGCTATTAAATCTTTCGGTAAGGTAAGAAAAATTTGTAGAAAGTTTAAAAATTTAACGAAAGTTAAAACAGACCAACTTATTACCTCAGATTTTTAAAACCAAAGAAAATAAATAAAAGAAACTTTAAACTTTGAATCTAAATTAACAACACTACTTTTTTGCGTCATTAACTTATAGCCTAACTTTTGTAAATTATGAATCACTTTATTAAATAAATAACCTATACAAAAATAATAAAAATCACTTAAGTAAAATATATTTTTATTTTAAAATATTGCAATTAATCATTTTATTTTTACTACAGTTTTTAAATGTAAAATAATTACCTTACCCGATGTTATGACCTTTTTAATACACTTTAAAAATTTATTTTAAAATATTCCAATCAATTTCACTTTGCAAAAATATCACTTGTTTAAATTCTATTTGGTCTTCTTAAAAATGATTAATTTTTATTTAAAACAAGGAAGAATGTATAGAGTAGACTGTGTCAACATAATAATTTTCTGTTTACCATAAAATGTTATCATCTTTTACAAGATTTCAGATGTCTAGTTTAATGAAGTTGCAAGATATGCAAGATACTTGATCCTATTGAACTAAAGTAATCAAACTTCATAGCTGTTATTGTGATAAATTTTATTAAGTACCAATATAAGAGTATATAAATTATGCTTATCTAAAAAGAAGTTGTATGACAGCTACTCGCACCTCTACTACTCCTCTACACCAACCAAATTTTACTGAGGTTGTACATGGCTAAATTGATTCGCAATTCGATTCTGATCAAGAATATATACATGTTTTCATATTTAGCTCGGTTTCTTTAAGGTGCCACAAACGTAATAGCAACTATATTATACCGTTCATATGGGTATAACAAGGCAGAATGTAAAACTATCGTTTTTTAAAGGTTCACATTTACCAAAAGTTAATAAAAACGGTTTTAGAATTGTGATTTGTAAATGTGTATTTGTCTTAGAATTTTATATATGTATTTTTTAGTATAAGAAAAAAGTATGAAAAATCAAAAGACACTTTCTTCATCTTTATGGAAGCCGTATAAAACTATAAAAACGTGTTAGCATACGTAAAATTATAATATTAAAGCTTTTGAAATTTTTATGTTTTTACTTTGAAAATATTTGCAGCAGCTCTTAAATAGAGGATGATAAAAAAAAACATTTTCTGAGTTAATCTATGTTAATTCTGATACGTTTTTTTTCTCCAAAAATTTCAAGATTCTATCTAAAAACGTTCCAGATACATCAAGGAAACAAAATCTTGCAAAATTTTATTTTCAAATAACAGTAAATTTAAATATTAATAAAAAGTGTCCTGACGTTTTTAGATTGAAAAAATGTTAAACAGAATTGGAAATATGAGTTAACAACAACAAATGACGTAGAGTTCATACATGGATTGAGCAGTGTAAGAATGCGTACAATTAATATGCATAATTATATTTGTAAGTATATATGTAGTTGTATGTATATAATTATATTGTCCAACTCAGTGAACGCTTGATAATGAAGAAAGAATCTTCTTCGAAACGTCTATACATCGTCGAATCAATTGCGGTGTTTTTAAATATACGCTTTGAACCTGGTACAATTACAAGTAAAATTTTATAACGACGGGACATAAGTCCCATGGGAGCCTGTAATATAGATATGGTTTATGCGTCTATGACAACAAACCCGCGATCTAAATAAAAATATTGTATATTTTACTGTTAATATTGGTATTTTATTTACTAAAAAAATAAATAAATTAAAATGATTGTAAATTTCAATGATTTATTTTTTAATTTAGAAAAATGATTGACATACTTTTGAATAGTACCTATAAGCTGACTGTAAAATAGAATTTTAATTCTGGATTTTAACGTTGAAATACTATATGTATACATATATAGTATATACATAATACATATATATACAATCGTGTCAGAAAAACAATTACAAGTATAAAATTGTGAAAAATATGCGCATACTAGGTATATGATGTCACGTTTATTTTTACATCCCTTCCATCCATTTTTTTTTTTATTAGAGATATTTAAAAAAAAAAAAATTTGTTGCAATTTAAAGCAAAGTGATGCAACATTAATATAATCAACAGTAGAAAATTAAGTGCAACGATTTATTCTTATTATAATTTTATTTTTTTAAATTAAGTACAATAAAGTGTACCCAATTTTATTAAATCTAAGTTTTAATTAAACAAAAAAAATTTAATTTAATATAAGATTTTGCAATGTATATAACAAAAAAAAAAGTCTCTTCTATTTCAAATTTGATATAATTTTATCAATTTATTTCAGTTCTGTTATAAAATTGTAAGCCTTCTTTTAGTCCTTTTTTTGCTTTTCATTATAATAAATCTTGCTACAAACTACAAAAAAAGCTACAATAAAATCTGAGAAATATCTCAAAAATCTTCAAAACACGATTGACGTTCAATTCCAACATCGTTTAAATATTACAAAGCCAATGACCTATTATACTAGACATATTATACTTTTAAGAATATGTCCCGTAAATGTGTAAGCAGACCCATAAATGTGTAAGTTCATTAATTCTATTATGAAAATTTAAATATTTTGTATACATGTTTAAACTTTCTATGTAGCTAGATCCCTTATAGAGCCTAAAAATTGTAAAAAACCATATTTATGTTTATATCTGTTAAGTACTGCTTAAAATTTTTTCAATCTAAAAACGTCAAACGAGAGAAAATTTTTTAAAGTTTATAAATTCTTTTGCAATTTGGTATATAAATTTACCGTTATATAAAACTATAATTATGAATTTCTTGATTGGCTTTATATGTCCGGAACGTTTTTAATCAGAGCCTTGCTATTTTTTAGAAAAAGAATATCTTTGAGAATTAGCATAAATTTAAAATTAGAACATAAGAGCTATAATAGTAGGAAAGGAACTAAAATCAAAAATTCTTTATTTTTAGACACTTACAACTCATATATCATCTTTGTATTGTATTAAGGTAAGACATTCAAATTAAAGCACTCATATGATATATCCTAGCATATGTCGACGGTTTGTTTTAATAGGTTGCCCTTACAACTTAAGAAAGTATCTATTGATTTCTCACAATTTTCTCTTACATAAAAAATTCTCTATGAAAAACTACAAATTCTGAAAAAATAAAAGAAGGCACAATTTTATAATGCCTCTTTCCAGAAACCTTTGATTTTACATAAAATCTTGTTCTATTAATACATACAATTGTTTATGTAAAATCATTTTATTGATTTGGATTAAACTTTTTTTTTGTACCCGGAAAACAAAATTAATTTGTTTATTTTTCTACAACTTTTTGTTTTTTTAAAAGGAAAATGAAATCCGTTTTATAGATGAAAAACCATAATAATAAAAATTTTTTTTTTTTATAAATATAATATTTTTTGCGTCAGTTCTTATATACAGTATTTCTGTTAATTATAATTAACAACCAGGGGCCCTGTAACTGGTGTGTAAGATTGACTCCGAAAGATTGTTGAATGTTTTAATATAAGAATCTAAATTTCATCCTCCTGTATATTTATAATTTAATTTTAATGTTTTATATAATTTCACATTGTCTTTTTTTGCTTTATATAGTTTTTTTTTTACTTCATTAATACTGTTGTTAACTTATAACATATACCCCAACTACAACAAATTTTGTATTAAATTTTAATTTCTATTTTGTAGATATAAAAAATATGTATTTTATCCAATCATTCGACTCATACTATTGTACTTTGTAGCATTAGAATAATTTTTAGACTATTTTTATTTTATAGAAATTTATGTTCCTGCAAGCTTTCTTTTTTCTTTTAAATTTTAATTTCATTTTAGTTACTACTTTATAAGCTAATTGCATGAAATTTGAATAAAATAAAAAATAAAAATAATGAATTGATAAAAAAAAAAAAAAATTAACAGTCTTTGCAAATAACGCAAACGACGGTATAATTATAAAATAGTGTAATAAATTCAAAATAGCGCTAGATTCTTCTGAACGCGGCCATTAATTGCAACTACCCACCCTATATAACACCAGTACACCACACATTTTACGCCACACATTTAGCGTCACACATTTCCGTCACTCGTTACATATTTCCGTTACACATTTTCTAGTTTACCGACTATTATAATCATTTTCAATGATAAAAAATTATTATATTATGTTAATGTAGATTTTGTAATAGAAAAAATCGTATCCAAATATGTACTTGTATTCAAAACTTAGCGAAGTGTCATAATACGTAGTGTGTGGCTGAAAACTACTAAATAATAATTATAGATACAAATTTATAAACAAATGTATAAATTTATTTAAGATAAACTTCTGATCAATGAAATATACAATTTTCGAATATTATGTTATTATTTCTTTAAAATTCAACATTAAACTAAAAAAAAAATTTTTAACATAAGCTGTAAAATAGTATATGAAAGAGCGCCACAAAATTCCAAAATGACAAAATACCACATTAACTATAAATCCCAAAATCCCAAATTGCAAAATGGCAAAATATCAAAATACCAAAACTTAAAAAAAAGTAAAGCAAATTTACAGATTTAAGAATTATTTACAAAATAAGGGAATTGTTTAGTATGGGTTTCGGGCTGAAGCCGATGAGGATTTGGTAAATATTTCAGAAAAAAAGTTTATTTCGCGTTCTTTCACGTCGTCTATATATATATATTTATGTGTATGTATATATATATGTAAATCCGAGATTCCTATTTGAAGCGATTTTCATTTGGTTATAAATTAATGTTATACGCTTTTGCCAAAATATTTATATATATATATGTATGTATATGCGAGATTACGAATTAGAAGGGACTTTATAAGTGGATTTAAAATCAGTGTTCAAAAGATTCAAAATCATTTAGAAAAAGAAATATAAATATGTAGACATATAATATTTTTAACATTATATTTTCCAAAATATTTCGCACCTAACAGACTTTTTTGTTTAAATTTTTTTTTCTACAATTTTTGCATTCAATATTTTTCTTTTCAATAAATCAACCCAAATCCGAAATAAAAAAAATCCAGAAGGAATTATGGTAAGATTGCTTTGGGATTTTGGTATTTTGAGATTTTGGAATTTAGAATTTTGAAATTTTAGGATTTTGAATTTTAGGATTTTCTATTTGGGATTTTGTGGCTTACCCAATATATGGCCACAGCTTCATAATCATACTTGAGATTCATTCTAAATAAAAAGATTTATGTTGTATTTGAAGAGTAAAATTTATTTGTAGAATAGAATAAATCAGAATAGAATAGAATAATATTAGACAGGACAGGAACATATGTACTTATATTTAACGGAGCACAAAATGCAATAATCAAAGTTATTTTTACTGCATTTAGATAAATTTATCGTTACACGTTAGTAACCATCTAATAAAACAGCGTAACAAATAGCTAATTAAAGTTAAAGGAGAACTGGAAATATAGGTAAAGCTAATGATAATATGGTAATTGTTTTTTTAACAGTCTTAATTTCTAAGAAAATGTCAATATGGTATATAATACATATCGTATGTATGTATATGCACTATGAATATCTTCTAACAGAAGTTTGTGGTGATTTTTTTGAAAAACTCTAAAAACTATGTATATGTTCAAAATTTCTAAAAACTAATTTTTTAAAGAATATGATTTTTTATTTTGCCAAAAAAAAAAAAAATTTATGATTTTTGTACATAAAATGGTTTTAAACCGAATTATCAATAAAATGTTATTCAAAAATTTTTTTCAAAGATTTAAATTCATTATAAATAATTTATGCCAATATATACCAGATTTCAATTTAAAAAATAGTAATAAAAATAACTAAGTCGTAAATTTAGAAATTCAAAAGGCTCCTGAATCTTGACCTAAAATTATATCCGTAAACTTAAAAAACATAAGACTTAGATTTTTTATTTTTTTTTATAATTGATAGCACAGTTTTGAAATATTTTAATATTATACCCACATATGTATGTATATGTATGAATGTAGATTTGAAGGTCATATGTTGTATTAAAACTTATATACATACATATTATGTATATTATGTATATTTCAAATGAATAAAAGAAATAATAAATTGTTTTTTTTTTGTATATTAAAAACAAATTGTACTCTACATTATGAAGTTTAATCACTTCAAAAACATCTAATTAAAAGAAAACAGAATCGTTTTTTTTTTGTTCTATTTTTTTTTTTTTGCTTATAATGCTTTTGCTTTTTTTAAGCAAGTGCTTATAATGAATTATTACACATGCATTAACAATTTTTAAATTTCCTTTGCAAAATTAAACAAACGTTTAAAGAAGATTAAAAGGAAAAATTATAAAACAAGCGAATTTGGTCCTAACATAAATAATTTTCAAATATGACGAAATGGAATGGAAAAAAAAAAATTTGTTTTGAACGTCAATTTGTTTTGTAAAATTAAACAGCCATTTATGAAAATTTTCACATACACACACCATCTTCAATCATCTGTAATATCTGTTTTGTGCTCCGTTAAAAGTGTATAAGTATGTAGGTATAAGCTTTAAGAACAGACGGATAGAAAAACATACAGAGCTAAAGTTAAGAACATTCTTCAATATCAAACTTTTTTCAACATGTTATACATTAAATTAAATAAAAATTAAAGCGAGAAATTTTTGAAATATGGTTTTAGATGAGCAATGGCCAATGAAACTTTGAAAACATTTACATGTTAATTAAGAAAACATGAATATTATATAGAATGTGAATGAAGAAAAAAAGTTCGAATTTTAACGTGAAGAAATTTTGGTGAATATTACATAATACAACGTTAAATGATTCAAAGTGAATATTAAAGATTTTGCTCATAATATTCGCGTACCCCCGAAATTAAAATATAAAACCTAATACATTTATTATTAGACGAATAGGATGTTAAAATCACATTATCTGTCATTGTTCAATCAATTTTAATTTTGGTACCATTTGGAACCATTAACAAAAATGTTTGGTCAATCATTACATTTTATTCGAATTTAAAATAAATGTAAATATTCCAAATAGTTAAATATAAATTTTGTATTTTAATTCTATTTGATCAGTATTTTTAAATCAATTTAGTCAATTGAAGCATTAGGTCGGTATTGATTTATTAAGGGAGCCTTTGGTTAGTAGGTATATAAAATATAAACTGATAGTAAACTTTTTACTTATTATCAGCAAAAAATAATACTCCTATATAACAAACATAGGGCATCCACTAAGTCATTTATTATTCATATTTGACTAAGATTCAGTTTCTGGAATCAATAATTTCACTAAGCCGTTCATTACTCGTCTATAACTTTTGTACAAGACTATATTTCTTTATTTTTACGCCATCTATTATCTTATATAAGAATTATTTTATTATTATATTAAAATATTACAATATGATATTAATTATAAGATAATATTCTATTTAATTATATTATACTAAATATATGTACATATAGGTATTATAAGAAAAATCTATATAATTTTTTATGAATCTATATGATCCACCAGGGTTTTAAACAGAGATTTTTTGAATGAAATTTTTACCACAACACCATATGTATAAACAATATTGACACAGCAAATAGCTCTTAAGTAATTAGATTATTGACATTTTATTGGCTGCAGATGCTACTTTATAATAATATAGTTTAGGTTTTTCGTAAAAACTGATTTTATATATATATAAAGAATATGCTCGACGAAAACAAGATTCTTCAATATTTATTAAGTAATTCTTAATATTGTAAAGAACATTCCACTATAATATGATTACACTAAGCATTTATATAAAATTCTGCCTAAAAACATTTAAAAATACTGACTCGAAAGCAATCATTAATTAACTGCTACCGATTAATGTAGTTTTAAGAAAATATCCGAACTTTTTCGGAAAAAAATTTAAAACCGAAAAATCGAAAATGCCACTACTTTAATACTAGACGAGATTCCTTCTTGATAAAATGTAAAATTTTCTGGGTAGACTAAATATGAAAATCAAATAATCTGAAACTTAATTTCCTACTATAAATATTAAGAAAGGCTTTGTTATCAGTGGCGGAACTAGTGGACGCAGAACCCTGCATTGCGGGGGGCACCAACTATAGGGGGCCCAAAATTATTATTAAAAAAATTTACAATAATTTTTTATATACATACACTGGAACTTTTTTCCCGCAGTTATAGTTGCCCACAAAAATATAAAACTAACATTAAATAGCGCTGCATGAGTTTTAGTGATTTGTAGGTGAAGTGAATATGTTTCGATTACAGCTAATCTTGAATATTGCAGCTAATCTTGAATATTGATGTGTAATTTCTAGTTTAAGCCATAGTTTTTGTGATTTTTCTATTACATATTCTGTTCTTGAATTATTGACTGCACATCTAATTTTGATAAATTTAGGAGAAAAAATTTTTTAATCTTACACTCTTTTAAAAAAAGCTATACCTTCTTTAATTAAACTTATTTTGATTTGCAATCGAGCGAAACAGATTAAACTTGGATTGGTCAAGGAGGAAAGATTTTAATATTTGAGTTCCATTAAGTTATAGTTTCGTTCTTGTATTATTTTTATTTTGATTGCAATATGATATATGAAATAAATATTTAACTTGTTTTTGTTAAAAGAAAATTATTGGGGAAATATTTTATTTTTGCGCGGGGGGACCCAAATTTTGAAGTTCCGCCACTGTTTGTTATCGTCAGTTTTCATGTTATCATTAGTTACAATAATGTTTTTCAAGTTTTAACTTTTAATAACAGGTTTGCTTTAAATCAATATTTTTTGTATGCTTAGTTAGATATTTTGTAAGGAATTTTTATTTATTAATTTTTGAAAACGACAAATTTTAATAATTGATAATAATAATCTTCTAGAATCTAGATCAATAATTAAATTTTACTTTTAAACTTTATTTTTTTAGTACTGAAATTAAAAATACAATATACATATTTTTTATTGCATTACTCTTTTCTTTTTTGCGTTCAAATTAATTAGATATTACAAATAACGATTTAAAGTATTTAAACTATTCTTATTACAGCAGTACTATTAATACATATCATCATATCATGTTGTATATGTTACATAACTAATATAAAAAATAACAAAAAATTTTATTATGAAAACCTTGAAAAAGAAAAATAAAGAAAATTAAAACAAAACCTTAACAAAATAATTTTTTTTGCTCTACTTTGATTAATCAGCATTGTTTTGTTCTAAAATGTTACGTTATTTGGAAATCATTTCATGAAGTCATTATCATTATATAGAAATGCATACTAATATTTTTCTCTGGTGTTCTTCCGTTGTATAAAAAATCATATATATGTACTTAGATCAGATGTAACCCGATGTAGGAACTATATATGTATATACATATATATATATATTGATATTCACATAATATGTATATGTTTGTACTTTGTACTACATAAAATATAAATTGCATATTGGTGTGGTGTTTGTGATATTAAGTAGGAGTATTGAATTACAATGATATGTATATAATACATATATACATATATACATAGCTAAAAAAAAAAACAAATTTAGATTTTCATTCTGAATATTTAAAAAAAAAAAAACAAAATTGTTTTTTAATATCCAATCCAACCATGACACATGTTATTTATATTAAAGATCATTGCATAGTTTTGCTTGACTATATGCAATATAAAAAGATCACGTGTATATGGTGTAAGATGTATGCATTCATTGTATACGCGTTATTATGAATTTATTAACAGGAAGAATAATGTAAACTTACATTATATTATGTACATACATATTTTTATTTTAATGTTAAATTTCCATATGGCTCATCAAGTTATCACTAAACACATGTGATAATCATACATATGTACATAATAATATGTTTTAATGATTTTTTGTTTTTTAATTTGCTGAAATTTATTAGGCAATGTAAAAATAATAATAATTGTATCATTATAAAAACAAATAAAGATATTTAAATTAAAGTAAAACAACTGGTACATAATAAATATATTAGGTATGTACGTAGGCATTAAAATCTTCAAGTTCATTGAATATTTTATTTACATTATTTCGAATTTATATAATAATGGTGATCAGCATCTGACCAATGTTGCAGTGCTTCTTAAGTTGCCAGTTATCTTCAATTCCAAAAAAGTTTTTAAGGTTCAAAACTCCGCCAAATTAGGTATATCCCTAAATATATACATTCCTAATTCAACTACCTATTTATATGTACATATACATATACATATTAATAATTGTATTATGTTATAACCAAAATTAACTTAAATATTAATTTTTAAATCATCATGTTATTGTTATTTTTTTGTTGTTCACTTTAGAATCAAGATTTTAATACTAAATACCTTTAGTAGTTTTCGAACCTTAAAAATTATATACAGTTCAATCTAAGTTATCTAATTATTTTTTATTGTTTTAAAATTATAATCCAATATTTTAATAAACATATATGTATGTATAAACCATTAAATTATAATGATTGTACAATAAAACAGAATAGGTACGTGTTTGTAATTAATTTAACAACTTAATAATACTAGGTACGACTTTAAGGAGCAAATTTGAAATCAATAAAGAAAAATTTAAAAGGAAATGCTTATTATTTATAATTTTTATAATTCTCATTTAGATCTTTTCAATGGTATGTATCGAACTCTTATTATAATTTTTGAGATACATATAGGTACATATACTTTAAAGAAATTAAATATGAAGTTACAAAAAAGTTTATTCCTCGGATTATATCTTAAAAATTACGACAAATATTATTTCCCATTCATTTCGAGTCCCTATTAGGGATTTCCGAATGGGAGGTGTATTGATTATACATAGAGCAGGGGAAGCATCACAACGAACAAAACATTATTGGAAGGGAAGGGATCTATTCTGGAACTATTGAACTTGCTTGCTATTCTTTATATCTCAAAAACGGTTAGAGATAGAGCAAAAGTTATTAGGTATTAATTATAGGGCTTGAAAAGCTGTTTCAAAATATGCCATAAAGTACCTCAAATATCGGATGTTTCAAAAGAAAATTGATTTTGAAACATAATTTTTTCATTTTAAATTATTTTGAACGTTCATAACTTTGTAACTGTTAGGTATATGGAGATTAATACGCACAAATTAAAGCTGACAACTTACTCTACAAAATGGATTTTTTTTTATCTCTCTATAGCAAGGCGTTCAAAAGTTATACGCAGATTTTTTTATGATTCATATCTTCGAAAAGGGTCCAGAATATATCCCTTTCTTTCCAATAATTTTTTTGTTCGTTATAATGCTTCCCATCACCTCCTACTCTATGTGCAAGTTAACGCTGGACATCCTGTATAAATACTTCCTATAAATTCTTTGTTTTCAAGATAGAAATCGATTCACTCTCTGTTTAAGCAGTTTAACAAAACAGAATGTTTATGTAAAGAATTTAGCAAACCTTTTAATAAAAAAGACCTATTTTTTTGTGTTTTAATTGTTCTGTTGTTTTGCAATTTTATTACAATTTTTGAATCCGCAGAGAAATTTATTTGTATAGAAACAAACTGTCTTTATTAAATTTTACAGAACTTTTATGATCTTAAAAGTTCAGAAGAAAAGTAAATCTTTTTGGCACCTTAATTTTAAAAAACATTTTCTCCAGAAAATTTTCATGCTTACAAATTACAACTTTTGAAGACATTATTAAAAGAGAACAAACAGTAAGCAAACTTTTGATATTATTATTTATAAAATACACATGTCGGATAATTTTATGGTTTTTATAAAAATTTATAAAATAGGTTGTTTTTTAGCTACATACATATAAACATATATTATATAAATCTTGTTGGGGGCAATTGATCTACATATTTTTCTTCAAATTTTTTTTCTCAAAAATATTTATAAAAAAAAAAAAAATTTTAAGAAAATATTGCAATTATCTTGGGCAAAAACGTTTATTCATGTTAGTTAAATAATAAACCAAGTAAATAATATTGCACAATAAATCTTTCAAGATACACTAAGATACAAGATACACATATTGATAAAAAAAAAAGAAGATAGGTAGGTACTACCTGCCTATTCTAAAACTGTATTAAAATAAGCAAACAAAAATAATAAGTTTTTTTTTTTTAAATACAGGATCAGACGATCATACATACATATGGATGTATGTATATCAGTTTGTTAAAAACGATTTTCATAATTACACTTAAAAATTTTCAAAAAGGATACAAAAATATTTTATCACAAACATCATATGATATAAAAAGCTAAATTTAAAACAAACGAAAAACACTATACCCCAGTTTTTTTTCCTTTTTTTTTTAGATAATATGACACCACTATTTTACAGCCGATTTAATAAAAAAAAATTTTTTTGTGATCGTTATAAATTCTTTTCACTAAATCACAATAATTCTTTGAAATACAAAAGCAAACTAAATTAATTAAAACTGAACAATTCTTAAACTCCATAATATGGACATCAAAATAATCAAAACAAAAGAAAAACTCATATAACATGGAATTTGTTATGTATATATTTTTATATTTATGTAAAAATATTGATATTAAAAAAGAACTAGAGAAATTTTTTTTTTTTTTTGTTAATTCAAATATAGTACATATATTATTATATATCTACATATGTACATGTAAGTATATGAACATACATAAATACATTGATGTGCCAAAAATTCCTTATTTCAGATTTCAGTTCAGTTCAGTACTTTAATTCATAATCATTTAACTAGAAATAATTTAATTTTTGGTAGAAAATTAAGTGGAAAATAATTAAACAATTGGATCTAAATTCTAAAAAGTAGCAAAATTAAGTGATTCTGAAAAACGTTTTTCCATACGTATTATTCGTGACAAAATAGGGTATGTAAAATTTTATATCTATACAAAATTCTAAAGTACTGGAACTATGAAACGAATTAAAAGATCGTGGAGAAAACAAAACCCTACAATCTACAACAGATGAAAAGAATTGTTTTATAATTTATTGCAAGCGGAACCAATTTAAGAACATCAATCAAAGTACAAACCGATCAGAGTATACAATTAAAAAATAATCACAGTTGTATATACATGGATATTTTGCAGCTACATAGTCATATTTTTATGCAGAAAGAAAACATAAATTGATTTAAAAAAATATAAAAACATAAATTTTTAACTAACCGGATTTTATTGTACACTACTGTATATTACTATATTTGATTTTAAACCAAGAACATTTAACACAATCATGTAGACACAATCATTAGGGTAGAATTATGTATAAATATAAATAAAATCTTATGAAAAAGTTTGAAATATAAATCAGAAAAAGGAAAAAGATAAAATACATTGTATTTAATTAAATGCAATTAAAAGATTTAAACAACGATAATATACAGGAGTTTAAAGTATTTGTTTCAAAAGCAAAATTATTCGTAAAAGGTTTATTTATTACATTTCTACAACGATCTACTTACATAATAAGTTCTTTTATTTATTAAAGTTCTATTCTATAAATAAAAATACATAGGTATAATATATTTATTAATGGATGTAAATTTGTTTGTCCATGTATGAAAACTTAATCCATTCAACTCTTAAATCTAAAATTAAATCTGATTAAGTTTACACTTTTCATGTTAAATCCGCTTTATGAAGACCACTTACGTTTTCATTTGGCTTAATGGCTTCAAAAAGTAGATTCTTTTTTATTATTTTTTATATGTGTGAGTATTTAAGAAAAAATTGAAGAAAAATAAGGTACATACATGCATATATAAAATAAAACTAAAGCCAAAAAATGAATGTAGTATAGTTACATAAAATTTTTCTGCCCCTTATTCCTATGACTTATAATGAGTCATAAAGAATTTATTTTATATTGCCTTTGCATTAGTAGATTATTTTTTTCAACTCTAAAATTTCTGGTGTAAAAAAAGAATAATGAAATTTTAAAACTACAAAACCACAAAATGTGTTTATAATTATGGGAAAGAAGGGTGGAACGTAATGAATATGGTAGATTCAAGAAGAACAATGTAAACGGACGATTAAGATGTGAAAAAGAGCGAATAGATTTACTCCATTTACTCTAGATCAGTTTTACTTTTAAATATGTACATTTTTTATACATATTACATACATATGCATGTATGCATGCACATATGTTATTTGTTTGTTGACATACCTATTTTATTAAAAACAATGGCAGGGGCCTCGGTGACCTAGTGGGTAAGAGCGAACAGAGAGAGAGAACCATGTTGACGGTAATTGTGTTGTAGGAGGGAGTGTCGAATTTTCTGCATAAGAATTTGCAAACAAATTAGGTTTACCAATCCAACTTGAAAGAATCTTAAAAGAATTATAGTTATCATTCAGCGATGGAGATGATGATCCACAAAAGTTATTATTTACACTTTTTGCAAAAATCCATAGCGATTGCAATGAGGGAGATTATTTATTTTCTACCTCAACCGACAATTCTCTTACAATTATGTTTCTAACCGGTGTATAGCACACAAAAATTAACTCCATGACAGGCCATTAAATGGAAAAATTTGAATGTTTAGTGATTTAAACAAATGGCAGGAAAATTTCATTTTAAAAAATTTTTTCTTCTTATTTTGTTTTGTTTTTTTAGCAATTTTCAAACTCGTAGTTTTCGTTATGAAATATTTATTAATAGTTTTATATTAAAATAAAATTTGAAATTTTTCCTACAACATATCAAAAATTTAGCTTTCAACTCGTAATTTTAACTTAATTAAACTTAATATTTAATAAAATTACTTTTAAGCCTTTTAGCCTTTTCCTAAGAATAAAAGTTTTTTTTTTTTTCAAAAAATAAGAGTGAAATTGAAAGTTTTGTTTGAAAGCTTTTTAACATAACCTAAAATTTATTAAAAATGATCGTTCAAATGATCGTTCAAATGAGGTAAGAAATTTTAAATTAATATCGAATTTTCACATTTTTAGCTTCTTTAAAAGTATGTACATATAATATATAAATTATTATATTTTTCTTTTTTGCTGTAAAAAACTTAAATTTTCGTATTTTTTAGTAATGTTTTCGCAGTTGAAAATTAGTAAAACATTTCTGATATTTTTGACACAGTCATTGAAAAAAAGCAACTCTTTGACTGTTTTAATATTTTAAAGTATTGTGTACTCATTTAAGTTTTAAAATATGTTTTTATTATTATTTGTTAAAACTTTATTTTTATTTTATTTACTATATGTATTAACTTCATGTTTAATATATTTCAATACTTCATGTTTAAACAATTCATTTAATAATAATAATTATATTGTAGGTATACTTTATATAAATAATTAAAAAAATTTTTTTTTTAATATATTAAAATTTAAATGAATTATTGGGGTTGGCCACGAAATCTCAATTACAAAAGCTAAAATTTAAAATCTCAAAATCCCAAAGCAGTTTTTTTTATCATAACTCCATTTAATTTTTTTATTTCGAATATTGAAAACAAAAATATTGAATGCGAAAATTGTCGAAAAAAAACTTTAAACAAAAAAACTGAAATGAGAAAAATATTGGAAAAAAAATGTAAAAAAGAATATATGCCTACATCTTTATATTTCTTTTTCTAAATACATATTGAAAAAGCGTATAACAACTAAAAAGCGTTAATCAACTAAAAATCACTTCAAGTTCAGAATATCTCATAAACTCAAATAAATATCTCAGAATATTTGATATAGGTACTTGAAATTCATATTTAATGTGATGTGAAAAGCGAACAATTATAAAATAATTTATATTATGGTTTTATTGATATAAGAAAATTATTTACATTTTATTATTTATATTATTAATTTATATAAAATTATTTATTTTATAATAATTATTCATCATTTAATAAATAATTTCTGTTTTTAATTTTTATTTGCTAACTTAATTATTTTCAAAATTAAAATTGTTATTAAAATTTGTTTTGTCGACTTTTTTGTAGCCTCAACTGTACCATATTTATTGTCTCTTTAAATTAAAAGTTCTTTCAAGAATCTTTTATAGTGGTACGGAAAATTTAAATATTAATATATCAAAAGATCCGCGACTGATTGAATTTTAGGTCCACCGTTGAATGAAATTCAAAAAAATTTATAGTTTTTGAGTTATAAGCATTTTACAAAGCCTCCTATGCAAAGCTACATAAGAATACGTGTCAATTTTTCTAAATTTTTTCAAAAATTAGCCTCCTAAAACGCGGAGACTAATTCATGTCGTGGCCTGAAAAAAACTATTGTCAGCTGTGGCATAGATATATTATATAAGTTTTTAGAGATATAAAAAAAAAGAAAAAAAATTTCTTCATATAAATTCATATGGCGTGTGTAATATGTATGAAATTTGGCTACACGAACTTGTTAAACGATCACAATCAAATTTTACAGATATGGGGCCTCGATGGCCTAGTGGCCGTATAAAATACGCTGCAAACACCGAGGGAGTGTGCGTTCGAGTCCCACACACGTCGTAAGAGTTATTCCCCCTTACGACATTTACAGCCACGCCTGAACAGGAAAGGCTGTGTAATTTCCTGTCCACATTTATGTAGCAGAGAAATGCATTAACAAAAAAAAAAAATTTACAGATTTTGTTGGCAAGCAACTCGATCACTTTTTGCAAAATTTCAGATACCTAACTTCAATATACACTGAGTTACTTCCATATAAAGAAAGAAGTTTTATGGCTTGATGCCTTCATTAGTTGTAAGTACATATGTATGTACTTATGTACATATTAAAAATAATGCTAAAAAAAATCATTATTAATTAATCTTTTTAAAATTTCATATATGCAATATACATATATGTATGTATAAGTATATAATTTTTATTTACATACATACATAGGTACATTGTACAGGTTCACTTCACATCCCACAGAAAAATTAATCATTTATATAATTTTTAGCATAAACACAATATGCACAAGTAATAAACTTTTTGTATACATATTTCTATACTACTGAGCACTGAGTACACTACTGGCCAAAGAATATCTATTTCGATAAAGGGGACACTTAGTCGGTTCTGCAAACTTTTGTTATGGCCTTGGTACTGTTATCCGTATTTTTTTTTTGTTTTGTTGTAGAAATAGATAATAATAAGAAGTCTATACGACAGTATTACAGGAATCATATTTCTATAATCTTGTAGAGTATAATACTATCTTTAATATAAATCTTGTTTCATCTTAATCTTATTTATAATATATAAGTACAATGAATATCCCAAATTTAGAGTTCAAAAGGATTTTAGAGTTGGATTCAAAATCAGGATATTCCTTTTTCCAAAATATTTATATTTATGTAGGTATATCCGAGATTTTGAATTTGGAGAGATTTTAGAATTGGATACAAAATTACGATTACAAACTTTTTCCCGAATAATATATGTACATACATATGTATGTACATATGTATTACATAATCCTAATTTTGTAACCATCTATAAAATGCTTTATTCTAAGAAAAATATTGGGAAAAATAAGAAAAATGAGAAAAAATTTAATATTTTTATGTTAATTCAATTTGTTTTTTTTTGAATGCAACTCTAAAATCCGTCCTAATTCAGAATTTCGCGTATACATACATATGTATATAAATGTTTTTTGCAGAATTTTGATTTTGTAATCAACTCTAAAATCGTTTCTAATTATTTTTACATATGTATGTATGTATGTACGTATTTCAACAATAAAACTTTTAATATTGTGGGGATTGCCACTCCGAAACTCCGTCTAAATAAATTATCAAAGCGCAACGTGATATTGTATCCAACTCTAAAGTGCATCCTAAACTAATTAAATTTTTATATAATATGTAAATAATATGTAAGTACATACAATATATGTATGTACATATGTATTTCAACAAGAAAACAAAAAGGCAAAAATGTATGAAATATGAAAATGTATTTTTTATTAAAATTGTAAAGATAAAAAAAAAGGAAGATTTTCAAAATCAAGATTAAAAAAACAAGATTTCGTAGGTAACCCTTGCCAATTTATACCTTACCTATACCTTTTTAAAATCAATGTTTCGGCTTGTCAGCATATAGGTGGCTTTGATGTAGCTCTTTATCATTCACTTCTTATTTGGTGAAAAATAGTTCTTTTTTGATTTTTCAATTGGTTTGGTTTCAGTGTGTTGTTCAGGGAACACTAAAGAATTTTCGGCTATTCTTTGGAATAGGCGACCACTACAGATCATAACCAAATATTCAGGAGTTAAACTACAATGAAATTCGTGAAGTTTTATAAGGGTGTCAATTGGCGCGTACTGCATTAAGGAATTCAAATTCTCATTTGAAAAAAGAGGTATATGCTCGTATAACTGCAAATATCTACAAAACAAGAACATATATATCTAACTATTAATATTTAATTATTAACTTAGTGTCAAAAGATAAAGGCCTTCAAAATAGTATAAACTATATTGGTACAAAAATTCGATGAGTTTCTTTCACTTCACAATATAAAATCTTCTTCTTTCACAATATAAAATGGTTCTTCCCTTTCCATTTCAGGATATAGGTATAAAAGTAAAAAAAAAATTTTTACATTCTTGAATATAACGTTATAAAAAATATATAAAACGGTACTTTTTTTTCAAAAATTTTTGCTTTCTCTCTCTTTCTAAAGAGCCCTGGTATATTGTTCTAGCCCTCTTAAGTCTTAAGATTTGACAAAAAAATGATGGGCTTTTGTATGAAAAAAATTAATATTTCATATATGTATGTAAAAATGCAATTTAGTAAATAAAAAAATATATTTTAGAATTTAAAACACATTTTAGAATTTATATTTGTTTTATTATTGATTCATTTTGAAATTTGTAGCAAAAAATAGAGGAATTTCCTTTTTTCAGAATATTTAAATATTCGGTTTCTTTTTATCTGTGTAACCAAAAATTCGATGAGTTTCTTATGCGTCTTTTTTCACAATACAAAATGGTTCTTCCCTTTCCATTTCTCCAATCTCTTGATCCAAAATGAAACTCCAAATAAAACTAGTTTTTTCAATTTTATTTTTTAATATTTTCAATCCACAAAATTGCATACAAAAAAATGTCTATATTTTCAATAAGATAATGGCAGTTTAAGTTTTTGACATCAAAAAAGTCAACTCACAAGACTTTTATGATTGACCCCTACATTAAAAGATCGCTTTACATAACTAGGGTTTTTAAAATTATTTTAATAAATCAACCACCAGTTTTCAACTTTACTTTAATTTTTTTTTTTATTTAAGTCAAAAGTCAAAAATAGCACGAAATTTCCTTTATTACTGATTAATATTTCCAGGAGAAATTAAATTCAGGGCTGAAATTTAAAAGTCAGGAATGTTTACTCAAAAGTAGCTGAAATTTCTTTCACATCTGTCCATCTACAAATCTAATATATCTATGGTTATGGAACATGCATAGTCTCAAATGATATTTCATTTTGCAGAATTAACGGCACGCGTTAGTTTAAAAATTTACTAAGATTATTTTTGTTGATACTGCTGAAAAATTTAAAAATATTAAATTTATGTATAGTAAAATTTAATAAATACCTAAAAAAAAAAAAAAAAAAATATAACAAATGTTCATAATTTTTATGTTTTTTATTTTTTCTGTTTTCATTTTTTTTATTTTTTTTTTTTTTTCTATTTTAAAATTTAAAATTAATTACTAGATTATGTTTCATTTAATTTAAATTAAATTATTTTTTTTTTTTTTTTTTTTTTTTTTTATTTGTATTGACAAGAACTATTTTTACGTTTTTTTAATTTTATTTATTGTTAGATTTTTTTTCATGTTTATACTTTTTTTTTTTTATTAAATTTTTTTTTTTTTAAATTATCTATTAAACACAATTTTTATAAAAGTGTTTGTCAATATTTTACAATAAACTCTTTTTAAATATAAAAAAATATTTAAATTATTTTATATGATTTCTTATTTTGCAATATTATTGTGATATTTTCCATATTTAAGCATAAAAAATTAAATTTTTTTTTTTTATTTATTGTAAATAATAAAAAATATAAAAATTAATAATTAATAAATACTTTAATCAAAATATGAAATATTTTTTTTTTTTTGAAATTATATAAAATTAAATTTTAAAACGAGGGAGGGGAGGGGGGTTAATAAATTGTTAGTTTTTGCAAAAAAAAAAAAAAAATTTTAATAAACATTTTATGGGTTTTATTTTTGAGTATTTTTCTTTAAAATCAATATACATACATACATACATATATATTTAAGTTTTTCTTTTGATAATCTTTATTAATACAAACTCTATTATATATTTAAAAAAAAAAAAAAAAAAAAAGAAAACAAAGAGTGTAAATTAGAAATTAATTAACGCAATTAATGTGTAAGATAGCCTTTTTTTTTTTTTTTGTTTTAAACATATACATATATATTATAAAGAAAAATTAAATTACCAAAAATAATAAACTAAAAAAAAAAATTTATTTCAAAATTACTCTACGAGCTAAATAACTTTTGAAAGGCACTTTTTATTTATAAAAAAGAGATATTTAAAGATTTATATTTTTATTTTATTTTATTTAAAATTGATATCATTAATTTATTATAAAAACAAAAACAAAAAATAATTAAAATGTATCGATTTTTTAAAAAAAATATACGTATACGCATAGCTGTGTGTTTACAGAAAAAAAATTGTTTTTTTTTATTTTTTTTTATTAATTTCCTGTTTTTTTTTTTTTTTTTCATATTATTAAAAAAAATGCAATAAAAATCTAATGTAATCTTATTGTTTCCTAGAAATAAAAATCCGTACATACATACATGTATTTTAAATATCCCAATATATAAATAAAACAATGCAATTAACATGATGATATTTTATTAGTTTCTTTTTTTTTTTCATTTTCTATTTTTTATTTGGCCACGAAATTTGTTTTTTTTTTTAGATTTTTTTTTTTTTTTTTAATTATATTCGTTTTATTTTATTAAAAACTTTTTTTTTTTTTTTTTTTTTTTCAATTATTTTACTATACCTCCTAACATAGGATAAAAAAAAAAAAGATGTGAAATATATAAATAATAATTTACTAATTCGTATAAAAAAAAAAAAAATTGATTTTGATTTTTTTATATTTAATTTATGAAATTATTGGTATGTTAATTATTTTATATATATGTAAATTGCATTCTGTTGGTCATTTATGCATTTTAACTCACAATCTGTTAAAAAAAAAAAAAAAAAAAAATGATAAAAAATAATATTATTGTTGTTATTTTAACTTACATCTAAATTAACTAGTATAGACAATTTTTTAAGTACTCTTAAGTTATATTCAGTTTTATTTTAATTGAATTAAATTTTATTATTTAAAAAATCAGCTTTCTACTAATTTATTTATTTATTTTTTTTTTTTTCACTTGTAATTTTCAAGAATTATTTTTATTATTAATTAAAAAAAAAAAAAAAAAACAAAATCCAATAATTAAAATATAGAAACTTATAGAATTAATAATATATATATAGGTACATATATATAAAATATGCAATACAGATATATCAATTAAAAATATATATATATATATATAATATAAGTATACATGTATTTATATTTAATAAATAATTGACGATTTCGAATTTGAATTTAGATTTGAAAAAAAAAAAAACAAAAAATTTAAAAATTTAATGAAATTTTTATGTTAAATATGTAAATACCAATTGAAAAGGGAAATAATCAGAAAATGAAATGGAAAAAAAAAAAAAAATTTTTATCTTTGCATTCACATAATTTCTAAAATTGGTAGATAACAAATAATTTTCCAAAAATATTTGGAAACATTTTGTTTTAATATGTTTTTACAGTGAAGACAATTATATAAATTTGTTAAATCTAAATATTTTTTTTTTTTTTTATCTAGTAGAGGAATTCCTTCTAGCAGTTAAAAAAAAAAAAAAAAAAACTATTTAGATTTAAGAAATTTATATAAAATTTTATTAATTTAATTAAAAAAATATTTCCAAAAATCATTCAATTCAATTTCTGTAATTATTCTGCAACAATAAAAAATATTATGGCTCAATATTTGCTTCAATTCAATTATTATTCAACCATTTTTCCTTATTTTATTTTTAAATGATGATACAGTTTAAAATAATAAAATCAAAAAATTATAAAATTATATCGTTTAAATAGGCAACATTTGATTTTAAATTATAAATGTAAAATTAGTACAATAGTTTGCATTTATAATGATATTTTATTAATATAATTAAACAACCTTATTTTATTAATATTTTTTTGTGTTAATTTTAATGCATTTTAGAAATTTTTTTTTTTAACTTTATTTAGGCTGAACAAATATTCAAAAATATAATCATATCCAACAACGAAAAAGAAATAACTAATACGAAATCACATTTTCAAATTAAATTGTATGTTTTTGTTTTTATAATAAATTAATAGTTTTTTTTTTTTTTTTTTTTATTTATAATCAGTTTATATATTTTATTATTATTAATTTTATTATTAATTATTGTTTTAGTTCATTATAAAAAAAAAAAAAAAAAAAAACCTAAATAATATTTAGTAAATTCAAAATAAATACTAATTAAAAAAAAAAAAAAAAGTGAAAAATAAATTTCAATACAAATTACAATAACAATTAAAAACAAATTTATGAAAATTGTACTTTTTTGATATTTTATTTATTTATCATAATTTAATATTTTTTTTTTTTTTTAAATAGAGCTATGCGTAAAATACTTTTAAATATTGAATTTTAAAATTTATATCAGATACAAAATAATAATTTTTTATTTTGTTTGCTTTCTACTGAGTAAATGTAAATAAAAAAAATTATAAAACAAACTGTTTTCAAAAGCAATTTTTTTTTTTTATATTATGTCAAAATTAAAGTATGTATTATGAATCAAAATTTAAAACTTTGTTTTTTTTTTTTTTTTATATATATATGTATATATTATATTTTCAAAATTAATAATTATATAAATTTTATTTCGAAATAATTCGCATTTAGCTTTTTTTTCATTACAGTTCACGTTCTTTGATTTAATTTTGATAAGATATAAAGTTACACTTTGCACTTTTATTTCTGTCTACAATTTGTCAAATAATGTGTAAAAATGCAAATTTAAAAATTAAAATTATTTTGATTAAAGCTTGTTCAAAAAAAAAAAAAAAAGAATAAAAAAAGAAAACCTTTTAAACTTATTTGCTTCTTAGTCAATTGATCATACAGGTATTACATTTCGTAAAAAAAAAAAAAAAAAAAAAAAACAAATCAAATAAAAAAAAAAACCGCACGTATTATTTCAAAGCAATCTTATTAAAATTTAATGAAATAAATAAAGAAAATAAAATCTATTTAAAAAAAATTAAATAGATTTTATAATTAATAAATTGTTTCAACAGTTCTATACACTTTTTTATATTATATTTTTTTCCTTTTTACTTAAAATTGCAAAAATATTTTTTGTTATTTTTTTTTTTTTTTAAGAAAATTTAATATACTATTTAAGATATAAAAATATTTCGTATTTCTTTTTTTTTTTTTTTTTTTTGTTTTTTTAATTTATACTTTTAATCTTAAAAAGAAAAGACAGAAACCATAAGCAAAACTGGTTTTTTTTTTTTAAATTCGTTTCATAAAAATAATAATCAATCATATGACATACTATAACGCCTCTATAATATATTCATTCTTAATCTAGTTTTTATTAGTCTAAATTCTTCTATTAAATAATCCTTATTGGATATAATTATAAAAAAAAAAAATATATTAGAACTGTTAAAACAAAAAACATGAATAAAATTATATATTTTATACATACAATATTTTTAAACACATATTTAATTATGTGATTACTTATATATATATAGTATAGAGGATTTTAACAATAAGACCTCCAACTATAATATATTAATATATTTCCATTAGTAGTAAACTAAATGCTTTTTTAGCATTCAAAATAAAATTTTCAATTAGTTATATAGGTATTGATTATAAATATCATAAAAAAAAAAAAAAAAAAAAAAAACTGTCATTATTGATAATAGTTTTGAAAAATTTATTTCAGTTTTTCAAAATGAATGCCCCGGCATTCATAATTTAGAAAATTCCAGAGTATTCAATACTCATTATATTTATATACATACATACATATATTTTTTGTAATTATTTATTTTTTAGTTATTATTATTACATATTGATTATTTCACAATTTTTGCATTTTAAATATTGTTTACATAATAACATATAAAATTGTAAAAATAAACTTTAATTGATAATAAAATTTATATTAATATTATAAGCAATTATTAAATTTACTTTTTATGCTTAAAACTTGAAATTTATTTAATATTTTTTGGAAAATAAATTTACAATTAATATTGCATTTTTTAAATTTTGTATTTAAAACTCGATTTTTTATATTATTAAAATAATAAATGGTGTTTAAAATATATATTTTTTTAGCTTCATTTACACATGACATATGTATATAGTTGGTTTTTATTTTAAAAAAAGTTTAATGTAATAAAATAATAATTAAATAAATATTTACAATGTGAATTGAAGTTCAATAAAAAAAGATTTTACATTGAATTAAATCTATTAATTATAGGTAAATACATTTTTTTTTTCACAGATAGAAACAAAAAATAATGCTCTTACTTATTTTTTTTAATGTGTACATTATTGTGTACCGATATAAATAATTTAATCAATTACAAGTCTTATGTAACTGAAGCTGAAATTTAAAATAATTTAATAATGATTCAAACGAAGACAATAATTATAAACAATGTTTTGTTAAAAATTTAATATTAATTTTGCTTATAATTTAAAATAAATATTATTTTATTAAAATTGATATTTTTAGAGTAAAATTTGACAAACACTTTAAAAAATTGTACTCTTTCCACTTCGTTTTTTGAATTTCTATTTTTTTTTTTTTTTTTTTTTTTTTTTTTGTATAATTTTTCAAGTTTTTTTTTTATTTTTTATATTGAATATTATTTATAAATGTATGAACAATAAGATTACAAGTCTTTATTTTGCTTTTTATTGCGTTTTTTTTTTGCTAAATTTTTATTGAAAAATTTATACTTCGTTTTACTTTTTTTTTTTTATTTTTTTTACTTTTTTTTATAAAAACATTTTTTTTATTTTTTTTTTGTATTTTTCTTTACAGAAGTGATAAAAAAATTAAAATATTTATTATAATTTCTAAAGACTCTATCGAAAAAGATTAAGAAGTCTTAAATTCTTGCCTTTTTAACAAAAAAAAAAAAAAAAAAAAAAAAAAAAAAAAAAGAAGTTAAACTTAGTTTCACTCAAATATTTATGCGCGCATAAATTCATGTTTTAGGTCTTTCACCGATCATCATAAACCGCATCACAAAAAAGTGAAACAAAACGCATTCAAGAAAACTAAATTAGAGTGAAAATCAAGTTTAAAACGTATTTCTTTATAAAAATTCTTGATGAAAATTAAATAACAAACTAAAAAGAAAAAAACTATAAAATAAAAATTCTCAGAATTTTTAATATTATTTTTAAATAAAATATTTATAAATTTTTACTTCCTTCATTCATTTATATGTTCTTTGTTGACGTTTAAATTAATTTTTTTTTACTACTCCTCACTTCATTTTATTTTAGTTTTATAATTTTTATACACATTTTTTTTCCAAATTATTGTTTTTTTTTTTTCTTTATTTTTTTCAGTTATTTTTTTAATATTTTTTTGTTTTTTATTTTTATTTTACTTATAAATATTGGTATGGAGAGGGACAGGAAAAGGAGAGATATTGTTACTTATTCCAGCAGCCTATATTAAAGCATTGTTGTTTTTGTTATTCGCTTTTCATATTGAAGTGGTGAAATTTCAACCACAAAAGGGGTTCGGTTGGCAACTGTAGTATTATTGTAGGCTGCATTCATATCTTTTCCGACATTTGTGTAGGGTAAGAAATATGATGAATGTAAAATGTATTGTTAGCGACGTCCATAACTTCCTCCACCACCACCACTACCGCTAGAGGAATTTTGATTTGTGTTTCCACTAGTATTACGATTCTGAGGTGGACCACGGTTATCGTTTCTGTTGAAACCACCGGTACCACCTGAAGTTCTTTGACCAGAATTTCCACTTCTCATTAATCCACCGGTGTTTGAGTGTGAACGATTAGATTGGCCACCTCCACCAGTAGATCTTTGTGAACCACCTAAACCTCCCCCACTATTTGACATATTATTTTGTTGACGATTGGGCATATCATTACGCGGTCTTGTTTTCTTTTCTTCAACATTGAGTTTTTGTCCATTTTCAGCTGGGAAGTATAAAGGCTAAAAAATAAATTAAAAATATTTATTAAAAAAATATTTTTAAGTCAATTAATATATTAAATGTTTAACAAGAACAATAAATATAGGAATAAAAATTATAGAGTCAATAATTTACTCTTTACATTTGAGTAAATTATTATAAACTTGAACTATCTAATCCTAACACAAAATATAAAATCTATTTAAAAAAAAAAAAATAAATTTCACTATTTTACTAGAATTTTATTATTTATTAGATTCTTACACAACTTGCTAAACAAGTTTGAACATCCTCCAAATTCTCATATGTAATAAAACCATAATTTTGTGTGTTTCGTTGTCCAGGCATTTTAGTTCCAGGTTTTGAGTGAATTCTTAGGTCGACAACGGTTCCAAATTTGCTAAATAACGCTTTTAAGTCGTCCTCAGTTGCACAATGTGGTACATTTCCCAAAAACAGTTGATGGCTATCACCGAATGAATTGACATTGCTTGTTCTTCTTTCTGGATAATCTACAACAAATTTTAACATAAGATATATGCGTATACATAAAACTTACATATTTATATATTAATAAGAATTTTTATTTATTAAAGCTTAATGCGGACAACTTATGAAAAATATACTTTATTCATAATAAATTAATATTAAATACCTTTTGTTTGCCTTGATGTATTAGTTCTTTGTGGTAATGCTCCCGGAGATTGTACAGAATTGCTTTCTGTTCTTGATGTTTCGCTTGATTTTGAATATATCTGAGAGTTAATTTGATGAGAAGGTTGTGGAAGTGGTACAAATCCACTGTTGTTAAAACTTCCTGATTTGAATAGGTTTGCATATGTTTTTACTTCATTTTGATTTGAAGTAGCTTTTACAGCTAAAAAAAATATTGTGTATTATAAAAATTAAATTTTAGTCTATATAAAATGTTACTATCATATTTTTCAGTTTGTTCATTGGCTTTGTTATCTTCTTTCTTATTCATTTCTGATTCGCTTGGAGAATTGTCACGTTTTTCCGTTTGTTTCTTGTCTTCTGCTTGTAAAGTGGATAAATTTGTTTGTTGTTGAGTTGAAACTGTTGATGTTGTTGACGAAATTATTGGCCCTGTTGAATTTGCTATAATTTGATTTTGTTGTTGTGAAACTGAAACAGCTGATTGTGTTGAAGGGGCTGCAACAATAGATGGAGGCCCTGTTGGCACAATATTAGCATTTTGCTGAGACAATAAAACAGGTGCACTGACGTTCGTTGGTTGAACTCCGGGAACAACTCCAGCCAAAACAGCAGCTGCAGGTACCGCTGGAGCAATTTGGGAAGCCGCCGATTGCTGAATTGTTTGTAGTAATTCTTCATGAACACCATTCACTTGACCACTTGTTGGTTGTTGTTGAGGTTGTGCCGTTATCAACTGTCCGGCAACCGTTGGTGTTACTTGTCCGGTTGGAGTTGCGGCAACAGACGCTACACTCGCAGCGTTGAATGGCGTAACAACAGCTTGAGGTAATGGCACTGTGTAATATATTTGTTGGGGTGCTGAAGCGCCTGTAGCACCTGCTGGAGCTGAAGCTACTAATGGCTGCGGTTGTGGTTCTGAAGCATTAACTGCATTTGGTGCAGAAACAACAGCAGCAACGACAGTAGAAGCAACTGCAGTGCTATTGTTTAACAATATTTTTGTTGAATCAATAGCAGAGTTCATGTCATGTTGATCATCATCATTTTCGGAACGGGTTTCACCACTTTCGACATCTTCTTCAATATAAAGATCTTGGTAACGGAAAATATCATTATGAACATAATAATTTTTCGGCGATTGTGCAGCCAAAACAAAAGTTTGAGTGAATCGTCTCATTGGTTGTCCATCATTTGACAATTCTCCAGTTACTTGAACAACAACACCGTTTCCAAGTGTAGCTTGTGCATCAACTTGGCTTATTTTAGCATGACAATCCCGAAAATTTAGTTGCTGTATTTTATTATGTATATTTTTTTGTCCAATTACCAAAGTTGCTTCCCGATTATGGGTGTCAAGACCACCATGAATAAAACTCGAATGATTGTTGTAAAAACGGTGTAAGTGATTAGGAGCTTTATTCAATAATGTATAATATTGTCGGACGAATTCTCGACCAACATTTTGTGGGGAAGGTGTCGCATCCATTACCATTTCTTAATTTCGTTTTAATATAGTTTTTTCTTTTTCTTATGATGAAATTTATTTTCGCCCAGTGTTATAAAATATTAATTGATAATCAATGGATTAATAAAAATGTTTAGGCGAATGAACACTTAATTTTAGCAAATAATAAAAATTCTGTTGAACTAGACTTAAAAAAACTGAAAAGAGAAATAAAAAAAAGTAAACAAATAAACGTTATTGAAACATTTTTTGTTTTTTTTTTTTATAATAAATCATAAATCTATTATTTTTTCAGAAAAATGTAAAATGATAAAGTTTTATTAATTATAAATACTAAGATAAAATTAATATTATGTAAATCCTATTTCAATTATTTTTCGTTCTCATAATTCGAATAAATCGCTGTAAATATCTTGTAGAAGTATTGTAAAAATTAAACAATTAAGTAAGTTTAACGCAAATTAATACAATTTTAACAAATTAACTGCCAATTTTTTTTTTTTTTTTATAAATGTCAGCTTAAAATTATGAATTGGTTAAAACTCTTGAATATAATTATTTATTTTGATTTTGGTATATATAATTTGGTGTATATAATATTTCATCAATTTAAATTAAAAAAAAAAATATTTCTTTGTTCCTAAAATGCGTATGTACAGAGATCCTGATATTTTATTAAATACATATATTTTTTATCTAAATTGGATTTTTTTTTATTAATACGTACATATTTATATTAAATAGTGTTTGTTACACTTATTACAATACCAAAGACTCAAATTTTGTTAAATACAAAGGATTTAAAAAAAATACCTTTAAAATTTGACTACATAAACACCACGTTTATTCAATAAAATTCGCGATACCTTTTAATTTGGGTACAAAAGAAAGCTATAGTTAATAGACAAATAAATTGTTTATTTTAAAAAGATTAATATAAACTAAAATGACTACTTTAAATTATAATTCAAACAAGAAATACAAAAGGAGTGCATTTAAAATAAAATTTTCATGTAACTCATCTAATCACATATCGATTTTCTGGAATAAGTCAAATTATTTTATTAAAAGATAAATCAAAATATATTTCGTCGTATTTTATATAAATATCGAGTTCTGATAAAATCGTCATTGCATACATGTGGACATGAAACCTGTATGAAGGACCATCGACACAAACATATTTAACTTATGGCGTCCGTCTCGTAATAGTCTAAGTTCTTTTAAACTTGATACAAAGAAACTTTGGGAAAAAAAATATAACATTATATTTTACTTTTAATTAAGTTAAATTAGTTTTCAAACTATTTTGTTCTCTTTCAAAATAATAATGTTAGGTTAAAAATACCTTTCATGAATTCTATTTTTAACAAAATAGAATAAGTCAAAAAAAATTATGAAAAATTTAAAAACAATTCTAAAATAAATACTAACATTTAAATTTAATCAAATATTACCTTTTGAGAGAAAAAATATATCACTAAATGTTGCGGCAAGGCTTTATAATAAAAATACTTTTTTTTCTACCTTTTCAATAAATCTTTTAAGCAAATTGATCACAGTTTTCATAAATTACTTTAAACTTCAGTTTTTTTTTTTTATAGAATTTCCTATGAATTCTTTATCTAATTTGAAATAAATGAAATTACTAGGATTCTGTTGTGTAAATTTAATTTTAATTAGATATTGTTTTATTAATTACTTTTATTTCTTAAAAATGATTTGAGGAGGCAAAAAATTATATTTTTTCTTTTAATGTTAATAGTTTAATACTCTCCACACATTCGCGCTTGCCTGTATTGTGATTTGTGATTTATTAAAAGTCTCCAAATTCACTGTTGTTGCCATAATAAGAATTCGAATTCAGTCCAATTTCGTAGAAAAAAATGGCGTCTATACAGCTCTACCAATCATTTATCGATTTCCTGTTTAAATATTTATTATTTAATATTTAAACCACATTACAAAAGCGCCACAATTGGCATTTAAAAGAAGCTAATATAAATTTAAAAAGTTTTTTGTATTTTGATGTTAATTATCATCAAATAATAAAGAATTTTTTTTGAAATTATCTTTACTCAATGTTACATTATTTTTACTTTAGTTTTTTCATGGGTGAAAAACTGAAAAATAAGTTTAAAAAATTATCAAACAATGAAGTTCTAAAGTTTTATTTCCACATTCAGCAAAGGAACTTATGATGGCAAAGTCTTTTCAGTCAGTCTTTTCCACACGAGTCGTTTTTTTCTTTCATCCTATTAGGCCAAACCAGACTAGTCTATTCTGCTTTTTCGCAAAAAGCATTTTATTCCATTCGGTTCTGCATTAAAGTCCTTACTTTTATATGTGTATATAAATATTTTATTTGAAAATAAGTTTTGAATAGATTAACAACTTTTTGGGTTTTGCTATTTCCAAACAATTCTTTACAAGATTCTTCACTTTTATTGTTGTATGTGTATGTATTTCTTTTTAAAATAACATTTGTGATAGATATCACTACACAGGTAGATACATAAAAGAAATATTGAATATACGCAATCAAAAATCATAGAATTTAAAAACTAACCTAAAAATGATAATTTTATAAAACAGTAAAGTTTTGTTAGAGTAAAAGTACATATATAATTATTTATTAATAAATATATTTAATTTATTTTTTGACTGGCTTTTGTTAAAACAATTTGATTTTAATTTTTAAACTTTAAATAATTAAATTGAAAAATTATATACTAGTTTAAAATATTTACTAAATCATAACATTAGTTTATAGGAAAGGGGATAAACGAAAAATAAAAAGAGATGAATGAGGAACTGTGAAGGACGAACACATGTGGAAAATACCGTTTCCATATTTCTGAAGCGTAGACTTTTGTGTAACAAAAAATTCAGTTTAAAATTACATTTTAACTTATTTAATAACAAGTAATATTTGTAATATATTAATATGTAATTAAATATAGACTTAATATTGCTTATTCATACTGTTCCACCACAAAAAAAATTTGTAAACTGCTCTTTTTCAACGTATGCAATTTACAAATCAATATAACTTCTTCCTATATAAAAAAAACTGAAGTAATTTCTAAAATGATGTAAAATTTTTTTAAATAATTATTGTAGCTCAGTTATTTTTATTGCATATGTACTTAAAAAAAAAAACGAAATGCATAATGTAGAAATTGGACTTACACAGTTAATTATATACAAAAATACTCACAAACATAATTTATAATAATCTTAAAAAAATATTAGATTTCGATTGTATAATAAGAATATGTAGTTTATACTAAAATACTTTTAACCAAGATACGTTTATTAATTTAAAAAAATGATTTGTATTAATAATAAATGACTACTATACGTTTACAATTGATTTAAATATTAATTTTACATATTATAAAAATCTGTGCAATTTATATAAAAGTTTTTAACATATCGCTCAGAAGATGTCTTTATTAAATACGTTGTTTTCTAAATAGCGCTAATTATTTATTTGCGGGAAATAAACTAAATAAAATCTTTATTGAAGCGCGTCTCTTCCGGCGAAGTCATTTTGTTATCCACTTGCGTGGTTGCTAAAAGTTTAATATTAATTAAGTGTAAAGAATAGAAGAAGTTATCTTTTAACTAAATTAGAAATATTCTTTTTATTAATTAATTAATTGTGAAAATATATATAAATCAAAATGGCAGACAAAAATGATTGTGAAATGAATGGTGAAGATTTTTCCCAAGATGTACAAGACAAGCAAATTAATGGCGGTGATCATTCCCAAAACGGTGATGCGGCTTCAGGACGTGATGACGACAGGTAAAAATATTATATAATGACATTTATTTTATTTAAGAAATTAATAAATTTAGTATAATTTGCATTATCATTAAAAAGAAATTAACGATTTTACTATTAAACAAAAATCGATAAGTAACTACATGCATATGTACATTAGTGTTCTATGTAGATACATATAAAAGTTTGGTACATATATATAAGTATAATATTATAGCTTTATATTTGGTTTAAATTATATTTTCATGTACTTATAAAATATTGTAATGTCTTCATCAATATATATACATATATTTTTTTCTAATGCTAAAGGATGATGAGTAAGAGATAATATTTTTGTACATTAAAAATGGCGTTTGACTTAGAACTTGAACAATGAACACGTAAAAGAATTAACTTCTGTGTATGCGTGTATACCATCATTAATCAAATTTAATAGCATTATTCCGACATTTAAAGTATTATTCGGTTTTTCGAGTTTCTGTACTTTAAAATCAAATAAAAGAATTTTTAAATATAAGTTACGGTAAGTTTATTAGCCGAATTTGCGAACATTAAGCTTGGAAAATTATTTGTCATTACATACTTATTTTAAACAAAAAAAAAAAAAATTACTATTCGTGACGTCAACAACAAAAAAAATTAAAGCCAAAAATGTAACTAATTTCGAATGACTATTTTTAAATTTACAAATTTAAATTTGAAGATCTGCGTTTTTCTTTTATACATAGTAAAAGATAAAGAAAATATGTATGTACCATAAATTTATAGTTTAAAATATATGTAGTGTATGTATATATAGTCATCCTACCTAATGTTACCGTTTATATTCCTTAATATTACGCAGGGCAAGATTAAGTTATGACAAATCATAATTCGCTGCAGCATTTTTATATACAAAATTCTAATATCGACTGCTTTTTAAATATAAAAAGTAGAAATTTTAAATTCTCTTTTTTTTTTTAATTAATTTAATTAAATAAAAACTAAAAAAAAAGAAATTCGTATATTTAAGATTCGTGATTAACAATTAGAAAAATTTGTAAAACTTAAAATTAAGGTTATAAATTATTTATTAAAAAAACATTAAACAATTAATTTCTTGTTTCGAATATTTTAAGCAATCGGGGAAGAATTAAATAAAACAGTAATATTTTTCTGTTGTATTTATGTTTTGAATAGTGACAAACCGTATGAACATAACATAGTGTTTAAAAATTTAAAATTTGTTTTTTCGAATTCAACTAGAGGTATTAAAAATTTTTCGCTTCATTTGAATAAATAATTATAAAAGCATCAGGGTACTTTCCAAAAAAAATGTATTTTCTGAAAATAAATATTCATTCATCATTTGTGTTGTAAGTTGAAACATTAAATTTAATCATGAAATCAATCAAATGCTTGTTCTTAGAAATAGTGTCGATTCTTTTTAATATTTTTTTTTATCTGAAGTCAAAATTAAAAAAAAAAATCAGTTCACGTAAAGGTTTCTTAACAAGTTTTTAAAAATATAAATTTATTATTTGTTTAACAATAATTAAATACTTATTTAAATAATTTTGGGCAATAAATTCTAATTCCAATATCTTCTACTTATTAACTTACTATTATTATTATTGATATTCATTAAATTTTTTTTATTAAATTTGTTTGATAAAACTGAAATGCTAAAGTGCTGATTTTCTGATGCATTGGTTATTGTTTTTTTTTTTTTTTTTTTTTTATATCGATATTTAGAATCAAATATTTATTGTCTAATAAAAATTTTCATTTTGCATATTACATTCAAAGTTAGAATGGAAATCTTTCATGATAATATTAAATCTAGTTTTTTCTTGGTAAGCAAATCGAAAAATAATCCTTAATTTAAGAACCATGCAGTTCAATCTTGTATTGTTCTATTTATATGATTCGAAATCTTATATCAGCAGCACAAATTGGAAAATAAACACATGGTAATTATTTAAAAAAAAAAACTAAAACTTTCATTTTATCATTTATGTTATTTTTTTTTTCTTATAAAAAGTTAAAATACGATTTACTAATATGTATTTCTTAATTAATTGGCCTGAAAAAGAATCTTGGATTTATATGATAGCATAATAAATAATACAAGTGACAAAATGGAAGTTTAGAAATACTTTTTTTTTATTTTAAAATATTTTGAATATTTTTTAGCAATTATATGAAATAAATACATTAATTCTATTACACAAAGGATCTTGACTTTAAATTCATTATATTTTTTTTTTACTATTCTTCATCAGCTTGAATCAATTAATGGCGAATCCTTAAATTAGTAAAAATAAAATAATTAATGATGTTTTTAATATCGGTTTGTTAAAATTTGTTATAAATTAATAAAGTTAAATTTTCAGAATTATATGCATTTTATTTTTAAAATTAAAAAAAAAAAATTTTTTTTATTAAAGTTTTTTTTTGAAAATATATTAAATTTTATAGCAATTAATATTATTTTAAAATTTCGATTGACAAAACCTCAGAAGATCTTAATAAATTTGTAGAATTTTAATGTTAAGTGTAATTAAAAAAAATATTGCAAAAGATGATGTCCGCTTACGTTTTTTTTTGTTTATTATTTTAAACATGGATTCGAAACAACATTAACCAAAATTTAAAATTAAAAAAAAAATTATAATAAAAATAAAAGACATTAAAACACTTATACAATATTGGATCCTGTTGTGTATAGAGTGAACTAATCTTGTTCCTCTCCGGCAGGTGTTGAATAAATGAGAGAGAAAATGAGAATGGACGAATAATGTGAACAATATCTCCACACATGTGCGCACTGTGCCTCCTGACATCACATCAACCAACTTTGTGTTCGTGTGTGTTCTGTGGATCTGCAAATAACAAAATAAAACAATAAATTTATAGTAAAATATAAATTAAAACCTAAAAAAATAAAAACGAAGTGGATCCAAACGTCCAACCTGTTCAACACAGAGCACGAGATGGTATTTATTACAAATAAAAAAAAATAATATATTTTTTTTATTTAAATAAAGATAAACTTTGTTGGATAAAGACTAAACTGTAAAGAAAAAAAAATTAAATTTTTTTTTATAAAGAGATAAAATTCACTTAAAGAAGTCAATCGTAAATTTTGCATATCCAAAAATAAATCTGTTGTTTTTTTTTATTTTATTTTTTTTTTTTTTTTTTTACCTAGAGAACAAATAATTATATATAAAAAATATATAAATTTTTCACTTTCACTTTGGCCTTTGATTTAGAATATAAAATTTAATATTGTTTGTATTTGTTGTTGATGAGCTTTTGTATATTCCATTAAATCAAAAATTTCTTAAATTTAAATCAATATACATATATAAAGAAATTAAATTTGCCTTTTTTAAAATAATAATTGAAGTTATTTTCAAAAAAGAAGTAATAATTAAAGTTAAATATCTTGTATTCATAATGATTTAAAGAAAGTTTTTTAAAGATATAAACAAAATTGTTAGATTTTTGTAGTTAGAATATAATTAAAAAATTCATGTCCAAAATTATAAATAAAATTTGGGCAATCAGATTAAAAAATTGATACTAATGCATTTTATATTTTTGCAGAAAATTATTTGTCGGCGGATTAAGTTGGGATACAACGGAAAGTAAGTTATTTTTTTATTTTTTGTAAAAGGTGTTTCTAAATATAAACTTGTTTTAATTATAGAGGAATTGAAAGAACATTTTGGACAGTATGGTGAAATCGAAAGCATAAATGTTAAAACAGATCCTAATAGTGGTCGGTCAAGGGGTTTTGCTTTTATAGTTTTTTCATGTGCAGAAGCTATTGAAAAAGTTGTTGCGGTGTCAGAGCATGTCATTAATAACAAAAAAGTTGATCCTAAAAAGGCTAAAGCTAGACATGGTAAAATATTTGTTGGAGGTTTAACAACTGAAATTAGCGATGACGAAATCAGAACTTATTTTGGACAATTTGGCAATGTAAGTTTTTAAACATTGAAATTTTTAGCCATTTGTTGAGTAAAGAGTAATTAAAACATTTGTTTACTCTGCTAATTTAAAATGGCTACAATAATATTATTTTTCAACTTCATGACTATTTGTTAAATTTATACAAAAATTCTTACTAATGAAAAATTACAAAACTAAGAGTACATATTAATTATGAAAAATAATATATGTATTAGAATCTTAACTCAAAAATTAAATAAATTTGTAATTAAACTTTATTAAAATTTTGGCAATATTACAAAAATAAGTCAACCAATTTGAAATCTTAACGAGCATTCATATTTTAGATGTTTAATATTAAAAAAAAAAATATTTTTGTTTTAGATTGTTGAAGTTGAGATGCCTTTTGACAAACAAAAGAATCAACGTAAAGGTTTCTGCTTTATTACTTTTGATTCAGAGCAAGTTGTAAATGAACTTTTAAAGACACCAAAACAAACAATATCTGGTAAAGAAGTCGATGTTAAAAAAGCAACGCCAAAACCTGAAAATATGCCAATGAATATGATGCGCGGGGGTATGCGTGGTATTCGTGGTGGAAGAGGAGGTCGTGGAGGTTAGTTTAATAATGCAAATACTGTAGATTCCAAACATTTAACCTGATGGAAATATTATAATTCATTTTTAATTTAAACACGTTAAAAACGTTTATTTTAAATTATCGAAATTATAAATTTTTCATTTCAGTTTTTATTTTTGGTTTAAAAATTATTATTTCACATTTATTTTGTTTTGATTCATAATTGTTTAAAATCAATCTAATATCAAGGTACATCTACTAAAGGTTATGGACAAGGATGGGGTAATCCTGGTTACGGTGGTTATGGCCAAGGTTATGGTTATGGCAGTTATGATGGCTATGGTAGTGGTAGCTATGATTATTACGGTGGATATGGCGGCTACACAGGTTATGAAGGATATGCTGGATATGGAAATTATGGTAAATACTACAATCACAATTCTTCAACATATCAAAACCATAATGCCTACAATAATAGTAAAAATAATAGCTATAATAATTAAGAAAATAACAAATTTATTGAACAAAATCAAAAAATTTAATAATTTCTACAACAACAAGAAAATACTTTATTTCTTTTATTTTACTTTTATTTTCAATTTTAATATACATTTTTGACTACATTATTGTTGTTAGAAGTTATTAAATTTATTGACTTTAATAATAATTAGATATTAGGCAAACAATACATAAAACAAACAACAAAAACCAAAACGAAAAATTTTGATTCTTACTTTTTAACCCTTTCAGGACGGATTTAAAATTGTAAGAAAAAGGAAATAATTAAATTGTTTCAAAGTTGAGAAAAGGATAAAATTAAAATTGTGTTTCAATTATTAAAAATATTTTCGAAAACAACTTCTCCGCATTTTTACATTTAATTAAAAATTCTTGAAATTTTTTTTTTTTTTTTTTTTTTTAATCTCTACAAGAATTTTAAATACATAATCTAACAAATAATAACCTTAATTTAAAAATTAAATACAATATTCAATTTATGTATTAGATTTCGATAGCTTTTGTCACTTTGAAAATAATTTGAAATTCGGAACAACATCAATACCAAAACAATATTTAAATAATATTTATTATTTTTGAAAGGGTTAAAAATTATCTATTAAAATATTTATTTAATGTTGTTAAACTTCAAGAGTTAATATAATGTAAATACATTATTAATTTGGTATGATTGTACGATATAAATATAATAACAGAACAACAAGCAAACAACATTATTATATGAATATAAATATATATATAAAAAAGAGCAAAAGTCAAATATTGGCGAAAAAGTGTGTTTAAATATAAAAGTAATATTTTTTTTGAAACGGTAAATTTTTGCAAAATTTTGATAATTAAAATCTAGAGAGCATAAATATTAATATAAAAAGTAATTAAGTAATTTTCTACCTTTAAAATAAAACTTAAATTTAATTTAAAATTATTTTCAGAATTAAATTAAAAAAAAACTTACTAATAAAATTTTAGTATGTTGCTTTATAAAATTCAAAATATTTTTTTTTTTTCTTTTTGAAATTTGTTGATTATTCAGAAAATTTGAGAAAATGTTCAATAATTCAATTTAAATAACAGATTAAATAGTAAAAACATTATTTTGTTATACAACAAAAAGTGTATATGTATATTTTTTTTTTTCATTTTCCGTAAACAGAAAATAAATTACCTTTTAAAAGCAACATACGAAATTATTAACATTGGAATAATAATTTTAATTTTTTTTTAATATCTTAAAATAGAGGAGAAAAGCAATTAAAATCTCCTGTTTTTCATTTTCATTTTAACAATTTTCTATATACCATATTTAATAATTATTACTATTGTAAGCTTGAACAATTGTGCCAAGTAATAATATTGATATAAATCATGAAACAAATCAAATAAAATCCAGTTACATGTGCCTTTTGTAACAATAAAAAAAAAATTATACCAATTTTATTGCACATATTTAATTTTTCAAAGTTAAATAAGGTATATAATTTTATATATGTATATGTTTATATATATATATATTCTATATACATTAATATATAGTTTTTATTTAAATAATAAATATACAATTTAAATAATATATATTTTTGAAATGTTAATTTTCTAAAAAAAAAAAAATATATATTTATTTTTACAAATAAATAAATCACAAAAATAAGAAAAATAAGAAAATTAGGAAGTTAATATTTTGAAAATTGATTTAATAATAATTAGCATATATTTTCGTATGCGAAAAAATTAATCTTAAAAATATACATATATTCATTTTTTATTTTATTATAATATAAAAAATGAGTATAATCTAATAGAAACATAAAGTTTGTATAAAAACAGACATTATTTACACGTAATGTTAGTTATTTAAGTGTTATAAATAACAAGTTGTTTTATTTTATGTGTGTACATATTTTTTTTATATATGCTATTATTATAATGATCACTTAAATCTTTCCAAATAAAAAAAGTGGATATTTTTTATTAATATAAATTATATTTAATTTCAATTTTCGTTTTTTTTTACACTTATTTTACAAAATACAGTTTTTTTTTTTTTTTTGTATTTAAAACATTTTCTATACAATTTCAAAAATAATTTTTTTTAAAATTTTGGCTTTACAAAAACTGTGTATGAAATTTAAAAATGGGATAAAAGTTTATTTTTGAAGAATTCATGTAATTACAAATTTGCTATAAAAAAAAAAAAAAAAAAAATTTTAAACTCATTAAATAAAAAAAAATATTACGAGACCAAAAATTTTAACAAAGAAATATAAACAATGTTTCGTTGTACATATTTATATATTTTTTTATTTAATTTATTTTAAATATATATATATATATATATGTACATTAAATTGTACAAGATTTAATTCAGTACTGTAATATAAATAATTCCACTTCAATAAGTGATCAAAATATGACAAATACTTGAGGAATAATTGCAAAACATGAATTTGGTTTTTTTTATCTTCATATAAAAATCCATTCATAAAAGAGTGATATATTTAATTTAAACAAACAAATAAAAAAAAAATAAATAAAAACATTAAAAAAGTAGCGATAAAACCAGACACATTACTTACATCTCCTTTCTTACTGTTTTCTAAACAGAAAATTAATAATATTTTTAAATAGCATGTACCTATGTGCCTGTTTCTTTTTTGAAGAAATAAAACGCTACTACCCCAAATAAATATTCTTTTATTTGCATAACAAATGAAGTAATTTCAAACAAAAAAAATTTTGAAATAAAAGCACAATTTTTTTTGTTATTTTTTTTTTTTTTTTTTTTATGTAAAAAACCGACTTTAAAAAGATTAAAATATGAATAACATTACGAAAATTATCAATATTTTTGCATTTACGTATTTTTGAGTAGTTTTGAAAAGAATAGAATTAGAAAAAAATATAAAATTAAACATAGCTTTTTTGCAAAAGAAAATTTTTAAAGAAATCTAAACACACTTCGTCGAATTTCAATTTTTTTTTTTAAGTGAGTGATTAGAATTTAGTTTAACCATATTTTGTTTTTTATTATTATTTTTTTTAGTAGAATTATCATGTTATTAATATTTTTGTGCAAAAGAATAATTTTATGCACAAAAAATAATAACGTTAATTTTTAATAGAAGAAAAAAATTAATGATTCATAAATATTAATTTAAAATTAAAAAAACATCTAGAAAATTTTTTTTTAAAAATTTAGGAAAACGATTTTCATCAATACCGTAATAAAAAAAATTTTATTATTCATTTGAAACTAAAATGATTAATAATTTTTTAAATGACAGAAATAAAAAAAAAATAATTAAAACTATAATATACATTCTTTTTATATAATTTTGATATATAATAAATAACCATTTAAGGGGTGTTTTAAATATAAAAATAGAAGAACCAAAACATAACAAAAATATTTGCATGTTTCTCAATGTTTAAATTTCCTTTTATTTTTTTTTTTTAATTCTTTGGGTTTTGATGATTTTTGTTTTTCTGATTTTTTATGAACAATTTATTTTCACGTATTTTTAAAATATAATAAAATTTGATTTTTTTTTTTTTTTTTTTATACAAAAAAAAGTTTTCGCCTCACTTGTAGTCTTTATGTAAAAAACAAAAAAAAAAAACAAAAAAAAAGGAAAAAATAATATAATATATATGTATCGTTTTATTTTTTATTTATCTTAATTTTTGTTTAATTTTCTAAAATTTAAAACCTTTTTTTTTTTTTAGATTTAACTTAAATTTTTTATTTTTTTATTGAATTGATTGATAAAAGTAAATATTTAATTAGAGCAAACTTTTTAATAAGCTTTTTTTTTTTTTATTACATCTTTGCTAAATTAATATTTTACATATTTTTTTTTTTGTATTGTGTTAAAAATTAATCGGTATTTAAGTAATTTCTTTTACATAAATATTTGAAGAATAAAAAAGAGATATAAATTTACCTTAAAACCAACTGAGGTGACAAATTTTTTTTTTTTTTTTAAATTAAACTTAAAACAAATTTAATTAAATTAAAATTTTTCGTTACAAAAAAATAAATATTAAATTTAAATTACAAATAATAAAATATATGTGGAAATACATTGTGAAACATGAAAATCCTACTAAAAAAAACAAAAACCAACAATCTTTATTGATTACAAAAATACTTTCCTTAATTAAAAATAGAAAAAAAAATATTAAAAAAAAACATTATATATTTGAAATAAAAATAGAATTACTATTTGTAATTAAAAATTCACATGGAAATATATATAAATGTTAAAAATTATAAAAATGAATTTAAAAACATAATCGCAAATAAAAGAACAAAAAAAAACAAAACAAAGCAATGTGTTTCTCTCATAAATTTTATTATTTTAATTTAAATAATTCTAGATTTAAGTGCTTAATAATGATTTAAGAAAAAACAAAACTGATTTCCAAAAACCGGTGATTATTTTAAATAAAATATGTTCAAAATTTTTATATTAACTTGTATTTAATTTATAAAATATTTTAAGATTTGAAAAAAAAAAAAAAAATACTATTCGTATGTAAATTTTTCTCTTGTATTTATTTAAATGAAAATTTTTCACGTTTATTTTTTGAATCGACATAATATAATTATAAAAACAGTAAATTGACAACATCAATTTACTATTTTTTTTTTGGAAATTAGTTTTTTTTTTTTATATAAATTGTTATCTCAACTCTGAAATTTACTACATTTGCTAATCCTTGTAGGGCAAATTCAATTTTACTAAAATTTCTTTAATTATGAACTAGAAATCTTAACAAGATTGGTTGCTAGAAAGCAGAAAAAATACTGAATTTTAATTGAGAAAAATGTCATAAGGTGGACAATAAAAATCTATTGCCATATAGCAGGTTTCATTAAAATTATCAATATTAATTTAGATCTTGTATCTCAAATTACAGATGTATTTAATTTCGTTAATTGAGTTTATTTTGAAAAAGATAATTGATATTTGACGATTAAATTCTTTAACAAAATTTCTTAACAAATTAAATTAGGTTCGAAGGGTTATATAAAAGTTCTGGTTGAAGAATATGTGACTTTGAAGGTAATCAGACATTTAAAATGAGCTTACTTTGTGACTAAAAAAAAAGATTAAATATTTCAGTAAGTTTATATTAATAAACCCTGGGAAAATACTAAAATTTCAAAGGCAGAAAAATATTAGAATACATCTTTGATTTTGCTAAATATAGATTTTTATTTAACAGTAAAATGTTAGTTTTTGAAAAAGAATCTGTAAAGTTATTTTTTGGAATCATTTTTAAAACAAAATTTATAGTTTTTGTAGAACCATAGCATAATTTGCTAAATATATAATTACTTATAATTATGATTTACTTTTTATATAATTAATATAAAATGATTTTAAGAATGTTGTTTAAAGTAGTAAAGCGGGATATTATTTATGCATTTAAAAATACGCTCTTAAAAGTTTTCGAACATAATTAACATTCATTTAAGATTAAGAATAACAGAATAAATGTACAAACTTTGACCATATTAACAAAAAAAAAGAAAATATTTCATTATTTCGAACAAAAATTCAAAATTATAAAAAAAATTTTTATAAGCATGAAATAATCTTATCACCCTTAAATACATATTTATTTTGAAAATATTGTAAGAACAATTTTCATCAATTTATATGTTAATAAATATTTTTGTAAACAATTGGTTGATGTTGTAAAATTTGAAGTGTTAAATCAATATAAAAACAAGTTATAACTCAATTTGACCATGACCAATATTCGCTTCAAATTTTATTAAAAAAAAAAAAAAAAAATTAACTGTTTTTTGTAGTTTAAATTTCGTAATTATCATCTTTCCAATATATTTTAAATATATATTTATTTAAAAAAAAAAAACATTAAATTATATAAATACAGACTACGGATATGGAGGTTATGACGGCGGCTATGCTAACAATAGCGGGCGAGCAGGAGGGCCACGTGGAGGCAAAGGTATATTATTCCACTTGAATATATACGCTTCCCTTAGTTTAATATATATAATATTTTAATTAATTTTTTTTTTTTTTTTATATATATATATACAGTATATTGACAATAATTCATAGTTCATTTGCATAGGGTTTTCGTTAATTAAAAGTACTAAAAAATAAAAAAATAAAAAAAAAATAATAGTTAAATATAGAAATCTGTTCGCCCGTTTCTTTTTTAACGAAAATCATATTTTTGCATTAAAATGAACAATATTAATTATATATATATATATATATGATATATATATATAGATATGTATATGAATATTTATCTATATATTTGTATATAATATATATATAAACATTTATATAGATATATATTTCTGCAAAATTTTTGATTTGTTTTGTGTTGTGTTGGTTTTTTTTTTTATATATATTAATTATATAAATAAATTAAAAAAGAAACTAAATTTAAATTCCAAATATATTTCAAGTTGTCACTTTTTAATCTTGATTAACAAAACAAAATTATTAAATCTTTTTTTTTTAATTTTACTGATGAAATAATTAAATTAATAAAAAGCCAAATAAAAAAAAAATTTGATTTTACATTAATTCTGAATTCTTTTGTATACAAATAATTATTTTTTCATTTTGTTAATGAAATGAAATGAATTAATTATTTTTATTCTATAGTCACTTATAGAATTTAATTTTTATAGTATAATTTTATAAAATATATAAATCGATTTTTATTTATATAACTTATTCACAAAATTATAAATTTCATTATGTTGATACTAAGTTCTTTGTTTTAACAACTCGTAATCGAAGTTTTAACAAACCTTTTAATCGTCCAATCATCAATCAAAATAACAAAAATATGATGATGTATGACTTAGAATGAAAGAAAAGATATGCGATATATGTATTTGTGTGTGTGTAATACTATAGATATAATTATAAAGTATGTATATTAATTCATTATTTTGGAGGCATATTGATAAAATAATCTATCTATAATCTTTATACATGCAATTATTTTATAAACCAGGGCAAGTTCTTTTTAAAAAGAAAAAATTTACTCTAGATTTTAGATGTTACTTAATGTTAAATTAAAAAAATCATATACATAATGAAATTATTAAAAATTCAAATACAATAGTTTATATACAAAAAAGGGAATTCAGCATTTTTGTCGAATCAGTATAAAGTACATTTTAAAGCATGTTACAACCTGCAATGGCTAAAACAGCTCGCATGTTTCCAAACCAATTGAATTGTTAAGTTTTAATTGTCCTAATCAGAATAAAAGGCAATTAGTTGATATTATTATTATATTTTCTTATATATACTAAATAGATTGTTCCTTTTCTCCTAACCAAAAACAAATATATTCAAAGTCAAGGAAAACGGTTCTATTTGTAAGATTTCAAAAACTATTTTTTTTTTTTACATTTACAGCAGCGGGAAATTATCAAAGTGGTAAACAAAGAGGCAGTGGTCGTCAGCCAAGGCATCAACCCTATTAAATTACAAATAAAATAAACTACCAAAATTTGAAAAAGAAAAAAAAAAGTATATATAATTTACAATTGAAAGAGCTGAACCAATAGAAATATAGTGTGTAAAAAAAATTTTTTGTGGTAAGTAAAAAACAATCAAATAAATAATTTTTATTAGTTTGCAAAAATAATTTTGCTTAATTTTTACTAATGTTTTAGTATAAAAATTTTGTTAACAAATTATTAGCTGGAATGCAAAAAAATTGTTGAAGTAAAATCTCACTTTTTCAAACAAAAACTGTGCTTGAACTCGTATTTTTGTTTGAAAAATTGAGGTTCGAGTTCAAGCTGTGTTTTATAGATTTGATTCAATATTTTTATTTGTTAAAGAATATTTTACTTTTTATTTTAAATTAAATGAAAATTAAATTTTTATTTTTGTAAAAACAATAACAGACCGTTGACAAACAAATTAAAAATGAAAGGTCAACAGAAAAAATGTATTAGACTTTCAAAGTCTACCATTTAAGAAAAGACATTAACACAGTTGCTAATGCACGATTTATTATTTGTATTAAATTTGTATTAAATTGTAATACTATAAACCGCGACACATTTTATTCTTGTAACAGTGGTAATGCTATAGCTTGATAATTAAATAATAATAATTTAATTTATACATATATGAATACATACATATATTTTAATATCAAGTGTGTAATAACAAAAATTAGATTAATTTTCTTAAAGAATATTTGATGTGTATTTCCTCATCGCATTTATTTTACAATGTTTGAAAAAATCAAAACGTGAATACTCAGACTGCAATACAAACTTATAGTAAAAAAGGCTAGTTAGCAATACCCGCTCTCATAAAGTTTTACATGGAAACATCATATGTGCAAATAAAGAAAAATCAGTATGTAGTGCACTTAAAAATTAAATTCTGAAAGTGGAAACACTTATGAAAATGAAAAATGATAATACAAATTTACAAATGAAATCTCTTCAATATGTTGTTACCAAAAGTGTATTTGATTTCAATAGTATAATCAAATAAAACGGAAATTGAGTTCTCGGAAAATTCTCATGGTGTTTTAACACAACAATCGTTTTTTTTAATAGAATTAAAATGATTATTTTAATATAATTAATATAACTTTAAAATTATATTTGATTAAACAACAAACTTAATTTATTATGTTCTTTCTTTAATATACCAAAGAAAACCTAACCATTCAAGTGCTGCCGTTTTGATTTTTAATCGTAGTACTCTTTTTCAATTCCAGTAATTTTCTAATTCCAAAAGAGTATTGGAGTATTTAAAAAAATTTTAAGAAAATAAAATGTAGGTACCATATACAAATTTTTTGACATATAATTTTTTATTTAAAATATTTTATAGTATGAAAAATTTTATAGAAAGCAACAAATAAAACATAAAGAAGACTCTAGACCTCTAATAGAATACAGCCTGATTTCGGTAATAAATATTATAATATCTTTAGAGAGTATAAATTTGTTTTAAATGTGGTTTTAAAAAGAAAAATTATTTTAAGTCGACTTAACTTAATTCATACAGTTTTATATTTTCCAAATTTTTAACTAAAAATATAATAAAAAAGATGGCTATATTTTAAAACCGATATAATTAAATCATCACTAGTTCAAAAACACAAATATTAATATGTACCTACTTGAATTTAAAAAATAAATAAATGGTTTTTGAATTTGCCAATGTATTTGCCAATTCATCAATGTATATTTGAGGAGGTCCATAACAAAACGTAATAATTCCACCAGAACACATTTTTAAATAAATAAGAAAAACTGATTAAACTTGTATTAAGTTTGTGCAATCCACCTAATTTTTACTTTATAATTGTACATCTTTAGCAAAAACAAATTTATATTAAAAATTTAAATTTCAGTCATAATTCTAGCAACTACATAAACAAACAATTTGGAAATATTTCATTTTGGTCCGACGATATATTTTTGTTGCGTTTTGCTTTGAATTTTTTTGGAAATATCGCGTTTTGGTTTGAACTATGTTTGGAATTATGACTTTTTGGTTTGTACTATTTTGCAAATTTCAAATATTGTTTAATTTATGTAATAAATTAAATATTTCATGGCGGAGATTCTGAAAATTGTAGAATAAAATAAAAAGATGTATTTCATTATTTTTCAAAAATTAAATTTTTTTCAGAAATGTAATTAACCAATTTTAAAGTTTTAACCCTACATCAGGCTCTGCACAATCACATAAGTCAAAATCTTCTATTAAACAATCTTCATGATTTGCCGGATGATTGAAAACAATATTTTTGTAATATTGTAAATCCGAAATATCATACCACTCCTCGCCATACTGTTTTTCAAGTAATTTAGTAACATCCTTTTTTTCTCCTCACTTATTATGTTACCGAGTGGTACGTCATCAAGTATACGTGCAGGTCTTTTCCCTTTTTTCAAATAGCTGCCATATTTTTCTGGTCCTTCGAATCTATAATTTTCGAAAGTTTTAATGTAACATTGCTTTAAACAACGGCTTGTAGAAATTTTGAAAAAAATTCTTTTCATATTTTGTATGCCATTTATAGGGCGGTAATGATCAGCTAACTTTTTGATATCCTTAAGATGCCAATCTTTTCCTAAAACCAGCACTTCTCCATACATGGAATATAGATCATGATAATTTTCTTTGAATAAAATGAAAGGTTTTTTTCTTAAATCGCGCTCGACTCGCCCAAAAACACGATCTGCTGGCATGAAACTATGACCTCTGTCTGACAGGAAAATATAGCTCAATTTGTTTTAAGGTTGGCGGAGCATTATTTAACATCCAGTGCATTAAAGCATGCATTATATGCATGTTTTTATTTTGCCCACCGCACCCATCGCAAAATAAATGTAGTGTTTCATTTTCTTTGAAATTTAACTTATCCAAATAATCAAGAAGAGCTGATCCAATGCACACAGAGCCTCTACCTGCTTGATCTTCTGTCCATGTGTAAAATATAGGATTTGTTGATTTTAAATTAACTATACACATTGCATAATAACCTATTTGCCTTGCATAAAATGCTTCCTGTATTGGGTTTCGAGGAAGTGGTTGCACTTGTTGAAGGTCAAAACATATGCTAATTGTTTTAGGAGGCTCACTTTTTAAAATGGAGTAAAAACAATTCGCTCTCAACTTATGAACTCTTTGCTGAGTTATTAGCTGCTGCTTAACGCTTTCATTCTTTTCCAACTTTATTTTATGTTCAGTGTATTTTAAATATATTCGAAAAAAATGTTTTTTTTTTTACTTTTAGTGAAGAATCTACTGAATTATTATAGAGCTCTCTTAATTTCTTGACATTTAACTCCGACGATAGATAGCATCTCTGTGATTTATTCCTATTATAGTAACTTTCTGTTGCCGGTAAACTTTTAAGAAATTCAAGCACAAACTTCTTTTTATCTTTGTACTTTACTGATATACGATCTCCTCTTCGGTTCTCTTTTGGAATATCGCCCTTATGTACAGTTTTCGCAATTGTAGTTACTCTTCGACTTTTGAGAGACAAAGCTTTTAAAAAAAATTTTTTACATACCATTATTGCCTTTTTTTTATGTATTAAATAATAATGAGACGAAAACGCCCTTTTTTTCAAATCTCCGCAATATTTATGCCGTTCCGGTGCTTACGGAGCTATTAAACGAGTTAAGTACATATCCTGAGCTATTTTACCCTTATTTTTATATAAAAGATTTCGATTATGTGCAATCAATTGAGTAAATTTTCCACATTTGAAAAAACTGCTTTCTTTATGATTACATGATCTGGAAACGTTTACCGCCAATGAATTTTTATCGAAATATCTAAAAAAAATACCCCATTCATGTTAGATTTTCAATAATATAACAATGTACAATATATTAATTTACTTTTCGTGACGTTTTTCACGTTGACTGTTGCTCCTCTGTATTGGTTTGCTTCTTCTTTTACCCACGTTTAAATTTCAAACAGTTCCTTCTGACATTTGAAAGCACTATTAATTCAACTTAGCGAAAATATTAAAACACAAAACATGATTTTTACTTTTTACTTTACAATAAAATAAAAGAAATCGAAAATACACTTGTTTGTATAGTAAAATATTTTAGCATGGCAAACTAAGATGTTTTAAAATTTTGCTTTTAAACTTTAAATTTTTAACGTTCTTCTTTCGTGTAACATTTGTAATATTTTAAATAATTTAGCATGGCAAACTAGGCTTTTTTTTAAATATTTCTTTTAAATTTTTAAAATTTTTTAACGGCTTTTCGTGTAATATTTTTTATAAGTGTATATACTTATATCATATATATGTCTATTTCCATATATATATATATTAAATCAATATGTCGCAAGCAGTGATTAACGGCCGATGCTATTTGATTTGAACTGAATCTTTGGGAAAACGATCTCAGTTCATGGATATAGAAAAACGTTATTTTTGGTAAACTTTGAAGATCCAGCAACAACCCCGAAGTTATGTATGTATATAAAATTGACGGCTGAAATAAGCAGCCTGATTTGGCAATATCATATTTTTTTGACAATCAAAAGATATTGTTAGCAAATCTTCGCGTAACATTTGAAAAAAAACTTTAGCGCCTCTCTATGTATTAAGAGTTTTACTATTAAAATTCTGTTTCTTTTTCATATTGTTTTCTAATTTATGTTTCTCCGTAAGCGTAATGCATTTCGAGCATAAATCTGTAACTGGAGTTTTAAATCCGATGTTGATTGATATTAGTATTAAAAACGTTACGGAAGAAACACTATCTTAAATTTAACTCAGGTGAAACTTCGTTAAGAAACATTCAGTACATTTTTTTTTTTTATATTTAGCTCACTTGGTAAATATTGTCTCTTGGCAGTCTTGTTTCTGCAATAATGTATTTCAATCCATTTACATTTTTTTATAAAATTTATTATGGTTGTTTTCTTTTTTGTATTTTTTTTTGCTTTTGGGCACATTGACCTGTTAAGTGAGTTTTAGCAATTCTAATAATTCGATCTGTGCCAACTAACTTCTAATATACGACAGAAAACTTTTTTTCTTAGATATAGTTTTTCCTTTCCGTCTAGGTATTTCAAAATAAACTAGTCTTGGTCAATTTTTTTATTTGGAGAGCAAAATTGTCTTGCAAAAATATATTTGCATTTATATTGCTTTGACATCACATCATTGCTGGGTGAACGAATCAACGGATCAGAATAAATCAAAATGAAACGATAAAATTTAACTTTATCAATCGTTTCACTATATTTCGGGAAAAAACCTAAATATGCAATAAAAACTATGAAGTTATACGAAAGAGACAAATACTTTTTTGGTTAAATTTTATGATGCTTCTGTTTTTGTTTTGATTTTTTATGTCTATACATTGTTGAAATGCGTAACTACAATAAATGCGTAATTTTTTGCGTAACTACAATAAATGAAGAGTTTTTATTTGTAACGGTAAATTTTTAATAACAAATTTTATAATGTTAAAGAGACGAATATTTTTTCGATTTACTGTAACTAAATTAAAATGTTTTGAAAACATCGGGCAACAAATTTAATAAAAACTAATATTGATTTTTGAAGTTAATTTTTTTTTCAAATATTGGGTTTTACAAAAATACATAAAAACTATCGGGTTTTCAAATATTTCGTGAAAAATGTTGTAATTCGAATGCTGCCCATACACGGCGGACCAGGTTTTAGAACAAGTCCGCGAACTTGATAAGTTGTATCGTGTATGGTCAAGTTGTAAAACCATTTTGATGGTTGGAAAGTTGATGAATGGATATCAAAAAATTTTGATTTTTGTGGGCGGAGTCTTTGGTTTGTGGTTGAGTTGTATCATGTATGTGCAAGTTGTACAACTTAAATGTCATTTTAACATTGATATTTTTTGATTTGTGGAAATAATAAAAATAATATAAAGTACATAATTACATAATGGTTGAATGATAGGTTGGATAAATGTGTGGTAAGGTTCTAAAACCTCTCCGCGTACCAAGTTTACAACCTATGCCTCGGTTTGGGCAGCATAAGAAAAATCTTTCTTTTGATACCCATAAGTCAAATTTTACTATATATGCATGCATATATCGGGGTTTGTATTTGATGGGTTCAATCAATGTATTTGAGATTAAGTTGATCAAGTGCGTTATTTTCGAATGTACTAGAGTTTACTCGTACCAGTTTTTTCGGTATTATGTACTAGAGTTTCTCGGTATGTACTAGAGGTTTTTCGGTATTAAGTGCAATTAGCTAGCATTTAGTGCAAAGTGCGATCGGGTCAAAAACGTCCTTAATATCTTAATGTTTAAAAATTCCAATACAACCCAAGAAATAAATTAAAAAGAAGTTTTTATATTTTATTTACATAAATGGATTTCATAATGTTTTTAGAAGTTAAATGCATACATTCATTAATTTGTTATATGTATTATGTTATAATTTATTTGTTTTTCTTTTTTTTTTTTCAGAAACATATTATGGATGATTGTAAAAATAAATTGGTTTGCCTGTTCACTAAACATTAAATACAGAACACAAGTTTTTTTTTTTAAAGTAAAATAAAGTTTTATGAATCCTAAAACAAAAAAATTAAATAAAAAAAAAAACATATTTTAAACATAATTTTTAATAATAATAAATTTTAACTTTGAGCCCCTCATCATCAAACAAAAGGAATCAAGACATAAAAACCAATCAAACAGAACATAACATTATCATCAAAATTATAAAATTATCAAATCATTTCCTTTAATTACAATTATATAATAGTAATTATAACAATACAAAAAAAAAAAAAAACAAAATAATAAATAAAAATGGACTATTCAATATATTTCGGAAATATTAAACTAATTATCAACTGTATTAAACTTAATTTAAAAATAGTAATTTAAAAAACTAATTTTTTTTTTTTTAATTTTGATATACATGTTTTTTTTTTTTTTTTTTTTTTTTTTGGAAAAAAATAAATATTAACTACATATTTATTTCTCTTTTTATCAAAGGAGATATTAAAAATAATAAAACTTTTGAATATCAAAAGAAAATTATTCTTTTAAAAATAATTATAACTAAAATTAACGCATATAAGAGGGTTTTATTTGTTTAATTTAATTTAATATTTTTTTTTTATTCAAATAATTAATTGTACACCATCATCTAGTTTATTAAAATATCAAAAAATAAAAAAAAAAAAAAAAAAAAAAATACTATTTAGAATTTAGCTCTAGGATCAAATGAAAATAAAAAAAAAAAACATTTTAGAACTATGTAATTCAATACAGAAATCATAAAAACTATAAAAAAAAAAAACGAAATTATAAATAAAATAAAAAAAAAAAAATATAAATTATGGGAATTAGTTTTTCTTTTTTGTATTTTGTAACTTAATTATTTTAGAATTAAAAGGAATCTAATTTTAGTTTTTTTTTTTTTAAATTAAAAATATTCAAAATAAATAAAAACGAAGTCTTAAGAAAACTTTATATTAAAAGTAAATATATATGTACAAAATGTCTCGTAATTCATTTAACAATCAATCACCTTTATTAAAAATTAAAAAAAAAAAAAAGAATTAATATGTAATTATTTTAATAATAAAAAATATATATGTAAAAATCAATCATAAATGAAATATATAAAGTAAACAAGTGAATGTATACATATATATTACGAATACATATATTTATATATATACATATATTATATACATATATATATATTATATACATATATATATATTATATACATATATATATATTATATACATATATATATATTATATACATATATATATAAACATATATATATATTATATACATATGCATAATATATATTACGTAACAAATGTATCTATATATGTATATATTTATATGTTTGCCACGTAATAAATATTGATTTTAAATATACAAATATGAATTGATTTAAAATAAAATTTGATACTTAATTTTATTTTTTTCTTAAAAAAATAAAAAAGGCATAAATTTATATTTTCTGAAAATATTTAATAAAAATGAATACACATATATATTTATATATATATACATATATATATATATATATATATGTATAAATGAAGTAAAAAAACAAATTAATATCATTAAAAAAAATTTTGTTTACTTTTCACATACAATAATTATGTAAAATTTTTATTAAAAAAATATATAAAAGAGTTTGACAATTTGCCTTAAATTTAAGAGCATATGCTAACAATTAATTTTAATAACAAAACAATAACAATAAGTATTTTTTAAAATATAATAGTGATTTTTTTTTTTTAAATTAGTCAAAACAATATTTCTCATTAACTTCTCATAAATTTTTTTTTTATTTTCCTTTTTTTAGATACAAAAACAAATTTTTTATTAAATATAATAAAAAAGTTATAATTAAGAAACAAAAACTGGTTTTTTTTTTTTTAATGTTTTATAAGATAATAATTGATTTTTTGTCCTTGTTTTTGAAATACACAAAAAACCAAAAACAAAAATAAACAGCTTGAAACTATTCTATTATATGAAATACTGAAAAGAAAATGTCCTTATTCTTAATATTTATCTATAGTCACATCATATTGGTGCGTCTTTTTAAAAAAAAATTTTAAATGTTTATTTTTTTTTAGAGTAGTTTTGGTTGGGATAATTTGCCATTAGGATGGTTAATTTTCGAAAGAGAGCTTTAGATGAGAAAAGAGAATTAATTAATATATCTGTTTTAGTAATTTAATTAATTGAAAAAGAACATTAAACAAAAAGTAAAATTATTGGAAATTCAGGTGAATAATCCTTAAAATGAATTCTAAAAAAAAGATGGACACCAAGTAAAAAATTAAAGCAAATTAATTTATTATATATACATATATGTAAAACTCACAGAATCCATTTGAAACTTTTTACGTGAATCAGTACAGGGTATCTGGTTCTAAGAGGGCACGTTGACAAAATAGGTACAGCAGAGACTAAACTATGCAAGGGTAGTAGACGGAAAGTATTTCATGTGCTGTGTTTATTATGATAATTTAGATAATCTTAATTCGGACTTTTTAAAATTCAGACAATTCAAAATTCAGAAAAAATTGAGATTTTAATTTTATGTGTAATTTCTACTAATATTATTTTTTACATACAACATAATTTAATATCAAAGAATTTCACTATTTAAATTCAAGATTTTTTTCGTTCAGAATTCATTTTTGCGGTAAAGTGTTATAGACTCTTAATAAAATAAAATATTCAAAAAGTAGGAACTCTGATACTCTGAATTTTTTTCCCAAATTTAGAAATTTCTGAATTTTACAACTAAATATTGAATTTTTACATAATTCAATATTTAGTTTTAAAATTCAGAAATTCAATATTTAGTTTTAAAATTAATATAATAAATTAAATTTGTCTAAATTGTGGTAGTAGTAAAAATCATAATTTTGTTATGACCCCTTCTGTACAAATGTCAGGTTAGAGGTTTCTTGGCTGAAGAACAGTAGGAAAATTTCTGCAAAGTGAGAATGTGAACCAGAATGATCATACCCATAAACGATATAAATTGGATCGATGAAACGCTGTAAATGATTGGGGTGCAGGAGAGCACAACCGGTCGTAGAGCTTAGGTGTAAGGGCAGTTAGAAATCAAGCCTCTCTTTGAAGTAGTATTTTCATACATATATACATACTAGCAGAGTACCCGGCGTTGCCCGGAGTATTTTATTGGCTTTATGAAATAAAAATTATTAACTTTTGTTTCTGCGTTAATATAATTTAATTAATATAGTTAACTTATTACTATGCATTTACAGATGCTGGTAGTTTATATTCTATTTTTTATTAGATTTAGTTAAATTGAATAAACAGAGCCAAGAATTAGAGACAATTCTTCTACAAAAAATTTTTAAAGGAATCAATAATCTATTGAGTACACAATTACGGCGAAGTGAATTTCCACAATATATTCTTTAATACCGAAAAATAAAATCGCATTTCAATTATGACCATAATGTAATCAATTTTTTTTTATAAGTAATGTCACTTCATGTTTTGGTGAATTATCCTTTTAAGCACATTTTGAAAAATTTGCTTTTAGGTTCGCTCTGTCCCTCCGTCTGTTTACAAAACTTATATATTCGTTAATATTCGTTAATACCGAAACATAAAATCGTATTTAAATTATAAAAGACCATAATGTAATCAATTTTTATTTTGTAAGTAATGTCACTTCATGTTTTGGTGAATTATCCTTTTAAGCACATTTTGAAAAATTTGTTATTAAGTTCGCTCTGTCCCTCCGTCTGTTAAAACTTATATATAGTTTAATAAAGAGCAATGAAATATTAACTATGCGTAGGTTTCTTAAAAGAGTAATGTTGTAGAACAACTTTTTTATGTACCCTCACCGTTGGAGATCCTACAGCACCGACAGCTCTTCAAATTTTGAAAAAACTTCTTTTTAAATGCGTACATTTCAGGTTCTGTTTAACATATTTTCAATATAAAAAATACATGATTGTTTTTTATCTTTATAAATCAACCAGAATTTTTTTACCTTTAGTTTTTCTAATTATGTTTCCTAATTGATTGGCTAAAAATATGTGTAAAAATTGTATATGGATAAGAATGTAAGGTTTTCTGTTCTTTAAATATGTATGTACTCATTTTTGATTAAATGATGTACAGAAATGTGAATATGTTTTCTAATTTAATTGATTAAGTTTATAGTATTTTTAAATATACGGATATTATACATACTATATGTACATATTTGAATGATATTTTATGGGAAACATGTTATACACATGCATCTTATATAGGTAGACCACATGTAAAGACCACATGTAAGTAATGCATTTGTGAATGATGACATGATGATTGTCTAATGTAGGAGATTGTTTCTGTTTTTTAACAACGGCCGAAAACGTTATGTTGTTAAGACTTAAACACAGTATTCTTAAGATACTTAATAAGGTTACTTTAATTACTGTTCTATATTAGAAATTTGCATTGAAAGGTTTTTATGGAATATTAGAAACAGTATAGATAAAAGTAAAGAGTGTTGGAAATATCTTTTTAATAATAATAACAATACACAAAATTAGGCAAAATATTATTAATAAGTGCTCGTGCGGAAATGGATTAACAAACGTTAACAAACATTTTGTCACAGGCTTTAGTTAGAACCATAAATTCATTCTCCCAAATTGGACCGAAATTGGAAACAAAATTTTTTTTTTGACAGTGCTAATGTATCACAACAACATTTATTGGTGTCGTTTAAGCACAACAACAAAAAATGAGACAGTTCATGCCCTGAAGTCTGATGGGTTAATGTATCGTAACCAAATCAACTCAGAAAGCTTTTGTTATAAAGACCTACACTTTTGTAAATTTTCAACTCAATTGGTAAAACCGTTTAAGTGCGACAACAAAGAAATTAAAAATTTTTATTGAGCCCTGGTACCGAAACGGGTTAATGGATCGTAACCAAATCTCCTCAGTGAGCTCCTGTGGTAAAGAGCTGCACTTTTGTAAATTTTCAAAACAATTGGCAAAACCGTTTAAGCGCGACAACGAAGAAATTAAAAAACTTCATTGAGTCCTGGTGCCGAAACGGGTTAATGGATCGTAACCAAATCAACTCAAAGAACTCCTGTGGTAAAGAGGTACACTTTGATAAATATTTAACTCAATTGGCCAAACAGTTTAAGTGCGACAACTAAGTAAATTACAAAACTTCACTGACCCCTGGTGCCGAAACGGGTTAATGGGTCGAAACCAAATCAACTCAGTGAGTTCCTGTGGTAAAGAGCTACACTATTGTAAATTTTCAACTTAATTGGTCAAACCGTTTAAGCAGGACAACAAAAACATTTAATGAACTTCGTTCGGCTCTTGTGCCCAAACGGGTTACCGGATCTTCATAAAAATTTGTCACAGGCTGTTTTTCAGACCATAAAACCACCATACAAAATTAGACATAAATCGGAAACAAAAAATTTTTTGGAAGCCCGTCGGGTCGAATCCGGGTAAAATATTGAATCCAAATTTGTTCAACACCCGTCCAATGCTGGGAAGAACATTTGTACAAATTTTCAACTCAATCGATCAAACCGTTTAGGCAGGACAACGAAAAAACTAAACGGCTTTAAATGGCTCTCGAGCCGCAATGGGTTAATGAACCGAAACGCGATATAGCCTATAACACTTTCCGAGGTCGTAGGAACGTTCCTGCAAAATTTGGTTGCAATCGGACTGGTGGTTTTTACGTGAAAAGGGCACAAACAAACAAACAAACAAACAGAATTTCTTCCTTATTTATTAGATACATAAATAATATATACAATAGGAATATAAAAAAATCTATTAATAATTATTTTATCTTATTTTTTATTTATTAGCTTTTAAAAAAAACTTAAATTTAAAAGATAAACAATTAATTAATGTCAAATAGACTTTTGCAAATTTTTACGCGACGTAAGCGACATTATCGAATAAAAACAAAATTTTTTTTTAAGTGTGGTTTAGTAATTATAATTTTTATATTTTTGGTTGTTCTGTAGTAAGGAAAAATTAAAAATTTAGATAAAATATGGTAGAATATTAATGTACATGTTTTAAAAGCTATAGAATATTATTTGAAAATTATATATATATGTACATACATATATAATAACTAAGAAAGCCATCGTAATCTAAAAACAACAATTACATACTTATATTTAATTTCAATTACTTTTTTACGTTTCAAATTTTAAAATATAATTAAAATTTCAAAAAAAAAAACTCCATTTCAACAAAAATTATGATTTTGTATTTTATTGAGTTTAGACATTTTTTTTTTTTTATTATTTTGTTTAAGTTTAGTTTTAAAATGGAAATTTCAAAAAAAGTAAAAAAAAATTAATTCTAGAAAATTTATGTATACTTTTTTATTTATTCTTCTCAATTCAGCCAATGTCATTATTAAATAAAAAAATCTTTTTTTATTCTTTATTAGTACCATTTTCTACCAAGAATAATTATATAAATTAATATAATTTTGCTAAAAATAACCAATTTTCAATTTAGCATTTAAACATTGGTGATACTAAAAATTTGTTTAAGATAAGTTTACTAATTCTGAAAGATCTTTATTCATACAAAATTTTTAGATTTTAACTAAATAGTTCCAAAGTGTGTTTACAAATATTTTTTTCACATAATGAGTTTTCAATTAATAAGTTTAGACTTAAAATTTGTCAAAAACTTTTGAAACAAAATATAAATTTCGAGACAAAGTTACGCCACTTTTTCAAAAACTCTAAAGAACACATTCGAAACAAGTTACATGCTGCCATCGCAGGCTAGTTTTTTCTATAATTGAAAAAACCGATTAAGAATCGGTTTACCAGTTTTTCATTTTATAAAAATCGAAAACCGGCTTTTGAAATTTTCCGAGTTTTACATGCCCTTGCTTATGTATATGATACAGGCATAACCTATAATGTTAGAATATAAACTATAAGGAAAAGCAAATTCAAAAAAAAGTGAGGCAAATTCTCATACAATGAGAAAACACTACCACATCGAAAATATTGAGTGTCGTTGCTACGAATTTTTCAAAAGAGCATTGCTCACTGAATATATTTTTTAAGTTTCAGGAGCAGCACTTTTAATATTTTAAAAAGATAATTTTCATTCTTATTCGAACTGAAATATAAAAATCATATATTATTTATGTTTTGTATTTTTTTATGTTAAATTAAAACAATTTTAGATAACTTATTTGGGATATAATTATTAAACTAATAATGACAACTTATCCAAAGAAATCTTTCTAAGGTTCATACGAACTATAATAAAAACTGGTATTTGTGTAGCCTTTATGTTAGATTAATACCACTTCCAAAATCAACAAAACCGTAACAATCATTCCCAAATCAATCAATATGTTGCCGTAAATAGATTTCATCAAATACTACATTTAATAAAAGCTTATAACCATTTTTTTTATGGACTTGTTAGCAATTGTTGTTGTTACCAATTACCGAGTGAAAAAATTTAGATTTAAAGCAAACTTTTGTAGTTCAGAAGAATAGTTTTTGGACAGCAATTTATTATTTTTTAATATTTGACGATCTAAAATTAATTTACTGGGTCCTGAAATTTCTTCTAACATAGCAAATACTTCATCTGAAATTAAATTTTTATTTTTTAATTATTTAACAATATCTCGAAACCTTTAATTTTTTAATTTTTCTTCTGTTGTTTTGTTTTAAGGTTTTAATTTCCCTATCCTCCTTTTTAATTCTTTCTTTTAGAAGGCGTAATATTTCTTTCTTTCTTGGTTTTTAGACTACAAAGAATGGATTAGATGTTATGAATAATTTTCGTTTTAAGGAAATTCTCGAGTTTTCGTTATTGTTAATTTTATGATTATGTGAACTAACATTTAAAGGAATCGGAAACTATACCTAAAAAAGCCAATTTAATATAATACAAACATTTTTCATCATGGCTTTTGTCAAAATTGCAACTTTTTATGCATATAAAAAATAGCATGATTTGTAAATTATTTAGGTTTTACACATTGTATTATTAATTTTATTTATTTTAATCATCGTATTATTAATTTTTATATAGCTTATAATATTACCTACCGGTACCTTTTATATACCTTATAAAATATAATTTTTCTATTCCTTATACTCTATATTCTAAGCCTACAATATTGTTTTCACAGGCCCTGACATAGAGAGAGGGCTTTCAAAATAGGGGTAAAGCTTTCTTAAAAATTTACACGTATTCTTATGGAAATAGTAAAAAATTAAATAGTGGTAAAGGATAAACCTTAACTCAAAAAATAAAGGATGTTCCAAAAAAAAATATCAATAAATATATAATATGGTTCAACAAAAATAAAAATTTTTCATTAACAAAAATTTGCGACATTTTTAATTCATTTGATATTTAAATATTTCTATGCTTTCTTTCGCTCTCCATTTTTTATTTATTTATTTATTTATATTAATATTACATACATTAATGTAGTGCAATATTATTGAACCATCGGCTACTAAGGCCATTATAGGTTTTTATACTATTATTAAATTATATACTAATATTATGTATTTTGTTTACATTATATACTATATATTTACACTATATTAGGTCGTAAGGGGGGTATGTAAAGAAAAAAACTTACGACCTACCCACGCCACATACGCCACACGCCTACCCACTAGGCTACCGAAGCCCCCCTCTCAATTTTTATACACTTTAATCTTCAAAAAAAAAATTTTTTTTCAGTTTTTTTCAGGGGCTATTTTTTCTTTAACATGACAATTTGGTCCGGGATGTATTCAAATTCTTTTGTAAATATGGAGTTTTATTATTTATTTGATTGTTTGTTTTTGAACTAGAAGCAGAAGACTAAATTTAAAAATTGATGTTTAAAATAATTTTTTATATAAATTATTTCATTGTTTACAGCGCCAAATTTAATATTTACAACGCTATTTATTTTTCGACATGATAAACTGTCACAATTAAATTTAAAGTCGATTTTTAAAAATTGTCTTTAAAAGCGTCTCCTAAAATTTAAATTGCTGTTATAAAGTCGAAATTTTTTTATTTCTAAATTTGAGTTTTCTTATTTGCCTTTGTTTTTCGTTTTTCATCCTCAGATGATTAGTTGTACATATTTAATTCTTATTTATAAGTTATAACATTACGAAACATTTCCCAATCTATTAAAACTTTTTTAAATTTTTATTAACAATTAAAAAATTTTCTATTACATTATTTACATAGTTTAAATGAAATTAACATTAGAAATGTATAAAAAAATATGTATATATATGTGTACATACATACATATGTATGTATCGAATTTAGTTACATTTTCACATCATTTATTATACATACATTTTAATTTAATATACATATATATGATATATACATAATATATATTTGATGTTTCTTTGATTTAAAGGGCATACTTTTCTTTGTTCGCATGTAAAATTTCAAGGACACGTAGAAATGCTCTGTAATCCACTTCGATTTGACCACCTTTAAATATTTTTTTTTAAGTGAAATAAAATTAATCAAAATCCAAATTTAAAAATTTACCTCTTTCAACACCAAAGCATTTGCACACGATACCAAACTCTCTACTACTAATAGCATTATGAAGTTGACGATTCGCTAAACCTCTTAAGAATTGATTTGTTGTAATTGTTCCACAATTAGGTTTATCAAAATCTTGAAAAACTTCTATTAAATTTGAAATAATATCTGAATATTTACAAAGTTTTTGTAAAGCTTGAGATGCACAACAACGTTCATCAAAGTTTAATGTACAAGCAACACATTCCATAAATGGATAATGTTGTAATGGTATAAGTAATGGAGCTCTCTCTAAACCTTTTTGCATGAATACTTCTTCTATAGTATCGCAGAAACGTCTGTACGCAATACATTTTGGACGCATTGATGATGCAAAACTATTTAAAAAGTTGATAATGAAAATTAAAATAAATTGTAAAAATAATTTTTGAAAAAATATATATCTAAATCTATGTATGTTGTACATAAGTATATTATTGTACATTTGGATTCCCCAAATCTTGCTTCTTACAAAAATTCTAAATCTCTCTATAAAACCAACATACTATAGCAAATTGGACGAATATTAAGATGCTAATGCCTAAAACAATCCTATAAAAATTGGATCAATGAAATAGACTGATTTTAGAAACAATTTTATATAGCAAAATATTTGCAAAATAAATGCTTTTCGTAAAAACCGCAGTACCACCACTACGTGGTTATATAACCACTGTCGTCATCTTAGTCTCATGTCACGTCTTCCTTTTAAAAAACTAAATAATGCCATCTTTTAGGTACTATAAAAAATTATAAAATCAAAAGGTTAAACTTTTAATTAAGAGGATATCAAGCATTTCTTCTTCTCGAAAAAGGAAGTTCTAAATTCTAAGGCGAAAAATAGAAATGAAAAGTAATGAAACAATGCGTATCACAAGGAGGTGCACTTTCACTTTGTGTAAACTTTATATAATCATTGTCAACAGCTTCGTCTAAAATAAAACTAATTAACTATTCAAATGACCAGACTAAGCAACTAGTAACACAATCGATAATCTGTGTAGACAACTCAAAGAATAGTTATGGAAACACATTAAGGAGCTGATTAAAAGATATAGAAATCTTCTGCCCCAAAAGTTCATCACTACACTCTTTACTACATGGAATAACGTTATAAAAAACATTTAAACATTAAAGTATTAGCAATTTGAATGACAATTAAATAAATTGAAACTGTAACAGTAGGAAAGCAACAACAACAATTTTTGTGAATCCAATTATCTGATTCTATTCAAGATAATACATACAACACTCCTCTCTTATAATTTTAGTCTATACTGACTAAAAAAATAAATTTTTTTTTTTGTATCATAAAAACTTACAGTTCACAGATAATTTCAAATTCTTGAGCATCTAATTTTATGTTTGCATTATCTAAGCCTCTACGGAAATTCTCTTCATTAATGTAATTCTGATGATTCGGATCATAATCCTTTAAGAAATCTAATATTCTAACTTGTTTAACAACAGCTTGTTTTTTAACATTAGCCATTGCATTAATAACATCTTGCGGAGTTGGTTTTGATGGTATTAAACATTTTTTGTTTTCTGTAATTATTTTGCCACCTGAAATTGGTTTCATTTCGAATTTCGGCTTGAACTGGAAAAACAAAAACAAAACGTTTGATCTTCAAACAAAAATTTGAATATGTTATTAATAAAACCTTTGGAAGTGCATATTCAATTGGATCAGCATCTTCTAAGAATGCAACATAATTAAAACCTAAATCATTATTATAACGTTTTTCCAAAGAAAAAAATTCTTCTGAAGATAATAACACTCCATTCGAATAAAGAACTTGTCTTGCTTGAGAACGGGTAACATAACCTTTATTTAATCTAAAAAAAGAGATTAATTATAAAAAAGTTTCGAGATTTTGATTAAAATATATAAAAAATATGTATTAATACATAATTAAATAGGTATAGGTATGCATTTATATTGTATTACATACTTGTCAAAATCTTTGAAAAATGGATGTAAATATAATCTCCTATTTTCAACTCGTCTTTTAATTTTAAAAAGTGCTTCTTCACACATTTCTTTTGTTGGAGCGGTTACCTCATTCTCCCAATTAGCTTGCCCTTCTTTTGCTAATTCAACAACTTCTTGTGGTGGTGATACAACAATGTGGAATGGTTTCTTTTCTAATTCTTTTTCAGTAAAAACTAAAAAAAAATTTTAATGTAATTTAATTTGTGTGTAATTGGAAAATAATACAAAAAATTAGAACTATAATTATTTTTATTCTTTATTCTATTAATTTTAATGTGTTTAGTAAAAATGTAATTTTAAACTTATGATAGTGTTAATAAAAATACACTTTAATACATTAAGTAATATCCACATCCCAATGCAACTTCTGTAAAGTCTTTTTAGAAAATGTGGTGACCCAAATTTTTCGGACCTAGCCTTTAACGATTTAAGATTAGAATAAAATGATGGTGAAGGATTAAGTTTATTTTATCACAACTACGTTTGTTAGCATATCTAGCAATTTATATTTCATGTAATAAATTTTTTGTGAGAATTATACATTTCGCAATAAAATAATTTAGTTAATTATTACGAAGCACTAAATTTAGGTGTGTCGTTATTTTTAGCTCTCTTCAGAATCCTCTATCATGATTTTCATAATTGAAGTTATTTTAACTTTTCATATTGTACAATTTTGTTTTTGTGTTCGATATCACACTTTTTAATTTACTCCGCAACCATTGTTATTACAAGGTCTTTGTAGATGTCTTTCTTTCCTACTATTAACTATTTTATCTTGTAGTCTTTTATTTTGCACTATTTAGATTATCTTAATATTACCAATATAGCTTTTACTAGTACAATCTCAGAGAGGAAGTACTGGCACAATCCCAGAATGGTAAGCCAAAGGGTTTTATCAGCTGTTTATATATTATAGCTTCTCATTATACAACGATATCTCAGAATATCTTCCTAGGAGTTAGTATGTTTCTTTCTAAAGTCAAAGGTAATTAACAAATATTTTGATTCATTAACACATATATAATGGAACATCTTTATGATTAATTTCTAAATTTTTTTTGTTGGGAGGTTTCTTCGTTCAACTGTAGTACCCGTTTATTTATGCACTATGCTATGGAAGCCCTTACACTGAAACTTCATCATTTTACATGAATATGTACATATGTATATAATTTAAGAACAAATTTCAGAAAATGAAATCGAATGAAAAAGATTTTGAAATAATCAAGATTTTAGAAAGAAAACTATTGTTTGAGTTTCATACAAAAGCTTCTGTTACTAAGAATATTACAATATAGGATGTCATGCCACATTCTCTCAAAGGTCTGGGATACGTTCAGCAACAGTACACGCCCATCTTTTTTGTAAGGAATTAAAATTATATTTTTTATTTGGTAGACTTGGCCACCTAAAACCAAATTGATGACTTCTGATAAAATTTTTTCCACTCTTATTAAAGATTTTGTGATAATCTTTCAAAAATTTTTTAAAATGTAATTGGTCTGTATATAAAGAAGTACATATTGGGAGAAAAATTGTCCTGTTTTAGAATTATTTAACACCTCAGAAACTTTCAATTGCCTTGGTACATATATTGTAGTCTGAAACTAGCATTAAATAAAAGATTCTTTCATAATTTTAACAGTATAGTCCGTAACCTGGCTCTTGTTTTTTAAGCATTTAATTCTGATGTAAACTATTTTTCATTTTGCCTCACATCTGTTTTGATGCGTCTCTAATGAAATTTAATGTTTAAATAATGTTTTTCCTGTAGAGCAAACGGTAACTTTCTCGTAATCCTAATTCGCTAACTACTTTTCCATGAGTGGCAAAATTGATTTCTTTATGGTTTTGGTTTCTTTGAATTATTTTCATTTTTTAATATTCAAGTTTCATTTTTTTGGTTGAAATCTTCTATTTTACTTCTCCAGATACTAAATAATTACGTAGGAGTATACCCTTAAAGGTGTAGAAATTTAAAATCTAATATTTCACTGTATTGTAAAATTACTTGTGTAATTTATTGTAAGACAAATTAAAAGGTCGATCTGTTTTTTTTTCTAAGGGAGTTGGGAATCTTCCAAAGACACCAAGAATTTCGCCTTGGTAGTGTCAGATTCTTACTGACTAAACCCACCTTCTCCTTTAGCCAATATAATGGGATGATCCGTTACCTACTAATGCAGTATATTATGGCTAGGGAGTAGGAATAGGAAGTAGGATGCGACAGCATTGAATTGGGGGTGGAACTGTAAGGAAACAATGAATCCGCCTATTACTATTGCTATTGTGTTATCAGTGACCATAGCCGTTACAACAGTTACAACGTACAGAGTATATGCATGATATAACCAAAGATAGCTTCACTGTAGCAGCTTTTATTATTATTATTACTATTAATTATACGATGTACATTATTATGATATGAAATTACTACATATTTTTTTATTTTTATGACCTGACCGGGGTTCCCAAAACCATCCGATTGAAAGGCTGGCGACTTAACCACTACGCCATGAATCAGATACAACTTACCTCGATCAATATTAATTTGAACAACTTACCTCGATCAACATCCTGTTCAAAATTTCTCCATAACACCATATTTCTATCAACAGGATCCATATAAACTTCTATAATAATATCAATTTCTCTTGGAGAAAGATATAATCTATGAAGTCCAGATATTCCAAGAGTGTCAAGTACGCGCCCAAATTGATTACACGTAATTTTTCCACAATTTAATAAATCAAATCCTCTAAAGAACTCTGTCATTCTAATACGATTTTCATAAATATGTTTTTGAATCCTTAATAAAATACGTTCAATTCCACTATGTTTACTTTTTTTATTAAAACATGAATGAAAAGATGTTTGCATATTAAAAACTTCTGCAATATCTACAACACCCATTTCAGGCCTTGGTAATTTGGGAAGATTTGCAACAATTATTCTCCCAGGAAAGTTTTTAACAAAATCCTTTTATATTAGAATTATTATCAAAATTTTTTATTTACATATTCAACTTTTAAATATACATATATTATACCTGTGCATTGTCTATTAATCTGTGACCATCAAAGTATTTAACAATTTCTTCAATATCTTTAGTAAAGGCAACATAATTAACAGTGTACGAATTTTTCATATAGCGTTTCAATAATAAAAGAAAATCATCTTCTGATAATAAAATTTTCATAAAATGTAAAACACGTGAAAAATGTGAAACTGTTACTGTGCCAACATTTCTTGCAACCTACATACAAAGAACATGAATTTTTATATCTTTCAGGAAATAATACTTTTAATTTAACATTAATTATTGTTAAAAGTAACAAATTTATTACATTATAAAATTATTACTTATGGTAATATTGTTAAAACACGTATATAAAACTCGCACAGAAAAATTCTAAAGTATTTGATGCTTTTATTTAAATGCCACTTTAATCTATGGACCTAGTCTGTGGTATAGATCTAAAATAATTTCTAGATTTTGTTTCAAATCGTTCAAACCGTCGATAGTTACACGTCCGATCAAATAAATATTTTTGTCCTATAAGAATTTATATATTCTCCAACTTTCGTCATAATTTTTATATACTATTCAGTAACCTTTAATCCATTCAATAATTTTGCAGATGTTAAATCGTTCTTTGCTTTCTATAAAAACAACGCTAAAAAATAAGCTGGCATGAATATTTACATGAGATAAATCACGACTTAACGCATACGAAAGATTTTGAAACAATGTAATATTTTGGAAAAGGAGCTAAACCAAAAATTAGATTGTTTTAATCAATATTTTGATGGGGATAAAAAGTGTAATACATCTGATGAGATTAAAGTCTGATTTCTACATTTAAAGCTTTGTAAAAAGAAACTACATATATAAGAGCTTCACTTTTTAATTCCTACATCCTTTAAATTCCGCAAAAGCACAGTTCAGCTGATAGAATGAGAAACTAGTTTGTGAGGCCGAAGCCATAAGGAGGCCGAAACCATAATCTACCACATTGGAAAGCTTTAAACATTAACAAATTTCATTCAGAATATTCAATATTCTCAAATAAATTTCCACTCCTTAACCACCTTGACTTCCTCCTTGTTTAAACAATAATTTACTAAATTTATTTTTTTAACCTATTGTTTGGCCAGTAAATTGAGTGATACTGAGTGAGTAAAAGTTGGTTAAAGTCTCCCACGCTGAAATGTATCGCCCGCTTTAATTATACTCTCACACTTCTTTAATTATACGTATAGGTCACACTTCTTTAATTATACTCTTGAAATTTGGATATAAAAGAAAATAATTTGAAAAGAAAAGAACATCACTTTTTTTATTAGTTTAGTCTCTGCTGGTGATATACCCATAAAACTAGCAGTGGCAGTATATATCCAGCAGTGGTTTCGCCAAAGATTATATATATGTAAAGTATGTGTAGTCTTTGGTTTAGCTAAACGCAGAATTTATAACAAAAAACAAAAGCATATAATATCTGCTCATAGATACATACATACATTTGTAGATACAAATATTGTATGTATGTATAAACATTTATAGAATAAATTTACTTTTGAACTTTTCGTAAAATCGGGTAAATTATCAAATAAAATAAAAAGACCTTATTTTGATTTTACATGTAGGTACATATGTATGTATTTCAATCTGCCTTGCAGATCATCATCAGCTACACTAAACAAGTAAAACGCAATCAAATATTAAGTAAATAAAATAATAAAATTCAGAAAATTTAAAAAAAAATAAAACTGCCTCAAACTCAAAAACAACCGACTTTATTACTAATAACAACAAAAACACATTACCGAGTCTAAAGGAAAAGGATGTATATTATGTTAAAACTGATAAAGGTAACTCTTTGGTGGTCTTAGATAAGTTCGACTATGATAATAGAATGTTAGATTTGATTAAAAATAGTTCTTACAAGTTGCAATCCAAAACTCCAATTAATGTAATGGAAAAGTCTGTGAGTAGTTCAATTGATAAAGTTGTTGCTGGTTTTGGGAAGAGATTAAAATGGTCCTTTAAATGTCGAATGCCTCAGTACGAAAAACATATGGATTACCTAAATTACATAAATCAGGTAATAAGATGAGACCAATAATTTTAAATGTCTGTTCCCCATCATATAAACTCTCAAAATGGTTGGCAAATGAATTAAATAGCATATTCAATATTGAAGGTATGTACGTCAAAAAATCTTTTAAGTAACTAAAAAAGTTGCAGGTTTTGAGTTGCAGTCAGATGAAGTTTTGGTTTCTTTTGATGTTGAATTATTGTTTCCTAGTATTCCTGTAGATTTGTCTATTGTATCACTAGAAAAGCATTTAACTAAGCACAACATATCGGGTTATAAAAAAAGACATATATATAATTATTCGTGTAGCAAAAACGAGTATGAATGAAAACTTTTTTTAATTTAGATAGAAATACTACAAAGTCACAAATGGTGTTAGTATGGGTAATCCATTAAGTCCATATATGGCGGAACTTTTTATGTCTGAATTTGAAATGAGTTTAAAGCATGAAAATCTACTACCCACGACTTTGGATTCATTACGTAGACGATATTTTGGCCGTAGTTAAAAGACATCAAATAGACTATGTTTTGAAGGTATTAAATAGCTGTCGTCATTCTTCAATTAAGTTATGAAATAAATTAAGTTACATATATATGAAATTGAACAGAATGGTAAAATCTCTTTTTTGGATTTAATGTTGAAAAGAGTAAACAATACCGTTGAGTTTGAAATTTACCACAAACCCACTGGCACGCTTAGATATAGTACCAGTGATTCCCACACACCTATTCAACATAAATTAGCTACTTTTCATTCAATGGTGCATAGGTTATATCAATTATCTTTAAAATCGGATGCTTATTTGAAAGAATATAATTATATCAAAAAAGTAGTCAGTATTAATGGATATAATCAACAAGTTATTGACAGACTTATTGAGAAACATGCCAAGAAAGTTAGTAAAGCTAATTTTTCAACTCTTTTTTTCACAAAATAGTCGTATTGAAAAAGCTGTTTTAAATGAACGGCAAAGAGTTTGTATGTCTTTTGTTCCACAAGTCACAAACAAAATCATAAAGTTTGCACTGAACACAATCTGACCATAGTTTACTCCAATCGCAACAAATTATCAAATTTATTGGGTTCGACGAAAGATAAAACATCAAGTTTGAACAAAGGTGGTATTTATGAAATAGGTTGTGATAATTGTGAAAGCAAATATTATGGTCATACAAAAAGAAATATCAGTAAAAGATGGAATGAACATTTTTCTCATATAAAGTATAATAGTCCAAATAAGTCGACTGTCGCTCATCATATACTACAGAACAATCACTCAACATCAATACATAATTTAAAAACGATTAAAGAAGTAAATGATCCGAATCGATTAGATGCTTTTGAAAGGTATTAGTTAATTTTTAATTGGTATTTTCTTTAATTTTTCTATTATTTAAATTTTGTAAGTTAATAATTTCTAATGTCGAATTTTATTTTTTATGTTATTTTTCATCAATTGGTGGATTGCCCAATTTAATATAATTTTATTTTATATTCCAATTGATATTGCTAATTACTGTTAAGATTTTTATTTAAATTTTAAAAAATTTTGTTTTATTTTTTTAAAAACTCTGAATTTTGTTATTGTTTTATTTATTTAATATTTGATTTCGTTTTACTTGTTTAGTGTAGCTGATGATGATCTGCTAGGCAGATTGAAATGCATTCAATGTTGTTAATTTAAAAGAAGTTATTTATTTTGAATAAAAATTTTTTTTAATAATACCATAATATGTACATGTAAAATCAAAATAAGGTGTTTTTATTTTATTTTATAATTTATACAATATTCTTAATATTTTTTTTTATAATATATGTGGTTTTAGGAAAAGCTATACATGCGCGCATGTACAATATGGAGCCGTGAAATAATGCCCTGCGAAATAAAGCCCCCAGGGTGTTATTTCTCATATGTAAATTATGTAATTAAGAAATAAGACCGCAAAATATGAGAAATAAAGCTCCCAGGTGTTAATTGTCATATGTCTGAGCGTTCTGATTGGAAATAAAATTTCCCAATTACATATGAGAAATAAAATCCCGAGATGTTATTTCTCATTAAGTGTGTAATAAAATCCTCTTTTGTATAATATTCAAACCTGGAAAAACTTCAAAAATAAAAACTTATACATGATGTTGTATTGTAAAAATAGATTCTTTTATAAAATATGTGGCCTTCAAAAGAGCTGATTACATTTTTCTATTTTGGTTTTTGGGGAAAATAATAAATTATGATATTCAGAAAATCAAAAGTGAGATAATCATAATCCGGACCATAAACTACATAATTTCTTTAGTTTTTAGATATTTATGTAGTTTATGATCCGGACAATCAAAATTCGGGAAAATCTAATTGTCTCAATTTAAATAGCCTTTTTTAAATTGAGACAATTAGAAAATCAGATATTTAAAATTCATACATTATTCAGAAATTCAGATTTAAATAGTTGAAGCTGCCAGCTCCAAACTCTCAATAAAAAAATTATTGAAACCTTAATTTTGTAATCAACTTTAAAATCTCTTCTACTTTGTTTTACAAACCTACATATGTATTTATTTACATACTTATTTTAACAATTTTTATAGATTTTTTATTAAAATATTAAAAAAGTAGAAATTCTCAATTCTGATACCCGCGAGGCTTTTTTTTTCAGAATTTACAAATGGCCAAATTTTAAATTACCTTTGTAATTATGTATCTGAATTTTGATTTTTCCGAAATTGAATTTATCTGAATTTTGAACCATCTGAATAATAAAAAATGAGTCAATTTTTTTGAATTTTGATACAACACCATAACCATAATATTATGCATCTTCCGATAAAAGGACAATATACTTCTTTTTTTAAGTCAATTTGGAGTCCCAATTTTCTAATACTCAAACCTTCGGGGTGTTATTTCTCATTAAATGTGAAATAACACGCCGAAGCTGTATTTCTTAAAAAGTTGAAGCGAAAGTTGAAAACACCCCACGGTCATTCAATAAGCACCTTGAGGTCTTATTTTTTATTTATTTGAGAATTAACACACCAGAGGTTTTTTTTCGAAAGGGTAAGCCCGGCTCGTGTACATATACATATCATTTGCTTTCAGTCAATAGCTCTGTTATCCCTATAGAGTTTAAACTTTTCTAGTAGATAATGTACATGTACATCCTAATCTACATTTTTAGTTATTTAATTTCCAATTATTTGAAATTTTTATGTTTATTTTATCAAGTCCTCTAACATGAAATTTTCAAATATAGTACCGATCTCTTTAATTGTTCAAGAAAAAAAAGGAATGTATTGAGCAGAAAAATATTATTAATTACAAGTAAGAATAACTTCAGAAGATACATACGTATGTACATATGTATGTAAATGTATTTTAGGTACACACACCTTAATTGAAAAAGTAAGGAAAAAGCTTATTGAATTTGAAAAATATAATATTAATGTTATATAGTTAGCACTAAAATATTAAAATTAAAGTAGTAAATATTTTATCGCTGAACTGTTGGGTATTGTCTTCTCAGTAGGTTTTACTTGTACGGTTTCATTGATTGAAATATGTGGTAAAGTTAAAATAAATGTTATTTACTAATTGACAATTCCTAAGCATATATTTTTATATTCATACATGTATACATACTTACATATGTACCTACATACTTACTAGGAATTGTGTTTACTATATGTATTTTTATAAACAGTTTTATGTAAAATGAAAAACTATTTTGTATTCTACAATTCTACTTACAAGTTCATAATCTTGAAAGTACGGCAACAATACCAATTCTCTTAATCTTACAGCTTGAGCAATTTTTGTTAAAAGAACACATAAACGACGTTCTTCCCTTGCTGACAAAGTATTAACATGTAGAGGATCATTCCATTCTAAACCACTTACAAATGGTTCATTTTTTGAGTGATCTTGTCCTAATAAAGCAAAATAATGACACAATTATTTAATATTGTATAGTGAATTTTGTTTCATTTTTAATTGTAATTATTACATATTCCTAAATATTTACCTTCTTCACAAACAACTGAACATAATTGATCATATGCAACTCGACCATCTCTAAGTTTAAAATAATCAGTAACTTCAATAATTTCAGTATCAGAAAGACCAATTATATATTTTAATTTCCCTAGGCTATTATTAAATTTTGATTCTTAAAATTTACACAATATCATTATAAACAAATTTATTTTAATTATTGTTTATTTTACCAGCTATTAGGCCAGTATGATTAGGATCATGATCTGTAAACAATTCCCAAAAATTAAATCCATATTTGAAAACTCCATCTTGTATTTTACGAATTATACGCCAGATTTCATTCAAATTTAATTTTAACTAGGTATTTAATGGAAAATTGTTTTTTGTTTCCAAGTTAAAAATTCAAATACAAATTTATAATGAAAATAAATAAATTCCTACCTGTTCATCATCCATATTGAAATAATTTTTTTTTACTAAAATTAATTACAAAATTTTAATTTTGAAGTTACAATTATAAATGTTTGAATAAATTTATTATTAATTAATAATGTAAAATAAAATAACGTATAACTCACTGATAAATTTCTAATTTTCATATTTGATATTTCTTAAAGTTGAAAAAAATAAATAATGCATTTTATATACATCCGAACGTTTTACAGATTGCATTGGGAATTCTTTAGATAATAACATATTTTATTTTTCTAAAATGATGTTTTCAGTCTTATTTTTCTATTTGATGAACAAAAACACTTATTATATCAAAATTAATATCCTAGCTATATTTTTGAATACATCGGTTGAGATGCAATAAGTCATGGTCACAAAAATTAATTTTTAATTTTTTGATAATCTCATTCTAATTAAAAATATCTTTCTTGCACAAGAAGGGTATATAATATAGACATAGGGTGTACTAAATATTAACAAGTTATACTTTTCATGTCATAAAAAAATTAGTTTCGTTTAAGAACTCTGTGCTATATAATGCACGTAATTTACATTTATAATCTTGTATTATGGTGCACTAGTTCTCAAAAGCATCACATTCGTAGAATTGCATATTTATCTTCTTAAAGCAACTGAGAAATCAGTTTGCTAAAAAGTAGAAAACTGATAATATATCGTATACGTTTAAATCCTATCCGTACTTGTAGAAAGTATGTATTGTTTATATTTTTAATTTTCGGAAACAGTTTTAAATCAATAAGAAGACCTCTCATATTGTTAATATTATTTATAAAAAAAAATCATTAAATACTTTAAAGTTAATAGTAATACTTTTCATAATGTCAATTATTTTAGAAAAATTTAAAAAATTTATTTTGAAGTTTTTATAAACTAATTTAATTTAAAAAATTGCTTATTGTTTTTTCCAATGGGTATTTGCCCTCTCAATCTTAGTCTTCTTACTGCTTCTCTTAAATGTTTTGGTTGAAGTGCTCCAACATCACCCATTTGTTCCATTACATCTAAAGCTAAAAGATAAAATATTTATTTGATCAAATTATTGATACATCATTCAAAATCCATTAGGGATAATTTAAAAATAATTATATTTTTGGAAAACCTATTCAATTCATCTTGCCGCAGTTGTGGTGGACAGAATGAGAAAGAAACCATCATACACTTCATTTTTAAGTGCCCAGCGCTGGCTAAGGCCAGAATAGTAACTCTGGGTAGCCATCAACTCAACAATTTTAGTGTACTAGCGGTTAAGCAACCTGCAAAAATGGTAGGGTTTCTTAACGCAACGAAATGGATCTAAAATAAAACCTAATATAGCCCTATTATAAAACTTGTGGTCACGGAAGTGCTAGAAAAATGGTGCTAACGCACTAATTGGGGTCACTGCCATGAGCGGTGATGACCAGCCACTTATACAAACCAACCAACTATAAATATTTTTTAATGCATTTTTTACCTTCTTCGACAATTTCACCAGCAAAAACTTTTGCTATTCCTGACATTGCTATCACAACATTTTGAGACACCGAACAACCCGTAATAGTTTGCATCAGTCTTTTTACAGCTGCTTTTGGAAAAGCGGATCTTCTGTACATTTCATAACGATCTAACTGTTCTTCTGTAAAGTTTGAAACCAAGACTCTAAAAAACATTTAATTACATATTAAAAAAGAACTTTAAATCTCTTTAATAGTTCTTAAAAATTACTGCATTTTTTCTCGTTCTTCTTCTTCTAATTCTTTTTTTGTTTTTAAATCCTTTTTCCTTTGTTGTTCTCGTTCTCTGTCATTTTGTGCCATCATATCAATGTTAAGATTAATATCATTTTTTTCATCTACACTATCTAAGCGCTCTCTCTTAATTGTAACATCAGTGTCAGAATCTGTACTATGAAGCCTTTTCATTGACCTAGCTGATTGGTGCGTTTCTTCAAATAAATCCATTGAATCATCTGGATCACCATCTTGATCCTGATCTTCATTAGTAGAATTCGATAAGCTCCTGTTAATTGAATTTTTACTACTGCTTTCAAAATCCGTATCTAATATTCCCTCCATTATAGAAAATTTACAAATTTAATATTAATTATACAATTTAAGTTATTTAAAATAACTATTTATTTTGGTTTTTAATTTTTTATTGTCAAAAATGTCAATACATTTTCGGCTTTGCCAAACAGAAGGAAAACAATACAATGTCTTAAGTACAATTAAATACTAATACAATACTGTGACATTTCGAGTGTTGCCATTTGCCAAAAGTGCTGTCAATTGGTTGAATATTCAAATTAGTAAAGGCAGAACTGCATTACATGTAATAAAATATTATATCTTAAATTTATCAGTAAAAATGAAATGTTCGCAAATAGCAGAACATAAATTATTGAAGAGCATTATTGGCATTATTAGTTTCCACTTGTGGTGGAAGGAATTTGTGGTGAAAAGCTAACTTAAATATTACAAAATTACAAAGGTCGAACTGTCAAAGTCTTATGAAGTGTCATTATTATATTATTTCAAATTTTTATATTATAAATTTACATATTGAAATACTTGTAGACGAAATCGTTCAATACTTAAAACAACTATTGCTTAAACTATAACAACTAACTATACTTAAAACAAAATTTTTTTTAAGACTCCATTATTTGTTTGTAATAAATACATGTTATAAACAAAAACGCATAAACTGCACTCAGCGTAAGAATGAAACTCACTCTGTTAAAATATATTTTTTTGACATTTAAAAACTTTTTTCCTGGCTAAAACTTTATAGGGGAAGTGTGTCATGTGATCAAAAATTTAGTCAGAGAAATAGTCACTCTCAGTACGCAGACAGTTTTCGGGCTAAAAATTTATAAAGTTTTACATTTTTTGTAAAGTTGTTGAGTACGCAGACCGTAGATATATTACTAATAGATAGGCAGTGAAGAAAATATTTTCAGCCAATTTTGAGAAACAGCTGAGTGAACCGTGCGTATATATTGCTTTAGTTTCCTCAGAAATAGGTTCCTAAAAGGTGAAATAAATTCATTTCTAATTTTTTTAAGAATTTTATCGCTTATTTTGTTACTTTACAAATAGTTAAAATTTTAAATAACCTTAATTAAATTAAATTTTAATTTTAAAAACAAAATATATCAATTATTAAGTAATATAAAAACTTAAAATCTCTGAATGAAACTATGGTTATGAAAAACTGCTTTACATTATTTTAATAAATATAAACAGCTGAGCGAACGAAATGTATACATATTATAAACTGCATATGTATTTTTTTGACTGAATACGTTAAGATAGGAAAACACATAAGAAAAGAAACGACTATACCTAACTTCCCATTTATTAGTTAATATATCTATGACGCAGACGGACCTAATTACATTATAATTTTACTTATTGTTAACAGCTTTTCTTTTCTTAATTTCATGATATAGAATTTCATTAAAATTTAAAAAAGTGTTCATTATACAATTTAAAAGCAATTTCTAATTTTTGTGCAAGTCACTATTCTACAAAAAATAAAAACTTTATAAATTTTACCTTCAAAACTGTCTACGTAGAGAATCAGTAGAGAATGACAAGACCATAAGACAATTTCTCTGTCTAAAAAATTTGGCCACGTGATACACTTCCCCTATAGTTTTTTTTAATAAAGTTTTAAGCCAGAAAAATTTCATCTGTAAAAACTTTATAAATTCATAGTTTTTTTAGACGTCAAAAATATTTAACAGCGGTTTTTATAAATAAATTTACGTATGCCTGAGGATAGATTTCATTTTAGATTTTTATTTTTATTTGATCATTTATTTAAAACAACAATTAAAAAAAAAAATCCAATAAAAAATCTTGTATATGCTAATTAAATTACATACATATAATTTAAAAAGTAAACAATAATAATGACAACTGAGGCCGGATTCCGCAACGGTGCGAATGAAACAATTGACATTTATTTTGCACGGTGCAAAGTTTTTTTTACTAAGTATTTATCGGTGCAAAATGCAAATGCAAATGAGAATGCAAAAGAGCAAGACAGTATTTTATTTATTTATAAAAAAAATGGAAAATTTTATAGTTTATCTAGTTAAGATTATAACATTAAATTGTTTTGTGCACATTTTATATATTTTTTCATTTTATATTTTGTATTGGAATGATAGTCAGCGCTTTTTATATATCATTCAGCATTTCAGTTTGCAATGAAAAAAATTTGCACAGTTGATCCGGCTTCTGTCAACTATAACATTTTTAGTCAGATTTTCTGTCTGCGTAGTGCGTACTTTTCTTACAAATGCGTGAAATTTTACTTTTTTCTCTAAAAAAAATTAGTCAGCAGAGTAGGCAGACAGGAACAAGACAGCCCTTGTTTGATGTTTCTACTTTGTATTTTTTGTATACCCCTCCTCACTTCGTTATAAAAATTAAAAATTACTTAATCAAAATCATTTATGAATTATGAATGTAAATTATAAAATTTAGATATCCTATATTATAAAAATGAAAAAAATCTATATATAAAAAAGTTTTAAAAAATATCAAAACCAAAATTATTCCGCCATTATTAATTTTATAACCCTCTTTAATTTTTATTTTAGAATGAAATTTCTACACATGTATGCATATGACATTAGGCATATATAAGTAACATTTGTTTATTCAATGCAAGTGTAAACGTAAACCACGTGTGCGTAAAGTCTAGTTAATGAATTAGTGCAAATCAGCCAAACTATACGAATACGAGTATTTATGACGAAGGTTTTGCTCTTCGTTACATACCCTCTTTTGTAACAACTAATTTTGTGGTTTAAGGAAGAGGGTATGGAACGAAGCATAACCTACATTAATTTAGGTTAATCTAAAAATTAATGTAGGTTATGAACGAAGAGTTAAACGTTTCTCATAAATACTCGTGTGGATGTAGCTTGGCTTGGCTGAATGTGGCTAAATAATATACGTGGAAACTAGATCATTGAATTATCGAAGAAGTCGATTCTTAAAATCTCATCTAATTTTATGCTTAGTGAACCAATTCCATATGCATGCATTTATGTCCTACTCAAATCGATTTTTTTAGATGATTTTCATAAAATTTATTTACCATTTTATTTATTTAATTTATAGTTATACAAAGAAAATATTTTAAATAGTTTTCTTTTTAAATATTGATGTTTATTAAATAAAAAGATCAGTTTAAAAATTGTTTTTTTATTTAAATCAGGTGGAACAGGTGATGTGGTACAGGTGGAACTATAAAATATGACAGTTTTAACTTTTAAATGGGACCTGTTCAACAGTTGGATGGGAGTTAAAACGAGAACGACGCAAGCGTAACAAATTATTAGTTTAGTACTTAGAAATAAGAAAATAGAAATACAAGTGATTCGTAGACCTTTTTTTAATGAAACGTAATCAGTTTTTACAGATTTTTTATATTTATGAAAATATAGTTTGAAAATTTCACTTATTTCTCCCTTATTTAAAAATAAACTTTAATAGAAAATTAAACAGGGTGATAAAATTTTAAAAAGATCTAGCATTTTTATTTTTTAGTTAATGCGCTGCAGGTAACAATTTCCTTCCTTTTTTTTGACAATTAAAAAAAAATATTTTACCATCAACAATCAACATAGCAATAACAATTTTGAATTTAACTATATTTATTTTATATAATTTTAGTGGCACTTTGAAAAGTTTTCATTAAAATAAAAGAAATGTGATGTAAATTAACGTTGCAAATGAAAACTTGTAATGGTCTGGTACTACAAATTTTTGGTTCGAAGACCATATTTGGTAGTTTTAGCAATAGCTATTTTATCATTAGCTTGTATAATAGTTTCTTTAACTACGAAGGATCTTCCAGATTTTTCGAACCCTACTTTGGTAATTATTTTGTTATCTAGTTTTGTTTTTAAATTTTAATATAAATTTAAAAATACAGGGTTTTGAAGCAAGAGGTACTTCAATAAGTCAAAGACTAACTGCATGGCATAATTTACTTGAAGAAACTAGACCTTCTGGCAAATTAGTTGATGATCCAAGTGATTTAGAAAAAATTAAAACTTCCCACGGAAAAAATCATAATATTAAAGAATTGAGAAATAAAAATGGAAAGAAAAAGAAAAAAGAACGGAAAAAACAATTCAGAGAAAAAATTAAACAGTTGAATAAATACAAAAATGAAAAAAAACTTAATTATCAAGCTGGATTACATGAAGTACGTTTTAGGGATTATGAAACAATTGATGATAATTTAGATATAAAATTTAGAAATGAGAGTTATGAGTTTGGTTACAATAAATCTTACATAGACGAAGATGAAAAGCAAAATATAGTTCAGTCAAAAATAAGTAAATGGAATTTATTTAAGCATCAACAGCCTCCAACATTGTATACAGATATACCAACCTTAACTGACGGTTTCTTTTGTGGTTCTCCAAGTAAGATTTTTTTTTAGTTAAGATTAAGGTGAAAATTTTTATCTATAATAAAAACATATTTTAGCTGTGGGATATGCTCATTTTGTAGTAAAAAGAATTGGACCAAACTCAACTGATTCAATATTCGAAATCAATTCTCTTTTAGCTATGTGTCAGTTAGAAAATCAAATTCAATCTGTAGAAGAATATTTTTACTATTGCGAAAAAGATAATTTTTCAGAGCAATGCTGTCGTCCATGGTCTATTCCAAATTATGTTGCACTTTTATCGAATAAAACTAATTGTTTTGACATAACCGTAAGAAAATCAATGAAACATTAATTCAAAAATAATCAATTACATTTTTCTTTTTTTTAGAATGATGATGTAATAAATGTTTTAAATTTACTTTCAATGTGTTTTGAATATTTCAATAGTTTTAAATTAAGTGGCGATTGTAACGAGAATTTTAAATGTCATGTTCCAGCTGAATGTATTAAATATAATGCAGTTTTTAATATTTTTCATTATCTTACTGATATGAACTTTATGAAATCAAATGTAAGAGTTGTGCAATGAAACTAACAATATATTTGTAATGAATATTCTATTAACAGGAAACTAAAACATTTTTAAAATATGCAATGATGTTTGTTCCAGTTGCTAGAAGTACTACAATTTTGCCACTTTTTCATAAATTGGAAGATTCGTAAGTATTTTATACATACAGATATATTACAAAAAAGAAAATAAATCTAATAAATCTTGCTGTTTTAGTTAATAGAAAGACAATAAATGATAAATATACTAGGTTGTTAATGTAGTTGGAATCTTACCAGAATTGGGTTCAAAAAATGTATTTATTTTGCATTTCATGACTGCAATAGAGTGGTAGCGGCAATCTCTATATTTATATTACCAAACTTGTTATTTTTTATTACTTGTTTGGTAAGGGAAAATGCAAATATTTTTACAACTTGGCCCTCCGACCTGTTGTGCACCTCAACTGAATGAGCCGCTTGCTTATCACAGCGGCTTATCCATCCATTTTTTTTTAACACTTGCTAAATGTAGTATATTTATGAAATGTGGGCATTGATTTTTGAAGATGACTCGTTTACTCGAAGCATAAGAATCGTCGCGACTAATTGTGTCCAGTCTTTAAAAGAAATTCTTAATAATTATTTTATATTTTACTTTAAATCTTTCCAAACAAAATAAAAAAATTCAAACTTTTCTTAATGTATAAGGATCTAAAGGTCCTTCCTTCAATAATTTTCTCTTTTTATAAAAGTTCATGGATATTTTGGCTGGTTCTGATATTTCGGCAATATAAGTAGTTTGTCCAACTTTATAAATTCTTTGTAATTCATCTTGAAGAGCTCTCTTTCTAGCTTCATCGCAAAATTTGTGTATTTTTATAAATTCTTTCAAGTCCTTTAATTCTTTAATTCGATTGTACGAATCACGATAAACTGTTAACTCATATTTCAAGTTTGAGCCAGGTATTCGGCTGAAATGAAGGTCAGATCTTCGTGGAACATAAGTGCCGTCAGTACAATAATCTTGCGAATAACAACTTCTATTTATATTTTCTAAATATTTTTTTGCTATTGCAAAGTCTGTATTTTGATCAGCAAAATATTTACAATATATGTTTTGACATTTTTGTGGGAGTTTCGCCAAATAACATTTTATTTCTTCATGATGGTCTTTAATCAATGGATGATCTACAACTTTATATGGTATTGGTTTATTGTTTATCAATAAATTATTTAAAAACTCGCCATTGATAAGACATGGATCTTCTTGTATATTTAGTAGTGGTGTTTCTCTCGTAGAAGGACAAGGTTTCTTATAAAAAACTTGATAAGTTGTTTTATAACCGTTGCAATTACATTTATCTTCGTCAGCCATAAAAAAATTTTATTACAAAAAATTTTGTTACTTCTAATAATTTTGTATTTTTTAATTGAAATGATTTTTAAAATGTTTTTTGATTTTTGATTTTGATTTTTTTGTTTTAATTTTAGTGATCTTAAAAATGATTTAACAATTGTAGCTGCAATGGATTTAGGTTTAAAAAATGCTTTATTTGATGAAATGTTAATAGCAGATGGCTGGCTTGTTGCACTTGGCTTAATATTTGTAACAATGTGTATGTGGCTTTTTACCTCATCATTATTAGTCACCATAATGACTTTGATTGCAGTATTATTTTCTTTAGGAATGGCATATTTTATATATACATTAATATTTGAAATAACATTTTTCCCATTTATGAATATATTGGCAGTAATTGTAATTATCGGTATGGTTTTCTTTTTATTCTAATAATTTTTTATAATTTTAATAATATAGTTTTTATTTAAAATAAGGTATCGGTGCTGATGATGCATTTATTTTTGTAAAAATTTGGCAATGCACTCTTACAGAAAAAATTCAAAAAAAAAGTACTTCTTCAGTACCTGTAGGTGCTTCAACAACATCCTTTAACGAGCCAGATTATTCAGAAACGTTGAATTATTTGATGGCTACAACATTCAGACATGCTGCTATATCAATGTTTGTAACTTCTTTAACAACAGCTGGCGCGTTTTATACCTCCGTAGTTAGCTCAATAACATCAGTGAAATGTTTTGGGTAAGATTTTTAAAACATACATTTAAAATTGAAATTAAAATACATATAATTTTCTCAGAATTTTTGCGGGAACAGCTATTGTTTCAAATTATTTATTAATGGTGACATGGCTTCCAGCATCAGTATCAATAATGGAAAGAATGTCTTGCCATTTTGGGAATTTTTTTTCACCCAATATAATGAATAAATTTCGAAAGTCAATTAAAAGTTTTGGTTCAATTGTTGAAGACTATGTTTTGAACGCAGTACTTAAGATGCCATATCTCTGGATAATTTTGTTTGGTAAATAAAAAAGCTTTTTAAATACTTTTTAATTAAAGAAATGCGTTCATAATACTTTCACTTCAGGTTCAATAGGGATATTTAGTTTTGTAATAGTTTTATATTGGCCTAGTTTACAACTGCCAAATACTTCAGATTTTCAATTATTTGTAAGTGATCATCCTTTTGAAGCGTATGATGTTCAGTTTAAGGAATTGTTTTGGTTTGAGAAATTAGCTACGGTAAGGAAATACTACTATTCAGTGCAAGTAATATAATATCTATTGAGAGAGAAGGAGACAAACAAATCAGAACATCTTTGCTAAAGGTAGTGAAATACACATATCTTAAAATATTTCAAAATTTTAATACGAGTTTAGAAAAATATTCTATAATTATTAATTAGTTAGTGGTTGTAGTTATGAATACATAAAAATAGTTATGATAAATAAATTAAAAAAACTCATTGTATGATCTTGACACGGAAGTATATCAAAAACTATTGGAAATAAATCTTACTCCTACCATTATGCTTGTTTTGACTTCCTCTCTCATATTCCATAATAGTACATATTTATCTTTCATAAGATACTCTGTATAAGATATATTTATTTTTAAATTATATTTTTTTTTACATTTTTAGGCAATAGATAATCCTAAACTGCCCTTAAGATTTGTATGGGGTATTAAACCAATTGATGACGGAGATTATTCAAATCCATATTCTCGAGGAGAACTACATTTTGACAATAATTTTAATGTATCTGCTATAGAATCGCAAGTATGGTTGTTAAATTTTTGTAACAAACTTAAAAAGGAATCATTTTATGGAACTTCAACACTTGGTACTTGGCTGTTACCAAATTGTTTTATAGAAAATTTTATTAATTGGATGGATAGAAAGTAAGATAAAATTTAGGAAATTGATTTTTTAATAGGAATATTACTATTTTTAGGTGTCTTGATCGGATGGATAATGCTGATCGTACACCATGTTGCGAGACGTCAAAGTTTCCATTTAGACCTGATATTTTTGAATATTGTTTACCACTTAGTATTTCATCTTTATTTTTAAGTCCAAGGCATATATTTTTACCGGGTGTAGCGGGCCCAAAGTTTGCATTAGCTACTCAAATGAATCAAAATAAATCTTTTAACAAATATGAGAACAGCACAATGAACAAAAATGAAGAATTATTTGAAACAAAAGATACAAATAGTTCTTATTCAATAATAATCAAAGTAAAAGCCTTGGTTATAGAATTTGAAAGTAATTTTACATATTCTATGTCGTATTCTGATGTTAAATATTTTTTTGAATTAACTCAAAACTGGTTTAACAAGGAAATTGCTACTGCTCCTATTGGATTGCGGGGTGGTTGGTTTATAAGTGAATTAGAATTTTTTGATTTGCAAGATACCTTATCTAGAGGAACAATTTTATCAATTGGTGTTGCAATGTGTGCATCACTCTTAGTGCTATTAACAGTTACATTAAATGTATTAATTAGTTTTTATGCAGTTATAACTGTAACTTTTACAATATTTGTAACAGTAGCAATATTAATATTATTTGGATGGAGACTCAACATTTTGGAAAGTGTATCTGTTAGTACAGCCATTGGTTTAGCTGTTGATTTTAGTCTTCACTATGGTATACATTATAGACTTTCACCAAATGGCGATAGATTATCTTCAACAATTTTTTCGTTATCACGAATTATTGGGCCAACTTCAATGGCAGCACTTACAACTGGTATAGCTGGTGCTATAATGTTAGCCTCAAACGTTCTACCTTATATACAAATTGGTATATTTTTAGTAGTTGTAATGAGTGTAAGTTGGCTATATTCAACATTTTTTTTGATGAGTTTATTAAAATTATTTGGTCCACAATATGGTTTTATGCAATTTTCGTATCCAAGGTGGAAAAAAGGACCGAAAAATAACATTGTAGGAAAAGTAAATAATGAAAGGTTAGTAAGTTGTAAATAAATAATTTTGTAAAAAGTAACTTTAATGAACCCTAAATGTTAATATTGTATTTTCTTATTTTTATTTGTTAAAAAAATTTATTATTTATTATTTCCAACAGTCTATGCCTAAAAGAGATAAATCTCATCCTAAGGCTATATATTAGTTTAATTTTATTATAATATTCCAAAAAATAACATTGATTTTCATTTTAGGAAAGAAAGTCAAATTAATGTTACAGAACAATTATTAACACCTTCTAGTTCGGCTGTGGGGGAACTTGTGCATTCTGAATCTCATGAATTAGATTCATTAACATCAAATTCATTAGTTAAAACAATTAGTGATTTTCATAGATCTTCTATAGATTTTGAACATATCTATAATAAAAAATTTAAAGAAATTCCAAGTCCATCAACTGGTAGTGCAGTTACTGTTGTATTGTCAGAAGACGTTAATGCTAAAGTTTAATAGTAAATCATGTTTTCTTTAATTAATAAAAAAAAAAATTATAAAACTGACAATATATTTAAAATATATGAAATTATTTCAATAAGAAAATATTTAATAAAAAAGAATAAATTTTAATTTGCTTATTTTGCAAATGGTTATACAATAGTATATAGTGAGTTAAAAACATTTTTTAAATTAATTATTTACATTTTTTATATGACATTTAAGTTGTTATTTAAAATAACATTTTTGAGTATTAAATCTATAGTATGTATATGCATGTACTATTAAATCTAAAGTATGTATATACATAATATTTTTTTTAAATGATTTTTATATATATTTTTTCGATTAATGGAAATGAAAAAAACTTTTTAATAAAATATAAAGAGTTCTGAGAAGTACAAATAGCAATAAAAATGCATTTTTAAAAAGTTATTATTTTGAGAAAATATATTTTAAAACCTTAATTTCATTTAGTATAGTTGTTTAAAAAAAAAAGTATTGTTTGCCATTTGCCATTTATTATTAAGCTTAAGTTTTATATGATATAAAATGTTTGTCATTAAACAATATAAATATTAAACGTTAAACTTTTAAAATTATATGGTTATAAAATATAAATTTTTAATGCGATCAAATTAATGTAATGTATTTTAATGTTTAAATGTAATTATTCTTAATTTTTTATTATTTTGTTGCTCAAGAAGTATATTATCTTGTATTATATTCATATAAAATCTTTAAAAAAGTAATTAAAAAAATATTACTAACCTTAACAATAATCATTTGTTGAAAAAATTATAAGATATCTTTAAAACTCGAATTTCAATATCAATTATTGATTAATATTAAATATATTTTTCATTTTTCAAGTACTGAATTAATATAAATTTATATTATTTAAAATTTATTAAGCTTTAAAAAAAGATATTTTCAATTACACATATAATTAAAACTAAATTCAACATGATTAAGCACCTCTGTTAACATTGCTTAAATTATAGTAAATTTAAAAATATATTAAAAAATGTCCATACCACCTCGAATTAATAAAAATATTTGAAAAAAATAAAACTATCAATTCAGAAAATCGTTTTACCGTCCAGAAAACGAAAATGGACAACATTTTTCTACATATTATGTCTAGATATTAAACTCAATTACTTTTTAATTATGAGAACTGATTTAAAGACTCTTTTTTTTTTAATTATATTCATTATAATATTTAACATTATCAATAAATTTCTATTGAATTTATTATTTTTTATTTGTGAATATTAAGTTTATGATTAAGAAAATATATACAGTATTAATGTAAAAGTAAATGTCAAAAAAAAAATAATAATTATAATAAAATTCATGATAAAAATGAATAATAATGATGACAAAAAAAATAATAATTTACTATTTGTACAATATTTGTATTAGCAAGTTAAGCTGTGATAATGTTATAAAAAAATGTTTACGTAAAAAAATTGTATTTACATATTAAAATTATAAAGTAGAAAAATTAATATTATATTAAAATGGCTAAATTTATATTAAAATAAAAAAAAGTTTTTACGAATATGTATTAAGAATTAGATTTAATCTAAAATGAAAAATAAATTTAAGATAAAATGTATAAATTATGGAAGTTTTATTTAATAATTTCTAATAGAAGTAAATGACAAAACAAACCTATATTTTTGTTTTATTTTTTGTAATATTGCTAATATATTACCAAAAACTATATAAATGATAAAGTATACATTTATTGTAATTTTATATTTTATGTTAGAAATAGATAAATTACTCTGGTTGGAAGTTTATTATTAGATTTTACAGTTTCCATTTGTATATGCTTTTCATATTGCTTCACAGATGTTGTCTTAATATCGAACTACATCTTCGATGCCTTAAAATGCTTAGGTTAGATCCTGCGGAAGTTTTAACACGTCCAAAACGGAACTACTTCTTTTCTCTCATCAAAGAAAAATCCCTTCCTTGAAACCTCTAAAAATAAATGAAGCGCATATCAAATTAACTATTTTGATAAGTACTTCGAATGGAGTCAAAATTGAAATGGAAGCTAAATACTGAATACAAAATTAAAAAGACACAAAATGCATTTTACACAGACAAAAAACTGTTTGCCAATAAGTTGTCTTAAGTCCTAAAATTACATATTGGATGTGCACGGCTATAATTAGGTATATTGCAGTGCTCTACGCCTTAAATGTTCAGAACTTCTTAGAGGATGTATGCAAAGATTTTCCTGCATAATGAAGGTACACCATCTTGACATAATTGGTGGAACACAGACTGATTATAATATAAACGAAAACGGTCTGTCTATATTCACAGTCGGGTCTAAAATAGGTGACAAAAACAGTTTTAAAGTTTCTTTTGAGGAATTAAACTTCTATAAGTTTTACCAAAAAATGGTCGTTTGTATAACCTATAGGATAATCAAAACCATGTAGCCCGATTTAAGTTTAAAAATATCCAAACGTATCTCTTTCAAATAAGACAATTGGTTAATGTTTTTACGGGCGAAGATTGCGTATGCATTTTTATCCTAACTCTAGGTTTTATAGAGGAATTAAAATAACGGCAAGGTAATTAGCAAAACGGTTAAAATTTAGGTGAACTGATAGAGATGAATTTAAGAAATTTTCAAAAATTTTTTTGACGGGGCATTATCATCGTACCATTAATCTAGAGAAACTTCACACCTACTTTTTATGTTATTAAATGATGTGTTAACTCTGTCTTCATTTATAAAAAATCTCTGCTTTGAGTATTTTGAATGGTATTATAGTATTATTGTGACAGATCTTTAGCGTCAGATGGTTTCGTGTGCTTCCAAATGTTAGTTATTTTCAGAACTTTCTTTCAGTTAGCAACTCATTAAGTAAAAACAAGGTTATAAAACTAATAATTATTATTCATTTTTCAGTTAATAATTTTTTAAGAAAAAACTTAAATGAATTTTGTCGTTTAATTAACTTTTCATATTTTATTTTATTAAGTTTATAAAAAATAAGTTTTTATTTATAAAATTTCCAATTTATATCATATCTTAATCTCAGTGTATTACTGTATAAATTACTCTTCTATATTTGATTAGAAAATTTAAAGTATGACTTGAGATCTTAGAAGGAAAACTCTTTTATGAACTTTTCTAAACTTTAAATTATATGAGCCATTTTAGTCGGAATGTTTATCATAATTTTGATCTATCTCCCACGCATGCTGAAGAAGTATCCAAAATTATACAATCACTGAACTCGGGAGCTGCTACAGGATACGATAATATTTCGACCAAATTTATAAAAAAAATTCTCAGAACGCTTAACGCCCATTTTGGTTAAATATATTAATAATGCCCTCCAATCAAATGTTTATCCTAATTGTCTAAAGTTAGCTATTGTAACACCAATATTTAAGAACGGGTTAGCCACTGTTTGTTCTAATTATCGTCCGATTTCTGTCCTACCTGCCATCTCTAAAATTTTTGAAAAAATCATTAAAAATAGGCTAAATTCTTTTTTGATTAATAACCCAATATTAAGTGAAAATCAGTTCGGCTTCGAGGAAAAATCCAACACAACAGCCGCCTGTCTTTTTTTAAACGACTTTATCTCTAAAAACACCGATAATGGTAAATTTGTTAGTTGCGTTTTCCTTGATATTAAAAAAGCATTTGACTGTGTTGACCACGATATCCTACTCTTGAAACTGTCGAAATTAAATTTTACGATCAACCAGTTAAACTTCTTTAAATCATACCTGCAAAATCGTAAACAGATAGTACGAATAAACAACAGTTTTAGTCAAGAGGAAATGATAACAAGGGGAGTACCGCAAGGTTCAATTTTAGGACCTTTACTTTTCAAGCTATATATTGATGATATTACTCATTTGAATCTAAAGGGCAAACTTCAGTTATTTGCTGATGACGCCGTTCTGAAATATGCCGATAACTCGGAAGAAACTATTCGGACATACATGCAACATGACCTCCAATTAATAGAAGAATGGCTAACTAAGCATCGGCTTGTTTTAAACTTAAATAAAACTAAAATCTTAATGTTTGAAAATAAATTATTCAATTTTGAAAATAGGTTCCAATTTAAAAATACTAATTTAGAAATTGTTAAAAACTTTAACTACTTAGGTCTAATCATAGATAGCAAATCCAACTGGAGACACCACATAGAAAAAGTAATTAGGAACATAACGCCATATATATTCCTGCTGTGTAGGCTACGTAATTTCCTGTCGGATCAAGCGATTTTTACAATTTATTCTTCTTATATTAAATCCCACATTTGTTATCTGATTCCAATTGGACATGTTGCACAAGAAATGTGTAAAATTTGCCCTAGGGCTGTCAATTCTACATCCTACGGATTCCCTATACACTGAGAAATATTTAAGTTTAAAACAAATTATTTCATTTGAGCTCCATAAGATTGCCTTTAAAGTAGTCCATAATCAAATTAAACATAGTTTTATTCTAAATAGAAATCTAGACATACACAACCACAATACTCGAAACAAATCAAATTTTTACCTCTCACTTTTTAAAACAAGTCATCAAAAAAATAATTGCTTATATAATGCTCTGAAAGCTTATAACGACTTACCGGAGGAAATAAAATTAATTAATGATTTTAAATTGTTCAAAAATAAAATAAAATATATATTACTTAGAAATTAAGCTTTTATGTTTTTTACTAACTTTATACTAACTTTGTACTAATTATAATTATTATTACAGATAATAATAATAGGTACTAATTAACTAACAAGTAACAAAATAAATATATAATAACTTGCATAATTATGTAACGAAACATGTTAAATTTGTAACATAAAAAATTAAATTACTTTCATATTGTAATATCACAAATATATTTTATTGTACATTTCAATCAAAAATTTATTAAAAAATGTTAATCTAAAAATTATAGGACCACACAGCATTCTGCTAAGGTCTTAAACAAAATTTTATATAAAATGATTATTAAAATTGTAAATTTATACTAATTTAATTTATGTTCAATAAAGGAAAAAAAAAAAAAAAAAAAAAACTCAAGGAAATTGTATTACGTCAGGTTCAGTGACATTAAGGAGATATAAAATATACATGAATATACTTGAATTGTTTTAAGGAATCAGAAAGAGTAAATTTACATTTCATTATAAATAGATTAATTATAGAGAACTACATAGAACATATCTCTTTTTATAATTTCGATGACGTAATAAAAATCACAAATAGTTTTCTTTTCGTTTTTATTTTGTTTAATTTTTTATAATTTTTCTAATTGACAAAACAATTTCTACATAATTAAATAACTCTTTTATATATAAGTTTTATTTTTATTTTATTTTATAATAAATTAATTTTTTTTTTATAATTTCCACGAATTTTTCAAACTAAAATTGAAATTGTTTTTTTTTTTTTTTTTTTTTTTTTTAAATTACAAATATTCAACTATATCACATTTAATGGATATATTGGGACAACTTTGACCAACTATACTGCGACCTTTATGTTTTGGCTGTTGTTTTTCAGTTAAAAGTTTACGAAATATTGGTAAAATTGCTGTATCACCATCTAATAATTCAGATTCAGAACTAGCTGCATACATTGCTATTTCATTTTTATTTCTATGTTTACGTTTATCTGGTGCAACATTTGGTGATGAATGATGATGTGCATGCTGTTGTATATTTGTTTTATTTAATTTTCTTGTATTTGAACATGGTGATGGTGTTGGTGGTTCACGTTCACGTTCACTATCTGTTTCACTTTGACATACAGTACCTTTTTGTGGTTTATGACGATGTTTTTGACGATTTTTTTCTGATACTGATCTTTGAATTGGTGATGTTGCATTTGTTTCATATGGTATTATATGACTATGCTCTGTACAACGTTGTTGATTTGGATAATTACGTGGTGAATGACGTGAATGTTGTTTTGCATGCGATAATGTTTGTGTATCCCATAAATCACTTTGTGATACAACAAAACTACTTTTACATTGTTGATTTGAAATCATTTGAGTTGTAATTTTTCTTGTTTCAACTACATATTTATTGAAAAATAAAGAGAAAATTACAAAAAAGAAAAAAAAATTAATTATAATACAAAATTTTTTGTGAAATGAAAAATATTAAAAAAAATTATTAGAACTAATAAATTAAATTTTTAATTAAAATTTTAATTATTATCAGTTATTAAAAAAAATAAATGTATGTAGATTTAATAATTAGGTTTTTATTAAGGACGTACTGCTTACATATACCTTTAAAATATTTAATAATTAAAATTTTAAGGACGTACCAATTATTCCAGATCTATCATGTATTATTAGGATGGCAGGGTATCCTTTTATTTTTTTACGAAAAAGTAATTCATTTTCTGTAATACAATATATTATTTGCAACGACATAATTATAAGTGAAAATTAAAGTAACATTTTTATTCGTTGTGGTGCAATTTATAATACATAATGATTGCAAATTATGTTAGACAAATATTTTAGTGTTTATACACCCTCATTTTTTATTTTTTTTTTTTGGAATTTTTAATAGAAACAAAATTAATTATATGTTTGTGCTTGCTTTAAATTTATTGTATAATTATATATAATTAAAATATATTGTATCTATTATTATTTGTATCTAATTAATCTCAGCTCAGTATACATTTTATATCTTATATAAATTATGACGTTACCAAAAGTGCAATAAAACAAAGTAACTGTGTGTTTTAACATTAAATAAATATTGAATTGTAATTAAAATTTATTTTTTGAAAATTTTACAATTTAATGTTTTCACTTTTAAAATAACAAAAACATAACGACTTTATGTTTATTGTTGCAAATTAAAGCATTTTATTGAAAAAAAAAATTTTCTATAAAATGACAATTTCGCATATTGAAAACTATAATTTCGAAAATTTAGGTAAAATTGATTTCAAATAGATAGAATTAACATTAAAGTTATAATTTTAGGATATTTGATTTTATAATATTGAAAATAGAATTCGTTTAAACTTTAGTTAATTTTATTACATACATAGTTATTTTTTCTTTATATTAGTTTTTCCGAAGAATGGTAGAAAATTCATGAAAATCATATTTCGTGCTAAAATAAAAACAAGATTACACTTAAAGCAAAAATAATATTATTCAAGATTTTCAAATTTCTGAATTAAAAAAATAACACAACACTTTAGATGTAAATATACAGATAACATACGAAAAAAAAAAAAAAGGACAATCACTTTATACATAAATAGATGGTAAAAAATCCTTAAAAAGGATATTGAAATGGATTAACCAAAGATTGTATATCGACAATAGGTTGCGTTTAGAAGATCGTTAGAAACACCTTTTGTAAATTGAACAAGTTAAAAATTTTATTTTTTTTCCAAAACATTTTTGATAAGAACGTAAAGTCATTCTGAAAATATTCTTGTTAAAAAGTTTAAAAAATTTAGTAGATTATTATTTGAAGAAAATTTTTTTAGCATGGATAAGAAAATATTATTATATTAAAATTGTTTGTTCTTAATATTTGTTTAGAATATTTATATTTTGTATTATATCATATAATATGTATGATTACCATAGTATATTATATTTTAATCGAAGCGCTACAAATGCTCGTATATGAAAATTTCGTTTTTTCAAAATGGCGTTTTTTAAAATTTTGTTTTTAAAATCTTGTTTTTTTTTTTTATATCTTACAAAATCTCTTTTTTTCAGAAAATACAGAAAAATTCTATTTCACATGCAATTTTTTTGAAAATATGCCTATTAGTTTCATTCTGTCCGTCTGTCTGCCTAGATGTTTACAAAACTTCTACACCGTTTGAATAGATGAATAAAATTTTAACTACGGATAGGCAAATTAAGTTTTTGGAACAACTTTTTTCTGTAGCCCCACCTGTTACGGAACAACAGCCTCTCAAAATTAAAAAAAAGCCTTATATTTAAATTGTTATAATACCACTTTCTATGAGGTAAATAAGTATACCTTCAATCTGAAAACGCCAACCAATAGGTGCTTTTATTAACTTTATAAATATAAATATACTTTTGCCGTACGATATTTTAATTTACAGTTATGTGAAACTAAATCTTTTAAATTTTGTTAAAGTTCTCTCGAAATAACTAATTATTTCAGAAAATATTTTTGTGTCCCTTTCCGTTTAGGAGCGGAGGGAGGACTTAAAATTCAATATTTTTACCTGTCCAAATTCTTATGAAGTATGTAATATACAAAAATTAAAGCTGCAATATTATAATTTTTATTTGTGTTAACAACTTTTCTTAATAATATAGGGAAAAAGTGACGAAAGTGTCATTTGATTCTTTTCAAGTTTTTCAAACCAAAAAAATCTAAGAAAGATCACAAATTTTGTTTTTTATTTACATACATAAATATGTACACAATATTTACGATTCTTTTTTAAAGGTGTAATGCAAAAATATTTTAGGTAATCTTTGATTATTTACAAAGTCAATTAATATACAAGATATACTTATGTACATACACCTACTAATATAAGTAAGTATGCGTCGGTCAAAATGTTTAATTAGAAAATGTGTATGCTATGTATGTACATATAATTGGTGCGATTGAGTCTAACTTAAAGGCCCAATTTATTTAAAAAATAAAAAAATACAGAAAAGAAAAAACGAAATTTAAAAAAAATAGATTTTGAAAAAACGAAAATTTGAGATACGGACATTCGTAGTTATCCCTATTATAACGTAACATGATACTACCAGATACTACGTATATACATATTTTTTCTATTAAAAATTTGAAAATGCCGACCTCGGGAATCGAATTCAAACTGTGATACTACGATTGTATTTTTTGTAGTTGTTGTATTTGGCAACTATAATAAAAGTAAAAAAGTAATAAGCTATCAAAATTGGTGTCTACTGAAAAGTTTTTTTTTTTTTTAAATGGATTCGAATTGAATCGTTTTGAAGTACATACTTACATAAATGAATAATATTTTTATAAGGTTGATATTTACAAGTATATATGTATATATAACATTGAATGGATTATTAATGAAAATAAAGAATAATTTAACCATAATATAAAACGCAAATATACTTCGAAACAGTTTAAAGAGGTCTTTTCTTAATAATAAAAGGTTTTCCCCTTTTATTTTAAATATTTTATGTGCATATCATCAAATAAAAAATGTTTCATTATCTTTTATACAATTGAAAATTTCAATTAATAAGTCGAATATCATTTTAATAATTTAATAAAGAAAAAAAACAAATCAAAAGAAAAATAAAAAGTCAAATTTATGGTCAAACTAATAAATAAATTAAATGCCTATAATTATGCAATATAATCTTACCTTTATTGTTATTAACGTTATTATTGTTATTATTGTTATTATTATTAATATTGTTATTTATATTGTTGTTATTATTCTTAAGATGAGGGCAACTTATTTCAGAATTAGATCCATTTTGCATTGATGCATTTGAATTTCTATGAGATGTATTATGTCTTGATTTTGGTGTTGAAGATTGACTAGATATTTCTGATGTCTTTTTCTTAATTTAAAATGTAATTATAAACAAGATATATATAATTTAATATTAATATTAAGCAACTCTATTATAATATGGTGTTATATTTTATAATTATATTTATTTGGTAGGAAATTTGATTTTAAAAAATTATAAAATTGAAGGTGGGCTATTTTCATTACCTTTTCACGATAATCCATTGATTGTTTTCTTTCTCGTGCTATGGATTCTTCATGTTTAACATTATTACATTCATGCTTTTTCAATTGTTGTTGATTAATTAAATTTGGAGGAGGATCAGTTTGAGCGGAAACTGAACTGCGTTTCTCTACTATTCTATGATGAAGAACATGATCATCAGCTTTGGGTAAATGTTGTGAGATTGGTGTTATAGTTTGTGTTACTAATTCCAATTTTAATTGTTGATGCAATTGATTTTGTAATTCTTGTGATTTCGGTGGTAATGGTGGTTGATATTGTTGAGTTTGTGGTGGTTGAGGAGCAATAGTATTTGGTGCCTTGTCATGTGTTGGTGTAATTGTTTGAACTCTTTTTTTCCTATAAATTATTATATTTAAATGAAATTTATTTATATTGTATAAATTAAATTTACTGAGATGTTGTTATTGTTGTTGTATCCATTTCAGCATGAGTAGACATTACACTATCAACAGATGTTAATTCAGTAACTTCTGGGTAAAAAGAAAATATATTTAAAATAACCAAATTATATTATATTAAATAAATTTGGAATAATACCAGTAGCACTTGGCATATCTCTTTTTATAACTGGTGCTGATAAACGATTTGAATCATTTAAAATAGGTTCTGTATCATAACTATTTCCATTGCCAGCACAATTTCCATCTAACCATTTTTTAGCTTCAGGTCCCAATTTTCTAACTAATGCTTGTAATTCTGCTTCTTTCTCCATTAAAGCTTTTCTAAAACGACAATTTGTTGATTTAACATCTCGTAAACGTTCTTCCAATTCACAAACAGATGAATCTCTTCGATTTTTTGACATTGGTCTTAGTGTTGCTCTTATTCGTTTGTCAACTGCTCCCTGAGGATTTCTTTTCAATTCAACAAGCTTTGAACATGATAATTAGAAAGAAATATATATACATTATACATTATTTATATAATCATAATTTTAAAAATATATAAATAATAAAATATTACATTTATATTTTAAAGAAGAACAAATTATAAAAATTATAGATAATACTACAAATAATAGATAAATAAAAATAAAACTACTAGTGTTGAAGTTAATCATTGAAGATCTGACAGAAGTTCATATCCCACAACACAAATAATAAAACTACTAAAATTCTTCCTTACTACTAGTCTTACTTTCGGTACGAACACCAAACATAATGTTGCTGTTGTACAAAATATTATGAAAAATGATAATAAAACAAATACTAAATCTTTTCTATCTGCCAATACTAAGGATATTGCTGCTCCAGCTAAACATGTAATGAAAACATTATAAACTGAAAATCCAATATGCTTTGAATCATTTAAAGCTGGTATTGAAACATGACGTGTCTCCCAAGCTAAAAAAGCTCCAAAAATCTATATATAAAAAAAAGAAATGATTATTTAAAAGACTTAATATTTTTTAATTTTTGTATTGTTAATAAAACAAAATAAAAGTAAAAATATTGGAATTTATTAATAAAAGTTTTAAATAATAACGTATAGTAAAACTAATTATATATTATATCACATCAGTTCATTTTCTTAATTTTACTATTTAATATTGATACATCACCGAAGAAAATTGAAAGATCTGAATATACTTACTAACAAGAGTCCTTTATAAGCATAAATAATTCCTACAAAAATTGTTATATGATTAGATTGACAATATTCATTTTCTGGAATTATTAAAACATCTTCAAGATTTTCATGTAGCTGAACAATTAAGAAAAAAAAAATTGAGTTAAAAAAATAATAATAAATTAAAAATACTTTTAAAAATTTAAAAATAAAAAAAATACAATAAAGTCAATAATTGAATATCTTACTTTTGCTTCCATTCTTTTAGTATCCCTATAAAATGGATCAGCTATTTGCCATGTCGTTATAATAATTATATCGATTGCTAATAAAATACCTACAACCATAAATAATTGGTAATCTTTAATAACTTTTTTATTTAATTTTAAATCCGTAAATATTGAATGAACACGCCATGTTTTAGAAAACATGGCACCAAATGCTAAACTAAAACCAGCCATTAATAACCATACACGCGTTGTACAAATATATGGAAATGCAGCAACACTACTAAGTGTTGTATCCAATCCTAAAAATATTATACTAAGGTATGTAAGCATACAACCAACTATTATCAAATTATTAAGATGTGGACTTGACATTTTAATATATCTAAAATGAAATTAATAATTTTGGTTATTAGAAATTAATAAATTAGTTAATTATTTAAAATTCCATTATATATATGTATATATATACCTTTGATTACGATATTTTATGTTGAATGCTAAAAAGATTAATGCTATTATTATTCCAACAACAGAACAACTCGCTGAAACAACATAAATTGTTATATTGATTTGGCCATGTTCAATATAAATTAATTGACGATCTTTTGGTGGTTTTGTTCCAACCTAAAAAAAAAAAATTATTACATACATTAGTATTATTCACATATAGGGTGATTCAACAGTAACCCTGCTGTACATGATAGGGGGATAAAAACAAGCAAAAAACTTAATATTAGACCTATTCACAACGGGTTTCGAAATTGTTGGACTTAAAGATTTACTCTTTTTTAAAATTCTTTCATTTAGTTTTTTGTTTATAATTTAGAAACTTAACATAATATACGTAGAACGTAGAACCATTCTTAATAATACGGAGAAACAATTTTAATACTATTTTTGGAACTTCTTGAATTATCTATTTAACGCAACATTAAATAAGACCAGGTGACTTATTGAAACCTTAATATTCAATTTAAATTTTTTTTGCATTTACTGACGAAACTAAAAGCAAACATTCATTGATATGTTCAGTCATCATGATCACGTTAGTCAAGGTCATACCAAATAAATTTAGTATTTATACAGTTAAGTATGTACCTTATGTTTGTGTGATTGATGATTTTCCAGCAATAAATAAAATTAGATAATGTAGAAATTATTTTCACCTTTAATATCATATATCATCTGAATTGCCCTAGAGGAAGATTAAAAATAATTTAATTTTAGTTTTGAAGAATATATATAGTGATATTTCTCAGTGATGTTCCTCATCCACCTCTTCAACATTTAGACGACATCAATGATGAAAACGGAATTATTAAGAAGAATAGCACGAAGGAATATTATTATAAATTAAGAATATCTAATATGTAATTCAGTTCTAGGTTTATTTAGAAATGATGCGGGATTAAGTATTCGTTGAGCTTTAGCTATTTTAAATATTCCAGCAAGTCGAATATGTAGAATTTTGAAATTGAATAAATTTCATTTGTATAATTTTCAACCTGTTCAAGAGTTATTTCGCGATTATTAACTTAAAAAAATTAATATTTCTAGTTTTTAATTAAGAAACGACAAACTTAAAAGAATATTATAGACGGATAAATTACAAATTTTCAAAAACTGGATGTTTTAATTTTCGTAATATGCATTTTTGATCACAAGAAAATCCGTACCAAAAAAGAATAAAAAAAACTCAATACAACTTCAGTCTATACATTTGGACTGGCATTTTGGGTAAACACTTATTTGAACCATTAATATTTGAATAAAGTTTGAATTATGAATCTTAGATTTTTTCTCTTGTAAATAGAATAAACACCATATTTCAACATTATAGAGCACCTTCCAATTTTAGCATACAAGTAAAAGTATCACTAGATCAATATTATATGCAAGTAGATGAATGCGAAAAATCAATCTAATTTTGTCGTTACTTAGTTCTTCAAATTTGACTCCATTGAAGTTTATTTTTCGGGGCGAATGAAATTGTCGATTAATTCTTAACAATTTACTTTAAAGTTACACCACTACAGTATCATGAAATGGCTTCTCCCATAAGATCACGGCCCTATTGCACCAATCACTTATCAAATAATCAAATAATTAATTTTTTGATAAGTTTTTGTTGCACCAAAACCATAATTGGTAATAAATCAATGAAGTTTTTAATTAGTAAAAAACACTTACTTATCAAAAAAATTATAAGTGATAAGTGGTTGGTGCAATAGGGCCCAGAACTTCAATTAATTGACTTGCCTTCTCAAATAATTGAGACAGCTGTATGTTGTATACAAAAAGATGAAAATCATTTTGAAAAATGGTTAAAAAATAATTGAGTAATCTGTGATTAAATAAAATAAATACATAATTAAATAATTAAGATTCTTCTAATTTATAGAATTTATACTTACTGAAATGAATTTGTTGAAAGTGAATTTAATTTATTAAATCTACTTTATTTATTAAATTTTATTACATAGAAAATTATAATTCATTTTAATTCATTATAATAAATTGTGTTATTAAAACTATTAGGTGATAAGGGACTAAATATTGCCCGTTTTCCTTGAAAATAATTAATTTTTCTTCTATTTAGACCTTTACAATTTTTCAGGGGCTGTTAATATACTTAAAAAGTTCTTTTTAATAAAACGGTTTAAATGATATTTTTTGAATAAAAAATATTTAAATTAAAACCTTAATAGCTTTTTATTTACTGGTCTAGTTTAATGTTGGCCAGTAATAATCTTTAATACTGGCCTTGTATTAATAGATAATTCAAGAAGTTTCAAAAATGGTATTAAGATTTGTTCTACGTGTATATTATTTCCAAAAGAAAAGACTAACTGAAAGAATTTTAGAAAGGAAAAATTTTTTAAGTCCGATTATTTTGAAAACTGTTATGAATAAATCTAATCTAATACTAAATTTTTGGGTCGTTTTTGCCTCCCCTATCATCCGCTGCAAAATTACCGCTTATTCGTGAAATACCCTATATAAAATACACATTAAATGTATAATTTTATGTTTATCTATATTACAATATTGTTAATACCCATTTAACAGGTTTTCCCAATGATAAATCTAATCTTTCTATTAAGGAATTATACTCTCCAATTTTTTCTTCTTGACCAAATTGAAATTGTTTAATTAAAATATTTGCTTTACGTTCATTATTATAAAATCGAACAGGACCCTTGAATTTTTTTTTTTTTTAATTTCAAATTAGTAAATCTATAATTGGGAAAATATATGTAATATTATTACCGTGACACCTTCAAAACTTGTATTTCTTAAAGCTTCTAAAAATATATTTTCCCAATCTTTAACACGATATTCAAATTGTGTTAAAAATTGTTCTCTACGATGTGATACGTATTCAATTGCCAATGCAGCTGCCCAAATTCCATCATAAGTATATCCATGAAATCTTGAATATTCTATTCCACGTCGACTATCATATTCTGCTAAATATTCATCAGAAGTCTATTTCAATAACAAAAATATAAATTATATTTATATTTTAATTAAAAATTAATTTCTTACAATTCCGGCAATTGTAATTTCACCACCTGTTGAAAGAGGTAACAAATCTGTCATTATAGTTGCCTCTAATGCTGTTGTAATTTGTTCAACATTACAATTTGTATCTGTATAATTCCACCATTCAACAGAATATGTACCCATAATAATCCATTGGTATGATCTTCCATAAATATCTAATCTAAAAATTAAAAATTAAAAAAAAATTTAATAATTTTACTTTAATATTTATATATGAAATTATATAATACCTATAAGCTTCACAGAAAATTTTTCTTGCCCAATATTCATTAAAATTACCCAAAATTATACGAACATCTTTTTCACGTAATTTTTTTAACGGTTCATTCACATCATTTACAAAACTTTGAGTTTCTAAAACTTCTAAACCCATTGCATCTAAATCTGCCACCATATGATTATGTGGTAATGAATACCTAGGTTCATTTTGGTATATTGTTCCAACTCGTGTCCAATTAAATTCTCTTAAAAGTGCTAATCTTGGAGCATTAAATGCATTTTCAGATGGTACAACACGAAAAAAATTTGGAAAAGCATCTTTGGTAAACATTGGATGTGTGTCAGCATACGATAATTGTGTTAAATGCCAATGTTTACTTGCTTTGGCAATAGGGTCAGTAACATGAGTACAAGCAGCACCAAATAACATTAATTTATGTGGACCAGAATGCATCATATCAAAGAAAGATTTTACACCAACAGCAGCATTACACTATAAAATTATATAAAATTGATCTTTTTTTTTTAAGGTTTAAATTAAATAATTAATTTTTTTTCCTTTTTTTTACCTCTGTATCATTCCACCACATATGAAGACGATAATTACGTAAAATATTCTCATGTTCATTAACATGATCTAAAGCCAATTTAACGCTTGGCATTACACCACGTCCTTAAATTTGAAAATTTATTAAAAATTTAAATTTCGTTTAAATTTGAATTATAAAAAAAAATTTTTGAAACTGTACCTGTAGCTGAATTTTCAATTCCTTCTCCATATGGGAAAAAACCAGCAATATAAACGTCTGATCTTTTGAAACTTTGGGAAAATGTGAAAATACTTATAACAATAATTATTTTTATTGCATTCTTTATTCCACTCATTTTTCTTCACAATATTTTGAACTTAGAGTTCAAATGTTGTGTTTATTATCTTTTTAAAAAAATATATTTAATTAAAAATTACTTCATATGGCAAAAATAAGAAATTTATAATTTAATTGAACGGAACTAATATTTTATAAAGGAAAATGTAATATATAGAGTTTTCGTTCTTATAGCTTACAAAATGTATTTAAGTATATAAATCTCATTTTAATTCTTATTAAAATTTTGTTTTATTTAAAATATCGTGAGTAAATCTTTAAGCGATAAAACTATAAATCTTCCAAAACACTTTGAAATATTTGAAATTTAAAATTTCAACCTAAACTTTTTACCACATACATACAACATGTACATAGACAATAAAAATAAAATTAAACTTCCTAATTAAATTCCTAATCAATTCCTAAAGAGTCTGGAATGAAAATGGGAGCATAGAAAAATACATAATGTGATTGTGTTGCACATAAATATTAAAATTTATAGTATCTCATTCTTAATTTGATCAGACTAAATGTCACATATTCCTCAACCGATTCACCTTCGTTCTTTTACTATAATTGTTGTAATATTATCTTTAATAAATGACGTAACTTTAGTCATTTTTTGTATTTAAAACTTACATTTAAGCTGACGTTATTGAAATCTTTATCAAAATTACATCATAGTGTATTTAATAACTATTTATACCGAAAAGGCATAAAAAAATTTATAGATAATGAATTAACAAAAATTTTTTTAACTTAATGTAAACGTGAGTGTATGTACTGACTGATCTTTCTTCTTTTGCGTGGTACTCAACTCCTACTTTTCTTAATTATATTTTAAAAAAAGTTCAACAATGTAATTTATGGACTTCATATAAACAAAATTAATTTTCAAATTAGATTTAGTTATACTTTGGTCCAAATATTTTTCAAACCCTTATTTTAAATCGTTGTTCACTTGTTCAGTAATACACTTAGCATGTAAGTAGCTTGTAGTAATTAAAGAGAATCATGTATATGTCTGCTTATGCTTTAAAAATTGATTAACGGGGGAAAAAATATTGAAATTACATTGCTCAAAAATAAGTACTTTGTAATTTGAAGAGAAAGCTAAAAGTAAAAAAAATAAAAGCAAGAGTGTGCTCCCCCTTTAAGCAATAGAAAAATAAGTACGAAAATATTTCAAGGAAAATCATTTAAACAACGAGAAAACTCAAAATAAGAAACTTGGCGGTTCAAGAGATGTAAAGCGGACTCCAAATAATTGAAACAAACGCAAGGAAGAAAAAGAATAAATTTCGTTATATAGGTAATACAACTATAAAAGCTGATAAAACTAAAAACAAAAACAATCATACAAGTTTATTTTTCACAAAAAGAAAATTTTTTGTATACACACTATATTTCCTTTAACTCCTTCTCTGAATCCCTAACTCCTTTTCAAAAAATGAATCACTATAATTTGTATTTGTATCTAATTCTTACATTTATACTTAATAAAACTCAATTTACAAAATATTTAAGTAATGAGATAAAAAAATTAAGCAAAATTCATATAAAACCAATATTATTAAAAATCACGTTATACGCATAACCCCTAAAAATATGCAAAACTTAGTTATAAAAAAAAATTGTTTCTTAGCCTTTGAGCATTGACTGGTACGATCAAGTAAGTAATTATTTATAAGATTATTATTACAATTTGCAATAAGATGAGCCACTCTTTTTTTACACATCTTAATTCATTTTTTACAACTACATAAACAAAACAAAAAACGATTAGTAAAAGTAGGTAAAATATAATATGTTACTTCGTTTCAAAACCATTCTGTTATTAAAGTTACTGTAAGAGAGAAAATGAGTGAAATGTTTTTTAGATAGTATTTTTACAATGCTTTTTTAAAGGCGCAACTTTGTTACTGTGTCTATGTATTGTTATAATACAAAGTGTAGGAATATTTGAAATTGAATCGCAATCGCAGCTTTGTTTAATTTAATTCATTTAAGTACATAGTGGCAAAGAGCAATAATCCAAAGTCTTTTAAATTGTTTATTGAAATTTGAATATATATTTTAATCACGCCTCCCAAAAATTTTATGTAGATATTATTTAGATAGTTTCCAAAATAAATTTATTAAATATTTTAGTGAAATTAGTACAGAAAAAGATTTAGAATATAAATTATATGAATGTTTAAAAAAATGATTTTAATTATGACTGTTGTAATAAATGTAACAAATCTTATTTTGTAAAACCATATATTAAAGTCAGAATTCATGATTTAATAAAAAATTTTAATAAAAATGTTAAATCTTTCAGGCGAAAGGTCTCAGGTTCAAACCCTGGTCAGGTCAAAAAAAAAATATAAAATATAATAAAATAATGTAAACAAAATATTAAATATAATTATAATTGAATACTTGTACCGAGTCGACCACATGCTAAAGGCAAAAGAGTCCTAAAAATATCGGCAGATATTTATATCTGGAGGATATAATATAAAAAAAAAAATGTTAAAGAATTTGAATTTGATATAAGACATAAAATGTTAAGTGTTCAACATTTGTAAAAATAAAAATAATATATTTTAAAATCCTCTATTTTGATTCCTTATACTTTTTTTTACACCTTCAAATTATTTGTTTCAGTAAATTGTTTTTAAAATTTTGGACTAAATATTCTAAAACAACAAAAAAAAATTTTTTTTCTTCAAATCTTAAAACTACAACAATTTGTTTAAATTTATCTTGGATTTTACACTTTCGACACACTTTGCTGTTTAGTGAGATTTAATATGCTAAATCGTTTCATATCAGTTTTTTGTCTTCTTTTCACATGATAAAATCTTATTACTATCAATTTCTTTCAATTAAGTTTTTTGTTTTTTCGAGTAGCATAGAAAAATTCGATCACGTGGTGAGAATGGGTCATCTGGCTCATTTTATTAATAGATAATCTTTATTTATTTAGAGAATCAAAGCTAGAACAAAAGCTTGAGTAAGAAATTTTTCAGACTGCTTCTTTAAAAAACAAGAAAAACAAAACAGAAAAAAAAAACAATATGAAATACACCATTCACAAAATACTTCGTCTATGGTAAAAAAAATTTTAGTCACCACTCACCGTATAATATTATGTATGCATACTAACAAAAGGGTGGTTGAAACGCGGATAGGAGTTATATGATAATATCAATATTGAAAATAATTGAAATAAATTTATACATATATGTATCTATGAATCAATTATAATACTATTTGTTAGTATGTTTAAAAATTAGAATTTATGAATATTTATAGATAATATAATTATTAATTACTATATGTATATGTAGTTATAGTAAATAAAAGCAATAGTAAAATCAGAATATTATATTTCCAGTTAATATTGCAGTTATTAATTATTTATTCGAAAAGAGTCCAAGGTACATGCACTTACTCTACATAAAATTAAAATAAATTAAAATTAAATTTAATAAAAAATTCAATTTATTCAAATATATTATCAAAATTTATTTTCGAAAAGAATTCAATACCAACTCTGATAAGTGGTATTGAATTATCTCAAAACAGTATCCGAAACACTTATTTTCTTATTTCGACTTTTCGTAACACCTTCGAAATTTCCGAGAGACAGCAATTTAATCGAAAAAACCATTTATTTTTTCACTTTACTCGATGCGAAAAAACCATTTCTCTTTTCACTTGAATTGATGAATATAAAACAAAAATTTCTCACTGTTAAATGTTTTCAAATAAAATGTATAGAAACTCTAAAAGAACTTTTTTCTTTAACGATTTTATATAAAAACATGAGATAAAGTAAATGGCCCAAAAGTTCTAATCAGTCCAAGGTACATGCATCAGTTCAACGTACTACATAATATGTTAGTTGTTTATGCAAATATGTAAATATTGTTAGTAAAATGGATTAGGCCTTTCAGGGATACCACATAAAAAAAAACGCAGTTATTTCTTTACCTCAAAGATGGTGTGGAAAAAAGAAAATAAATTTAAATATAAAACTTTCTTAAATTTTATACTTTACTTTTCATCATTATACATACTTAATAAAAATAATTATATAATTAAAATTAAAAATTAAAATGATTTTTAATAATATGAGATTATTTTTAATTTAATGTTCAATTCAACATTCTCATAATAACCATACAATTTTATATGTATCAAAATAAAGAAAAAACAACAACAACAACTCTTATTCCTATTTGCACTAACTATATACATAGTAATTATATTATCTATAAATATTCATAAATCATAATTCATAAATTCTAATTTTTAAACATACAACAAATAGTATTACAATTGTGTGCAATATTCATAATGCATAAATTTATTTGAATTATTTTCAATATTGGTAATTAGTTTGGTATTATATATTATCATATAACTCCCATCCCATTCCATGTATCCGCGTCTCATCAACAAACATAAATACTTTTGTTTAGTGTGCATACAAAATAATTATACCACGGTGAGTGGTGACTAAAATTTTTTTACCATAGACGAAGTATTTTTTAAATGGTGTATTTCATATTATTTTTTTTCTGTTTTGTTTTTCTTGTTTTTTAAAGAAGCAGTTTAAAAAAATTTCTTACCTTTCTTACCTTTTGCTACCTTTGATTTTCTATACATATAAATATTATCTTACTCAATGGTCTGATTCTGTATTCTATGACTAATTTAGATTTTATTATAATTTTTTTTTTTTCATACTTATTAATTATATATTTTTCAAATATCTTCTTAATAACTAATTTAAATTTGAAAGTTTTCGATAACCGAGTCTTGCAGCAGATTAATACGCTATTATTAATCGAAAGAGTATGGGTTGCAAGCAATTATACATTTTTGCAAGGAAGGAAAACTGATAAAAAAGTAATATTTCTTAGCAAGTCCTGCTTGAGACAAAATATAAAATGTATAACATAAGCAAAATATTTAACCTTTAGTGACCGATGGTTTTAATACTATTATATAAGTATATGTATCTTATCCTATGTAATGTATATAATATGTAATATTATTAAAATAAATAAATCCAAATTTTGTATCTTAAAATTAGATATTCACTTGGATATCTTTTCTAAAAAGGATATAAAACCCCACAAAAAATGTGTATTCGGAAAAATTGTATACGATTATTTTTTTTTTTACCTTACGAGTGATTTTAAAAACCTTCACACCCATGTTATGTTAAATAGGAAAAATATATTCACATATTAAACTACAGCTTTAATTATATATTTACTATTAAAAAAAAACAAGAAATTTAAAATGCAAAAAAAAAAAAATAAATAATAAAAATATGATAATAATTTAAAACTTTTTTTTTTTTTCTTAAATAATAACAATATTTTATTTATTACAAGGTTGTACTTGTCAAGGATATTTTCAAAGACAACAAAAGATGGCATTCAATTTGTTTGCCTTATTCGTATCAAATAGAAAATTATTTAATTTATTAATTTTTTTTTAAACTAATTCTGTTAAATCACTTACATTTAAAAAAGCAAATATTGAAAAAAAAAAATTATTTTTGTAAAAACTATATTGAAAAAATTAAAAAAAAAAAATTTTTTTTTTCATAGAATACAGAAAATTTTTTCCTCCATATTGAATTTTCAAAGTTTCACTTAACTTTTCCTTTTTTTCTGTATTTTTATAAACTTTATTTTTTTTTTTATTTAAAATAATTATTTATTGTTTTTTTTTATGTTTTTAATTATTATAAAATATTAAAGATTATTATTTTTGTTATTTATTTTTTAATGGTCACTATTTTCATTTAAGGTATATGAAGTGTGTAATAAGATTTCCTTTTTCAATTTTAAATGTTAATATGATGAAGTTTCGATAAAGACTAAAAAATTCCTGGATTGAAAAATTTAAAAAAAAAAAAGGATATTTAGATGAAAAAACACATGCGTATATGCAAAAAAATATGATTATTTGGGAAATCTCAAAAAAAAAAAAATTTCCTGCCAAATTAGAGAAATAAGCAAATAAACATTCAACAGATTCAATTGTTTAAAAAACACGTGGAAAATCATTTATAAACAGAGATATTTGTAAAGTTTTTTATTTCTATATTGGCAAAAACAAAAAAATAAGAGAGAACATTTTCTTGCATCAAATGAAAAATAAAATTGAGTAAGAAAAAATATTGGTAATTATAAAAATCAACAGGTTGTTAAATGGTGAACAAAAAAAATTAGAAGATAGGTATAAAGAAATCTCAACGTTATAATTGTTTTGTATTATTGAGATATTAGTAATTGTTCACACCATTAAAAAAAATTTAAATTAAAATTTATCTGTTAACGAGGAAGGAGTGCAGTAGAGTAGACTGTGTCAATTCTGGGATACGCGTATGAACGTAATATACATATCCTGTTTCTATAAAACTTGATCATCTTTTAAAAAATGTCAGATGTTTTAGTGCCGACATTAACTACCGAGATATATTTATGTAAATTGTATAGTTGTATGACAGCTACCCGAACCTGTCGCACCAGCACAACCAAATTTTACAGACGTTGTTGTCCTGTAACTCGACACAATTTTGGAAAATTGCAGATACCTATGCTTCAATAGATACTGAGTTATTTTCATATAAAAAAAGAAGTTGTATGGCAGCTACTTAAACCCGGCGTCTGAAAATACTGGATTTAAATAGCAAAACTAATAATTTTACAAAAGTGACCTAAAAAAAATGTCTTCTAGCTTCTTTATTTTTTGAATTATCGTGCGAACAGACGGATGGACGGATGTACTTGGCTTAATCGATTCAGAATTCGACTCTGAGCCGATCCATACTTTGACACTATCTATCCATACCTTGACACTATCTAGCTTGATTCCTTTAAGGTGTCACAAACTTAATGGCAAATTTATTATATCCTTGAATATAGTTCATACGGGTACAAAAATATTATGGCAAAGCATATTAATCCTTAATATAGTTATAATTTGCTATAAGGTAAAATTCAATCTTATCCACGAAAAAGGTTGAGGCATAGCTATGTACAGTACACTGACAACGTTCACTTAGCAACTTGATATTTGATAATTGAACATTACGTAAAAACAATCAGTTAAGGAATGGGTATTTAGCAACTGGATAAAACACAAACTTCTTTTTGCAGGCGCCTATCGCATATGCTAATTTATTTTTTCGAGGGTATAGGTGGGACTCCACCGAGACGTGGAGCTATATCAATAAACAACAACTGCATTTTTTAACTAAATATTTGGTTAAAAAGCGTTTTGTTCAAATGAACTGCTTAGACAAGGCAGAGTAATAAGACTTTTTCCGAAGCGTACAACGCAATAAATACATTAATCACGTCATGTGTCAATATAAACCGTTAAAAAAGTCGGATACACCACGAATTAAAATAATAAATTTAATTTAATTCGACTTACCACGTGACGTTTCAAAAGCCTTTCTGCTTTAGTTTTCAAACGGACACTAAAGTTATTTATTTCTACATCTCAGGTTGTAATGATGTTTATTAGAGAAATTTCCATATGTTACAATGTTGTTATATTCCATATGTTACAATATGGTTCATATATTTGCTTAACGTTTTTAAACTACATTGTAATAATCATATGACACAAATAAATTAGAAGAAAAAAGTCACGTACGCATTATGAAATTTTATTCTGCAGAAATGTCATTTTTAGTTTACAGTTTACAGCTGAGGATGAAGGTATTAGTAATTGGTGAGTAAAATTTAATTGTTTAAAATTATCTAAGTTGTTTTCTTTAATTTCAGGTCAAGCCAATTACAAGTTAAATGATTGGTTACAATAAAAATATGTCAATAAACTTCAATATATTATTGTAGCGTGATCGTCATAAACTAAAATTATATGGTTGTAGTCAGCCATGCATAATGCAATTGTCATCTGAGTTTATTTGGAAAATGGTGATAAAACCTGTTAATGTTTATTTCCCTGCCACATAAATGTTTTTATTACACATCAAATTACGCAGCTTTTCCTTTCCAAGTATGGGTGGAATTATTCTTATGCGTCATAATACCTCAGATGCCGAATTATTAAGTGTTTTTAAAGCGTATGATATGCAACAGAAGACTTTTTATAACGGAGTATTATATACATATATAGAATTACAAAAGAAAAATATGACAGATATACAAGTTTTTTTTTAAATAGGTAAACTCATATTTAATTCACTTTTGAACAATATGTTTTTATAGGATAATATATATTACATCAACAGTAAAATATATTAAAGAATCTTATTAATTAAATAAACTGGTATATATATTAAATAAGTTATTCAATTTAGCTGCACTTATTAATAAATTCTAACAATAAAATCTGTTTGAAACATACCCTTACATCGAAAATTTTATATTCAGATTCTAAGTATCTGTAGAATGTAGAGGTATTATACAAAGAATTTATTAACTCTTATTTTAAAACTGACCTTTTTAATAATCAAATTCTATTTCATTTTAAGCACATTTTCAAAGATTTTTTTTAAAAATTTACCTATTCGTTTCATGCGCGTCTGTCCGTTCGTCTGTTTGCAAAACTTCCACGCCGTTTAAGATAGAACAATGAATTTTTAACCATTTATAGGTCTCTTAAAAAAATTAACGTCGTAGAACAACTTTTTTATGTGGGATCCTCGTTACGAAGCTACAGCCCCACAAAATTTGAACAAGCTCTATTTTTAAATGTGTATATTTTAGTTTCTGTTTAACATTTTTCAAAATTAAAAATGCCAAAGGAGAGGTTTTTTTTACCTTTACCTATAGATCAGTATCAAAATTATATAATTAGAACAAGCTCTATTTTTAAATATGTATATTTTAGTTTCTGTTTAACATTTTTCAAAATTAAAAATGCCAAAGGAGAGGTTTTTTTTACCTTTACCTATATAGATCAGTATCAAAATTATACAATTAGACCTACATTTACCGTTATGTGAAGGTAACATTTTTGCCTCCTTCATAACTTTGGCATACTTTTTGTTAACCCTAAAATTTTGAAAAACGAAAGCTAGCATAACTTACATTAGAAAATTAAGAGCTATTAGGGGTCAGAAATTTAAATTTTTTCTATTTTGAGACAATTACATAAGTATTTGTGCAAATATTTTCAAAATGTTAAGCAAAACTTAAAACTTCAATATTATAATTTGACATGTGTTAATGGTTTTTCTTAATTTATATAGGATTTCCTTAAAATTGAAGAAAGGGTCTTTTTATTTTTCACATTTTTTCTTATATATATATGAAGTTCTAAAAAAAATTACAAAATTTGCAAGCCACAATATTCTAAATAGTTTATATTGTCTTTTGGAAAATGTACGCTTTTAAAAACCGTTAGTTTTCATAAGTAAGTAAATTAGTAATTAAAAATATTCGCTGCCTATTATTATTTTCAATATCAGAGTTAAAAAAAACTGTATAATAATTTATAAAGATATAGTAAAAGAATTATGCATATGAAAAATCTTCCTTTATTTAATAATTAATATAATCACTATAACATGTCATCATGATATTTGTGTTGTATTGCCTGGAAATAAAAATTAGATTTTATTTTATTGCACTTATTTTATAAATATAAAATTTTACCTGTTCTCCCGTTAACCTATGACTAGGATTATAACGTATAAGTTTTGAAACTAAATCTATTTCTTTTGTACCAGTGCAACTTGGAAATAAATTTTCCCAGTTTTCTCCTTTAGAATATGGAAATCTAAATTTATATATAAAAAATGATATAAATTAATTAAATGAGTAATAATTATAAATAAAGTCAACATAGAAACTAATTTAAGTCAACATAAAAGCTAAAAATTAAATTAAAAATTTCAACAAAAAACTGCTTTTATAGAGAAAAACAAAAATCATGGGAAAATGGAAAAAATATGATACACATACAGCTTGAATTTGCATCAATCATAAGAAGATTTATCAACATAGCATTACGTTGATGTGTGGCTAATAATCGGTGGAATAGACAATTATGTAAAGTTTTAAAAATTGGGAAAGTCTATGGAGATTGTCATAAATTAATAAATAACAAGTAATTAGAACCTTTAAAAACTTTGTCAATCAAAAATATCGCTAACAAAATGACAGCTGAACTGCAAGCATTTGTGAAGGTCTTAAGGATAATATATATTATAATAACGAATTATAAACTGTGACCCTTATAAATCCAGAACCACTTTAATCTATAATAAGAAAAGAAAATAAAAGTGGAAATAAAATTTTATAACAAAATAACTTATTGACTGCAACCCACAAAGGAACATAAAAGATGGAAAAGTCCAAAAATACTTCGAGAAGGACAGTCGCAAAAAAATTTAAAGAAATTAAAAAACTTAAATGTAAATAAAGGACTATGCTTCTGCTGGGACTAATAAAAAAAAAAAAGTGTTATCTAATTTATTGACCTATAAATTAGATTATAACCTATGTAGTCTTTACCATGAACTCGCTATAGTATAACTATAGTATTTATAGAATATAAAGAATACTATATTCTTTAACAAATAGAAAAGAAACTGATTTATAATTAAGAATCCAGTTCGACGGGAATGTGTAGTGAAATATCTTCAGTATGCTTCCATTAGTAAGATTAAAAAAAATGATTATATAAAGTTACCGTATTTTATTAAAATCTGGCAAACTACGCAATTCTGGCCATTCTACAGCATTTGGACTTCCTAAAGTTCTTATTACTAATGCTAATTGTTCAATATCTGTTGTTCCCTATAAATAAAAAATAAATTATGTATTTTATTTTGAATAATTTTTTTAATTTCATATAATATTTTTAAATTTTTACCGCAAATAATGGAACTCCTCTCAGCATTTCAGCTAAAACACAACCAGCTGCCCATATATCAACAGCTGGACCATATTTTTGACTTCCCCATAAAATTTCCGGTGCACGATACCATCTTGTTGCTACTTGGGGAGAATATAATTTTTCTGGATCATCTTTATCATATAGACGTGCTAAACCAAAATCGGCTAGCTTTAAAACACCATTTTCACTTATTAAAAGGTTTGCCGGTTTTATATCCTGTAAAATCAATTTATTGTACAATGCCCAGTTTAGTTGTATAAAAATTGAAGGTTTTCTAAAAACCTTAACTAAAGATTATTTATTTTTAACTATACGTATGTTACATCGTTATATGAGCTAATCAATGTAAAACCTGATAAAACAATCAAAATTGTCTGATAATATATAAATTAGAAATAAAAGGCGATTCTTCACTCTTTAAAAAATTATGTACATACATAATATTTATGCAGGGTGATTCTCTTTCAGTCTTGAATATTTATAGTGTGTATTTAATTGGAGGACCAAAACGGACAGAAAATTACTTAGATTATTCCCCTCGGTTCTTCAAATAATGAGGCATAAAGTTTTTAATTTAATTTGCTTATATTTTAAAAACTGCATATTAAATATCTTAATAACTAATTATTAAGTTTGAAGCACCATCAGAAAGCTTTGCATATCAACTTTCCAAATAATGTCTTATACTTCAGATACTTTTCGTTCATATTGGTTATGACTGTTATGAGTATTTAAATAAAAAAAAATTGAAAACGAGCCGATTTTTAAAATTTTTTTTATTTGTTTAAAACTTTCTACCTTAAACGTGATTTTAAGGTATCATAACTTTGTTATTTTTAGATTATTTGAAAAAAGTTCTTTAATTTTGTGTAAAACGGTTTTATTTGATCTCTGTGGTAATTGAGAAAAAAATATGGGAGAATTTTTATAACGAATAAAATTTTTTTTTCAAAATTTCAAAATAATTTTTTCGTTTAAATACTCATGACTTTTGAACGACCGACATCTAAAATATCGAAAGAGGACTTCTGACGGTACTACAAATTTATTAATTAGTTGCATAGTTTGAGATATATTCACATTAAATTAAAAATATTAGACATCATTATCTTAAGAACCGGCAAAAACAGATCTACCTTTACAAAACAATTTTTTGTTCGTTTTGATCCCCCCCAAGTACATCTTATAAATATTCAAGATCGAAAAAGAATCACACTGTATATTAACATACATATATGTATGTATAGCCAAAAAATGATCAATGAAATGTAAGAAAGCGAAATCATCAACACAAATCTACTAAAAAAGAAGTCATAGTTGAATAAAATGTTTGTAGAGCTTGATGTCAATTTCTTTCCACTAATGAAGTTTCCTGACATTTACAATTTCCATTTGAATAAATCATAGTTTTATAAAATTAATAAAATACATTTTTCTTAAATTAAAAAGAAATTAATATACTTTTTTTTATTGATAGATATAAAACATGTAGTATATATGTATGACTCTATATATGTATGTATGTATTTCATACACGGTAACCTTTAAAGTCTTTAGTTACTTACTAATGCTAGTTCTTAATACATGTAATAATAATCATATAATTGTAATATATTATAATGTTAATAATAAATAATTTGATTGTTTTTAGGGAGGATTGGATTTTTTTACCCATACAATATACAATTACAAATCACAACCGGTCATTTAGTCAGTTGATAACGAATCGGTTATTCACTTAAACTACAACAAAATTATCTTAATGACACCCTCCTAAGACTCTCTGAATTTAACTAAATAAATATATATTTACTTATAATATATAGATACATAAAATAATTATTTAAATATACAAAATATAAAAGAATAATAATTAATAGAATATAAAAGTAATAAAATATAGGTATGTACTTACTCTATGCATTATTCCCAAATTATGTAAATATGTAATTCCTTTAAACATCATATTAGAATATTTTTTAACCTCTTGGCGACTCATCGGATTATTTTCACTTTTTAATTTGCCATACAATGTATATGGCATATAATCAAATACTAGAGATAAACCAACTAAATCCGGAAAAATTTCATTTAATCCAATAATCTAATATAAATGAAACAAAAAAAAAAAATATTTGATCAATTATAGGTATGTATAAATGAAACATGTTTTTTTTTTTTGTATTTACATATTCACAACTAGAATTTTGTAAAACTTTAATTTCCCGAACCGCTGTTAAACTAATATTACCATGTTTATTACGCAATGGTACTTTTTTAATTGCAACTTCTTTGTTTGTATTTAAATCAATCGCTTTTATTACATATCCATGTACTCCTTCACCAATTTTACCAATCATTTTATAACGATTTGTTGTATATTCTTCCATTATTATTATTCTTAATTATTATTTAATTATTTTTATTTTATAAAAAAAATTATATATTTATTATTATAAAATATTTTACTTTTATTCTTTTACTTGAATTATTAAAATACTGATGTATAATATGTAGGTGCAAATAAAAGAATTAGAATAGAACTGTTGAGGATTGACTAAAGCGGTTTGTAATTGTATGTATTATGACAAACAATAAAAAAAAATAATGGTCTCCTTAACAACAAGTCCTTTTTACGTTTTTTTTTTGTTTTACGTTTTCTTTATTAATTTTTTTTAGTAAGGTATTAATTAACAAAACTATAAATAATATAATACATGTCCTGCTTATTTATGTTTTGTATATAATACATACATAATATGTATGTATATCATATATATATCTATAATCTGTATACTTGCACAATTTATATATATTTATTTATATAGGCAAAAGACATGGGGTGCATGGTTTTAGAGATTGTTTTTATTAAAAAAAGTTATAAATGAAAAATATTATTTTATCATTGTTTAAAAAAAAAAAATATATATGGACAAAATTTTAATGCACCTATATAGGTTTTCTAAGCCTTGGACATTTATTATTTCATATTTTTTTTAAACTTTCTTACAAAACTATTCAATTGAATTCAAGTGATTGTCATTCAGAATTGCTTAATAAAAAATGCAAATATGTAAGTACATAACTACATATCAGCTACATATATTAACTTCCATTACAAAGATTACAATTTAATTTATTAGTTGCTTGATCTTGTAACTATTCTAGGTGACTACTCTAGGATTAGAAATTGTAACGTAAAAATTATTGTATTATTATAATTATTGTAAAGCAAACATTTAATCTCTGTATCTATCTATACATTTAAATATTACACTTACACATTATCCTTTGGAATTTTTATTAAAGCAGCTTCATTTAAACTAGAATTATTCGCCCGGTTACGAAATTTTTGTCCTTAATCATTTTCAATTTATGTCTCTTGAGTACATAAAAATTATTTTAATATTTGAATATAAAAAAATTGAAAATAAGCCGATTTTTAAGATTTTTTTTATTTGTTTCAAACTTTCTCACTTAACGTGATATTAAGGTATCTTTACTTTGACATTTTCAGATTTGAAAAAGAGTTCTTTAATTTTGTGTAAAACGATTTTATTTGATCTTTTGTGGTATTTGAAATAATTGAGAAAAAAATATTACTTATAAGACTTATATTAGTAATAAGATTTGTTGCTAGTTAAAATTAGGAATTGTTTAAGCATATCAATACTACTAAAGAGTTTCGGTATTAAAAAGTTGCTTACTAAAGAGGTGCTTACTAAAGAGAGGATTTACTAAATTAAATTTTTTTTTTTATTATTAGTATTTTTTAATAAAACTTTCAACAAAAGTTTTAGTTGAAAATAATGTTTGTATTCATAGAAAATAGCGCCTGGACACTTTTACTCATAAACTAATATCACATAATATAGATCAAATTGATGTCAAATAATATGCGCGGCAAATTTAAGATGAAAAATGATTTTAAAATCGGAACATTTTTTGTTTAGTCGCAACTATCCCTGTACGTAATGTTTAAAATTTAATTTTAAAACTTCTAACTGTAAATTATTTATTCCTTTGATCTATTTTTGTTTTTATTTTTTTATAATTCGCGTTCTACCTCTTATTGTTGTATATTTCCTTAGGGTTAAACTTTACTTTAGCTGCCGATTTTGTATCGCCCTCCGTTTAGAAGTAAGGGTTGAAAAACTGAAAATTCTCTATTTTTAAACACTTATAACTTTGCCACCTGTCAACATTTTTTTGAAGTAATTGACAAAAATTAAAGCTCCTAAATTATATTTTTGTTTGCGCTAATAATTTTTCTTAATAATACCTTATTATTGACAAAAGTGTGATTTGATTTTTCTCAATTTTTCTTACCAAAAAAAAATATCAGACCATATCAATTTATTATCAAAATTTATTTTTCAATATATCTGGTTGGTTGGCTTACCTGGCTGGTCCTGTCAACCATGACAAAACCACAATTAGCGCGTTAGCACCGTTTTGTTACCACTTCCGTGACCACAAGGCTTATGTTTAGGCTATAACGGATTTAATTTCAGATCCATTTCGCGGCATTCAGGAACCTTACCATTTCTGCAGATTGCTTAGACGCTAGATCGCTAAGGTCGTTAAATTCATGGCCACCCAGAGCTGCTCTTCTGGCCCTGGCCAGCGCTGGGCATTTTCACGTGAAGTGTACAATGGTTTCTTTCTCATTCTGTTCACCACAACTGCGGCATGATGTGTTGAATGGAATACTCAATATATCTACTATTTGCTCTAGGATTATGGAATATTTTTTAATTTTGAAAATATCCTTTTTTAAAAACCCTTGGTATTCTTAGAAGAACTTAGGTTGGACTTAGAAGCATTTACTCTTTACTTTTTTTTTTTCAAAAAAAAATTTGTTTAAAAAAAAATTTAAAATAAAAAATTTACTTCTTTTCTTGATTTTCTATTTTAATTCCTTACACATATCAAGTCAACGTGAAACACACGTTTTACTTTAAAAGTCTAAAATGTTGAACTAATTGTACCTCCTTAATAACAAATTTTGGATTTTTTGTTTTTCTAAATTCTTCTAAAGAGAAAAAATTCTACAGCCAGTGGATTCCGATAATAGCAAATTTTGAAATGTTTTCTTTATTTCTCTATTGGAAAAATAGAAAAAATTCTACATCTAGTAGACTTCTATAACTGATACCATAATTAGGTATATTTTTATTGTTGAATATAAACACAATGAAAAATGTTATTTATATATACATATATTCTTATTATTTATGTATTATAAATATGTTATTTTTCATAACATGGCAGCCCGACGAGACAATATTACTATCTTGCGAGTATGTAATACGTAATGTCAAATTACTGTCTGTGTGACGAATGTGGCATTTTTACTATCAAGACCTTTCATTTATTATAAAAATTTTCAAGTTTATTTTATATTTTATAAAAATTTTTCATATTTAAAATGACAAAATATCAAATTAAAAATATATCCATCGTAAAAAATTTATTTGACATGAATGTTGTTTTCTATTTGTCGCCATTTTTAGTTGTTCAAAGTGTCAAATTACTATCTGCCACAAATTACCAAAATGTCAAGACAGTGGAGAAGATAGTTGAAAAAATGTAATACTATTGTCAAAAATGTTCATGTATTTGTGTACTATCTTGCTAGTACACTGTCTCGTCTGGCCTCTAGGTAAATTTTAAAATGTGAAATCATATAAGTAATACATATTTCAAAAAAAAAAAATTCTTTTATTATTTTTATTTCGTTTATTTTATTTTAACAATGAAAATATAAATAAGAACCATATATTATTATTTTAAATATTAAATTCAACACTTTTTAAAACAAAAATTCTAAAATTATTTAAAAAACTAAACTTTTTTTTAAATATGTGGTAAAATCAAATCTTTTGATATATCGAAATTCAAATTAAAAAAATTAAAGAATGCAGTAACTTCCATTTTAAATTGGAACATAAATATACACCATCGCTTTTTAAAAATACTCTTTAATTAGGAAATATTATGAACTTCAAACTAAAAAAATTAAACTATATATTTATTTTAATAAAATTATTTAATTAATAATAAAAAAAACAATTAGAATTTTTATATTTTTATTTGTCTTTGTCCTCTGCTATGAATTTAATGTTACATAAATATAATATGATATATGTTATATGTATGTAAAATTATATAAATGCTTTATAAATTACATAAAATTTTGAAAAAAAAAAAAAAAAAGTAGTTAACAAATAAAGTTAAAGCAATCAGAAAGAAGTAAACAAAACATTTTCATTTTTAACAACACAAAAAGAAAAAAAAACACTTAGTTAAGAAATGCTTTAGAAATAAATATTTTAAAATTATAAATAAAATTATTGCACAATTAATTATTTAAAAAACAAAAATTATCAGAAATTTTATTGAAAATTAAAATGTTTTAATTTTAATTTAATCTATTTAAATTTATATATTTAATTTAATTAAACAAATTTGCGAAGAATATTTTTATGTAGCACAATTTTTTTTTTTTTTTTTTTGGAAATTTCTGTAATAAATGATTTTATTATTAGTTTTTATTTCCCCAAATTTATTTAAATAAATATTTTTTATTAATAAATTAAATATTTATTAAAACAAAAAAAAAAAAAATTATGTTCTAAAGCATTCCACTTGGCATTAAAAAAACAAAAATTAGTTATAATGATAATAATAATATATGTATTTTTAAAATTTTTTATGTTATAACATTTTTCATTTTTTCTTTCTAAATAATTATTAAATAACAAAACATATTTTTTTTTTTTAATTTGAATTTATAATTCATCATGGAGTAAATATTATGAGTTCCTAATTATTTTAATAAAAATAAAACATTTATTTTTATATGATATAATAAATCCTTGTATTTTTTTAATTTTTTAAAAAATGTTGTGCATATTTTTTTTTTTTTTGTTTTATTGATTTTTAAAAAAAAAATATATTTATATATATAATTTTTATATAAAAAATATATTTATATTATATAATGTACGTTATTTTTATGCATTTTTTTAATTTAGAAAATCCTACACAAAATACATATATGTATATAATGCAATATTCAAATTATTTTGATAAATCTTATTCATGATATATAAAATTTTAAACTATTGAAATAACATTATTAATGTTTTATTTTAAAAAATTTCAAAACAAATTTAAAGCTTATATTCAGAATACAAAAAGGTAATAATTAATAATTTTATATGTATATATATATATTTTTTTTTTATAAATAAAAAGCAAATAAAAAATGGGAAACAATAAAAAAAATACAGTTTCTAATAATTTAATAAAAAATATAATCAAATTATCTATTTAAATAATTATTGATCAAAATTATAATTAAAATTTTTAGTAAATGTGCCAATAATTTGTCTTTTCAGTTTGTTTGCCATTAATTATGAATAAATGAGTAAAAAAAAAAAAAAAATTAAATGTGCAAAAGAATATTTTAGTAGGATTTTAAATGAATTTTGAAACGAAATGAATTTTAGCATATTTTTTTTTTTTTTTTTACTAATTCTTAAAGTTGAATAGATGTTTATTGTTCGATAAATTTGATGAGTTATATTAAAATATAACAATAACAATTTAATATACATAATGTACTTTTAATACCTAATAGGTTTTCAGAGTTTTATTAAATTTTTCAATTATCCTCCAACGTAACTCACCCCAAAAACAAAAAAAAAAAACATTTTTGAAATTTATATAATATATAATACAAACTTTATATATGTATATGTTATAATATTGGCAAAAAATTGCACATAATATGTAAAATATTAAATTACATATAATGTAAACAAAAAAAAAAAAAAAATTTAGCAGCTCTGTTTATATAAAATATTAATCATTACTTAATTATTTATTTAAAATATGTATGTATTCAAAATTTAAAATATTTAGACATTATGCAATTTGGATTTTCAAATTAAGTTTAATAAAATATTATATATACATATATATATTATAAATAAATATATTAATTTTTATTGTTTACAAATTGTTAACAAATTTTTAATGTTTATATTTTATTTTTATTTTAAGTCAAATTAAACAACGGTATATGTATTTATTTAAAAAATTAAGATTTTAAAATAAACGACAATTTAAATGTCTTTATAAATTTCACATCAAAAATTTTATTAAAAAAAAAAAAAAACCTTTATTTGCTAATAATACATTTAATTTTTCAAAAAAAAAAAAAACTAAAAATTTTTACATTCCTGTATCTATATGTATATTTATATATATATATATATATGATATACATGTTCACTGTATATAATATATAAAAAGGTCAGTTTTTTTAAGGTTGATTTTTTAAATTTTATACAAAGTTAAATCAATGTTAATTAATTTTATTAATACAGAATGTTTTTTTGCTTTTCCAATAACTAAAAAATTTATATAAATTTTATAAAAAAAAAAAAAAAGTACAATAATAATTAATATAATATGCATTTATAACATATATATATATATATATAACATTATAATTTTATTTATATATTTGCAAATAAGAAGTGAAAATAGTTAGCTTGACTAACTCTAAAAGATGTGTAGTAAAAAAATTGGATACTCTTTTTTTTTTTTTTTTTTATACAAAAATATTCACACAGACTTGTATTTTTTATTTTCTTTTTTAATTTATATAATACATTAACTAATTATGTTTAAACTTTTATTTAATTTCTTTTTTTTTTTTTTTGTTTCTTTAATATTTTTCGTTATTATTTACGAAGTTTTTCACTTTTTTTTTTTTTTATTTATTTTAGTCGTTTCCTGTGAATTCTAATATTATTTTTTGTTTGTTTCATTATTTAAAATTTTTTTTTTTTTTTTATATAAATACTTAAGGTTAACATCTTTTTGATGGTGGAATCAAATGTTCCGGCAGTACACTTGGTAATTCATTACCATCAAGCTTAACATTAATTAAGTGTTTTGCTAACGCGAATTCTTCTTCATCTAAAAATCCATCAGCATCAACATCAGATAATTTCCATATTTTACTTAATACAGAATTTGGTAATTTTGATTTAATCAATTCAGATTTGGCAGCTACAAAAAAAAAAACAAATAAAATTTTTTTTAAATTAAATTAAAAATAAATTTACCAGCTCCGGATATTTTTCCATCAATTGGATTTAATGTTGCAAAAAGAATATCAGTTTGTTCTCTATCACGATTACAAATCCAATCAACTTCACCATAACCAGCATCAATACCTTCTCCTTTTTTATAACCGAATGGTGAAATGGTATCGTCAACAACACCTTCAAAAGCACCTCCTGTATAAAAAGAAAACAAAATAAAAAAAGAAAAAAGTGTGAAAAAGAAGTATCATATTTTTTATTTCTAATAAAAGAATTGTGAAAACAATTTTAATTTTTTAATTTTTTGAAATACATAGTTTTAAAACTAAGGGTATCTAATGTTTCACCTTATACTTACCAACATGCGCATAAAGTGTTACATTTAACCCTTAGAATTGACATAGTAGAATCATTTAATTCTATATTAAAGTAATAAATTTTTAATGTTAGTAAACCTATCATTAATAAAAGTTAATAAAAGAAAGAACAATTACATAAAAAATTTAATACTTTATTAATCCACCACTTCTCACCACTATTATTTAAAAAGACATTGACCATGACAAGAAATTTCTATGACATAAAATTGTATTTTTGTAAATCTATTTTTTTTTGAGAATAAACTATTTATTTATAATTCCTTTCCTTTGTTGATTTGTAATTAATGAGTATGACATTCAATATAATGTGAATCAAAAGATATTATTGTGTACCTTAATTTTTGAATTCAATGGATTTTGCTTAATAGATCATTAAAGATCATTAAAGATCCAAATTATTTAAATAACCCAACAAAAAGCTGCGTAACAAAATAAAATCAACTACTAAAGTTACATGTATATGAAAACAAACATCTTAATATTATTAAAAATGTCTTAATAATTGCGGAACTATAAGATCTCTTTAAGTACAAAAAATATAGTCAAAGCCATAATTTTTTTTGAAATGTTTTGTTTTTTGTGTACTACGAAAGCCGGTTTATCATAATCCTGTTTTTTAAAACTCTGTTTTTTGAAAGCCTTATTAACTATATTACATTGAAATTATGTTTATGTAACCATAACTATAAAATCATTCTAAATATTATTTTTACATACATATTTCAACAACAAGGCATTTAAAATAGTGAGGGCTGCTGTCTCCAAAACCCAGTAAATAAATTATTGAAACCTTGATTTTGCAACTAACTCTAAAATTTTCCTAATTATTTTTGTTAAATACATATTTCAAAAACAAGACATTTGAAATAGTGATGACTGCCGTCCCTAAACAGCCGCTAAACAAATTATTGAAACCTTGATTTTGTAACCAACTCTAAAATCCTTTCTATTTCAGAATCTCGCATATAATATTCCGAGAAAAGGGAATACCGTGGGATTTTTAATCCAAATCTAAAATTCCTCCTAATTGAGAATCTCGCATACTTAATCATATATTAGTATAAATATTCTGTAAAAGGCGTATAACCCTGATTTTGCATCCAATTCTAAAATCCACCCCAATTATTTTTTTACATAGATATAATAACCGACGGGTTTTAAAAAAACATGATTTTGATAAAAAAAAGAATTGTGATAAAAATAAGGATCCCGTTTTTTTTTTGCAATCCATTCAAATCTTATTGAAATAATTTATTAATAAATAGTAATTTTCTATTTAATATTTGATTTTATTTTCAATTAACGAGCATTTAAGCGTTATAAATATCTCACCGTATATCACTCCATAAATAAAACAACAAACAACTTAAATTGAAGACAGACTTATGTCTATAACAAAAAAAAATATTGAAAATGAGAAAATAATGATTTCACAAGTATATACTGGACGACAAAAAGTAAAATAGAAGTTTATAAAAATCCACATCTAACCAGATCTAGAGCATGCGGTTCCCGTAAAGGTTTTTATAAGTGTGAAAATATAAAAATCGTTCGTTTATAAACCCAAAAGAATGAAGTTTTTATATTTTAGAAATAGGTACAAGTTTTAGTACATTTTTAATGTTTATAGTCTTTTTTATGATGATTAAAGATAAATTAAACCTTTGTACAGTTGTGTCCCTATAATTCAAAATCAATAATAAAATTAATGAAAAATATTAAACAAAGATAACATTCATATATATATAAATCTGTTTAATACATTAAGAAACTCAAAACATGCACACTTTGATTCAAAATATGAAATTAATTATTAAAAATATGCAATTATGAATACATAATTATTCATTAACAACATCAAATCACTAACTTAGTTTTCAAAAATTTTCAATCTTCAATTGAATTGTGTGCTCTTTTAACATTGATTTATTTTAAATGTTACTCCAATATATAACTGGAAGTACATCTATATTAAAAAAAAAATATCTCAAATTTTAATATCCCAAATTTTAAAATCTCAAGTAACCAAATTATCTCTTTTTATGCATTTAAAAATTAAAAATTAAAAATAACCAATAATATCATAATTATTTTTTTATACATCATATTAAACAGCTGTATTTACATATTTTTAATATATTTATTACCTTGAATTATGTTTTGATATTGAAATCAGTGGTGCATTAAGTAACCAACTATAAAATCTCTTCTCTGAATTAAAATATATATATAAGTTGAATGCTTATATGGTTGAAGAATAAATCTTTTAGGATAGATCTTAGAGTTGGTTACAAAAACAAACTTAATTAGTCCTTTGCCAGAATATATAACAGGTATTTACATATGCCAGAGTCTGAATTAGAAGGGTTTCAGGATTTCTATAAATTGTTAAAAGTTGGTTGTTTGTGGACAATTGGATCTTTTATGTAGAACATATTTTTTCTTGAGATTGTGTACATTTGCATTTTTATTTTTTAAGATTTTTTGTTTTGGAATTTGTACTTTGGGATTGCTTTTTTTGGATTTTAAATTTAGGATTTTGATTTTAGGATATCAGACCCAACCCATCTAATTTCATTCAGGGATGATAAGTATGTATACTTTATTTTTATAATTAACAGTATGATATATGAGCAAACAAAATATACTTGTTTTTAAGTTGTTTTATCGCAGATTTAAAAAAAATCGTTTTATAGTTATATATAAGCTTTATACAAATTCTTATAAATCTAGTTAATTAAAATGATTAACACTTATTTTTCGCATTCCACTACAATTCATCTCAATTAAAATATAGTATAAAGATTTGTCTAAATGCTGTATCATGCTTAAAATGAAATATAACAATCTTAAATTAAAACAAGGAAGTACTTATGTAAAATCAACGTTTTTTTAAGGCGCAAATTTTCGAAAACACAATAAAAATAATTCTGAATTATGATTTGTACCGACATTTTTAATTTTTCTTAGAATTTTATATACTTATAATTTTGAATGATCTTTCTTCACTCAAAGTTTCAGCGTTCTAACTAAAAGTGTACCGGAGTTATGAAGAAAGTAAGATCTAGTGAGATTTTGTTTTCATAAAACGGTAAATTTAAAAGCTAAATTAATATTTCCTGTTGTGTCATTATTATATCAAAAAAATGTTAAACTAAACTCGAGATATTCACCCTATTTGAAATTAGGGCCTCAATATCTATAAACCGTATACTTATTAGGCCGAAAATGGAGTATAATGTACACATTTGGGCAGGAGCCCCACAAGCAGCACTGGGATATCTCGATAAAGTGCAAAATAGAGCTATTCGGCTCATTAATGATCCTAGTGTTACCTCCCCGCTCACTCCACTAAACTACCGCCGTACAGTTTGGTCATTGACCTTATTTTATAGATAACTCGTAGGAGTAAGCACCTGTTCTAAAAAAAATTAAACATTTAATACCTCCACTCAAAATTTTCCAGTGCGAACGAAATAAGGAGTGCAACAGATGCTCATCCCTACACAGTAGAGCTTTCAAGATGGCGTAACACAGCTTATGGAATTTCGATTGTCATGGGAACGTCGCGGATTTGGAGCCATATACCATCCTATGTATTTCCCAAAATTAGTGACTCATATGTGTATACGATATAAAAAAAATTTGAGAAGAACATTAACATCTTTCTCCAAAGTTCCCCTCCAAATTAGCATACCCATCCACCTTAATCTCAAAATTCCTAATCCTTATTTTTCAAAAAATCCTTCCTACAACCTTATCCCTAAAACCAAACTATACATTTTGTATTAAAGATCCCATCCTAAAGTTTGCTTTAAAAGGGTGGTGATGTTTAGTTGGTTAAAGCCCAACACTGTCTTAGAGAAACTTTGTGCAGTTCTCTATAAGGCTTTTGATGCTTTCCACCTTCACTCGTAAAAAAAAAAAACAAAAAACATATATATATAACTGCAAGTAAGTATTTATTTTATTATTATAATTTTCTTTTATATATGTACACAAATAATATAAATTCAATTTTCCACAAAATTTTTAATTATTTGTTTATTATTAAAAATAAATTATAAATAGAATTAAAAAAAAAAATTAAATGATTCATTCATCGTACATTTATTATATAGATATTATATTTAATATGATGATGTTAAATTTCATGTCTAACAAAAACAAAGAGAACGCTAAATTAGGCCAAATTTAATTAATATTAATCTAATGAAAACATAATTAAATATAAGTAATCAGTTAATTTTTATATGTAAGTAAAATGTGTTTTAATTTTGTAATGTTGATTTAAATAGAAAATATATAATAATATAAACAAAAATTAAATAGACTAAATAATGACATAAATAGATCGTCGATTTTTTCTTCTGTCTTTGAAAAAAAAAAAAAAAAAAAATGATAATAATCAAAACAAAAAAAAAAAAAAAACAAGAATAATATGTATGTATGTAGGCATCGATCCAAATAATTATCTTTGAGTTGTTGTTGTTGTTACTGACGATAAATTTTTTTTTTATTTTGTTATTATTATTATTATTTTTTTTTTTTAATTTAAACATTTTTGGAAAAGAGAAATTGGTTTTCTTTTCTTAATAACTGCATTTTGTGTATATTATTGTTTTCTATATTTAATTTCACTAAAAATATCATTAAAAAATTACTTAATAATGTGAAAAGAATTTTTGCTTCAGCTTGTAATTCTTTTATAAACTTCTGTAAAAAATATATTTAATAAAATATTTGGGAAGCTTTTTTTGTCTTCTTTATAGCAAATTTTTTTTTTTTTTTGCTTTTTATCATAATAAATAGTTTATGACAATTTGAACTTTTAAATTTTAGTTTGTACTTATTGTACGGGTGAATAGACGAAAGTAGTTGTGTTCTCAGTAGGACAATATTCTTCTCTACGGGTGAGAAATCGTAAACAAAAAAAAAAAATTTTTGTTGCATCTGCTTTCTGATATATTTACATAAATATATACATACATATATACATATGTAAGTACTTATTTACTCCAAAATAGAATTTAAATTAGATTTGTGTAAATAAAATCTTTAAATAGTGTTTAGAAAACGAAAATACAATTATTTTAGATACGTGTATACTGTTAAAATGTTTTAATCTTTTTAATCTTTTAAAGATAAGTAAGTGGATGTGTATATATTTGAAGTACAAAATACTTATGTAGTTCCAAAATTTGTATATTCATATGAGAATATCGGAATGATTTGGAATAATTATTTTTCTCCTTTTTTTACAAGCTAGGTATATTATTAAAAAAATCAAATTAAAGATAAAGATACGATTGTACAAAAAACCGCCAGAAGTTGGAGAAAAAAAAATCATTGAAGATCAGTTATAATACTCTGGTATAAATGAAAAATCTTTCCTCTTCTACCTTACCACATTTTCAAAAAAATTTTAAAAAATCTCTCCGTTCGTCTGTCTGGATGTTTATAAAACTTCTACACCGTCTGAAATAGAGCTAGTTTAACTACAACTTTTTTCTATACCCCCACCTGTTACAGAGCTATAACCCCCAAAATTGAAAAGAAGCCCTACATTTAAATTGTTAAAACACAAGTTTTATAAGGTAAGTATATCTTCAATCTGGAAACGATGCGAACAATAATATCAATCTTCAAATGATAGCTACTTTTATAAGCTTTCTCAATGTATATGTATTTAAAATAAATATTAGTTTTGCCATATGCTACTTTAATTTACTGTTATACGAAACTCAATTTTTGCAAAATTTTTCGCTCCCAAATGGTTTTAAAACTTAAAATTTTTAGAGCACTTAAAATCTATATTAAATCTTAGGATCTTTCAGACAATATAAGAGTTATTTCAGAAAATATTTTTGTGTCGCTTTCGTTAGAAGCTGTAAGGGGGCCAAGAACTGAAAATTCATTGCTTTTAAATATCTGTAACTTCAATTGTTTAAATTTTTTTCGAAATAATATACAAAAATTATTCAACCGTTTTTTTTTTTTCGATTTCTTAACAATTTGTTAAATTGGAACTAAAGCGTTCTATTTATATATCCTTAATTTTTCCGTATTTCAAACAATCATTTCATCAGCAAGACGTAAATTAACTATTATAAAAAATATCAGATTTTTTTTAAATTTTGGATATTTTTGGAAAGTTATTACTAATCGAATAATTAGTACAAAACTACAAAACAACAATGTATACAAAATTTATATCTTATACAATTAAAAGCACACATATACAATTTATTTGATCAAATTCTTTACAACATCAGAATACTTTACAACATGTTATCAATTTCTGTATGCTGTATGGCTATACTTATATTAAATATAAAAAAATATCGAACACTCTCTATTTTTTTGAGTTAATTTGAATCAGTTTTACTTTATAATTTTATAACTTACATATGTATATACCCCTACATTACTACTTATACAAGTAAAATATAAAAGTTATACTGACTAGTTAGATTTATTTAAGTCAATTACAAAATCAGTTATTTTATTTTTTATTTTATCTCTTTTTTTCTACCAACATATAATTTTTTATAGACATTACACGGTAATGCACAGTATATATGTACACAAAGTATAAAACATCTTTGTTATGTTAATAATTACTTTAACTTTCACTTTATTTTGTTTTATAATATGTATATATAGAACATGCAAACAAGAACATGAACATTAGTTTATTGCTAAAAAAAATTTTTTTTTTTAAATTCTGTTGAAAAAAAAAAGAAAAGTTTAAAGACAAAATAATATAATATGTATACACACTACACAGCAGGCTAAGGTAATATTTATAAAAAATAAAGAAAATTAGTTGATTGATTCAATATTTATTTACAGAATAAATTTTATAAATAAATAATAAATTGATGGGCCATTTTTCTTTCAGTAGAAATTTGTTAAAAATAATTAATTGCTAAAATTACAAAATTTAATTAAAAATTTAACAAGAAATGTAAGCCTCTTGATCACAAGAACAAGAAATGCATAAATGCATTTAAAATTTATAAATTTTAAAAGTTTTTAGCTTTTTCATTAAAACTTTCCACTTTCTTTTTTATATGCAAAAGTTACATGCATTAAAAGTTATATGCATTACAAAAGTCATTTATACAAAAGTCTTTTTCAAAAAAGTAAAATTTACAAAAGGACAAATTTCAAAGTTAACATTTGAACAAAATATTACATTTCATTACAAAAAAGTCATTTCACTAAATTTTAATAATTCTTTTATCTAAAATTTTTATCTTTACATAAATTACATGATGGCAGCACCCACTATTTTAAATCCTTTTTGTTGAAATATCATACATAATATGTAAAAAAAATTATTAAGAGTCATTTTAGATTTAAAACATTTATAATATTTTTGTAATTGCAATATGAATTTTGGTAAAGTATATACACTATATATACCCAATGTGCATACTCAAAACACTGGTTTTAAATACAAGTAACCCTCCTACAACGCGGTACTTCTATAACCCGGTTTAGCTACAACGCAGTTTCGCAAAATGTGCAAATTTTCCCACAATGCGGTACTCCTACAATGCGATTTTCACGGAAATTTTCTTAAAACAACATTTTTTTTTAAAAACATTTACTATTTTTATTTAAAAAAATGTTTTTTCCCGTATATAAAATTTCAAAAGTAATTTTTGAAATTTATTTTTTTCAAGTCATTCATAACAAAGAAGTCGTAAGAATTAGATGACTAAATTTTAAATTATAAAAAGTATGTGAAGCAATTTTATTTTTTATTATATTCTTAAAAAAGTTTTTATAAAAATATTTCAAAAATTTAAAAGATAGAAAAAGAGTTTTTTTTATATGCTTCTAGTTTTTATCTAACAAATTTAATTTATGAAAATCAAGGTGAATACATCACGTACATATACTCAGTAAGTTTTTTTTAAACCTTATTTATAAAAGATTTTTTACAACCAGTAATCGTCTAAAGGGTACCCAAATCAATCAAGCTCGGATTTTAAATTAGCACGAGCACGAAAAAAACGTTCGAGACAGACTCAAATCATATATTAAGTGATGAAGAGGAGTAAAATTTGTAGAAAGTTGAATTTTATTTTTGTTTTGATTCATTAAATCTTTCAACTTTAAAATCCTAAGCATGTACATATATAGATTTGAAATTCCATTTTTATTTTGTTTTAGTTTGTTTTTGTTTAAATAAATAAAATGTTATCAAATTATGTTGTTATGAATCAATAAATAAATACAAAAATAGTATATAAGTATATACCATATAAAAATCAAATTTTGTGATTTGGAACCAAACTCTGATTTTGTATGGAGTTAATGTCTCCTACAACGCGATTTCTTACAAAACGGAATTTTTTAGAAACCTAATTACCGTGTTGTAGGAGGGTTACCTGCATAACAAATTCTAAGTGAATGAATTAGATTCTAACTGATTTTATAATCAGTTTTATAAAAAAATAATAATAAAATGACAATAAAAAAAAGATTCAAATTAAATTAAATAAAGAAAATTTAAAATAAATAAAAATATTTAAATGAAAAGAAAATTATTTTACTAACAGAACTTTTGAAATAATTTTATTTAAAATTAATGATCTTAGAAATTTTTTGTTCTAAAACAAATAATGATTATTTCCGTTTAGAATAATCTACATATACTTAGTAAAAAAATACATAATTACCATACATAATTAATTATATTGTGTCCGTCTAAGTATGTATGTAAAAAGAGTAATCGAATTGGGCAGAAGAAGTAAGTAACTATATATATTTTAGCATTTTAGGCAATTCACTTTACTCATGTTTTAAAATGTATACACTTAAAATAGTATCTTTAAACTGATTTTTAAATTATAAACGTTTCTTTTTTAGGCAATTTTCGAAGAGACCTTTGTAAGATAAGATGAGGTCATATTGTGAAAAGAAATTAAATTATAATTTCAGATATCACATTTTGTTATAGCCATATTTATATATATACATATGTATGTATATATATGTATCTGATATTAATTTTACAATGTACTTTAATATTAATATTTTAAATTAAATTAATACCTATACCTACCCTATATTGTAATGAAACAAATTTTTTTACCAAATTTTATATTATACTTAAAATTAGGTCATCATTTTTTTGTTTTTCTTTTTAACTCTAATGTATCAATTTCAAGCTTTAATTCATTATTAATGGTATAAAATTATACAAGTAATATGATATAATCACAGTTAAATTACTTGAAAGTTGCAAAAAAAAAAAAAACTTTGTTGTAAAAGCTCAAATTTAATTAAAATAAAAAAACATACATATATTATATTTAGTTTAAATTGAATTTAACATAAATATATAGTTATACATATATAATATCTGGTTATACGTACATACATACATACATATAATTTAAATAATATTAAACATAAGTAAGTGACTTTTTGTTTTTTATTCTATCCATGTGTTTGTAAATATATTATCATATTATCTATGTAAAGAGTCGCATAATATGTATAAAGAAATTATTTCTGAAGAATTATCATGGTACAATTTTCTCAAGAACCATGAGATAATTTATATGAAAAAAAAAATTTGAACATACATATTAAAATAACTGTTAATTTGTGCATACAAAAAAAGAACAATAAATACAAAACTAAAGGAGTTTAAAGTTATCATAAAGGTCGATCCCCACTACACTGGCACGTGATGACACCGTGACGATAACGTATTTTTATTTAGACTATACCAAAGGTCGAAGATTTAGACTTAGGACACTATTTTTATTATATTAAAAAAAAATAATAATAAAAATAAAATATCGCAAAATAAAAAAAACGTTGACGATGATGTTTTAAATCATGTTTCGATTACGGTTAAGGCTCAGTTGATGTCGTGGAAAAAAAAAAATCCCGGTATGGCATCATTACTTGCGGTGTAGTGGGAATCAACCTTAAGTTGTTTTGTTAAACGCCAAAGCTACAAAAAAAATTTTTAGAACTGCATTAATTAAAGTAGAATAACTTAGAAAAGTATAAAAATTACCTACCCAAAATATAGAAACTCTAAAAATAATTTATGTATGTAGCCAATTAATGGTAAAAACAATCCCGAAAAATTAACTATAAATTATCTAATACGATATACTTAATAAAATTTTATAATTACCAAAGTAAATAATATCAAAAAATATTATAAAACTATGATTTCATCATTAAAATTTTTTTTTATTATGCTGCTCTATACTTATGTTTATTAACATAAGGTTTGTCAAAGATAAGAATTTGTTTTATCTTTTAAATAATTTTTAATATAACAATTTGAAAATGTGAAAGAAGTTTATTTTTTAGTTTACAACTTAAAAACGATTTAAAAAAAAATGACCTACACCCTTTTTTTTCATGAATTCTTAAGTATTTGCAATTTTTTGTATTTTAATTTAAATAATTGTTTAACTTTAAAAAAAAATCTTTTTATCACCAATGGCAAACATATATTGTACTTTATAACGTAAAGTTTTAACCTACCTATTAATTTGTTGACTGTAAATCTAATTATAAATAATTCATCATTTGGCGCTACTTTAATTCGAAAAAAAAAAAAAAATTACTCATGAATTACAAATAATTCGTCATTTGGCGCTACTTTAATTCAAAAAAAAAAAAACTACTCATTGATTTATAACATATAAACGAAAATGTTGTACAAAAAAATTAGATATAATTTTTAACTAAGTTTTTGCAATTTCAGAACTAATCTTTTCAAAAGTCTAGAATGTTGGTACTACATAAAATGTGATCTACTTGATGGATTTAGTAAATACTAAAATATATTTAAAATTAATTTAGTTTTTTAGATATCTCTTCAAAAATATTTAAAGGTAAGTATTTTTAATGTGTATAGAATGTGTATACAATATGTGTAAGAATCTATCTTTCGACATAAAATGAAATAGTATTAAAAAGTTTTTTTTTTAATGCATTTCTCTGCCACATAAATAAGGGCAGGAAATTACACAGCTTTTCTTGTTCAGACGTGGCTGTACATGTCGTAAGGGAGAATAACTCTTATAAAGTGTGTGGGATTCGAACCAACACTCTCTCGATGTTTACAGCGTATTTTATACAAAATATTCATTAATTTAATTTTGCTGTTTAGATAAATTTTGTATGTAAATCAAATAACTAATGTATTATTATTTATTAGTATTATATGTATACATGCATTTTTGAACTCTTTTTGATCTGTTTAAATGTTCAAAAGGTAGCGTGTCGTATGACTGTATTTTAATGTTTTTAAATGTTTTGTATACATATAACTAATTAGGAGGATTTTAGAATTGGAAATCCAGTCAAATAAAATAAGAGATAAATGATAATACCGTTATCGGTCCATTTGACTAAAACAATTCAACTAAGAAAAATTTGTCTCAAACTCAATTCGACTGAAACAATTCAAATAAGACTAAGAGGTAGTAGATATATGTAAAAAAAAAATAATTAGAGTGGATTTAAGGGTTGGTTGCAAAGTCAGGATATTACCTTTTCCAGAGTATTTATGTATAATTTTATATTTTAATATTATATAATATATTAATATTTAAAATTTAAAAGTTTATTTAGTTTAATTGTTGTTACTTTGCATTTTAGTGGAATTGTTTTAGTCGATGGACCTGTAATCGATAATACAGGCAAGTGACATACAGTGAAATGAAAGACAATCTTGTGATAGAATCCCGTTTAAAGCCCAGAACCTTTTTAGGTTCATTTTTAATTTACTCTCTAACTTATTCTTAATACGCTATTTCTCTCCTGTTTTCCCTCTTCCATTTAGCTAAACTTACATTTGTATAAAGGAATCCGTTCCTAGTGTTTAATTAGTGTGTAAAAAAAAAGGAAAAAATTTCACTTCAAGCTTTTTATTTAATACAAATACTTTTCTTTATTTTGAGGTTGTTCTCCTCTGTAAACATGTAATGTAATATTTGTATAAATTAATTGCATGAAATAAAATATTTTAAAAATTAATATAATATATATACTTTAAATATATTTCTTATATTTTTTACAGGCATTTATTTATATAGAGAATATTTTATATTGGAAACTTTAAAATAAATAATTAAATAATATAGGGTTTTCCAATTTGAGTGATATGATTTCTTTGAAAAAAAAACACACTAATTGTTAAGGAAATTCAAATGTTTTTTATTTAATGTGAAGTACAATCGATACAATTAAGTTCTGAATAAAACGTCATTCAAATGGCGTCCACGACTTCTTTTGCAGGAACGAATTCGATTAATCCAATTTTCGAGCACTTTTTCCACTAAATCAAGTCGTATGTCAAGCGAAAATAAGCATAATTAGATTTGATGTCCATCCCAGAAATTGAACTAATCCGGTACAACTGATAAGTATGTCTGGTCGGGACAATATGCATTAAATATGTTGTGACAATCATTTAATTATGCTAACTTCGCGCAGGCTACAACAAATACTCTAATTTTGTTATGGTGGCTGACTAAAATGAAATAAGTGAGTAGGTATCTGGAAAAAAAATTCGGTTATGGATAACTTCGATCTATTTACAATAAAAACTTTGATTTTGTTATGTCAACTGTATAAGTTTCTTAATATAATAATATTCTAGGTTTTCCTAACCAGATTGAAGTCAAAAGTACCTATTCTGTTATTCGATTTTGATAAACAAATAATTAGTTACCGCAATTAAAAATTCGTTTAGCTTAAAACAATAAACAGTTAGCATAAATACATTTTTAATCTCAACAACGTTAAAAAAAGAGGTAAAAATAGGTTAAGAACCGTAACCACAAATGCTATAATTGTTCTCTGGGTGTTATTTTGTCGTTAGAGTTACTGAGTATAATTGACAATATCAGTTAACTGAATATCAGGTAACTAAATAGTACTGAATTTATTACATATATCTAATTAATTATTTACCTTTATTTAAAAAATAATATTATTAAAAAAAAAACGAGGAAGAGTGCAGTAGAGTAGACTGTGTCAACTCTGGGATACGCGTATGAACGTAATATATCCTGTTTCTATAAAACTTGATCATCTTTTAAAAACATTCAGAGTTTTAGTACCGAACTACAGAGATATATTTATGTAAATTGTGGAGTTGTATGATAGCTACCCGAATCTATTGCGCCTAGCTTCATTAAGTTCCAAGAAATGCAAAAAGCCTGAACCGGCTGCTTTAGACCATTCAAATTTTACAAAGGTTTTTGCAACTCGACACTTTTTTACTAAATTTCAGATAGCTAGCTTCAATAGACACTGAGTTATTTTCATTTAAAAAGAGAAGTTGTATGGCAACTATCCGAACCTGTCATATCATCACAACAAAATTTTACAGAAGTTGTTGCCATAAAACTCGATCATCATTTGCAAAATTTCAGATACCTAGATTGAATAGACACTGGGTTATTTCCATTTAAAGAAAGAAGTTGTATGGCAGCTACTCGAACCCGGCGGCCGAAAATGCTGGAGTTAAATAGCAAAACTAACAATTTTGTAAAAGTGACGTAAAAAAAATTTCAGCCTCCTAACTCCTTTATTTTTTGAGTTATCGTGCGGACGGACACTGAGTTATTTTCATTTAAAAAGAGAAGTTGTATGGCAGCTACCCGAACCCGTCACACCACCACAACCAAATTTTGTAGAAGTTGTTGCCATAAAACTTGATCATCATTTGCAAGATTTCAGACGCCTAGCTTTATTAACTTCCAAGAGGTGCAAGAAGCCTGAACCGGCTGTTCTAGGCCAAACAAATTTTACAAAAGTTGTTGGCATATAACTCGACACTTCTTTACTAAATTTCAGATTCCTAGCTTCAATAAACACTGAGTTATTCTCATTTAACCGGATAAGTTGTATGGCAGCTACCCGAACCCGCTGCACCAGCACAACCAAATTTTACAGAAGTTGTTGCCATAAAACTTGATCATTATTTGCAAAATTTCAGACGCCTAGCTTCAATAGGTTCCAAGAGGTGCAAGAAGTCTGAACCGGCTGCTCTAGACCAACCAAATTTTACAAAAGTTGTTGGCATGTAACTCGACACCTCTTTACTAAATTTCAGATTCCTAGCTTCAATAAACACTGAGTTATTCTCATTTAAACGGAGAAGTTGTATGGCAGCTACCCGAACCCGCTGCACCAGCACAACCAAATTTTACAGAAGTTGTTGCCATAAAACTTGATCATCATTTGCAAAATTTCAGAAACCTAGCTTGAATAGATACTGAGTTATTTCTATATAAAGATAGAAGTTGTATGGCAGCTACTCGAACCCACCGACCGAAAATGTTGGATTTAAATAGCAAAACTAACAATTTTGCAAAAGTGACGTAAAAAAAATTTCAGCCCCTAGCTCTTTTATTTTTTGAGTTATCGTGCGGACGGACGGACGTACATGGCTTAATCGACTCAGAATTCGATTCTGAGCCGATCCATACCTTTGACACTATATCTAGCTCGACTCCTTTAAGGTGTCACAAACGTAATGGCAAATTTGTTATACCCTTGAACATAGTTCATACGGGTATAAAAATTCCAACTCTTGTGCTTATTTACTTTAAGTTAAGTTATAAGTAATTAGATTTTAGTGCATTTAATAAAGTCCTCCCTTAAATTAAAGTATTAAGCCAGAGAAAGATTTTGAAAATATTTTATTTATATTTGAATCATTGACAGCTTAAAATTCAATTTATTTGATTTGATTGACAATCAAATGATTTTTTTTTTAAATTTTTCTCAGAATTCCAATCTTCAGTTTATTAAAAATAATTAAGTATGCAAACTAAAATATCCGAACATGGAATAATATAAAAAATTAAAATAAAATATACCCCGACTAACCTATTAATACTTGTTAACATGAGTGTGCAAATTTTACTTAAATTCTGACGCATGCATAAATTCTAAACAATTTTAAGAATTTTTAATTTTATATGGCATATAAATTAACATGAACAGATAACAGATAAATATTTATAAAATTATAAGTTATGAAATTTCATTAGTTATTTATTTAATAAGAGAAAGTTTTTTTTAAATAAAAAACTACTTAATTTCAAATAATTTTTAAAATGTCATTAATTATTTTTCAACTACATTTAAAACAAAAAAAAAACATTCTTTTTAATATATAAATCATATTTAGTTCAAATATATATTAAAAACTAAATATTTGCTTTTCTTATTTAAAAATAATAAAATAATCAAACTGTTAATATTTATTATTGATATGAAAAACATGCACAATATACATGTATACATATATGACACATATATATTCATTAGTACTTAAAAAAAAATAAAAACAAATCTTAATTTTATTAAATTGCTTATCATTTTACACTATATTTAAAAAAGTAGCTTAAAAAATATTAAATTATGTTAAATAATTAGAAAAAAAATTATAGTTATCAAAAAAAAAAAAAAAAATAAAAATAACTAAGAGCATAGACAATTAATTAATTTATTATATAACCATATATGTACATATACTTAATAATGTTTGTTTGATAAGAAAATTTAAAAAAAAAATTTTTTCTTGGTTTTTTTTTTTTATTATTATTTTACTAAATAAATATTTGCAATTTTAATTAAAGAACATAATTTAATAATCAATTATATTTTATATACAGGGTGTCCTACGACAAAAAATTCCATAGGATGGTTGTAAATAAATACAACGGTTATTAAAACACTACAACGGCAACGGCAACGGCAACGGTTTTTAAAACACTATGCAAAATTTTTCGTATATGTTTTCAAAAAGAAAATCATATCTTTTTTTCGGCTATACTTTCTTTAAGGTAGACGTACATCGTCCGATCTTTTTCAAAGGTTACTGAGAAATTTCTTAGATCACGTGACGAAACGTTATATGGATCCAACTAAGAGATGGGGATGCTAAGAGCTTCAAAAGACCTCTTGAAATTTTATGGACCAACTTACTTAAAGAGCCGCAGCATCTACATTTGTGGAACTTTTGACAATTCAAGCAAAAGCCCTAAAAATTTCCATTCCATAAATTTTCACTTTTGAAGCCCTTAGTGCTGCTAACACTTAGTCAAACCAATATCATTTTTTTTTCATCACGTTTCTTCACGGTACCTACGGTACGGTACCTTCTTCTACCACGGATCTATGGTATCTCTCAGTAAAGTTTGAAAAGAATCCAACAATTTACCTAAAGTAAAGTATATATTCTTATTTTCTAGTATAATATAGGAAGTTAAGTTAATAAATTTAAGATATATTAAATATTAAGATGATATCAGGCTTCATGTTATTGCTTAAAAAAAAAAATTCACGTTGTCTTAGTTGTAAAATTCTATTCTTTTTAATTTAAAAATTTTTTTTTTCGTTTTTTGATAAAAAAAAAAACTTTTTTTAATGTACATACAAATTTTATTTCATTTTCAAATTTCTCTATAGTTCTCAACTTTAATTTATGTTCAGAAATTTATATCATACATTTGACCGTTTTCGAGAAAATTCAATATAAATTTGCCGTACTCCAATAAATTTAAAATATCTTTTTATCATAGATTTACATGAAATGTTCTTTTCTAATGAAAAATTTGTAAAACGAAACTCGAAAGAAAACTTCCTTTGGAGCTTGAAAATAACAAAGAATACCAAATTTTCAGTTTTTTCAAGTTTTTTTTTGCCTACTCACATTTTTATGCATATAAATATGTATTTAATTATATTTTAAATAAAAAAAAAATTAACATTTTTGAGGAACATAGCAATACATATACATATATATATATATGGAACCCTTAGAAACCAAAAAATTAAGTATAATAGTAATTTACTGTTTTTCAAATATTTTGGTGTTACTTCAAAAAAGTCAGGTTTAGATACTAATACTCAAGGAATGATAGAGGAAGTAAAAATAAGTAACGGAAACCCCAAGGGTTTTGAAAAAAGCACATTTCGAATTAAAAAAATATTCGATAAATTTTGGGTAAATAGTAAATGCATTGGAAAAAAAATTAATAATAATATAGAAATTTAAAAAAAATCAAGGAAAAAATCAAGTCACACTTTAGTCAATTTTAAGGTAATACTATATTATTAAGAAGAGTTGTTTACGAAAATAAAAATATAATGTTGGAGCTTTCATTTTTGTGTATTACTTCAGTTACCTGTCCTAAACGGGGCGACTCAGAAATATTTTCTTAAATGACTTATATTTATTTCCAAAGATTTAACTCCCTTAAAAATTTCTGACTTAAACCGTTTTGGAAAATAAAATGGGCTAAAAATTTTACAAAAATTGAGTTTCGCAAATTAAATGACAAATGGATGCCAAAAAGTATATTTATTATATACATTTTTGTAAAGCTAATAAAAGCAACTATCGTTGGGCGTTTTCAGATTGAATATCTCATAGAACTTGTGTTATAACAATACATTTAAATATGTATAGGGATTTTTCGAACTTTGGGCGGCTGTAGCTTCGTAATGGGTGGGGCTACAGAAAAAACTTGTTCCATAAAAATAGTTTTTTTGCCTATCCGTACTTATCCGTTCATTGTTGTATTTTGAACGGTGTAGAACTTTTATAAACAGCATAGACAGACATACGGACAGACAACAGATAAACAGACATATGGACAGAGTGAAACTAATAAGAAAGTATAAGTATTAATATTTACCTAAATATTTAATATTATCTCTAAAATTTTTCAAAAGATTAACGAAATATTTTTTTGACAATTTTTACAATTTTGGTTTTTTCTACCCTTTGATGATTTGCTTATTCCGATAATTTAATTTTTGTAAAAAAACTTCGTGTTTGTTTGTTAATTTTTATTAAATAAAAATAATAAAAAAAAAAGATTTTTTAATAACATTGAATAAAATAAAACAAAATTTTCAAACTTTTTGTATGAAATTATATTATTTTATTTAGAAAAAACAAAAAATTAAAAACTTAAACAAAATTTCATAAATATAATAAAAAAAAACATCATAGAATTATAAAAGTTTAATTAAAATTATTATTTAAACAGTTAAAAATCTGTTTCTAAAAATTTTGTTTCTTAAAATCACAAAATCACAACCCACTTACAAAAACATATTACATATACATACCTATTATGTATGTATATAGGAACTGTGATTTTCAAGAAAAAAAATTTTTCTTAAATAAATTTTGAAGGAAAACCAAATAAATTTTAAAGCTATAATTTATTAAAAATTTTAATATTAATTAAATTTATATTAAGTAATTACGATAAAATAATGTAAATAATATTAATTCTAGCTTGCATTATATAGTAGTATAGTTTTTGTAAGTATATACTTATGTAGGTATGTATATTTTCTTGCAGGTCACGTTTCTTGATCTTGTTAATTTAATAAAGTATATTTAAATAATTATTTTTTTAAAATGTTACTTGATTACTTAGTTAATCTTAATATTTGCTTATTATTTTGACCATGCATTTTATTTTCTTTGTAAAATAAAAAAAAAAAAAAAAAAAAAAACATATAAGTATAACTGATATAACTTTAAAACTTTTTTTTTTAAATTAACATAAAAAAAATTAATTTAGAACATAATCTTCATGTGTATATGTTAATGGGGCAGAACAACACATCACAAAAATTGTTTTGCAAAAAAATCTTTCTTAAAAAAACACATTTTACAAACAGATAAATTGCAAATAAGTAATACACTTTGCAAAATGTATATTTGAAGAAAAGATCCATGTCACAAAACTACATATTATTACAAAACGTACATTTTACAAAAAGTACACTTTGCAATGTTAAAGACATATTAGATAAAGTCATTTCACAAATTTCCACTTCACAAAAAAACCATATTTTTGTAAAACTGCGGCATAAACCACGTGCAAATTTGTGGAAATTTGTGATGCGACTGTTTTGTGAAAAGTGAATTTTGTGCTGTGGCTTTTTTTGTCAAATGAGGGATTCGCAAAGTGGCATTTTTGTAAAACGGTAAATTTGCGAAATGGATATTTTGTAAAATGACTTTTTTGTAAAACGATTTTGAATGTCCTTTGATAAGGTGACCCATATATCCATGTTAATTTATGTTAATCTTAAGTTAATCTTATATGTACATAATACATATATATATATAGTATATATAATAAAAAGAAAATAATAAATACATTAGGAATTGTCATAATATGTATAATCTGAAAGAGCTAACACTGTTCATATTTTAAACAAGGAAATATGTTAAAATTAAAGATAAATAATATTTTATATGTATAATTTGTTATAAAAATAAAATAATAATCAATTTTTTTTTAGATATAATTTTGAGTTCACTTTATACAATTTTAGAATTATTTTCTGATTAAAATTTTCAATTTTGTTTAGAATTCTTTCTTCAATCAATATTCAAATCAAAATATACTTTTTTTCAATTTTAAGAAAATATCTTTCTAATTAGGAAAAACCTTTTACACAACATGTGTTTTGAAAAAAGCATATACTACTTAACGCTGATTTTGTAACCTACTCTAAAATCCCTGCCAATCAGAATCTCGCACATATACATATTAGTAAATTTTCTGGAAAAAGGTGATACCCCAATTTTTATTCAAAACTCTAAAATCTCTCCTAATGCGTTTTGCTCTACATATTTTATTACTCTTTTCTTTTAATAACAAAAAATAGTGTGGGTCTTAATTGCAATTCAAAACGAAATAAAACCAGCGGTATTTTGATTTCTTTTAATTATGGGTTTTAATTCTAATTCAAAAAGGAATTAACGCCAGCGGGCTTTATTTCCTCGGGCGTTATGTCACTGCAACAAATAAGATAAAGATCTTCGTATGATATTGACATTATGCACTTTTGAAAAAAACGCGTAATGTCAATTGACATTACGTTGACATTATGCAATTATTTATATTTTTTTAGTGATCAATTATACAATTTATATTACATTATTTTTTTAGTTTTTATCACATATACATTTTATTTATAACACATATATATTTAATTTACTACACATCTACACACAACATTGGAATTTTATTTGGACATAATTCTCTGGCAGCTATTTTTAAATTCAAAATTACAAAATAATTTTTTTATTCCTGGTACTACTACCTGGGTCCTAGCCGCAATTAATAGTTTGATGTTGGTCGTTATTGTTTTAACAAATCAAATTTTTTCGAAGAATTTTTTTTTTTTTTTCAAATTTCGTCAGTAATAAAAAATATCTTTTATTTAATTATTGCTAAGTACTTATTAAAATGAAAAAAATGTAGTTTTATTTTTCAATATTTTAAAAATATAATCTAGTTTGAATTTGCAAAACTTATTAAAGTTTTGTATAAAACGGGAATTTTCACTCAAGAAATTGGGAATTTTAGGCCTTCCGAGTTGGCAATTCTGACGGGGAGAATACAAAAATGTTTGTAACCTTTTTTGTAAACTTATTTACGATACAAAAATATACAAAAATACAAAAAAATACATATAATACAAAAAAATATATACATACGTATATGTATATTTAGTTACAGTTTTGAAAAAACAAGCTAAAGAATCAAATATTTCTTTATTTTTTTCTTCCTTTTCCGGTTCCTATATATTCTTCAGTCATAATACTGCTTTTCAGTTAGGGTGGTATATAATAAGTATGTATACCCCATTATACTGAATATGTGTGGGTATGTAGAATATGTATAATTAATTTCTTAATGAGATCTATGAGTTGAAACCTCATTTTATTTCTCAATATTAAATGTTTTTGAAGTTTAGTAAATTTAACAAATAAAATGGCAAAACAAACAAACAAACAAACAAACAAACAAAACAATCTTTTCCCTATCTTTTTCTCTTTATTTTGAACATGTGCTAAAAGTGCAATAATTCACATCATCATTTGTTTAGAAGTATCTATGCTATTCAGGAGTTATAGTTAACTTTGAATTTAATTAATTAAGTAAGCCTTTACTATTTGTAATTAATTAATTTGTTGTAATAAAGAGTATACTTAATAGTTTTTAGTATAATTAATTTGATTTATTTGTTTTGTAATTAATTAAGATTTAGTTAGTTGAATTTTTAATTCTAGACATACGAGTACAATGGATGTCAATTCAATTTTAATAGTTCATAAACGTTATTTACAATAAAAAAAAAAAAAAAATGAAACATGAGTCTATATTTTGATACATAAGTATGCGATAAAAAAAAAAACTTTTTTTTTTAATTAAAAATTTTCAGAATTAAGCTGTTGTCAGCTTAAATTAATTTAAATAAATGAATAATGAAAATAAAGTAATATTTGTAATGCTTAGTAGTTTTATTTAAATTTATTATTCTTTATTTATTTCTATATTTTTTGTATATATATTCGAATTTAAAGTACATAGGTTAATTTTATTTGAATGAGTAAGTAAATAAAATAAATAATTATACTTAATTCGTTTTGTTATGTAAATGTATCTACTCTTTCGAGTGATGTTTTAGTTAAATGAATATTGTAATTAGAGAAAAACATTTATCTTAGAGCATTTTAGGTATATGTACAATTTATATAATTTTTATGAGTTAATTTTAATTATAAGTACATATTGCCTTGAACTTGATCTTAAAATTCAAATTTAATAAATAATATATGTATAATATATGTATAATGTATACAGCTATATACTTATTTGTATTTAAAAAACATTACATACGTAAATTAAGGCGCAGTGACAGAACGTCCGAAAAAATAAAGCCAGCGGGCTTTAATACCAAAACTTTTGAAATCAACGCCGGTGGGCTTTAAATCCTTTTTAAAAAAAGAATTAAAGCCACGGATGTTAATTCCACTAGATATTAGGCTTTAAGTCTATTTCGAAAAAGAATTAAAGCCCACTGAGTAACACAAAGATTACTATCTTGAGTCTGTATTTCATTCGACTTTTATTTGGTGACATGTCAGAAGTCCCATAATCCTCCTAATTCAAAACTTACATATACATATATCTAAATATTCTGTAAAAGGCGTATAATCCTAATTTTAAATTCAATCCTAAAACCCGTCCTAAAACCACTGACAATAGGAGTATTACTTACATATTTTGGAAAAAGCATGAAATCCTGATTTTGTATAACCAACTCTAAAATCTCTCCCAATTCAGAATTTCGCACATATATATATTAGTAAATTTTCTGGAAAAAGAGGATACCCCAATTTTTATCCAAAACTCTAAAATCCGTCCTAATGTGTTTGATCTACATATTCTATTACTCTCTTCTTTTAATAACAAAAAATAGTATAGGTCTTAATTACAATTCAAAAGGAAATAAAGTCCGCGGGTTAATTATCTCTAAAATACAAACAAAATCTTACTTAGCTTTCATAATCTCAAATATACTTGGAATATTTAAATACAACTTGTTGCCAAAATTAACTTGACCTTAACAAAAAAAAATTAACTTGATAAAAAAAGGTCAATCCTAGATATACAAATGATGATAGATAATAAATAATTGACTGTCGAAAAATAAATACAAGTGTAGGTGGGTGATTTTAAATTCTGTGAAAAATTACCATAACATGTTACTTAACTAAATAAAAAAAATTGTAATTTTTCACTAATTTATTTAATGTGAATAAATTTTAAATTTTTTTTTTATGACTTGTGTATGTATATTGGTCTGCTAAATAATAACCATTTAGTCTTAGCTTAACCAAATAAAAATACGTCTTATCAGTTTTCGCCTAATTTCTGGGTTCAGTTCATCTCTGATGTATTGAAAAATTTTCGTCCGAATTAAAAATTTCAAGTTTGTAATTCAGCAAAACTATTATCTGGTTATTGGACTTGAACTAAGAAAATTTTTAAATATACAGGCCATTTTTAAGTATTCAATGAAAGAAAAATTTTCAAATATTAAACTTCAGCATCAATACAATACAAAAAAAATTAAAATTTTGCATAAATCACTACTAAATAATATCATAGTAGGTTATCTGTTAATGGAATGCTATATATCATTTATTATCATATCATATTGCTTTCTATACACTTTACAAAATTTTTATTTTATTAATAAATTTACTGCAAAATTTAAAATAAACAAATTTGTTATCGTTACATAACATATTTAAATTTATCACTACAGGTTTAAAATAAATGGCGCTGTTTATTTTTAATAGTAAATATAATTAACAACTCGCATCTGGGACATTTAAAATATGTATGTATATGTATATATATTTATTTAAAAGGAAAATTTTTAAATATGCTTTTAAAATAAAAATTAATAGCAATAAAAAATAAAAAATTTTTTTAATAAAATGTAAAACAAAATTGTTTGCACATAATAGTTAACATAATTAACTTATTGTAAACTTTTTTGTTTTAAATAATTTTATGTTTTTTTTATTTACCATGTCTAAAAATTTCTTATTGTAGGGTAAACTGGAGTACATTCGGCATTGCTATGTATTATTGTTGCACAAAAAAACTTCAGAAACATTGTTTATAAAATTGTATTTCCTATATACATATATCAAATATATCAAAAGTTAACAGTTATCATTTTATGTTTTAAAAAAGTTGCACGTGTTTTTGTATTTTTAGTACATATTCAAATATTTTTCGAAAACATGTGCCTATTATTTTCACTCTGTCCGTCTGCCTGTCTGTCTGGAAACATTGTAACTTGCAAATACAAGTTTGAAAAGGATTAAATAAAACAATCAATTCGTAATTTTAGATTTTTTTAAAGCAATAATTAAGGAATAAAGGAATACATTGATTTATCTGAACAGTTTTGCTAGAATATAAAATTTAAAATAAAACATGCCGAATATGCCCCAATTTACCCTATACAGCAGTTTTCGAGATTTTTAATATACATATGCATATACATATATGCATATGTATATTAAAAATGTATTTTAAATTATCATTTTTGAAAAAATATTTTTAGATTTTGATTTTACATGATTCGGGATTTAAAAATTTTGGTTTTTGAAAATCCAGTTATGTTAAAACAAATCTCCCAATATTTTTCAGATCAGTTTTTTTTTTAATTTGCAGAGAGTAAATATGGTTTGTTGCAATTTTATAAAATTGAGTAGTTTATTATAAATAGTTAACTGAAAAATATACATATTAATATTTTGTTAATAATTAAAATTTTTGTTTTTACATCAGGAGCGCATGTACTTATTCACTGCTGGTTATATACAGGCAATCTCGTAGAGAGAGAATTTAAAAAATAAGATCCAAATTTTGGCAATTTAGTATGAAAAAACAGAATTTTTCAACTTAAATTTAAAAAATCTTATTGTTCTGCAGTAGAAAATAATAAATGATATTATTTTTATAAAATTTGGAATACTTCTATTAACTGTGAAAATCATTTTAAAAAATTTAATCATTTGCATGCTTCAAAATTGAGTTTAAAAAAAACTCTAATGAAATTGAAAAAACACACTTACTTCGATTAATGTGCTTAAGCACACTGAGTACTGAACTTACTGAATACTGAGTAAAAAATAACTAAATACAGTACTCTCATCAAAAAATCAAAAAACGAAATCATATTTTTAATTTTTATATATGAACCATAACCTACAATATTTATTGCACTAATACATTCAAAGGTTTCGATGTCACGGCCTTCCGTTATTGTTGGCTCTGGCCTCTGATATGAACTGAATAAAAACAAAAGAAAAAGAATGCTAGAAAATAGAGAAATATTATTTTATTTTACGAACATTATTATCGGGTGTACTTCGTTCAAACTTCGATTAAAATTTTCTACAAGATTACCTGCTATTGGTTATTGGTATATAAATAATAATCTGCAGACGCAGTAACTTATTACTAATATTAGATAAATTTTTACTATATATATGTATATGAGTATCCATTAAAACATAAAAGTATATGTAAGTAACATCTATAATAAAATTAAGTCAAAGTTTAGACTATCTATATATGAAATTTTAGTTTTCTTTTAAGCAATGTCATATCTTTAAACTATAAAATTTTTTTTAGCATGTAGTTGAATTTCGATACATTAGAAGTTTCAAAAAAAATTTTTAAAATGTGACATAAACGTATGAATGAAATTTGAAAATTTTGGAAAGATTTTATGGAGAAAGCTTATAATGAATATAGAGTAGAAATAATGACTTTAGAGTAGAAATTAGATGATGACCATGATTTTAATCTACATAAGTAGGTATACAGTTTTTTATAATAGAGCTTTAAATTAAATTTAATCATATGTACATCAATAACTTGACATACATATTATTTTAAAAAGTACTTAAAAATTTCAGTTAATGAAAATATATAAATAGAAATTACTAACAAGAATAACTGATGCTAATTTCATAATTGATTTGATTTTACAAAACATAAATAAATTGTTTTAAAAAAAAAAAATGTATTGCTTTTTTGTCGTCATAGAGTATAAGTAAATTGATATAAATTTAAATTGCTTTAGATTTCAATCATATGTTCTAATAATTGAATTGAAATAAATTTATAATTTTACATGGTAATAAAAATTATTTAGAAGTAACATGTCAACTTTAATAATTTTCATTGAATGTAAAATCAATTAATTTTCCTAGAAAAAAAGCAAGATAGATATGATATAGGTACATATATTACAATGAAATTATTTGAATATCATAAATTTTTTGAATGTTGAATTTGAAATTTGTAGATAGGTTCGAATCTGCACTGAGATTTCCATACAATACTTTAAGAGAGGACAGAGGGATAGTATATATGTATGGTACTTATTTTCAGTATGTAATTTTGTAATTTGGGATTTTGAATTTGAGATTGAGTATCTAAGAGATTAAGTACCATATTAAGTACTTCTAAAATACTAATTAAAATAGTTATATTATTTTTTACAGGCTTTTAAAATTGTCTCAGATCATTATGACACTTTTTTTTTGGCATAATACAAAACTATATTAAGATTCAAGTTAAAAGCCAAAGCTTTTTTAGTTACACATTAGACAAATGAAATGTAGATATATCTTTCATTTGTATTAATACTATTTATACCTTTTAAAAATTATATTTTTCTCCACTAAACTAACGATAATTGTAACACTAAAAATATTGTAAAGTTTCAAAATCCAATATTAAAATACAAATAATTGAATAAACATAATTTATGCAGTTACGAAATTACGAAAATGGTACATAAGTAAAATTATTGTACCCATACGAACATAGTTCTAAATCTAAGGCTATAATAAATTATCCATTACGTTTGTTAAACCTTAAAAGCGACGGAATAGACAAGGAAAATTATATATTATATTCTTCCACAGGATTGAATTCTGAATAGTTTTAGCTATGTGCGTTCATCCGTCCTTTGCCTTTGGAAGCTTTTTGTTTTAAAATCTTTCTAAACATTCGCGTTTCTCTAATATTTACTGCTTTAAATTCTTTGGTGATTTTTGTTTTATATCAACTGCCCTTCAATTAATTATCCTTAACTATAAATAGATAACTAAATCATACGATTTTCTACGTTTACATCGTACTTCATATAACTAACTATAATAGATATAACAATCATTCGTTGTCATTTAAAAAGAATTTGTCAAATCATTATTATACGAAAAAGAGCATACAAATCGTATAATCATTACTCATTAGTAATAAGTATGATCTTTTTCAAATGATTTGTTATGACTATTTTTATAATGTCGATAACTTATTGAAAATTCATATGATAGTTAATGAATATTACATAGATAACCACATTTTTTAATTCACTACCTGTTGTATTTAGTTTTTTCTTTTTTTACTCAAATATTTTTGTTCTTAGTTTTAAACAAACACTAAACAAACGTAGCATATCTATTAGAACGCATAGTTTTATTAATATATTTTTCACATATAATTTACAGATTATTTGTAAATTTTTTTCTTGCCAAATTTATTCTTTTAATTTTATTTTTGTAGACGAAACAAGAAAAGTTACTAAAAGATTATATATTTAAACAAATTGTTAGACCTATAATAATGTTTGATTTTCTTTTCCATATAGTAAACTACTTTTTTCTACTCTCAAAGTGTTAACTACATCAGTATGTTATGTTCTACTCCCAACTACACTAGCCTTGAGAAATAGTAGATGATAGAAGTTAAAGCTTTTAATAAGATAAATTTCAACAAAAAATTTGTGGCTCATTAGTCATTTACAAACTACCGTCAACTACTCTTTTCTTATAAAAGGAATACAAACAATATAATTTAAACACAACTAAATAAAAAAATGGTTTAAATACCCATTAAAAAAAAAAATCTTCTAAAATTAGAATATAATATGGTAACTTTAAAAAGAACGAAAAATAAATATTAAAAATAAAAGTGCTTTTTCAATTTTTGGTATTGGCCATATATAAATAACGTAACATTATTTGTTTATTTTTTATGGTTACCATGAACTTGACTTGAATATTTTATAAAAAAAAAAAAAAATTTAAGAGAAGTGTGCGCCATGACAATGACAACATATGTTATAATATTATAATTACATAAATATTTATACATATTATTAATTGTAAATTAAGTATATTATTTAAATAAATAAGAGGCGGTGTATTAATTATTGATTTTTTTTTAGTTTAATGTTAAAATAATATCATATTGAAAAAACAAAATCAAAGCTTAATTGAAATTAAATTAACATAAGTACTGAGCGCAAAATTTAAATAAATAAATACATATGTATTCAAATCTGAAATGATTTTTTTTTTGTTTCAAATGCAGATTAACATTACCTATAATAAATTTTAATTTAGAAAAAAAATTTTATCTGATCATTTCTCCCAATCTGAATACATTTAATTTTTTTATTATCGCATTCCTTGTAAATTTATACAATAATTTTATTTTTCCATCGATAAGAAACCATAATATACTTACAGATCAAAAATAAAAATGATCAATGTCTAGTTTACACTAATTGTATATGCAAAACAGATTTATGATTTGTCTCATCCTTTTAGGACACGAGTAACACAAATTTACTAAGAGTACAATGTACATATAACAATATTTAGATGAAAAACTATGTTAAAATTTTGTTTAATTCGATTTTGATTAAAATTTCGATTTGAAGAGGTGTAAGAAGCCTGAACCGGCTGCTTTAGATCAACCAAATTTTACAAAAATTGTTTGCAGGTAACTCGACACCTCTTCAATAAATTTTAGATACCTAGTTTCAATAGACACTGAGTTATTTTCATTTAAACAGAGAATTTATATGGCAGCTACCCGAACCTGTCGCACTATCACAACCAAATTTTACAGATGTTGTTGTCCTGTAACTCGATACAATTTTCCAAAATTTCAGATACCTACCTTTAATAGATACTGAGTTATTTCCATATAAAGAAAGAAGTTGTATGGTAGTTGTACTCGAACCCGGCGGTCGAAGAAGCTGGATTGAAATATCGAAACTGACAATTTTGGAAAAGTGACGTAAACAAAATTTCAGCTTCCTAGCTCCTATATTTTTTGAGTTACCATGCGGACGTACTGACGGATGACATGGTTTAATCGAGTTAGAATTCGATTCTGAGCCGATCCATACCTTTGACACTATATCTAGCTCGACTCCTTTAAGGTCTCACAAACGTAATGGCAAATTTATTATACCCTTGAACATAGTTCATACGGGTATAAAAAGAACTACGGCAATATTTATAACGGGAATATACTTCTTATTTAAAGTTGGAAGACTGTATATCATTCTTAAAGTTGTAAACATTTTTATACAACCAAGACAAGTAAGTAATCACAAATCAGATATCAATATATAATTTTTTCAAATAAAAAAAACTCACAGTTTCTTTTCAAGTTCATAAGTGATTTAAATAACTGACTCCAATATAAAGATTCTCGGAAATAGAGAAAAATAGAATAAAAATCAACTATATGTAGTGTACATATATTAAATACTTTTTTAGAATTTATCTTATATGTAACTATGTTTGAATAATTAAATTAAAGTTGAAGATATTTATGGAAAAACACCACCAAATTTGGGAGAAAATATAAATATAAAACAAATAGTAATATCATTATATTTTAATATTTAATACTCAATATAATATAGTTAAGTAAATTTATAATATCTAGTGTATAATAATTTTAATATTTAGTATATAATATAGTATATAAGATGGCCCACATGCCTTTAAGGCTACCGGCCAAAAAATTATTGTATATTTATTTATAATATGCAATAATATTAAATAAATAAATAAATAAATAAATGCAGTAAAATTACATAAAATAAATATATAATAAATTCAGTATACATTGAAGTATACATAATAATAAATTTAGTAACTTAATAAAAACTTCATTAATTATTGTTTTAATAGTTAAAAACTTAAAACAAATCGAAACTTAAGTTTAAAGAAATTATTAAATTTTAAATGACGGAAGGTCATAAGAAATCATTCGAAATTCTCATATAATAATTTCCTTTTTTATTGTTGGCAAAGGATACTATATGCCTTTGTTTATACATTTTTTCCTTCCCAATCCCTTGAATCCTTTGAATTTTGAACTAATCCCAATCTACCAATCTGAATTATGAACTACTTATATATAGTTTTACATTTTTTTACTGTTTAAATGTATGTTGAACAATGTTAGTATATAGAATAGAAGTTCTTTTTGATTTATAAAACGAAAAAACACATTAGAATATAATATAAGTTTGAATAATTTTTAAAATAATCATATAAAAATCGATAATTTCTGCTATTATTAATAAATTCTGAATGAACTTGTCATGTGACTGGCATAAATAAATTTATAAAATCTAACTTCATACTAACTTCCATTATATCTCGAAAACTGTTAGAAAAATACCACCATCTTTTTTTTTTAGAATTATCAATTTTTTACTGGTTTTTTTGAACTTACAGTAATTTGCTACCAAACACCAGGTGATACAGCACCTAAGTGCAAAAAGTGTAAGAATTTTCCAAAAGGGTTTTTTTGATAATAATTGAAAATGCACATTTAAATGTTTGATTGATTTAATTTAATTTATGTATGTACCTATATATACATACATATTATATTCTATTGAAATTTTATTTATGAAAATGGTGAATTGATTTTAAATAAAATATACATACGTATGTAAATATACATACATATTTTAACATTTTCTTTTCATGTTTGATTAAGTGTTGAATCAAAATTAAAAAAATGTTACTAAAAAACTTTAAATATGTATTTTAAAATATTAAAACTTAGAAAGGCGGTTTCCATATAACATTTTTAACTCAAATCTTATCTTATCCTAGACTTTAAATACACATATATAAGTATATACATATATATACATTTTATTATACACATATATAATTTTCAAATTAACGCAAAATTTAAACAATAAGTCACTTGCTTTGCTACCACCTTACAGTAAATTAAAGGTGGTAAATTATGACGTTACTACTCGTATACAAATCATATTATGTATTACATATCCATACATATATATAATATATACACTATCTTTGGTATTGAACGATAAAATAATTAAAAAAAAAAATAAAATAAGGTTGGCTGCAGTTAGTTGATAATTATTGATATTAAATACATATCACAGTTTAAAGGTTGATTTCTAAACATATAAAATCAAATATTTGGACTTTGATTAAAAATCATTTTTAAATTGCATTACAATCAGTTGTACTGAATTAAAACAAAATATTTATAAATAACTATATATGTACATATGTATGTGTGTTGGAATAATGTAATTAATGTGAATTATTATTATACAGGGTGTCCCGCGTAAACTTTCACATAGAACAGGAGGTGATGGGGAGCATCACAACGAATAAAAAAATCTATGGGAGGGAGGTCTATTCTGGATTCTTTTTGTGATATGAGGGGTTAAAAATGTTTTAGCGATTTTTCATAAAAAAATCTATAACTTTTAAACGGCTTGCTATAGAGAGATAAAAAAAAAATACTTAGATATGCCCTGTATACGGGTATAAGTAAGTATGCATGTACGTTACCTTATTAAAATTAAAATATTCATTAAAATACTAGTACATATATACATATATAAGTACATATATATAAATAATTTATGATATACTTCATGAAGTCCTATATTAAATTTCTCTGTATTTTTTTATCATTGTAAAAAAAAAAAAAAAACACATTTTGCTAATTTTTACTAAATAGGAACTGCTAATTTCTAGTTGATTAAGAAATATTTTTTATTTCACAGTTATTTATAGATTAAACGGATTTTTTTGAATGTTCTTCAAAGAATGTGATAAAAAAAAAAAATGTGTAAAATTTCAAAATACATACATATATGATACACTATTGGAAAAAAAAAGTATAGTACAAACATTTAAAAATACTTAAAATTTCTAAATTTCCTTCATATTTAAAAAAGCTAATTTCTAAAAAAAAAATTCATTCACTTAAACAAAAAAACAATTAATAAAAAAGTTGTCAAAAGTATTAAATTTCTTTTTCAAATTAAATTGTCAACAATGGTGTAAAAGCAAAAGTTTTTAAAGGCGAATCTTTTCAAAAATATATAATTTTTTTTTTAAATTCTTCTTTTTATACAGGGAAGAGTACAAAAATTTTGTTTTGTAAATTTTATATGGTAACATATGCTAATTTTCAAAGAACTTCTTTTTATTAGAATTTTAATATTCTAACTAAAAGTGTTCTTGAGCTAAGGCGAGGCACTAAAATCTTTAACGTTAACTAACATCATATTTAAATTTTATAATGATAAATAACGATAAATTTATATACTAAATTGCAAAAATTATATAATTTTTATAAGATTTATACTTAAAGCTTAAAAAATTTCATAACGTTTTGATTTCAGATTTTAAGATTGAAAAACTCTTCAGTAGAACTTGAGATATAAATTTTTCAAAATAGGGTTTTAACTTTGAGAGGCTGTAGTTCTGTAATGGGTGAACAAAATTAATAAAACAAAATTAATTTTCCTATCCTATAAGACCTATCCATGGTTGAAATTTGATTTCTCCCTGTTAAATGAACGGACAGAGTGGAATTATTAAAAAAAAAAATTTTTTGATGAATATGTGTAAAAACCTTTGTTACCACATAGAACTAACGAAACTTCTAAAGCGGTCATGTTACTCTAAAAAATAATTATTTAAATACCAATTAAAGAAGAAAAATTCAATCTGAACTCTTATTAAGTAATTTTTTCAAATAAAAATTTCAAAATAAACCATTAAAAAATTTTGGGTAAGTGATACAATTTCATATGATTCGTTTTTAATACCTCAAAATTTAATTATATGAAAAACAAAAATAAATTTTAGTTGCAAAATTTAATTCAATCAGTAATCATTTAACTAAATCAACAATGACATATAAATATACTTAAAGCAAAAAAATTTTATTTTCTAATTTCTAATAAATTTTAATGTTACAATATTTTGTAAAGTACTGTATTAGTGTATCTTTTTTTTATTCATATATGAAAAAAATGGAAAACAATTTTCTTTTATTTAATTTTCTTATTGTATATTATATACATATTTTTAAACAGATATTTCAAGGTACACAAATCATATATATAGGTACATATCTATATAGATATATGTATATATATAAGAATACAAATATTCATGTATATAAATCAAAATAGTTAATGCTGGCACCATATATTATAATAATATTATATTTTTGTTATTTAAGTATAAGCACGAGATTACTCTTAATAAAATGATACTTTTTGTTATACATTGATTATCCGCTTAAATTTTTATAATTTTCTTCTTTTTTTTTTTTTTCTCTCTGATTAAGACAAACATTTAAGATGCTAATGTTGATTTTTGTAGAGATGGTGTTAAATTATTTTCATGGCAGAATGTTGGTCACTTTAAATATTATCCGGAAATTAAGCAATTTTGTACTTTACTTGAAGGAAAAACAAAATATTTTAAATCTTAACTAGAACGTGTGATTTCAATAAAAATTATTCACTTAATGTGTGCAAAAAAAAAAAAAATTATTTTTTTTTTTATTTTTGTCATTGTTATTTTAAATTTACAGGTATCATCATTAAAAAAAAACTGTAAAATTATGATTATTAGAGAATTTTATAAAAAAAAAAATGAATTCTAGAATATCATCTACTAAATTAAACAGTTTTACAAACAGTGTAAGGTTATCCGGATAATGTGGAAAACATAACTTTCAATTTTATAAATGATTCCAGTGTTAATTCAACATAGTGAAGTAAGTGATTTGAGCCTTTGAAATACAGTTTGGTCACTGCCCTTGTTTTATTGATATTTTGTTACTCAACTACTGAAAATTTCCCAACGAGAAACAATATGTGCGAAAGATGCCAATCGCTGCACCGTAGAGATGGCATAACAAAGCTTATGAAAATTCGTCGTGCATCCCTCACCTTTATAAAAACATATCCTTAGCCATATAAGTATAGTAAAGTTTAAGAAAATTATGGATATCTTTCTACAAAATATATTTAGCTCAAATGTTGCACATGTTGCAAAAGTTTTTTAATAAAAAAAAAAATTACTAAGAAATTATTTTTTAACTACAAATTCTACTTGCAAACATATGCAATGTAAATATATAATATATAATAATGACGTCCTCGTGTTTATGCGGGAACTACATTACTGTAATATATACTACTAATTACTTTGTTTCTCCCGTGATTAATGTGTTATCAAATTTTATGTGATTATATCACATAATCCATTTAAAAGACAATTCGTAAAAAAATACAGTTTTACCACGGACCATATCCTAGAAGAAAATATCTCCAAATTTTGTCCAATTATTTATGGTCCAAAAAAAAAATAAATATAAGTATGTAATTCAAAAATTAATATTTCAATTAAAGTTAAAACAAAATTATATTATTTTGTAATACAGAATTATTCTCTTTCGGCCTTGAACATTTATAGGGTGTATTTGGGGAAACAAAACAAACAAAAAATTGTTCTGTAGATATATAAGCAAAATAAAGTAAAACTTAAAAAACTGCAATAATAGATATTAATTAATAATAATAATAACTTAAGGTCTCATTATCTCAGGAAGTGAGGAAAATAGCTACAATCTCCGTTACATAGTAATGGTTTTTAAAATTTTGAAAAAGTTATTATCCTTATTTAAATCATTAAAACTCATGTTATATTTATTTAATTAAATTTACCATATACATAAATGTCTATCTTCCCGTATCTTTCAAACGTTTAAAGTTGAAATTTTTAATGGAATACGATCCTTTGTAAATAATTAAAATTGCCTTAAAAAAAAATTTGTATACTAAAAACAAATAATAAATTATTTATTGCAAAAAAAATTGACGCAATCCTAAAATTCTTTATAATATAGGTATATATTACTTATATTTTCTAATAACTGCACCTTTAAAAATCCTTAATTTTACAGACTGTCTCATTATATTTATTTTTTTGTATATACTTATTATTTAAGTGACTTTACATTTTGTGGAAACCTTGTTCTGACCTGCAAAGTTTATGAAAGTAAGTCAAAAATATAAAACTCTTTACATTTACGAAAACTAACGACATAAAACAGAGGAAAAATATGTTCTATAATTAGATAAACTACAAATAATAAGCAAACTAATTTATTTTTTTTTTTTGAAAATGAAACTATTCAAAGATTAGGTTCTTGGTTACTTGGTTACTAAACACATTAACCTTTTTTGAAGATCAAAAACAATACAATACAACAATTAATATAAATATCACGATTAATAAAAATAAACTTTGAGACCATACAAAACTGAGTTATTCATTTAGTAAATATTATAGGGTCAATTTAAATTTATGTAAATTATGCAAAACTAAATGGTTAATTATATATAGGTTTATAGTTTTGACTTTAAACTTGGTCTGTAGGCAGTCTGTCCATATGTAGACTATAGACAACATGGAAAATTTTATTCTGGTATTTATTTTATTTCAGGAGGTTTATGCCGATAGTATTAGTTATTATTTTTACATTGATTACCTTTAAATTTATTTTGGTTACGCAATTTGAAGGGTTTATAGAAGTGGTGAGAGAATTATATTATAGAGTTAATCATAAATATTATTTGAATTATATTTTTCACCTTTATGTTTATGTTTTTTAATCAGCAATCTATTAACTTTCTCCTGTATTACTTATGTATAACTATAATCCTTATATGTTAACATGTTTCTTTAGTAAAGAATAGTGTAGCTATATCTGAATTATTTAGGTTCTGTTTTAAAATTGGATCAATTTTGTATCGAAAATAAAAATTTAAATCATAAAAGTTTAACACTAAAAATTAATTGCAAAAACAATTTCAGCAACAAGATGAAATGGTATCATTTATTAAAAGTTGTATATGCATAAGTAGAAACAATCATTTTTTTAATATTTCTGTTTTGTCAAACTTATTTTACATATTTTTTTTTTTTTTTTATTTTAATGACAAAATTATAATAATCCATTAAAAGATATTTGCAAAAACACTACTTTAAATGTTAAAAATTAAAAATTGTTTTTTTCAATTCATAAAATAATCTATAGATAAACTGTAAGTTATATATACTTAATATACTTATACTAATTACAATGTTTGTGCTCTTGAAAAAGAAAAATACTTTTTAAAAAAAAAAAAAAAAAATGGTGTGAATTAAAATAAATTTTATGTAATAAATTATATATTACATAATTTAATTTAAAATATTATAAATAAAAAAAAAGTACTTTAGTAAGTTTTAAAAAATGGAAAAAGATCATATTGTTACAATAGTTTATAAATTTATTTTGATAGGATAAATTAAAACTTATTACCTTCTTTTCATTGAATAATTTTAATTTGTACTTTTTTATCAAAAAATTAAAAATTTTTTATCTTTAATAAAAAAAGATTATAAATAAAATAAATTGAATAGATGATATATACGGAGCAAATAAAAAATAAACAAATTGTATAAGAAAACTATTCTTTTTAGGAAAATGTCTTTATAAAATGTACTCATAAGAAAAAAAAGTTCCTAATTGTTTATTTTATTTAAGAAAAAAAATAAACAAAACAAAAAAAAAAAAAAACTTAATAATTAGTTTAGAATATTGCCGACAATTTTTATTTGCTTGTTTCAATTATTGAACGATATTTTCTTCTAAAGGTATTTACTTACATAATATATAAAAAAAATAACAAATTATTGAATGGTCTATTTAAATAAATATTTACAGACTTGACTGATCTGATCTGATGTTCATTAAATTTTAATTATTGCAAAAAACAAAACAAAAAGTAATAATTTAATTTTTTTCCCTATGTAATATTTTTAATGAAATTGTATTTAATTGTTATCATAGTTTATGAATCGATTTTCTTTTTATATAAAGATTTAATTTTATATTACAGAAATATTAACGATAATTATTGTACACATTAATATATTTCATAGATATGTGTATAAATTAACAAAAAACAAAACATTAAAGCAATACATCTTTTATTTAACCTGATTTTAATTGCTTAAAGAAAACTTCTTTTTTTTTTTTTTATTAACTTGATAATAAAAGTTTTTTTTAAACAAATTTTTATTATTTACTTTCTATAAAATAATCTGAGTAAAAAAAGTTTTTAACAATATTAAGCTGTAATATAAATTTAAATTAATATAAATGTGTTGATTAATTTTTTTATCGATCTGCCCTTTAACGAATAATTACTTACTTATAAAATGTCATATCAAAATACTCCAATGCAAGTAAGTACTATACAAACAATATTATTGTTAAATTAAATTGACTAAATTATTAATTAGAGTTAACGTTATTAATTTTATTTCTGCTTTAAACTGACTGATTAAAAATATATACCTTCTGATGATAAATATATGAGATTATGTCAAAGATATGTTTAGAATTAGAATTCTAAATTCTAAATTAGAACTATTAAAAAATTTATTTAATTTGTTAATTCTCACGCTCACCGATGAAAATAAAAGAAAACTTGCGTTAAGTTCCAATATTTTACTGATGAACTATAGAAACTAAAAACAAGTATCTACATTAAATTGATTTGGGATTTTGGGAATATGTATTCAGCAATGTTCACATGTGATACACGTGGGACTAAACGAAAGTTTATTTTTATGTTCACCGGTGAGCACGAGATTTTGAAATATTTAAGTGATGTTCACCTGTTATACATGTGGGACTAAACTTATTAATTACGAGATTATTTCAGCAATAAACTTTAACTTTATTGGTTAAGCATGTTAAACCTATTCAAATATTAATATCAAGGTAAAATCAGTAAACCTAAACAATTAGCCTATTTTTTGTAAATAATTATTTTATACAAGTAATAAGGTTTACCAGTTACTTAATATAGCTATTATGGTTTAAGTTAGTTAAAGTGAGTTAATGAGTTCAAGTAATTAGTTAAAGTAAGTTAAAGCTATAATAGCTTATTAAATATCCTTCTATATTACCGAACACAGTTATATATATATATATATATGATGTAACTTAAAAAATTTTTCAACATTTATTGGATACCCGAAACTAGTAGCTATCATTCAATAAAAATATTTAGTGCCAATAATCATCAGAATCGTTTGAAATAAGATGTCCTTCTATTACAATTTTTTATTTATTTTGATCTTTTCTACTATCCTACTTATATATTTTTTTTTTAACCTAATACAGAACACACTGTATAATATGTATATTTTTTTATTTTAATTATTAATAACGATATAAATAAATAAAATGTCAAAGGAAATGATCTTTTCTTATCAAATTTTTCATGCAAATTTCTAATTTAGAGTTGCTTTTTTTTTAAATATTTTTAAAAAGTAAAATGCATAGCTTCAATTGTTAACACGTCTTATAGAACGTTTTAAATGGTTTTGTTTTAAAATAATAAGGAAAAGAAAGATTGACCAATTGTCATACTATAAATAAAAAAATGAAAACAATCATTGATTTTAAAATTTAATATTAATAAAGTAAAAGAGGATGAATAAAAAATAAATGAATATAAGAAAATAATATAATAATAAGACATATAAGTACACATCAACCACCTTTACCACATTATTCGAATAATTTTAATTATCAGTTTACTTTTGATTTCGTTTATATTTAAATGTACAAAAATTAAATATGTGCAAACATTTTAGCGTACATACACATTTAACATTCTTTGAAAGAACTTTTTTAACTTTTCTTGAATTTAAAATAAAGCGCATACAATTTTTGTGGAAACGACCCACATCTATATTATATATCCAAATTGAAGAAGATGTAAAACTAAGAAAACATTGAATAATTATAATGTACAACATTAAGAATTATTACAGTTTGATGAAATATATTTATCACGTTATATTTATATATTGCCAAATCGCTTATTCTTTAAAATGAAAATTTTCTCTTATTAAAAAAAATTTTGATAATTCGAAATAACCAAATAACTACAAAAATATTCTTTATAATAAATAAAATAATCTTTAAAGAAACATTATTTATTAAATACCTATTTTAAAAATAAACAATTAAAAAAAAAATTGATTACCTAGCCTTTTTTTCGTTTCGGTTTTAAATTTCTTAAAATGTTAATTAAACATAATTTATATTTTATCAAGAATAAAAAATTTGAAGTCAAATAAAGCAAATTTGTATCTGATCATACCGTCTACATAAGATAACGGTTAACGTAAACATTAGATACATTTTTAATTATTATTATATACTTAGATTTTATATTTTAAGTAGCAACTAGCAACAATGAATTTCAATATTTTAAATTTTAGGCGAGTTCTAAATATGTATGTAGGGTACTTAATATAAAATAAATAAATTTATAAATTTTTATTTATTTGTTTGTAAAAATATTACAAATTACTTTTTAGTTTAAAAAAAAATCCTCAAAAAAAATAACAACAAATTTCAATTATTCATGTAAAAAAAAATCAATTATTATTGTTATGATTCATCGATAGTTGCAACTATTACAAACAATTCTATTGAGATATGATTGAAATTCACTATAAAAAAAAATCCTATTCAAAACAATTGTTACACTTTTTTTTTTTTGTTATAATTTTAAAACAGTAACTGAATTAATTACGTAACAATCCTATGAATACTTTATACTTAAGTATAAAATTTTTACTTAAATTGCATTTATTTATACACATGAATATTTATTTGTATTTTAAAAGAATTATAATTTAACAGAATATTATAAATTTTAATCAATAATTTATGTTTTCACCGCCATACGTTACGTAGTTTTGTAATTACTGATTAAATGAATGACATCATTTTTTCCCTTTTTTAAAAAAAAAAACATGTTAAGTATTAAATATTTGCAACAGATAAAAATAATTTTAAAAGTTTTTAAATAAAATTATTTTTTAACCCATAAATTAAATACATCCAATGCCATTTGTGGAAATTTTTCTTAATTAGATGGTCATATGATATTTTATGCTCATGTTTTTTTTTTGTATAAAAATTTGTTCATCTGCTTTTTATTACTAGATTTTAACATGCCATACGTAGGTACATAATAACTAATATATAAATTCATTTTAATTATAGTCTTACCTGTAACCATTGTTTCTGAAACTACACTAGCTTCTTCTTGTGGTATCATTTCCATTAATCTGGCAATATCCTTCGCTAACATTGTATCCACAACTTCTAATAAATTAGGTTTAAGTGAATGGAACTTGGTAAAATCTTGATGCTGTAAAACATCTTGCATTTTTTTAATATCGGGAAAATCTCCAGGTGAAATTTGATGTTCTCTTTGAATACGATCATAAATTTGTCCCAAATTTTTAATCAAATCTTTTTTCTTACTATCTTTACCAAATACAGAAGGCATTTCTTTTCTTAATTCTGAAATAATGTATGCATGAACTTTTGCTAACCGAGCACGTTTTATTAAATCATTTAGTTTTCTAAGTGCAGCATTTCTTGGTAATGATTGTAAGTCTCTAAATAAATCTTGTTCTTCATCTTCAAAGAGTCGTCTATTCATATCGTAACGCAATGGTTGATCCCAAAAAGATCCAATATAAACTCTAGCAACTTCTGGAGTTTGTAATACTTTTCCTAAAGACCACATCAATGCTCCGTAAACTCTCATTAATTGTTGGTGGTCAATCATATCAGCTTTATTTAAAATAATTCTGATTTTATCATCATGTCCTTTTAATGCTTCTATGCTGCGACGAAATTCGTCCGAAATATCCAATTTATGTGCATCAAATAACAAAATAATTCGATCTACACGTTCCGCAAACCATTCTAAAACACCAGTAAAATCATAGCCACGATCAATTCTTTGTTTTTCACCCGATAATATACCAGGTGTATCTACAATTGAAATTGCTTGTAACACTGGTGAAGCAACAGTCGAACATTGAAAACGATTTAAAAACGAATTCCCATATTTACTAAGTGGACGAAATTGTCTTTTCGGATCTACAACTAAAGCATTTCCGGGAATAACGCCCTCCTTTTCATCGTACATAACAGCTATAAAACGATCTGTTGTTGGTTCTGGACCTATACGTATTCCTGGAAAGTCACGCTCCAATAAATAACGTATAAATGTTGTTTTACCTGTTGAATATTGTCCAACTAATAGTATCATAGGTTTCGCGTCAAAATCAGGATCTTCCAATTTAGGTGAATGAAAGTCATGAAATTGATAATATTCTTCTAAAGGAAGTAATTTACTTTTATAAATTTTTTTCAATTCACCGATAACATTTTCAACAACTTCCTGCGCTACTTTTTCACGTTTCAACCAGCTAAACATGTTTATATTTTAATTTTATTATAATGTTATTTAAAAATTACAACTAATTATTTTCAAAGAAAATATAAAAACCAACGTCTTCCGAAATTATTTTGTTTCAAAATAGCCAACAAGACGAAAGAACACATCCAAGCAGCGAAACGAACAGCGAATAAAAATTTATGACTGTCAAATGAATAAAGTTTTGAGCGAGGTAATGGTGATGACTTATGAGATGACTGGATGAGCATGAATGGTGACCAGCAAACAAATTAACCCAGTTAACATTCATACAAATTTTTAAGGAGTCTATAACTACTAAACTAGTTAATTAAATAAAATAAAATTATAATATTCTATTTTTACGGTTTCATCAGAAGTAAATAGAGTTGATTATGTTACGTACTTCTTTTCAAAACTTTTCCAAATTTAAATTTTTATTTAATCTTAAATCTCTCCAGTAGATGACTCTGTAATTATTGTTATTTTTTCAGTTGACTTTTCGCATTTGGCATGAATATTTTGACCTATTTGACGTTTACTTCACCAAAAAACGAGCTAGCGTTTTGTTATTTGTTTGTGTGGATATGATTTGATTGTTATTATTGTGTATTATTGGTTATTTATGTACGTACAAATGTCAATTTGATGTTAATTTTAAAAAAAATGTTTTTACCTAATTTTTTTTTTATAAAAAATTACTGAAAATGAAGTCCTTGCTATTTCGACCAAAAGCTTCAGAAGTGTTAACTGCATATTTAAAACAATGTAAAGAACCACCCTGGACTTCTTATTTTATTAGGGTAAATATTTAAGTATGCATTTCAATCCTTAACTGAAAATTTTATTTTAAATTGTAATCGAAAGTCAATAACTGTGTAGTGATTTAGTCCAATGTTAATCATAATTAAAGGTCTAAAATCTATTTTAGCAAGCAGATGTTGTAAATGATCAATTTGGGCAATCCCACTTCAATTGGACATTAGATAGTGGAACAAATTATCATATTCTGAGAACTGGATGCTTTCCTTATTTAAAATATCATTGTTCTCGCAGACCATATCAAAATTTAGAAATTGAAGATGCCTTATTTGGTTTATTGAAACTTATTAATTTAGGTAAGTTTATTTCTAATATAATTATATTTTCAGTTTATTTCTAATTTAAACATATTTTGTTTTAGGAATTCCTACTTTTTTTTATGGATTATCCGCCATTGCTTTAATTTCTCATAAAGAATATGTTCAGCTAAGCAATCAAAAAATTGCTATATATTTTCTATATGAAGAAGATAAAGGATCATTTCATTAGTAATATTAGTTGGTTATTTAATTTTGTGAATAAAAAATAGTTTAGTTTGAAACAGTTTTTTTTTTGTCTATTAACAATAATTATAACATTGAGTTAATAAATTATATTTATTTTTTTTTTGTACCGATTATAAAAACAAAGTAGGTAATTAAAAACCCAATACTTTTTTCTATAAAAGCAAGAGTTAAAATTGACAAAAACAAATAAAATATTAACTAAATTCTCCTAAATTTAAATTAACTATGATACAAAAATTCTTATGAGCATTTTTTTTAATTTTTACAAGTTGTTGGATTTTCACATAATTCATCAAAATTATCAATCAATAAATTTTTTATTGCTCTACTAAATTGGGTGAGTGAACAAGGTGCATCACAGTTTGGTATATTAATTTCTTTTGGAAATTTATCTTCGCTATTAATGTAATAAACCAACTAAAATAGGAGATAAAACAGAATGTTTATCAGCATTTAAAATTAGTAATTTATTATAATTTACCTTAACTTCAAAATCATCTTTAAAATATGGACTATGGTGCAATTCAAAAACCAATGCTGATGCATATTCAGGTTTTTTAGATGTTTCATCTAAAACATTTAATGAATTCATAACATTTACTAAGGTAGTATCGTGTCCGGAATATAAGAAAACTTTTCGATCTTGATTGAGAATTTTTTTTCTTTTATTTATCATTTGATTATGCACTTCAGTTATAAAAGCACCACCTTTTACTTTTTTCATTAATGGTGTTTCTGTAAATAATGCATAACTTCTTTCTGCCAGTGGTAACATTTTTTCTGGAAAAATATTTTCAGTCCAATCTGGTAATTCTAAGCCATTATCTTTTTCAATTTGCAAAGTGTTATACAGTAATTCAACATGTAATATATTTGTTATATTCTAAAATATTAAATAAAAATACCCTTTTAATTAAAAGTCACTAATTATGGCTATAAATTCATTAATTATGGTTAATTCATTAAAAAACAAAGAACTAGTAAAACACGTAATAATTTAATAAAAAAAATTGGTATGATTAAATCAAAAATATTAATACTGGTTTTTAAGTTACTATTAAAACATGTTTTTATACTTAAATAGATTGAATAGAACTTACAAGACCGGTATATTTTGATAATTTTTCGTACAATTCTTTATTTTGGTTATTTAATTTCTCCAAATCTGGCGGAGGATTAAGATACATTTTCTTAAGTATTTCGTCATATCTTTTGCAAGGTTTTTTTTGAGCCAATATCTATAAAAAACAAAAGGCTTTTAATTTTAAAATATACAACACATAAAACAAAGATAATAATAAAAATTTGATAATAAAAATCAAAATAAATGAGTGATAAACTTTCAGTTCTTTATTGGATTAGATTAGAAAATGATTTTTTTTTATAATATAAATAAATAATATAAGTAGGTACCTATATGTAAATCCCAAATCATTTAGATAACAAATTTTTTGATAAAAAAAATAGTTTTATATTAAAATAATGTAATAGTTAAAACGGAAACAAAAGTAATATGCAAGTCTTTCAAATGATGCGTTTTATTAGACAATAAATCATTAATTTTTTGCAGTACTTATGTCATATAAGTTTAAAAAATCATCCAATAATAATTTAATTATAACTAACTTCATAAAATTAGAAAATAAAATTTATCTTACCGCATCATTTAATCTCGCAGTTGAATTTATTGCAACGGGTTGCCAGGGTATTGGCAATATATTTTGATGTTCTAATGGTGGTAAAAATCCAGCTAATAAACTTTGTGCACTCATTTGACATCGTTCAGCAGCACTTGAATGTACATACATTTCTTGTTTTGAATATAAACTATTCTTTGGTAACAGTCTATAATATCGTAATTTTAAATTTTTACCTAAATTGTACATTTGCAATGATCCTTTCTAGAATTTTTAATTTTATAATTAATTTTTTTTATTTATTTTTATAAATGAACTTTATTTATTATGTACCTGTGTTAAAGAACCTAAACCACCTGGCCAATCATAACTACTGTGGGGATCTTTTGGATATAATCCAGTTGGTGTACGATCACCATGTCTAAAAAGCTAAATATATTAAACTTACAATAAAAAAAAAAATTAAATATTTGAATTATAAATTGTATTTACAATTGTAACCATTCGAAGATTTCTTAAACCTTCTTCATCATTTGTATCACCAAAAACCATATATGATAACATAACCATAAACAAAGCTCCGCCAAGAAGAAAAACAGAAATTTTGGTAGTTTTTGGACTGCATTCTAAATTCATTGTTTTTTGTTTAATCTATTAAATTTAAAATAAAAATTAAATATAATCATTATTCTAAATAAAACGATAGGTACATACTAATTTTGTTATTTTAAAAAATTTACCTTGTATTAATTATTAAAAAAATTAAAATATTTTTGTAAATATATGTAAGTATGTTTATAAATAGATATTTCAATTTGCTGAATCTGGTCCAATATTAATTTATTATTTTATTACATTTATTTATGTACATATAACCAGAGATATAACATATATGTACCTGTCCTATGTACATTTAATTGTTTGTTATCTTTTAGTAATAGTTATTTTATTTTCTAATTTAAGTACGTAAAATCTTTTAATTACATTTTTATTTGCAGAACTTTAAATTCACTTCTACATTAGTAAATCATGTCAGTTTAAATAAAAAAAAAAACCAATTTTTGTCAAGACATTCGTTTTGTTTTTTTTAACAATATTGTGACTTGTAAGCTTTTTATTTTTTAATTATTAAAATATGAATTTTTTGTTGATGTAATCAACATTTTATATACATATGTATGTAGTTTGTTTTTGTCAAAACAAAACAAATGAGGAAATTTTTTTTTTTGTTCGATTTTTGCCGAAATAAAATCAAACCCAACTGTTGTGAAAGTAAAGCAAAACAAAACTAAAAACAACAATATTGAATTGGACTAAAGTAAATTTGCCAACATTTCTTGATCGTGTCATGAATTTTTTATTATCTATTCTGCCTATTCTACATCTACTACACTACACTAATGAAATGACTATTGCTATTACTTACTATCACTACCAAACTACCATATCACTATTCACTACATCATTTCATATTGAGAATAAAAATAAAAAATGATAAAAATACAAAATGAAGAGGAAATAAAATAAAGTGTATGATAAAATATTTATTTTCTTGAATAATTGTTGTTGTTGTCAACAATTATATCAACTTTTTAATATAGAATTTTGTCAATGTATGCAAAAACACACATATAAAAAAGATAACAATCATTATTCATTATCAGTAACAGTATATTTACTATTTAAATTATGCACATTATCGAACAATAAAATTTTCTTATAAATTAAATCATTAATAACTTAAAGTTTTAAAACAAAAAACTGAATCTTGCACTTCCAGGTTTTAATTACCGTTTTAGTTTTAATTTTTACCTTAGTATAAATACTTAAAATTTTTTTGTTATTCAGCTCTGTTTATACCATTTCCGGTTCATTGATTTTAGAAAGGTTTTTGACAAAGTCCAATAAAACAAAATAACTGATTCAAATGTCAAAAAAGAAAAAATTTAGAAATGTACATAAGTAAGAATAATTGAGATTTAATATCATAAAAAAGTAACTAGCAACATAAGTAAATAAAAAGCGATCTTTAAACTTTTCTAACCAACCGGATTAAGTATTAATATTAAGCTATCAATATGAAGAAAACGAATGGAAAAATTAAATCCTAAAGCATAAGATCAAAAGTACAAGATTAACATGTTTTTATAACCCATATCTTTTATTTTGTTTCTTTTTAGTATATTACCTTAACATGTCAAGAAGAGAAACTCTATCTTAATTTTAATTTTAAACAGTTAAGGCAAAGATGGAAAAAATTGTACCCAAATTTTTTGTTTTGTTGATGAAAAAATAAGTTGACAATCATAATTTAATAATGTTTTAATTAAAGATCGTAATAAAATATGTATTTATATTTATAATAAAATTGCAAAATCATGGTAAACATAATATGTAATACATACATACGTATGTAGGTACTATATAATTGAAAATTAATCATGAGACTGCAGTTTCATAACTTGTATCCGTCTATTATATCATCTAAATCAAAATACTTAACTTCCATATTACAAGCCTTTGTTTTTAAATCTTTTATTCTTATTGCATTTTAAAGATTGACTATTAATGATTGACCGCACCCAATTCAATATAGCTAATTCTCAATGTACATATGTGTATAGTAGAAAGAGGACAAATTTGGGATGAAAATTCCAAAAATTTTTGGCACAAATTTTGAATAAAAAATCTGGAATTTTATCTTGAAATTAAATACTTCTTTCAACACTTTATCGGATGTATTTATCCTAAATAGTGTGATACTTTGTTTAATTATAGAAGTTTTGTTTTCAAAGATTTTATCCCAAAAAATTTTGCTTTTTGAGATTTTATCGCAAAAAAATTTGGTGTTAAGATATAGGGGGTAACCCAATAAAAACTTTGTAAGTTACCATTCAACGACAACAACGATAACGTTAGTGGTCAACTTTTGAAGTTGTGTTATATTATAAAAGAAAATTTTTATAAGTATAGATAGAGATAGATATATATACGTACATCAAAATCATAGCCATTTTATGGTTAACTTGAAATGAACACAAGCTGAGTTTAGCACATATTCCATAATTTTAAAAATTATTGATGTATTAAATTCCAAATAAAATAAAGTAAACTTGATGCTGCATGTAATGTTAAAAAATTTATTGAGTTATATATAATAGAAGAAACCAAAATATGGTAAAGTGCAAAACTTTATTACTAGGATTTGGTAGCCTATATATAAATTATAGAGACGGTATTATAGAATAGTAAATTATATTATAGAGAAATAATGATATTTGTTCAAGGCCGATCAGTTAGGTCAAATTGATGGTCATCTTTGGAGTCTCTTACTGTATTTGAATTTCTCATATATGACTAACCTGTTCCCAAAACAAATTAATTTTAAAAATTGTATGTATGTACATACTTACATTTCAATAAAATATTTTGGTTCAATTTTCTTAAAATAATTAAATACATACTTTTTAGCTTATATTATTAAAAAAAGTACTAAATAATGTTTAATGTCTTATTTTATTTCATTTAAATAATTTTATTTAATTATTATTAAAATATATTTTCTTATACATAATTTAAAATTTATTTATTGTATGTCATTGTAAATATTATTTTCTTTCTTTCTTTTTGTTTTGATAAAATCCATTGCATTTTCTCGAGAATATAAAATTTAAGTTTAGTCTGGTTTAGTATACATACATATGTATGTAATAATTAATTATAATCCAGTGTTTAGGTGCACCTCTTCTCTTAACATAATATTTTCATATTCACTTGATTTGATTAATATAAAATTCTTTTGATTGTTTTTTTTTTTTTCGTTTGCTTTAAAAAATAATTTGGCTGGGTATAAAAAATATAATGGTAAGTCTTGTTTTTAATTTTCAAGTTGCTGGCTTATATTAATTGTAATACGAATATAAAATATATGTAAATATTGACGTATTATATAAAAATTAAACCAAATTTCAAAAATCATTTGATTTAAAAAAACAAAAAAAATTTATGGTATAAAAATATAATGGACAGTTTGATTTTATTTTAGATTTAAATTCTTGAGAAAAAAAATATGTTTAGTAAAATAAAACAAAAAAAAAATTGAAATTAAATTCAATGAAAATATGACTGCAAAGAAATTAGGTATAGGTACTAAAAATATTACAAATTTCTCTTTATTTTATTTATCATATTCAGTTAATTGGGTTAACTTTATAATTTTGAATTATTGGATCAATGATTTTCTTCAAATTTTTCTCTCTATATACATAAGATACTACAAGTAAATTCGTCCCAGAAGTTTTTGCAATTAGTCCGATTTCAATATCTTCATACTTTATGAAATTTTATTTATTTATTTTCATATTCAATAGTTTTTACAGGACCCTTTGCAGTCTATACACAGCATATAAGGACCATTTGTCTGGCAGTGCGCGAAATCGCCCAAAACGAAATCGGCGATTAATTAAAAATGAAAAAGTGATGCAAAAAAGGAAAAATCACCTAAAAATATGTAATGTAAATGAAAAAAGGCCTTCAAAAATATTGGGTGATTTTTCATAATCAAAATGAAAAATCATCCAATTTAAAAAAAAATAAGATTTATTATTTATTTATTACATTTTTACAAATATTTGGCATTGTTTCATCTACTTTCTGGTAACAAACTGGGCAATTAAAATTATCTGATTCAGCTGCTATACACTGTCCGCCTGCAATTTTAATGTGCAAATCTGAAGATATGTACTAACAAGGAAGTAATAAAAATATAGAATATTTTATTTGGTTGCAAATTTACCCTTTAGAGAATACTTATATACATACATATATAAATGCATAATGTAAATATTCTGTAAAAGGCAAAATCCTGATTTTGAATCCAACTCTAAAATCAATACTAAAGTATGGCCATGCATACAGATTTCCACACAAACCTCGGCTGCCAGATTTTGATTGTGTATTATGTTATTTTAGCTTTTTGTACTTATGATTTTTGATTTTATGACACAGCGTCTTATTATTAATACTAAAATAATTTTATTATTGTTTTTTACCATCGTATCATCTTAGAAATTTTAATGAACCGCTAAATACCTATTAAAGAATATTCTTTGTTTAACTAAAAATTATATTTTAAGAAAAATGAAAAATGCCACAGAAAATAATTTTGGGAAATTTTTCATTCTTAATATTTTGGGCTTATTTTCATAATGAAAAATCGTCAAAAATTTAAAATAATAAAAAAATAAATTAAAAATAGCCCAAAAAATGTTGACAGTTTTTTTGGGTCATTTTTCATTTTCAATTTTTGGGTGATTTTGCGATAGATAGATGATAGTTAGTATACTACTGCAGATTCTATAAAATGGCGGCTCGGTACTATTTACTTGTGTAAGTAGCGTAGGGTATATTCTTGTTTATTTAATACTTTCCGATTTGTTTAATTAAGCTTTCTGAAGATGTTGGATAAAGTGTATATAGTCTTTGTATTCTGCTTATATTATTTTTATTATACTTTTATAAGTTTTATTAGGGAGTTATAACTTTTAAAACTGTATTTGTTTTTGTTTACTAAAATATACTTGTTAATTAATTGTAATGACAAAAAATTAAATAAAGGAAGAACAACAATACAAATGTACATTTGGTTCACCAATAGGTGCAAAATATCACAAAAGGTAGAAGTAGAGATTAAATTAAGCGAAAAGTTCTTTAAGCCAAATAAGTTTATATTTAATAATCGAAAAATTGCCTGTCTTATTTTTGTAAGTTATCATATGATTTTTTCAAAATAAAAGGTTTGTTTAATATTCTATAAGGTTTTTTATACACTCCCAAGTATATTTAAAAAAAAAGAAAGTATGTAATTATTTTTTTAATTGTAATTTATATTATATATTTATATCATTAGACACCAATTATTTCAAAAGCGGTTATAGAGATATGACGTAGATTATAAAATATTCTCTTATACAGGGTGGTTTCCACTCGATGGTTTTCCTTGATATGGGTGATCGGGCAGGCCGAGACGAACAAAAAATCGTATTGGAGGAGAGTGGGGTCTACTCTGAACCCTTCTCGATATATGATGGGTTAAAGATGTTTTAGCGACTTTTCATAAAAAAAATCTATAACTTTTGAACGGCTTGCTATAGAGAGATAAAAAAAAAAAGTATTTTGTAGAGCAAATTGTCAGCTTTAATTCTATTATTATATCTATTATTTACATCTCAAAAACAGTTAGAGATACAGAACAAGTTATTAGGTACTAATTATAGTGCTTGAAAAGCTGTTTCGAAATATGCTATAAAAAGTAACCCAAATATGTTTGATGAATGGGTCTTTCAAAAGTAAAAATTGAAACTTCATAACTTTGTAACTGTTATGATATGGGAATCATTAGTACACAAAAATTAAAACAAGTTACTTTACAAAATGCACAGGGAAACACCCTGTTTCAACATAATACGAATGTCAGAAATTTGGAAACATCTCCCTTAAAATTGCAGATCATTATATAGGTACAACTTACAAAAGTTTAAAGCAAGCAAAACTACATCTTAATCCTCCATTTTGCAATAAACCTTTAACCAATTTTTATTTCTTAACAAAAATTTTTCAAAGCCAAACAGTACAGTTGGTGTTTAATAAGTTAAAGTCCCGTTTAAAGAATTGGTGATGTTAATTTCGTAAATCAAGTAAAAGATTATTCCATGTGTTGAGTTTAGGTTAAAACTGTTGTAAAACGAGATATAGCCAAAATGATTATCTGCATTTCCTATTTGAATAAATAATAATTTTTGGCGACATGAAATAAAAAAAAAAATTGCAATAACGTCCCAAATTTAATTTTTTTTTGCGTTATAATTTCATTTTCTTTGTATTCTGAAGTTATTTCATTTTATTGCGGCATTATTTAACGCTTATATTTTAAAATGAAATAACACTGCAAAAAGATTCCTTACAAAAATCAAATTAAAAATAAAACTAAAACAATTAGAAACTAAATAAATTTTATTGAATATTTTTTAACAGTATACACATTTACATTGTATTATTTACTTCTATTCTGCAATATGGACATAGCGCATGAATGATAAATTTTCAATTATAGCTTTGACTTGTAAAGTTACAATGCATTCATTACAACATTTTAGATATTTGCATGGTATAGTAATATATATTTCGTTTCGTGGTCTATCATATCATATACAATTTGAATTATTTTCATTTCCCTCTTATCTGAAACAATATCTTCAAATTCTTCAATATCTTTAATATCTTCAAGCTTTCTCTTCTAAACATATTTCAACAACAAAACGTTTAAACACTGTTTTGGTAACCAACTATAAAATCCCTTCTATTTCAGAATCTTCCATAAACATATTCTAGGAAAATTATATATATATATTTTATAAATATATTCTGTAAATGAAATAACATCGCAAAAAAATGAAATAATACCGCATAAATATGAAATAACGTCTCAACAAGACGAAATAACATCACAAAAATAATGAAATAATACCCGAAATTTTGTGCCGTTATTTAATTTTTTTGTGGTATGGGGTTATTTTCCATACAAAATTTTGTTTCATTAATATTTTATATTATAAAAAAAAATTAAAAGACATTTATTTTATTATAATTTTTATTAAATAAATTATTATTAAATTAAAAATTACATAAAATAATTAAAATAAAATAATTAATAATAATAATTGGAATTTGTGTTTTGTTTTTTTTTCTTTTTATGTTTTTGTAAGATATATTTTAATTTAACCTCTCTTTTGAAAACAATATTTTAATATTGATTTAAGTTTTATCTTATTAATTTGTTTTGAATTTTCTTTTCATTTTTAATATATATAATTTATTTATAAATATATATATATAAAATATATCTATACATATAATTATTTTTCTTTCTTTCAATTTTTCCAACTTTTCAACTATACATATACATATTTTCTTTTTGTTATAATAATTAATATTATATTTATTGAAACTTTATGCGTCTTTTTAGAAGAGTCTTCTTCAAAATAAGCAAAAAAAAAAAAAAAAAAAAACGCATTGCATGTAATTTTTTTTTTTCTTATTTCTTTTCAATTTTTTTTCCTTATTAATTTTTCACTTAACCATTTAATTCCAATATTTCTATCATCATGATTTTTTTTTTCAATACTATCTAATTCTTTTTCTTCATCTTCATTTTCTATATATCTTTGTTGATTTTTTTTTGAATATATTCGACAATATAAATAACCACACCAACATAAAATTGGTAATAGAATTAAACTAAGTGGCATACTAAATAATATTAAAAATATAATTGGATCAGTTTTTTCATCATTTATTATATTATTATTATTAATATCATCAATATTAGAATATACTTTTAAATATGTTTCTTTAATATTAAGTCCTTGATAATTAATAGCAACACATGCATAATAACCTTCATCATTTAATTTAATATCATTTATTATTAATTTACTTAAATATGTATTATCGGTAATAATTTTTTCACCATCTGTATCTAATAATTCATAAAATTTTTCAAAATATTTAAATATACGATGATTTATTTGTCGTAAATTATTTAAATTATTATTATTATTACTATTATTATTAATAGTATTATTATTATTATTATTATTGTTTATATTATCAGTGTTATTATTATTATTATTATTTTTAATTTCTCTTTCATTTATAAACAAATAATTCATTTTAATTATATCAGTTTTTTTTAAATTTTTAAACCATTTAATTTTTGCTTGAATTTTACTATTAACACGACATTGTAATACAGTTTGATCACCAATTATTGCCGTTTCATTTGTTGGAAAATCATTAGAAAATTCTGGTGGTAAAACAGTATAATCTGTAACTATAGATATTATATTTTTTAAATAAAATTTAAATACATACATACATACATAATAATAATTTTTCTTACTTTTTACATTTAAACGAAATCTTTTCACTAATTGTATATTTAAAAATTTCGTTTCATCTATTTTATATGGAAACATTGTACATTTATATATTCCAGCATCTTTTTCTGTTATATTTTTTAAATATAAAATTCTACATGCATTTATTTTACATTGAATATTTTTCCAATTTTCATCATTATAAAAATCTTCACATGAATTTGTATCAGAATTTGGTTGACAAGGCTATAAAATACATTTAAAGAAAAAAAGAAAAGAAAACAAAATATTAAATTATTATATAAATAAAAAAAAAAAAAAAATTAATAATAAAATTTCAAATTATATAATATATGTATAATATGGTATAATATAATATGGAACTTGTTTTTTTTTTTGTTCTTTTGAAATATTACATTTATTATTATTAATGAATTAATAATGCACTAATAATATTTATTATTTTATTTATTTATTTAAATCTAACATTATACAATTAATAATTGATATAATATTAGTAGTGTATAACTAAGTATACTGAGGCCATTTTGGACTTGACAGCACAATATTTACAGTTTATTGTATAATATATTTACATTTATTATATTATATTCTTTATTTAAAATTGTTTATTTACAATATTTTACTTAATAACACATTAACATATAAATTTTCAGTTTGTAAAGGACTTTGCTCACGGGATTGATCGCCTCTCAGTATTTCATCTTTTTAGATAAAAATGGTTATATATGGTTTTTTCATTTCCAGCTATGCCCTGATGGTAACTTGGTACCCACCCCTGCGGATTACCCTCCCTTGATACCCTTCCATACCCATCCATTTCCAGCTACGCCCTGATGGTAACTTGGTACCCACCCCTGCGGATTACCCTCCCTTGGTACCCTCCCATACCCATCCATTTCCAGCTACTGCCTGATGGTAACTTGGTACATATTAATTTGATATTTTTTTGAGAGTTCGCTAATGCATTCCTGATAAACCTGACAACGGACTGTTTATTATTAGGGTTTTTTATTGCATTCAAAACACTAAAGCTGTCAGAAAAGATTATTATGGCAATTGTTTTAATTGTCAATTGTTTTTTTTTTTAAATTAAATTACTTTCATCCACTATGGCTAGTGCTACACCTTCCGTTGTTTTACTTGCATCAGTGTAGATTTTATAAGACGTTGTATATTTTTGGGTTAAATTTTGGTACAGCTGAATGAAAATTTCACTATTTGTTCGTGATTTTAGATTGTTATAGATATTAAAGTGTTTATGTAATTTTTGTGATTAAATAACCAAAGTAGTATGTATGTATGTTAACTAATATTTGAAGCTTCGTCGAAGTGGATCCTTAAATTTGAATTAATGTTCGCGGTTTTGACTAATGATGACATTGTTGGTGCTATAATTTTTTCTTTTATAAAGGCATTAACAAGCCTATTTAGAGGTTGGGATCTATCACTGTATTATTTGTGCAGAATTTTTGTAGCTACCATTGCGCAGATTTCACGTCACGTTAAATAGGTGTACTAATATGGGTGTAACTTGGGGAATTTCATTATAAAAGTTTTTCACACTAGAAATTGTACCATTAAATTTTACTAGAATTTTCCTATTTGTCAGAACTCTACAAACTGCTCTAATAGTGTCGCGCAAAAAATGTGGAACGCTTCACGATTTAGCGTGTCATCCTGGCCCAGGGGTCATGTTAATCTACTCTGTATCGTTCCAATTTTATATTTATATGTTCTGCCGAAGCAAGAACCACTAATAATATTTTATTTATTTATTTATTTATATTAATATCACATACATAAATGTAATGCAATATTATTGAACCATCGGCTACTAAGGCCATTATAGGTTTTTATACTATTATTAAATTATATACTAATATTATTTATTTTGTTTATATTATATACTATATATTTACATTATATTTGGTCGTGAGGGGGGTATGTAAAGAAAAAAACGTACGACCTGTGCAGGGATTGAACCCACACTCCTTCGGTTAATACGCCACACGTCTACCCACTAGGCTACCGAAGCCGCAGAAATTTATTTATTTATTTATTTATATTAATATTACATACATAAATGTAATGCAATATTATTGAACCATCGGCTACTAAGGCCATTATAGGTTTTTACACTATTATTAAATTATATACTAATATTATTTATTTTGTTCATATTATATACTATATATTTACATTATATTAGGTCGTAAGGGGGGTATGTAAAGAAAAAAACGTACGACCTGTGCAGGAATCGAACCCACACTCCTTCGGTTAATACGCCACACGCCTACCCACTAGGCTACCGAAGCCCCAAAAGAAAAAATATTTTCATAACAGTAAGTTTATTGTAAAAATGTTGCATATTTATAGGCGGTTACTTTACTTTATTTATGTAATTAAATACAATTGTAAAAGAGTTCAAAATAGTTTAATCCAACCGTATAACTATAAATTAAAGTATATTTATTTAAAAAAAAAAAAAAGATATTTTAAAATAAAATTTGTACCAATGAAAATAAATATATTAATTTAGAAATAAGTACTTTTAGTTCTTTTTTTTATCAATTTTTTTTTTTAAATTAAATATAAATATTATATATATATATATTGGTGTAGTAACCTTAAATAGTTGATTTATTAAATTTTGTAATTTTGTTAATGAAAATTTAGTTAACTATTTTTTTTTTTTTTTTAATTTTTTATAATTAAATTTAATGTTAGCAATTAAATTTTTATGAAAATTTTTACAATGCATAATGTCAAATTGATGCCGCAATTTATAAATTTTCACTTTGTATTTGATGCATATTTTTTTTTTTTTTTGTTTTTTTTGTAATACACCTTTTTTTTTTATAATATTTCTTTTTAAATAAAATTTTTTAATAAAACTTACTTTAAAATACCATTTAATTTCTGTACCAGTTATTAAATCACCGTTATGAACTTTTAATTCACATTTAAATTTAATATTATCACCAATTTGTTGTTGTTTTATTTCATGTCTTTCGGAATTAAATATTTGATAATATTCTAAAAAAATAAAAATTTTCAATTAAAATAATGTTTTTTTTTTTTTTTTTTTTTTTTTTTGCAAATTACGTTCTTTTCCAATAACTATGAACATATTTTCATATAAAATTCCAATTAAAATTAAAAATGAAGTGATCTTCATGATTACCAAATTAAATCTGAATATTATCAAACCTTAAAAAAAAAAAAATATATATATATATTTTTTTTTATATTAATTTTCAATTTATTTTTGTTTTTATTTGTTTTGTATTTGTAAAGAATTATTTTTTATTTGCTTAAAGTTTTTAGTTTTTCTCTTTTTGTTTATAAAAAAAAAAAAACAAACTAAAGAAAAACTAAAGAAGAAAAAAATTAATTATTACGATATGGTAAAAAATTTTTCTCACTGCTTGAAGTAATTAATAGCATTTAGATTAGTTCCACCTTGATATAATTTTTTTTCTTTTACTTTTTGAAATGATCCATATTATTATTTAGAAGAAAATTCATATTTATATAAAAAATATTATATTATATATATGTATATACATATAATAGGTACGTAGTATTATGAAAACAAATATTTTGATAATTTCGATAATGTTTCATATAAACAGTATAACAAAAAAATACGAAAAAAAAAAAATTGGAAAATAAATAAAAAAAAAAAAAACTAAAAAAGCAAAAAATAATTTATTTCATTTGATTCTTAATTCCTATATATATATATATATATATACATATATACATTTAATGTTCATATAATATACGAGTAATTTCTCGAACTTTAGCAGTATACTATACTCCTCCACTGCATTATACATTAGAGAACACAGTGGATTCTAGGAAAAGAAAAGAAAAATTTAATTTTTTTTTGTTTTTCTTATTAATATTTTTTTTTTTTTTAATGAATTAAAAATTTTTAAGATAATTAAAAATGAATAGCTATTTTTTAAATTTATAAATATATGGTAAATTTTTTTAAGTGATGATGATGGGGGCGGTATTAATTTTTTATGCTTTAAATTTAAATTTTTTTTTATTATTTATCATATACGAGTTGAATATCCAGAAAAAATTTATAAAGTTTTTTTTTTTAAATAATTATAGTTTAGTTTTTGATTTTTAGGTTTGCAGTCAAAAAGTTCGAATTATACAAACTATATAAAACAATTTTACTATATGTATGGTATTTAAATTTTGATAAATCATAGTTAGGTAATTTTTTTGGGTATGGTACGAAATTTCGTTTTTCAAAATCTCGTTTTCACATAATTTTGTTTGAGAAAATCTCGTTTTTACAAAATCTTGTTTTTATATAATCTCGTTTGATAAAATCTCGGCGGACAAAATCTAATTTTTAAAAAATTTCGTTTTTTTTTTTGTTAAATCTCGTTATTTTATTTTCACATCTCATGTACACATATTTAAAAATATTCTGCAAAAGAAGGCAATCCTTATTTTGAATTGAACTGTAAAATCAATAATAATAGTAATCAATGCTTACAGAGTTCCCTAGAAAAGTAATAAATTTTAACATTTCTCTATAAAAAATAGTAAATTTTGCAAAAATTTTGTTAATTCTATATGAAAAAAGTAAATTTTGAAAATATGGTGGTGTCGCCTCTAAACAGCCGCTAATTAAATTATTGAAACTCTGATTTTGAATACAACTCTAAAATAAATACGAATAGTATGTCAATGCTTACAGGATTCCCTACAAAAATAATAAATTTTAACATTTCTCCATGAAAAATAGTAAATATGAAAAAAATTTAATTTAACTGAGAATCTCGCATATTACATAAGTACATATGTATAAATATTCTGTAAAAGGGGAATAACCCTGATTTTGTATACAACTCTAAAATCCCTCCTAATGATAGTTCTTACAAATATTTTGATAAAAAAAGAAATTTTCACAAAACGAGATTTTCATAAAAAGAGATTTAAAAAAAAGAGATTTTCAAAAAAAACCGACATTTTGTCGACCGAGATTTTGTAAAAACGAGATTTTGTGCACCGAGATTTTGTACCGCTTCCAATTTTTATACTCGTATGAACTATGTTCAAGGGTATAATAAATTTGCCATTACGTTTGTGACACCTTAAAGGAGTCGAGCTAGATATAATGTCAAAGGTATGGATGTAGTGATAAGGTATGGCAGAATCGAATTCCGAGTCTATTAAGCCATGTATGTCCGTCCGTCCGCACGATAACTCAAAAAATAAAGGAGCTAGGAAGCTGAAATTTTTTTTACTTCATTTTTGCAAAATTTTTAGTTTTGCTATTTATATGCAGCTTTTTCGGCCGCCGGGTTCGAGTAGCTGCCATACAACTTCTTTCTTTATATGGAAATAACTCAGTATCTATTGAAGCCAGGTATCTGAAATTTTTCAAAATTGTGTCGATTTACAGAATAACAACATCTGTAAAATTTGGTTATGCTGGTGCAACAGCTTCGGGTAGCTGCCATACAACTTCTTTTTTTAAATAAAAATAACTCAGTGTCTATTGATGCTAAGTATCTGAAATTTAGTTAGTCTATTTATCTGAGGTGTCGAGTTACATGCCAACAATTTTTGTAAAATTTGGTTGGTTTAGAGCAGCCGGTTCAGGCTTCTTGCACCTTTTGGAACTTAATGAAGCTAAGCGTCTACAATCTTACAAATGAAAATCAATTTTTATGCCAACAACTCTGTAAAATTTGGTTGTACTGGTAGATTTGGGTAGCTGCCACACAACTCCACAATTTTCATAAATATATCTCGGCAGTTATAACGTCAGTACCAAAATATCTGAAATTGTTTAAAAGATGATCAAATTATATAGAAACAGGATATATTGCATGGCAATGGCATATATTGCATATATTCCAGTGTTGACACAGTCTACTCTACTGCACTCTTCCTCGTTTCTATTTAAAATTATTTAAAGATCAAAATTACGCAGTCCAGTTATATTATAAATCATAAGATTCATGAAAGTTTAAAACCTTTTATTTTTTCGGCTAAAAAACAAATATTCATATATACATACATGAAAATAAAAATCAATACAATAATTTTAAAGGAATGATTTACTCAAAGAAATTCATATCACACTCCAAATAGATTGAGACATGGCTAAATTTCTATCAAAATGATTCTGAACAATATTGCAATTGTCTTTTAAGATTATTTAATTTTAAAACAAAAGTTAAGTTTTAAGTTAAAATTGAAGTTTACAAAATGGTTCAAAGCATTTTATTTCATTGAATTTTATACCGATATTGTCCAGTAAAGTTTAATTAATATATGTTTTTTTTTTGTTTTTTAGACCTATATACTAATATATATAAGTACAATTTAATACAAGTTCAGAGATGGCTTGGGTAACGTATATGTTACAAATGTATTAGTATTAATAATTATCTAACAAAAGTTTTATAATTGTTTTATTTTTTAATACAGCATCAGAACAAAACGTTACGTTTTTTCATAATTGAACATTTGAACCATTAAAAAAAAAAAAAAACAGATGATGGTAAAATCAGATCACCGCTTCTAATTATAATAGGAATTTTTTTGCAGTGTATACGAAGTTTTTTAGAGTGTAAAGCAACTAAAGACTATTCGGTGTATCTATGTATTATCGACACTACAGTAGTTCATATAATAAAGTATTACCTGATATTACAATGTTGGCAGACTTTTCGTTTTCATACATTTTCTCTTTTATATATAAATTAATTCGAAAATGTTCTGTACCTCCCATGTAAAGTTAATTACAATAATTAATATTTTGTTTTTTTTTTTTATATACAAAGTTATATATATAACATTTTTATATTCTAATTATCTATATACTTATAATTAGATGTTCAAATGATTTATTATAAATTAAATTTTTGTTTATATAAAATCTATTAGAAGTATAACAATAAATTTGAACTTATGATTCAAATGTAACATAAAAATAAAATAAAATGTTTATTACTAATAGATATTGAATCAATATTGAAATCTTCATATAATAATTTATTTATTTGAAAAGAATTTTTTATTTTTATATATTTTTCTTTTGTTTTGTTTTCTTTTTTTTTTAAATAAGTAAATAAAATAAAAATAAAAATCAAATCAAATCAAGGAAATGACCAAGTATAACTATTAGGCGATATTTTTTGATAAATAATAAAATAAAATTTAATATCGTTATTATTATAACGGTATTTTACGTTAATTTAAATATATGTATGGTATGGTAATTTACCAATTAATTTCAATAAGCTAAATATTGTGGAGATTAAGCTGGAATTAAGAGAGTCTAACTGCTTATATACATATATATATAATATATTTATTTCATATTTAAAGTATTTTTGAAGTCTCATTACATCAAGTTGTACTCAAATGCATTATTAAATAGTAAGGAATGTTACCTTAATCTCCACTTATCAATTTATTAAAATCCTGAACTTTTGACCGAAATAATAACTCATATACTTATACAAATTTTAAGATTTACTAGACAAATAGTAATTTACTGGACAAATAGTTAATTTTAAGTGAGTAAAATAACTACGTATATGCATATGCCTGTGAAATATTCATATACATATGTATAAAATTAAGAAATAAATATACATATAGGATCTCCCGTCAGTGTGTTTCAAAATAGATGTAGGTGTAAGCGGAGTTCAAAACAAATAAAAACGTGTATTTTTATTAAACAAACATACATATGTATTATGTATGTGTATTTTTAAGAATTTGTAAAAAATGGTTTTTTATCATAACTTCCACAATTTTCAGAGTAGAAGTAAACTAGATCACTTAAATTGTATAGGAAATAAAAAAGTGAATAACATAAAATAAAAATAAAATTATATTAATATAGTGTACTTTTTTTACGACAGGGGGGTTAAAGTAAATTTTTAATAAAACAAATAAAAAATATGAATTTTTAATAGCAATAGTTGTTAGCATCTAATGCATTTGGAAGAAAATTTCATAAGCTTTCAAACGTGGGTTTTTTTTTATCATAACTACGACAGTAACGACTCTACAACCAAAAAATTACAAATTTTTTAGAGCCCTGTAACTCACGAACGGTTACCGTTGGATCCTTCCCTCCGGAACAATTGTTTTTGTTTGTTTTGAACTTCGTTTTCATTCACTTATATTTGGAAACAAGCTAACGCGGGACCCTATGTACATTAATGGAACCGTTAATCAGTTAACAATAATTAAATATGAAAAAAATGTGAACTGTCAAAATTAGATAGGAACATTTATTTATTTATAAATTATAACAAATAATTAGTCTTGAAAAAAAAAATTTATAAGTTTAATTGTATTATAAGTTCAATTGGACGATTTCGTTAACAATTATTTCAATATGTAAGTTTATAATAATAAAATTTGAAAAAAAAAAAAACAATAATGATACTTCATAAGACTTTGACATTTCTAACATTCGTTAACTCTCCTCTCTAATTGGATTAAAAAAGTTAACTCTATTAGCTAAAATGTGCATTTCGAAACGACAATTGTGACATCATGCAGTTAATTTAACTTTATTCCGATCATTTCGAAACGACTGTCAATTTTATTTATCATCGAGTAACTCTAATACTCTGAGAGTAAAAAACAAAACGCACTCCAGGAATGAGTCAATAATGAGTGAGAAATAATGAGTCAACTTTACATTCAGAGATAATAGATTTACGCGCTTCCTTTTATTTTCAAAAATTTACAAAAGAAAAGACATTTGAAATTTGTGAAAATAATAGATTTGTTCGAGAACCCAAATTTGCGAAAATTTTGGCAAATTTATGGTAAAAACTTGTTCGCATACTGAGAGTTTTTCAGTTTTATAAAAAAAAAGCACTAAAAAAAAGAAATGAATAAAAAATAGATTACCTACCTATTTTCTTTTTCAAATTTTTACAAATAAAATTTTTATTTGTAAAAATTTGTAAAAATTTACTGACGTTTATTTTTCGTTATTGTTGCTTTTTTTGCCATTATTTTTTACTCATTTCGTTTTTTTTTGAGTGGTTTTTTTTATAAAACTCAATAATAAACCACAGATTTGCACAAATTTTCGCTAATTTATGAAAATTTATGGGTTCTCGAACAAACCTAATTTGAATTTCATTAAAATCAGTAATTAAAAAAATTTTAAAATAAAAATTGAAATATAAAGAAAGCTGTCCAGTCCAATATTAAATCTTTTGATATTTTATTTTTGAAAAAGAAATAATTTTAAAAGTAAAAAATATTTTATTTATGTACCTATATGTTTATCTATTTAAAAAAGAATTTCACAATATTTTTATTAATTCTATAGTCCTAATATATTATTTGAAGTACAGATGTTTATATTTTTGATATATTTTTGCTTTTTTTTTTTTTAATTAAAGTATTTTATCAAAAAAAAAATTAATTTCCAAATAAATTTAAATAAATTACTATGCATTTATATATTATATACATATATGTATGTATAAATAAAGTATTATTTATAGCTAAGTTATATAAATGATTTTGAATGTATATGTATAATATCTAGCTAAAGATATTATATTTAATTCATATTTTGCTGAATTTATTAAATGATATTCATGGTGCGGTGACAGAACGCCCCAGGAACTTTTGATGTTAATGTCCGCGGGTCTTAATTCCACTAAATCGCGGGCTTTAAGTCCATTTCGAAAAAGAATTAAAGTTCACTGATTAACTCAAAGGTTATTATCATAAATGTGTATTTCATTTCACTGGATTTTATTTGGTGACATATCAGAAGAAGTCCCATGGGACTTTTGTTTCATTGTTAAGGCCTCAAGGACTTTGGGAGGGATTTTAGAATTAAATTCAAAATCAAGATTATACGCCATTTACAGAATATTTAGAGAGCTTCTGAATTAAGAGAGAATTTAGGGTTTTTTACAAAATCAGGGTTATACGCTTTTTTCAGAATATGTAAATAATCCTCCTTATGGGTCTTAATTCCAATTCAAAAGCAATTAAAGTCCGCGGGTTTTAATTCCTTTTAATTATGGGCTTTAATTCCAATTAAAAAAGGAATTAACGCCCGCCGGCTTTATTTTCTCGCGCGTTCTGTCACTGCACCGATATTCATAAATATTTTGTTTTATTTTGAAGACAGTAATTAATTATTTGATATAAATTGAATTAAAATAACAAGCAGAACATTAATTGAAATAATTAGTAATTTAATTTTATCCTGCAATGTTAAATTATTTATTTTATTTTGTGTAATAAATATACTCATATTACAAAAAATAAATAACTTAACTTTGCATAGATTACTTTGATATTATCATTAACTTTTAAAAATAACTATAATTATATCTTTGTTTTTTATTATTATTGTTTTTTTTATTTTAGATAATAATTAGACAAAGGATGAAATTGTTTTAATTGATAGCTGATTTTTAATTTTAACAAATAAGTTGTTTTTTTTTTGTGTTTATTTTGTATTCTGTAAAAAAAATTCTGAAAACCAAAAATACCGAAATCAAGGAATTTCTGTTCAAATAAGTACATGTATGTAAAAACAACATAAAAAAGGATTTTATAGAATTGGATACAAAACCAGATTATGCGCTTTTTCCAAATGTGAGATTCTAAATTGATATTCTGAATTAGGAGGGATTTTAAAAGTTGGACTCAAAATCAGAGTTATACGCCTTTTACAGAATATTTGTATACATATGAATATGCGTGACATTCTGAATTAGGAGATTTTAGAAATGGATTCTAAATCAGGGTATTCCCTTTTTCTAGAATATTTTTATGTATGTATCTAAATGCCAGATTCTGAATTAGAAGGGTTGTATTCAAAATCAGGGAGGGTTTCCTCTTTTTTCAAAATGTGTATATTTTATAACCGACCATAAGATATATGATAATTAGAATCTCGCGTATGCATGTATATATATATATATTCGGAAAAGTATGTATATAAAAAGTAAGTAAGTACACGGTTATTTTGTATCCAACTCTAAAATCCATCCTAATCATTTTTAACATATTATGTACTTACATATTTGAACAGATATTTCCGTGGTTCACCACTGATGTCAATATCAAAATAATATTCAAGTTCATAAATATATTACAAATATGTAAACAATATTTCAATATTATTTGTATAAGTTATAATTTCTTTTATCTCCATTTTATTTTATAACAATTAATTAGTAGCACATTTGGAAAAACAAACATAAAAACATACATATTACATATAATATGATAATATGATAGCAATCCAGTTCATATTATTTGTTAAAAGAAACGTCATTAAAATTTTATATTTAAAAATTGACCAGATGATTAAAATAAAAATAATATTTCAAGCAATAATCTTGAATTAAAATTATTTGTTTTTGGAATCACCAAAATTCGGCCGCCGAATTTTTTTTCGAGATTTTATATTATTCGGTATTTTGGTATTTTCAAGATTTTAAAACATTCGGATTTTTTTTCCATTAAAGTGTCATAGACCCTCTTCAAATAATACTATTTATTTACAGTCATTTATCAATATTATTAAGTTTCAAGTTTCTTTACTTTAGTTTTGGTTTTATCAGATTATACAGATTTAAATCCATAGTTATATAAAATGTATTACATATATGAAATTGCATTGACAAAATTTAAGAATTATTAATAAAAAAAGGTGATACATAATTTTAATTTTGAAATTATACTGTAAATTTAAAATACAATTTTTGAAAACGATAATGTATATTCAGAGTATTATCACAGATTATCAAGTATTATGACAGATATCAATCAATATATGTATGCACATATGTATGTATGTACCTACAGAATGTTTCACATTTTTCTTTTTTATTAAAAAAAAAAAAGTATTTCCAATTTAAGTGCAAGCAAAGTTTCATTTTTAAATGAAAGTATTTTTATAATAAATGAAGTTTTAAAGTGCAACAAATTATTAACCTGAACTGAATTGAATCATATTTTAGTAAAAGTTTTGTCTTATTTCAAATTATAAATATTTAGAGCCGCATTAAAAAAATTTAATTTTTTCATTCATAATATTAAAAAATTAAAAAAGATTACAAAAAATATTTTGCTCTTTTCATGGTTCCACTTCAAGTTCTATCAGAATTAAAAACACTAAAACAATTTTTTTTTTTTTTTAAATTAGTTTTTCAAATATTTTTTTTGTTTATAAGGTAAAGTTTATATTATTGGCACACTGAATAAAAATAAAAATGTAGAACGGTTTAAAACAATAAAAAAATATAATTTTTTTTTTTTGATTTTGCTTTTATACAAAATAATAAAAAACAAAACAAATTTAATTAATCGATTACTATTAGTAGTAACAAAAAATATTTCATATTGTACGAAACTAAAAATATTTAAGGTATATTTTATATTATTAAGGTATATATGTACATAAATAATATAAAAAACAACAAAAATTAAAACAAGCATTTAAAGTGTCTAAGTTTTATTGTATTCCGTTTGTTTTCATTATTCCGTTTGTTAGGTGAAATTTTATCATTAATATTTTTTAAAAACACATTTAAATTGGAATTTAAAAATCTACAACACATTTTATTGGAATTTTATAGATTAAAATTTATTTTCCATCAAATTATCTAAAAAAAAAGCTTTTTTCTAGCTAAAAAACAAAAAAGTATAACAAATTAAAGCTCATGCCATTAACTGATGAACTTACCTACATGAACCTTAAATAATAAAAAAAAAAATTTGAGGTAAATGAGAAAATAAAAAATTCAGTAAAAATAGGGTATAATAAAAAAAAAAATCGGAAAAAATTTATATTTGTTTGTGATTGTAATTTAAGCCGAAAATAATACGAATTACCAAATATAATGTTAAGAAAAATAATTCAGTACCCCGATTAACGGTCTGTTTAATTATACCAGGCAATGGTTATTGATGGTTTCACTTATATAAGTTATATTATAGCAAATTAAAATTACAAAAGCTTTCATTGGAAAATAATATACGTGCACTTAAAAATAAAAACTTTCACTTACTTACTTACTTAAAAACAAATACTTGATTTAAAAAAAAAACTTGTACTTAAAGTGTAAATCCTTTTTCTTAAAATAAAAAACGTGTAGGTATAAAAAAAAGCAATTAAAAAATTAATATTTTGTCGTATAATTTGTCAGTAAAAAAAAAAATGGTTCAAAAGAATTAAAAATTTTACTTTAAAATTAAAACGTTTGATCTACAAAATAAATTAATAATACTCTTCATATTTATTTTATATTTCTATTTTCTATTGATGGCATATTCATTTTAATAATACAAAGATAAAAGAATAAATATAAAAGATTAATAATACAAGATTAATAATACAATTAATTAATAATACAATCTTTATTAAAGTTACAATATTCTTGTATCTTTAATAAAGATTAAAGATTCAAGACTAAATATTTATTATTGATATTTGACTAAGCTTCAGTTTCTGGAATCATTCATTTTACTAAACGCGTTGAATACTTAACTGTACTGTAGCTATTGTACAAGACGAGACGGAAAAAAAATTTTTTACGCCATCTTTTATCTTAACCAAGAATTATTTTATTATATATGTATTACAATATGATAATGGCATATTCATTTTAATAATATACAAACATATTCACATTTATTCTGTTCTGCGATAATAATATTAAAATATAGATAGTGTAGCTAGGCTAGCAGTATTAACGGGAACTCAGGGTAGTCACAAAATATAAGACAAAAAAAAAAATCTAAGTCAAATTATTCTTTAAAATAAATAAAATTTTGTTTTAACTTTACAAAATACAGTAAACCATTACAGTAAAATCACTACAGTAAAATCAAACCTTATTTTAATCATTGTAAAAATTCTAAAACAGAAAACATACTATTAAAAAGAATTAAAAGAAAAACAATATTAAATAATCGTTTACATAGAATACAATATTAAATAATAGTTTATATAGTTTATATAAAGTTGTTGTCTGATTTGAGAAAATAAATTTCCTTTGTTAAACATATTGATGAAAATAATGATGACTTTTCGTTGATTATTCAAAGATCGCGGTTAGACTTCAATGTTTTCAACCTATATTTTGTTTCATATTTTCATCATATTTTCTTAGTTTTTTTTTTTTTTTAAATAATCATTGGCCATTAAACATCACTATTTCGTATCTTTAAAAAATGGAAGAAATAGTTTCGTAGTAGGTATCACATTTTTGAATTTTGAATTAAGAACTTTATTGTTTATTGTTTATTTTTAATTTTTTTTTTTTTTGAGTAGGTATTCCTTTTTATAAATAATATGCTTATTTATTATTATATCCATTTAGAATAATATTAAAAAAATATGTTTTCATATAATATAAAAATTTTAAATAGCTTAGAACTTCAGAGATATGTTGATGTTTAGGAAATGTCAAAAATAGGTTTGAAATGTCAGAAAAGAATAAAGAAATATTGAAGAAATATGGAAAAAAAATCAAAAAAAAAATAAGAAAATTTCTATTTAATTTTTTTCAAAAATAATGAAGAAATATGGAAGTAATAATGAAGGATTATTGAATTAAATAGTGATGTCTAACAGCTAATTAGCCAATTCGGCTTATAATTATAAGCTTTAAGAATTATAAATTTATATAATATTATGTACCTATAAATTTTAAATTATTTTAAAGTATACTTACAAATTAATTGGTTTTATTATAATAATTTAAATTATTTAGAATTATATTACTTATGTATTTAATATTTAATGTATTAAAATGCTATAATTATATATGTATAACAATTTTAAGATAATTTTCACTGATATAAAAAGTTTTCACTACCATTGTATTAATATATTTAAAAAATTTAAAAACAATATTTTGTCTTTTAGTTTTTTTTTCAAATTAAAAGTAAAAATTAAATTAAAATAATTTTCCGTTTTTATTTTAATTTAAATCATACAATATATAACAAAAAAAAAAAAATAATAATAATAAAAAGTTTCCGCACGATCACCTTTACTAAAGGTAAACCTATAATAAAATTATTATTATCTAATTGTTAATAGAAAAAAATCTAATCTTAAATTTTTTATGATATCGGAACTTTTTTTTTTACTAACAAACTGCTACTGGGGAAAATTGTTTTACATAAATATCGATTTTTATCTATTTATTTATTTATTTATTTTTTTTTTTATTTAGGAGTTCTAGAACAAATGATCGAAATGAAACATTTTAATTTGAATTAAATTAATAAATGTGCAACCAGCATCAGGGTCTTAACACATATTACATTTTGATAAGACAAAAAAAAATTAGGACTTTTTTTTTGGACTACAGTACGCCCGATGTAAATAATGGACGTGCCAGTTGAATACTTACCTATAGCTGTTAATCGAGAAATATATGGAAATATATATCTATTATATTATGTAATATATCCGCGAAGTTATGGAAATTTTTCATTAATATATAGAAGATTAGTTATAGACGGGATTAGAGCGAAACTCTCGAGACATTCCGTTTATCTTATAATAAAAAAAATAATTGTGATATTGTGACGGATTATATAATTATACATTATAAAGGAGCATATTGTTTAAATATACGCAATATGTAAAAGGTTTAATTATTACAAGACTAATTTCTATAAATGATTTCCTATATACTAACATACTCAAGGTCTGAATATTAAGATTTCTAGACTTTCTATAGTTCTAATTTAATCATAATTAAATAATTGTTTTATATAAAATATTGAATCTAATACTTTCTAATTTCTGACTCTATAAGATAAAACAAATATCTTAAGGTCGCTAAAATCCTTAAAAAATATGATATGGAGTCTCTAAAATGATTGAATGAACATATAAAAATGCTCCTTTTTAGAAATAAAAATTCCACAGCTTGGAATTTTCCATTCAACAGCTCCAGACAAATTTTTTAGACTATAAGAGAGGAAATGTATTTTGAAAATATGATAAATAATCTGGAAGAAAATTATAATATCTGTTCACTGTTGTATTAGTATAAATTATGGTAAATAATTTACCATAAAAATGAGTATAGAAGTATGTGTTGATTATAATATAGGATCATAATATTACATAAGTTTTTGGATACTTCGTTGAATAAGAAAACAATTCTGAAATTCTTACCATTTTCTTAAAATTAATTTTATAAGTCGCGAAAACTTATTGCATTATATAAGATGTCTTTATTGTTTCTTATTATATGAAAATGTTATTTTATAATTTCTATTTTTCCGCACAAAACGAATCTAAAATTAAAAATTTCCATTGAAAATTATTAACCTATACATAATTTGTTTTTAGTACCAATGAATCCAATCATTATAAATTATAGTATGTTTAAGAGAGTTTTTGTTAAATCTTTTATAAAAATTTTGTTCCCTATATATACTTATATATTTTTTAAAAAATTTTTAATTATTCTTCATTTTTCATTTCCCATACACGTATATACGAAAATAGTTAAAGCTCTGTTAAAAGTTATATTTGATTCCGAATATACAAAAATAAAATTAATATCATTTTTAAAATTGATTTTTATTTATCAAAAATAAATTTAAGTAAAGCAAAAATAGTGTAGAGCATCTGTTATATAGCAATTATTCTAAGGGCACAGCGTACTAAAAAGACGATAAGGATCAACTGACATTTTTAAAAATGTTTTAGACGTTCCTTTATTGTAGAACAACATCATTATGCACTAAGTCATTTATTATTGATATTTGACTAAGCTTCAGTTTCTGAAATCATTTATTTTACTAAGAGCGTTGAATACTCAACTGTAGCTATTGTGCAAGACTATATGAGACGGAAAAAAAATTTTTTTTTACGCCATCTTTTATTTTATGAATAAGAGCAAGAATTATTTTATTATATATTGCAATATGATAAGACATATAGATATTATATATGTATATACTTATTTTTAATTAATTATTATACTATTTCTATATATATATGTATTATAAAAAAATCTATATTATTTGTTTTTATTATTAATCTATGTATGTATATATGACCCAGCCGGGGTTTAAACCTTTCAAATAAAAGACCGGTGTTTTAACTACTACACCTTTGGCAGTATTAAAGAACTACGTAACATTTTGAAGAACTAAAAAGTTTGAGTACCTAACTCTTACTTAACTTTCGTGTTAAAAAGAGATCCAATAATTTTCTATATATGCTTAATACTTTTTTTTTTTAACTTTTAGAGTGTAATGTGTTAAATGGTAGATAAAATGTTGAACAAGAAACTCCATTTGTGTTCAAGTTCAAAAATCCAAGTTTTTTCTGAAGTTTGTAATTAAAATTGTAGTTAGATTTCTTTAAAAATAAAATAAATATAATACAATTTCGATCATTTGATTTTGAAACTATCATTGTGTCCGAATAATAACACAATATGTTATCAAAATAATTACTGATAACAGGCTAAATAATTGTTTAAATTGTAAGTAAGCATGAATAGTATATTCATATTTATATATACATAAAATATATATATATATATAGAAATCTACTGATAAGATATTAAAATCGATTTTTTTTTTTGCTATTCGAATAATACCATATTGAAACTAAAATTTGGGCTATATATCAACATGCATACATACTTTTGTTAAGTAAATACTAAAATAATCAAAATTTTATAAAAGAGGAAAAAAAATATGGCTACTGTATTTTAGAAATCATATTTTATTAGCTATAATTAAAGTTATTATTTTAAATTTAGGCACATGTCAGACAAAAAAAAAAGAAGCAATATATTTGAAATTAGTTTTATTAGGTTTTACAATCGTGTTTCTTTTATTCTTTAAAATCTGCTGGTAGATTATTAGCATTTTTTATAGTTCAATATTTTTATTCTCATTTTAGTTAGAAATTGTTTTGCATTTTCTACATTTTTGTATATGGACGCTGGATTGGGCAGTAAACTTATTTATTTAGGTTTTCTATTTTCATTTACATCCACATTTTTAAATATCATATCATATAATATGTATCTTATTTGTCAGTTAATTACAGTTCTGTTACGGCAAATTACCGTTAATTTCAGTTTTGTTACGACACAGGATATTAAAGTTTTTTGATCATACCGGAAGAAAGCACAACAAAATACTTATCCAGCAAAAAAAAATATTTTTATTTTAATTTTAGTATAAGCAACAAAATATGTTTTTTTATGTTCGTGACAAAATTCTTCAGCGTTTTGCCTTTTTGGAAGATTTAGTTACCGTATTGGGACAATATTTATTCATATACGTTATATGACAATTATGTATTATACATATCTGATTTAATCTTATAGACAAAAAAAAATCATTTTTAATTACAAAATATTTTAAATAACTGCAAAATGAAATAGTCCCAATCCCAACAAGCATTTGATTAAAAACAATTATAGACCAATAGCTAAACTAATAATATAACAAAATAAAATAATTTATTCATATACTTTGTTCGAGCTCTTTTAATAAACAAACAAAATTGTCTGAATGATTATTTTCCATGTTTTTGCAATACTTAGCCAACAGTTCCCGTTGATATCCTGAAAAAATGTGTACAACTAAAATAGTCTTCAAAAAAAAAATCTTCAATTAAGAAAAATCTTGATAAATAAAACCAGAAAAAACAAAATCTTTAACAAAAAAAATCTTGAAAATATTTATTTTTAAATTCATCAAATTTCGGCACCAAGCAATTTAATATAGTGACGGTTGTCGCCCCTAAATCACAACTATAAAAATTAATAAAACCCTCATTTTGTCACCAACTATAAAATCCCTCCTAATTTTTTTTTTGCAAACATGTTTTAATAACAAGGCATTTATAAGAGGCCTGTTGCCGCCAAATCTTCGCCTAACAAGTTAGTAACAATCCTGATTTGGTAACCAACTATAAAATCCTACCTTTTTATTTTGACTAAATCAGTAGTGATAATTTTTCAAAAATGATTAATGTTAACTGCTAATTGTACTAAACAATAATATCTATCTGAGTTGATCTTGTACGAAGCATCTGATAACTATCTTTAAAAGTATGAACAGATTTTTATTCAAAAAATAAAAAAAAATCAAAAAAAGAACTGCTCAATAAATAAATATAATTTAACATATGAGGAATTAAATACATAATATTTTAACTCTTATATGAGTATAAAATTATATTATCAATGATAAAATGTGTCACATTCAAAAAAAAAACAAAGGTTAAAAAACTTTTTAATGTAGCCCAACATGTAAAATAAAATAGAATAGATTAATACTTAGATCTTATAGAATTATAACAGCACTGAATATACGAGGGTATAAGAATCCGTAGCGTACAAACCGCGGTAAAATGTGTCACGAATCTAATCAAGAGCTATATATCAATGATGATAACTAAAAATGCGGCATTAAACATAACCTTCGTTAATATTCATTCACAGCAAAATTTGTACTCTAAGCAAAAAGCTTTATATATTTCCTGATTTGAGCCATATATTAAGATATTTCAAACATATTCATGCAGTGGTTTGGGCTATTCAGCTGGGAATACAAGAGGAACTAACGGTAAAAAAAGGTTAAAAATAAAATTATAGATTTTTTAAAGTTTATTTTTATCTTACTTATTTATTATATAGAATATTTGATAGTTAAAAAAATTTTAAAGAAATGTTACATACATATATGTAAATTTAAAAAAAAAATTTATAAAATAATAAATTATACATATACGTACATAAAAAGTTTTTTTTATTTTCAAACAAACACTTCTTCACACTTACAACATAATATCTAATTATATTTAAACAAGTAAAACAATTAAATTTAATTATAACGTACTGTAATTAAATTATGTATATTGAATTAAATAAAAAAGCAAAAAAAATGTTAATAAAATAATATAAAATTATTTTTTTGATTTTAATAAATTTATTTCAGAAACACTTTCTGTTAGTAAATCTAATAAAATTTCAACTTTAATTTGATTCATATTATTTTCTTCTTCAATATTTTTTAATTTTTTATTTAATTTTTGTATATCATCAAAATCTGATTTTTTATTTAATTGTATCCATATACCATCAATAAATTTTATTTCTTTATTATTTAAATTTAATTGTATATTCTTAAAATCATCTAAATCTTCGGTTATTGTAGGACAACCTATTTGACATCTTTGTAGACGTGCTGGTGTTGGTTTTATTTCAAATTTTTTATTAAATAATGGCATTTTGTTTATTTTTTTATAATTTTAATTTAATATTTATTTCTAAATTAACTATAAACAAATTTTTATTTCGATTTTATTTCATTTTATTTATATTGTCCTAATAAAACTTCTAAACTCTTCTATATTATCTGGTGACCAACCGTCTTAAATTAGGAGGGATTGTCCCAAATTTTAACTATTCGTCTCTCTCCAGCAAATGTCACAATTTTGTTCCCAATTTAACAAAAACAAAAAATTGGCCTCCTCCCGCTTAATCTGCCATATCACTACTGGTTATAGACAGGCAATCGCGTAGAGAGGGAATTTAAAAAATAAGATCCATATTTTGGCAATTTAGTATGAAAAGCCAGAATTTTTCAACTTAAATTTGAAGGATCTTATTGTTCTGCAGTAGAAAATAATAATTGGTATAATTTTTATAAAATTTGGAATATTTTCTATTAACTGTGAAAATCATTTAAAAAAATTTAATCATTTGCATGCTTAAAATTGAGTTTTTAAAAAACTCTACACACACCCACTTTGATTAAATTGCTTAAGCACACTGGTGACTTGACTACTGACTAAACTATAAAAAAGCGAAGTCATATTTTTAATTTTTATATGAACTGAATAAGAACAAAAGAAAAGGAATGCTAGAAAATAGAGAAATATTATTTTACGAACATTTCGGGTGTACTTCGTTCAAACTTCGATTAAAATTTTCTACAAGATTGCCTGGTAAATCGTAAATGGTAATTGGTGGCCATATATTTTCAAAGTTGAACACAATTTATTATATAAAAGCCGTAAACGTTTGCAACAATTTTCTTTATTTTTCATAGCAAAAACTAATACTGCACATAACAGAAAAAAATTTATAGGGTTGGGTACATAATTCTGAAAATCAAAATTCCGAAAACAAAATTTTCAAAAATCAAAATCCCGAAAATTTAAATCCCGAAATTACAAAATTCCGAAAATCAAAATCCTGAAATTTAGATTTTTACGATTTATTTAAATTTATTTTTATTATTATTGTAAAATGTTAAGTACACATTTCTTACAAATGAAGGGAACATAGCACTCGAAAAACGTTTTTAAGATAAATAAAAACATTATTAGAACAGAAAGATATTTCTTTTTATTTTATTAAAAATTTATGCAACAAAAACCCAAGATTATTTCTAGATTACTAAGATACCAGTATTATTAACCAATATTATTTCTTAATTACCAGACTAGCGTATGCTACGCCAGGTTTATCTAGTATAATATATACCTATAATTTAGTATATATACCTAAACATTTTAAAAAAACATAATGGAAATTTTTTCAAAAATAAAACCAAAACCTAAGTCAAAAAAATCAACAATTTTGACATTTTCAAACTGTGTCAACTATTTTGACATTTTCTATTTACAAAATAGCGAAATACTTTTTTTAATAGGTTAAGTACAAAATATAGCTCTGACAGGTTTTAATTTGGGAAGATAATTTTTTTAAAACAATCGTTAATTTATTTACGATTTTTTTTTTTTACCTAATTTTTAGAGTCATTTGTAATTGAATTTTTTTTTAAAAAAATAACTGTTTTTTCTTTTTTTTTTATAGAATTTAAATGAATTTAAAAAATATGTAATTTTGTGTTTGTGTTTGTGTTACTTTGTTTTGCTTAGTATTTAAATGAATTGTAATTACTATTTTATTTAACTAATGTGGATAAATAAAGACTAATTTAAAAAAACATGTCCCTCTTTCACTTCCAGAACAGTTGGCCACGTAAATCTTAATGTCTCAAACTTGTTATAACAATTTCATATTTCATATGCATACATAAATAAGTATACCATGGATACCACGAAAAAAAAAAAAAAAATAACAGTGCCAAAACAATTTTACCCTAAACTATTATAATGTCAATTAAAAATTTTATTTTCATCAGTCATCATAAATATTATTCTCTTTTTTTACAGTTTATATCAAAAATCGATGTCAAAAAAAAATTATTTTATTAATTATTTTAAATGTAAACATAAAATGAATTTTTATATAAAAATTTATTTCTTAATATGACAGATAGTTCTACTCAAACTGAACAAGATAATCGGTAATATTAAATTTATATTTAAATATATTTTAATTTTAAAAGAAAAAATTTATTTCGTGGTATGTAATCATTACAAGATAAAAAATGTAAACACATATACATATACATATGTATAGTGTATACCATTATATTATTTTCTTGGATTTTAAAATCAGATTTCAAATGAAATTTCAACCAAAATATTATAAAATGTCGTTTTTCAAAGCAATATTAAAAAATAAAAATGGGGTCGCTAAGCATTTCAAATAAAAAAAAAAAAATGTCCTGATTCCTGAATAAATATCGTGTTTAATAACGATTTAGATTTTGAAATACTTTTTGTATATGTACAATATGTAATTTAATTTTTGAATTAAATCAATTTGGAATAGATATTTTTTGATTTTAATTCAATTGTCCTCGTCTTAAAATCCATAAAATACATAAATATTATTAATTATAATCATAATTAAAATATATTTAAAAATATTTTACTAATAAAATAATTTAATTTAATTTTTGTTTTTTTTTGTAAATTATTTAAATTTTGGTTACGCATATACAGATATTTGAATAGAATATCTGAAGATTGTGAAAAATTGTTAAGAACAACTGAACACGAATTATATATGTATAAGGTAAATTATGTACATGCAAATCTATTTCTTAAATAAAAAAAAATAAAAAATTTACCGATTAATAATTATTTTATTTAACTAGTTTTTTTTTTTTAGAATGATAAAGTAAAATTAAAGGAAGAAGTTTTAAAAATATTACAAGAAAATCAAGCAGTTCATTCAAAAATAAATAATCTAAATAAATTAGAGGAAAAAATTGAAAATTCAAAAGCAATAGAAAAACATGAACAATTAACAAATGATGCCATAATAAAATTAAAAGGACAAATTAGTATTCTTAGAGAGGTTTGTTTGATTTTAGTTACACATCAATTGTTTTTTTCCACTGTAATGAAAAGAAGAAAAATGGGGGGAAAGCGTAAGAAAAATTAATTTTTTTTATCTACTTGTTATAAAAAAAAAACAAAACAAGTAGAAAAGTAAAAAAACAATAAAATTTTCAAGTCATAGACTTAAATGGTTATCGTTTTATCTCTCATATAGATCATACCAAGTTCGTTTTAGATCTATCATTTCTGTTATAAATTCACGAGTACCACATTAAAGCTATCTAGGTCCTTTATTTTACGTAGTGTCGACTTATAACAGTCCCCTAAGTTCACATTCACAACTTTTTGTTTCTCTCATGGTACCAAAATCTGCAGAAGTATAACCTCCACTCGTAATTGTGAGTTGTTGCAACATGATCTCAATCAATTTTATTCATTGTACAGGAAAACAATTTCGAACTAAATGTCAGTAAATGCCTAATTATGACCTTTTCAAAGTTATGAGCTCTCTCAACAATCAATTATGATTACATTTGCAATTATCAACCTAATTAAAAAAAGTGGCTGTATTTCTGATTTGACACTAATCCTTGATAGTAGATTAAATTTGAAAATTCACAACAACTCCAAACTTGTTGGTTAAAATGCAACTGCATATTAAATTTATAAGAAATAACTCATGAGAAAAACGCAAGCCAGTGATCGATCATATCTAGAACATTTTGGTAAGACATAAGTAGATGTGTTTTATACTAACAAATATCGAAAAATCATTGATCAAGATACAAATGTGTCCAATTTTAAGTCAAATTATAAAATCTCAAATAAGAAAATGCTATATTTCCTCTCGTAATCTTAGCAGTCGTAGAACTTTTTTTTTAACTAAACAGAATTTTTGTTTTTACCAACACATAAACAGCATTATTATTTTAGTATTTAATTGTTAATAAAGTAAAATTTAAATTGCAACTCTATTCGAATGCGAAAATGTTTTCAATGTTTTTTTTTGCATTTGAAGAAAAATTTAAATATAAATTTATTTATGTTTTGTTAATTCTGTAACACGAAAATACAATTCATTTATTGACATTTATTTCGAGATTCTTGTGCTTACACCATTGACGAAGTTGATTGAGATCATCTTGTAACAACTCACAATCCGACTGGAAGTTAGAGTTTTGCAGATTTTGATATTATCAGAAAAACTAAGATGTGAATAGGATATACATATAGCCATATAGGAGTGTCATAGGTTATATACTGTTATAAGATGTATAATCAATATATACATATGTACATAGAAGCAATCAATTTTTCTTTGTTACATATTTGCCAACTCTTTCCATCTCTTGCTCAGTTTCAGGGAAAATTCTTCTCAAATACCGTTTCGATCTGTCGTAGGTGGGCTTAATCGATTTACTGCGCTTTGTAATAAGCTGCCAATGGTTTAATAAGGATAAGAAACTGATCTAAGGTATTACAAGGGGCCAAACCCTCCTTATCTGAATTGCAGCTCCTTTCTATCAACCTAAGTACATATTTATCTAAAAACTTCCAAAGTTCATATTGATTATAGAAAGTAGAGAAAACACAAGTTAAAAAATTTTGATTTCATTTTTGGATAAGATAATTTTTTAAATGTACAGTGCAGCTTGCACAATTTATTCTATTTTTAATTTTTATTAAATTTAATTTATTTAAATTTTACTTTAACTTAAGTTCAGTGCGGGTTTCTTTTTATAGTTGTGACTTTGAGCAGATACACAGAAATGTGCAAATATTACAAACCTTTCCTATATCGATTCTATCTTTCTTTTTCCGGATTTTATCTTATTAGTTCATTAATATCAGCAGTTTCTTATTTGAAACCAATTTTCGAATAATTAAGTAATATCTGAAACCAAGAATTTATAGGATTTTTTTTTATATTTAGTTTTTGTAAAGAAAATCTTTGAATATTATGCTATAGCGACTATGTATTTAAACAAGAGTCAATTTCTATTATAGTAAAATCTGGTAAAACTATAGTTTATTTTATTTTATTATATTAAATAGATAAATAAAGTTATCTGGCTTACTGCGTATATATAAACACCAAATTTTTATTTTGAATAAAACGGTGGAGTAACTTTTTTTAAATTTAAGAAAACCATATTTAGTAATCGTAGTAAAATTGAAAATTATAATTTTTAATTTTCGTAGCTCTTAAAATAGAGATTAAAATATGTATATAAATGTGTTGAGGCCATAAATGCATATCTTTAAAGATGTCCTCTCACAATATAGGTTTCTACTTTCTATAGCTTAGAGTTTTGACAATTCTAAAAATTTGTTTTCACATAACGGTAAATTTAGACATCAAATTTATTCGTATAGTGTCACGTATCGATTCGCTGTTTAACATAAAAGACATTTAAGTAACATTTAAAAAAATTATTCTGTAAAATAAAATGAAAACAATTATAGAAATATATAAATAACCGTTATTTTACATAAGTACCGAAGTACGTATTTAAGATCTGGCATAATGGAATAATTAACTATACATATATACATATATGATAATAATTAAACATTTAATTAAGCAGGAAAGAGATACAATACAAACGTTATGGAAAACCTCTCAGGATACTATTTCAAATCTAGAAAAGGAAATTTTTAGTTATAGAAATCAAATATTTAAACCAAACGCCATTACAGAAGTAAGTATTCTAACTTACATATTTATGTACATATATAAGTACATAGGTAAAGTTTTAAACTTACTTAAATAATTATTTACTGAATTATAGATTAAACAAAAATATACGAACACAATAGATTTATTAGAATCAACTATTAAAAATATACGAAAAGAATTGGATAAACAAATCACATTAAATAGGGAACTTCTAAAAGGGAAAAATTATGTTGAAGCTAAATTAAGATCATCAGAAGATAAATTATCCGAACAAGAGAAACAAATATCACAAGCTAAAACTGTTGAGATCGATTTAACATCAGTAAAAGATCAATTAAAAATAGCAATGAAATCAAATCAAGGTTTAGAAAAATCTTTAGCAATTGCTAAAAGAATGATTAATGAAAGATTTTTTCGTGAAAAATTAGCATTAGAGAAAGTTCAAGAAGCACTTTTAATAGCTGAAAATGCAATTGCCGAAAAAGAAGATGCATTAAATAGAGAAATTGTAATAAGAGAAGAATGCGATAGTCTTGCTAAAACTATTGGACAAGTAATGGAAGAAGCTGCGCTTAAAGTTGAAAAAGATGTAAATAAATTACGAAAGTCATATGAAAATAAAATTGAAAAATTAAAAGATGATAAAAATGAGGTAAATAATTTTATAATATGCATATATTCATATACATACATATGTAAATTTAATAGTTATATACGATAATCGAAATTAAGATTATTTATATATTATTTTTTTTAATTAATTTGTATACTTAAGATTTTTATGGCTTTAGAAGGTCAGAAAAAACTAAATCAACGTGCAGAAATTCGCTGTCAAAGTTTAGAAAACAAAATTAAAGAAGTTTTGCAAGAAAATGTTGCATTAGAAACTGATATTCAAGTTGCGTCTCAAGCAATCGTAAGTCAGTTATTTTCATTATATGTAAATTTAATTTTAACTACATCTTAGGTTGAATTAGAGCTAAAAATTGCAGCCATGGAAAGTTTAATGAATCAAGACAAGAAATTTAATAAGTTGTTTTTTTTTTGTTTTAATTTTAATTGATTTTATTAAATAAGATTTTTTTCTTCTCCATTAATTTAGTAGAGTTTCTGATGAACGAGAAAAACAAATTGAAGATTTTTTATTAAAAAATCAACATATAAAAGAGAAGTATATTATAACTTTCATATTTTAAAAGTAATGATTGTAATATATTTAAAAATTTATCAAGATGGAAAAAAACAATAGAAGACATTACAATTAAATTTGAAAAAGAACTTGAACATTTACAGGATGAGAATGCGTCATTGAAAGTTCAAAATGAGGAATTAAAAATGAAATTAAACCAATTTAACTGAAAAAATATTATAAAATTGTTTGTTTTTATTTTAATTAAATTTTATGTTATTTTATATTTTAATAATTAAAATTTTATACAACACTAAAAACTAAAACAAAAAAAATAAATCACATTTTAAATAAAAACTATCATAAATTATTGAACTTTTTTGCCAGGAAAAAGACTAGGAAACCAATAACTTTTTTCGCCACCTTGTTCATCAATCCAACATAAACCTTCACCAACAATTTTTTCAAGTGCTTGTTGTGCTCTAAATTCTGTCCACCTGAAACCAATAAATAGCATTTTACACCGTTTAATAAAATTAAAAAACATTCAAAACATACCCTAACTGATTAATTAGTAGTGATAGTGTTATACAACCTTGTTCAGTATTTGAAGCAGTGGTTAAAATTTTTGTTTCTTCTAAACTTAATTCGCCTGGAATTGATTGAACCATATATTTTCCTTTTCCAACTGGGTAAACTACAAAACTAAAAAAAAAGAATAAAAAAATTGGAAACCTTTTTTAAATGAATTTCTAATAGTACCCATTTCCAAATATTTTTAATTTCTTTGCAGCAATTAATATGTCATCATTAGTAATTTCTTGATGAACAGATTTTTGTCCTCGTGAAGCTATTAATCGCCTTCTCAATTCGTCAAGTTCCATTAGACCACCTACAATTAGCAAAAAATGTATTATATGTAAATCTCTTACTCTATAAACTGGTGTTTAGATAATATTTATTAGCAAATAACGTTTTTACTTATATTAGTTTCTAGGAAGCGATGTTTTGGTTTTTGTACTTTTTTAAGTAATACTATGTATGTGCGCTTGTTGTAGATTACTACCAAATATATTGTAGCTGTTTGATTTTAATTTTATATAACAGCAAAAGTTTATATCACGGATTGGATCGTTAGACACATCCGAGATTATTCATTTTGCTTACACTTTTACCAAGTTTTAAAATGATGGGCGTTTATCTTAAATTGTTTTATATCAATAAATTTTTCAAATTTTTCCGATCAGCAGTTGATTCCTTACCTGAATTGGAATTATGATGCCTAATTTGTTTTCTGTTTGATTTCAATGTAATAATAACCACTAGGTAGAGCCTCGGTGGGCTAGTGGATAAAAGCATATAATCTACGCTGTAAACACCGAGGGAGTGTGAGTTCGAATCACACACACGTCGTAAAAATAATCCCCCCTTATGGGCTTATGACATTTACAGCCACATCTGAAAAGGAAAGGCTGTGTAAGTTACTTGTCACATTTATGAGGCAGGGGAATGAGCTAAAAAATTACAAGATTTTTCAATGGCGCAAGTCAATATAATCATTTTACGTTTATAAATAATTATTTATCACCACCTTCTTGGATAGATAATTAGGCAAACCGAGTGGTACCAAATAATTTAATAATTTTTATTAAGTAAATTCAATTTTAATGGATAAGTTTTATATTACCTGTGCTATGATTTGCAGCTAAACAAACTTCAACAATTTGTACTCCTAATTCATAATAGAAATCACCAATTCCAAGTACGCTCCAAAATCCTTTGCCAGAAGCTAAAGGATCAACTCCAATAGCTGCACACATTTCTTGAAATTGCCTTCGAAACTGTCCATTCTTTCGAATATCGTTTCGATGTTTTACAGCAAAATCTTCTAATTTTTCACGAAAAATTTCCATTTGCTTGGACATTTGTTGAAATTGATTTTCTTGTATTGTATTACCTTTATCTTCATATTTTTGAGCTTCTAGTTGTTGTTGTTGAATTGCTCCTAGTCCAGCACGCCTTCTCATTGTTTAATAATTTTTAAACGGTATAATTTTTTTTCAAATTAAGTATTTTTTAAATCCTTGTTAAGTATTTCCTATCGTTCATTTAAAATTGTTGATATAATTTTATTTCTAATTCGTTTAGAGCCGTCAGCCGTCAAATAAGGCAAGGGTAAAAACATTAAAAATAAAAAGGCAGAAAACATTAAAAAGGGAAAGTATAGTATTCCTTCACTCCAAACATTTCCATTTCACAAATAAAAATGCGTCAAATATTTTCAGAGGACTTTTTTGGAAAAAAAATTAATACAAACAACAGAAACAAGAAATAATATGTATGTATCTAAAACATAATAAGTTATACAGGCATTAGGCACATATATTTAATATATTAAATGGATATTATTAGATTCAACATTTTACGATATTATTCATAAAATAAAAAAATATATTTCAGCGTGTAATAATAAATTGGTTCGAAGTCGTTTACTTTCTTCGATACTAACAGTTCGCACAAAATTATTTAATACGAAAAAATTTATAATCAATTTAAATGTTTTAAAAATATGAAATTGTTCCAACTTCCGAATTTAAAATGACACTGGGTAACATGGCACCTGGCGGATTTTTATCGAAATTTCATTATAGATTATTTATTAGATATTTGAAAATATAACCAAAAATATTAGAAATAAAAAAATATAATCTGTTAGGAATAAAAATTTTACATTTGTTTCCAAACCGATTTTCTTGATTTCTCGTTCAATTTCAACAAACACGTCGATCATATTTCTACAGCTTCTAGACATGATAGCAATGTTATATCTACTATCTGATATGCTTTATTAAATATACTGCCTTCTTTATCAGTTTTTTCAAATGCGCAATTTATTACCATGTTAAATAACAATGTAAATAGCGTATCTCCTTGTCTAACGCCGCTATTGATTTCGACTCTTCTGATATTTGATCTTGAATCTGGAACTTTGAGTTTTCTGTTCTCCGTTGTCATGTTATGAAGGTCAGCATTATATTCATAACATCTTACTATATTCTGCCAATTCTGACAAAAATTTGATCAATGGTTGACTTTGATCAATGGAATCACTTTGGAATTCACCTTAATATTCTTTTATGAAACTTTGCGGTGGTGGTTTAATGCTTTCATATATTATGTTTTATAAAACTTTATATGCAGTAGTAACGTAACGCTTCTATAGTTTACACTGTCCATTTAATCGACTTTTTTATATATTGGGCATATGAGGTCTATATTTCATTTTGCGGATATCGTCTCTTGTGACTAATTGTAGATATTAGATTTTGCAGTTTCTGGTGTAGAGTTGTTCCTGCTGTTTTTAGAAACTTGCGAAATTATTTTCTTGCATTTCTCACATTCAATTCTCATTCTTGTATAAGGTTTGATTCTTGTATTTCTTTGTAATTCTTTTAATCTTGCTTGGCTTCTAAAAATCGCCGTAAGCTGATTGACATTCTACTTCGGAACAATATGTATTTTTGGCCTCCAAATATTACGTACAACTTCAGTTATATAATTTTGGTTTTGTTTTTAATGTTCTTTTTTATTGTAATTGTTTAATTTTTTTTTTTTAATAATTTTATTTTTATTGATCATATAATTTGTTAGTAAAATTAATTTTTGACCAGAATGTTAACTGATGAATTTTTTTTATGTTGTATATACTTACATACATATGTACGAATTTATGACCTCTGACCCCGATTTACGACTTGTATGCTTTCCTAAAATGTTGGGTGTAAAAAAGAGATTTAAATCGAAATGAAAGTTCATAAAGTAGACTTCAACGTCACGTTTGTAACTTCCATTTTTTATTGGAAAAAAAATAAAATAAAATATAATGAAAAATTAGGTTAAATTGAAAAATAATTGGCAATAAGGAATTGAAATTCGGTAAATAGAAAAAAGAGCGTAAATTAAAAAAAACTAACATCAAGTAGACTCAAGATGTAAACCGAAGTTTTAAATTAAAAAGATGTAAATTGTATATAGTGTATATATATTGAATATACTTATGGACATATGTATATATATACATATATATATATTATATAGTTATGTTTGAAATTATTTAAATATTGCAATTTAATATTCAAACTTTTTTAAAAGAAAATATCAGTTAAGTTTTTATTAATTTTTTAACTTTTAGGTAATTTTATATTTGGTTGCTGATTGAAAATGGGCAAATAGGCTCGAAACGCGTCACATAATAAAAATAAATAAACGAAAACTATAAAGTTGAAAAATTAAAATAAAACTTATTTAAAATAAAAAACAATTTTCGTTATTTTAATTAACTTTAAGCAACATTAGTTTAAGTTAAAAGTTTCGTTCGCTTGCGAATTGATTAATTTATTATTAAAATATTATTTATTATTCAAAGAAAATAATACTTTTCATTGTGTTATCCAATGAAATATTGAAGTTCTAACAAACACAACTTTATATATTTTTTTTCTTTTTTAATGCATTTTACTGCCACATATGTATGTAGATGTGGACAGGAAATTACACAGCCTTTCCTGTTCAGGTGTGGCTGTAAATGTCGTAAGGGGGAATAACTCTCCCTCACTCACTCCCTCAGTGTATACAGCGTATTTTATATGCTCTTACCCACTAGGCCACCGAGGCCCCACAACTTTATATGTCTGACATTACAAAATGCAAATTCAATTTTTACTTATTTTGGGTAATTAATTTTATTGTGTTTTTTTTTGTTTAGAGTTTCCGTAGGTAATTTTAATTTTTTTAGTCAAATTTTTGAAGTTTGGATTTTTTGTGAATTTGGAATTTTTAATTATAGATTTTTGAAATTTGTATTTTGGTAATTTAGATTTTTAAGAAATTAGGGATTTTGTCGCATTTGGATTTTGGAAATAGGGATTTTGTCGGGTGACTCTATTTGTTGTCTTTGTTATATTTGAGATCCTGTGCAAGGAGGTATCAAGTGTTTGGAATTTGATGAATTGAGGAGCTGCAATAACTATTTGTTTTCATTATAATCTACTAATATAATATAATTATAAAATATGTAAAATAATAAAAATAATAAATTATAATGGATTTTTTTTTAACTATATTACAAAATTTGTACATAATTGTTTTAAAAACGAAATTTTAATTATAAAAAGAGGAAAAGAATTTGAATTCCACTAAAATTCATTATTTTTCTTTTCATAATTATTAACATTACATCTTAATTTACTTTTAACCATGTTTGAATTTTTTCTGTATCATTTTTTACGACTATAAAAATCGTTGTTTATCATTTTCACTGTTATATATTATCTTGATTAGATATTTATTAATTTTGGGTGATCGAAATCTGAATCCAGCAAATTACATGTAACTAAACGTACTTTCGGGTGCTATTCCAATTCACAACATCTTTCTGTTGTATTGTGTATTAGACAGCAATCTATGACAACTGTATATTTATTTTATGTTGTGTTGTGAATTGGAATAGCACCCGAACGTCTTTCACCAATTTGTTTTAAAGCAATCGAATGTCTTCATTTTAATGGTAAAATTTCTTTATATTTTATAATAATTATAAACTTTAAAAATTTTAAAAACATAAAAAACTTTAAACACCGCTAATTTCCAACAATACAAGTTTTTGTATTTTACATTTACAAATTATTAAGTACTCTATCTAACATCAATTATATCTTTACGTTCAGTTTTGCCATCTACTGAAAAAATTACAAACCAAATGACATTGCACAAAATTGACTTTTATCATTTGTATACTTTTTGTATATATGTATGTATGTTGCCTTTTCTGTTATAAAATCATACGTTCTTTATTCTGGGGCAGACCCCAATAACATAAATAATAAACAAACGATTTTGTGGAAGTTTTCTAATAAAAATTATTTAAAATGAGCGCTAGATTAATAGTTTTCAATACATTTAGAAGATATTCAAGCTTTAGAACAGTTAGTGTGATTCATACGTACACTAGTTTAAGGACGAATATTCAGAATGGATTTAATATTTCTACTTTATTAGGTAGCACTTCGAACACATTAAATAAATTTCGTACAAAATTCACTAAAAAAACATCAACACATAATCAAGATCAGGATAGCGATGATGAAAATCAGAGCGATGATGAGTATGCTGAAGAAAAAGATTCGAAAATTATGAAAATTAAACTTAATTCTTTACGAGCTGATTTGATTTTAAAAGCCGGTCTAGGAATGGCAAGAAAGTAATATAGAAAGAATGACAAGGTAGATTAATTATATAATAAACATTTTTTTTATTTCTAGTAAAGTAGAAACAAATTTTTATGAAAGTAAAATCAGAATAAACGGGAAAAAAGTATCAAAAAAGAGTATTCAAGTAAGGTTATTTTTATTTTTTGATATACATAATCATATAAGATTTCATATTTTTTTTTATCTAATTTAGCTTAATATTGATGACGAGATTGATATTATTAAAGGTTTTAGTCAATTAAATCCATCACATATACTTGTATCAAGAGTTCAAATTTTATCAGCAAAAGGAGGCGATGAAAATATTGCTGTAACACTAAGAAGATATAAAGGTTTAATTATTGAAAATTATGAAGGAGCAAGTGCTTATAAGTCTTCATTAGCATAAAAAACAACTTTTAACTTTTATTTATTTTATAATTAGTAACTGATTTTAGTGAATTCAATTTGACTATTTTATTACTTGTTATGAATTCTTTATAAATTTTCAAAATGAATTTAAGAAAAAACATCGTTAGATTTTTATGAATACATTAACTTTTTGTATTGTTATATATTTTTTAACTTAAAAAATAGTAAATAAAAATTATTAAATCAAATCAATTTAAATTGTAAATAGCAAATAAATGAATTTCATGTATTTTTTTTTTTTTGGATAATTAAAAATAATTGAATAATATGGGTAAGTCAATACTTAAAATTGTGAAATCATAAATACATTTTTATCACAAATATTTGGAATTTTATACTGATATAAAAATATTTAATCATTGTATTAATATCAAAATAAGAAAAAAAATATATTTTATAAAATCGGTTAATTAAATAAATTTTGTAAAATTATTCTTTACAAACTGTACTATCCCAAAGTAAAACACTACGCTTTCGCGAAATAATGCGCTGTTCTCGATGTATTTGTTGTATTTTTTGAAAATGTTCCAACAATTCGTTAAAATCAATTTGACTCTGACTTTGAATAGAAAGTTCGTCTTTACTATAAATTAAAACAATTTATTTTAAATTAAGCATTTATTTTAAAATTCAAAGAGTTGCTTAATTAAAAACTTACATTGGTGTTTGACCCCAATAATTAGGAACACACTGTAAACGATTTTTCAAAGAAATAAAAGCTTCTGTTTGAGGCATTAGCATCAGTATACCAAATAAAGCATGAGCTAAATGTTGAGCATCAGCACATTGATTTGATTTAGATACTAAAACTAACCTAAGTGCTGTAATTTAAAGTTATTAAAAAAAAAATTTTCTTTTTTTGTTAGTATTCTTACAAGCAAATATTGGAGATTCAATCAACTGGACTAATTTGTCTAATTCTGTTAAGAATTCCAAAGTTATCTCTAACTTTCCACTAAAAAAAAAAAGTAAAAAAAAACTAAAAAATTTATTTAAATATATTACTTACAATAATACAACCAACTCAGATACATGTTGATAACTTTGTGCTAATAAACCTAATGATAATGTTGAAATTGGACAATGTGCCCAACTTTTATATAAGCACTTGAATAATGAAGCTGAATTTGGATTCCGTATATCTCTTAATGATTGTCTTAAATCAAAAAGTTCAGACGATGTTAACAATATCATATTTAGTGATCGAACCATCGTCGAAGCAAATTTAATATTTGTTGTTTCCTCGGCAATTATTTCAGCAAATGTGCGATAAATATATTCAGCATTTAAAAGAACACATAATTGTCTAAAAAAAAACAAATTTTAAAAATTAAAATATTTAAAAAAAGAACATATTAATGTTTTATTCATTCAATTTATTAATATTATTTCACTAACCTTATTATTAAGCTACCACGATTCTCTAAAAATTGTTTTTCAGAATGAAACAAATTTGAAAGGGAGAGTAAAAATTTTCTATAATGCGTTTTGTTAAAATCTCCACTTTCTGAAATAGAGGCAACTTTTATATTTAAATTAAATAAATTTTATTTAATTATACCATTTATATGAGTGGAGTTTACAATTTCAGCCAAAACAGTTAATCCTTGAAGAACAACTTGATCTGAACTATCAGATAAAGTATTCAACAAAACGGGAAATAAATGAGTAGCATGCGAACACATCTATCATAATTAATTAAAAAAAAAAATTATAATAAAAGTTTTTGATAATACATACTTTATATAATTTACTTCATTCTGTATTTCAGTTAATAAATGATAAATCCATTTAAGTACGGCTACTTTAGTTTGAACAGAGTTATGAGTTAAGTATTGTCTTAGCACTTCCATTACTGAACTTAAATCAATTTTTTCTATATTTTCTTTTTTACTTTCTTTTGCCGACAATAGTTCTAACATAGATTTGTTAACTGCAAAAGCACAATCCCGTATATCTGAGATAATTTATAAAAACTATTGAAGATATTTTTTTAAAATGTATTTTAAAATTAATACTTTTTCTTGATTCTCCTTCATAAGCCAAACATGGGAGAATAGCTGTAAAAATTCCACTATAGTAAGGAATTACTTCCGGACCAAAAATTATTATAAATTCCTTTATCCAGTTAATTGCGGTTGACTTTTAAAGCAAACATTAAATTAACATTAAAGTTTTGTTTTAATATTTAAATTTATTTACTTGTATTAATTCATTTGTGGACTGGGCATGACCAATTAAGCATATAAGTATTTCTTTTATTTTAACAGATGAGGGATCTTGCCTAATTGACTTTAAAAATTGTGCTAATAATGTTTCACACCTAAAATAATTTTTAAATTGATATATAAATTAATAATTTTTAAATAGTTAAATGAAACTAACATTCGATGAATTTCAACCATACTATCCTCTAACATTAAAAATAGACCATCTAGTATATCAGTTAAATACGTAACCATATTAATTTCTGGCACAGCATTTAACACAGATATCCAAGAAATAACATATTGTCGGCCAAATGAAGATTTTACATACACTCTTTCTCTTAGTAGAGGAATAAATTGATCTAAATTAAATAAAGATGATGATTCCGTAACAATATCCTTTAATTAAAAATAAAAGCATTAAGATATTTAATTAAATATTATGATTAAATATAAATAACTTTTAATAATCTATCTAATAATTCACTGCCATCTTTTACAGCTTGATCAGGATCTGTAACTAAACGTAGTAAAGCTTGAAAAATGTCAGGAAATAATGGAATTATTGCTGTTCTTGCTACTTTAACAACATTATAAAGAGATTCACAAGCAAAATAACGCACTCGTAAATCAGCATCAGCTAAACATGTAATTATGGGCGGTACAAGTTCATTGATATATTTTTCGGATTCCTAAAATATTTTGACGGTTTTATATTTATAAAATTTTATATATATACATCAAAAACAAACTTTTCCTAATCCTAAACTGGTTGCCGCTAATCCAATTAGTCCACCTTTTCGGCGATTTGGATCTCTAGAAGTTGCAAAGTCATTGGCCAAAACCTCAACTAATTTTTTAATCTGCCCAGTATTTTTTTTATTATTTAATTCTACAACAGTTCTAAAATAAAAAAAATTAAGAATAAAACGTTCAGCTTAATTTTCTATAGAAAAAAACTTATATATTCATAATGTAATTTGTAACCATTATCATCATTCTATTTACCATCGGTCATCACTTACTTCTCTATTTCTCCAGCAGCTAATTTGCGCTTATCATACATTTTATCACCAAGTGCTTTAGCACATGATTCACTTAAAGGATTATATGGCGAATCCATGTTTAATTATTTTTTTTAAAAAATTTTGTTTATCTAAAAATTGCTTTAAAATTTATATCAAAGATAATAAAAGTTAAGAACATCTTACACCCTGTACTGTAAATATGGAGTTGTCAAAATAAAAATATTTAACTCAAAATTGTATATTTTTTTTTGCATATTCAAGTCAAAACTAGGGTAGTCGTTGTTCATTTATTTAAATTAACTTCAAATATTTGTTTTGATGTCTAATTTTTATTGGCGCTATGTATTAATTGGTATTAATATGTAATTCAGTTTTTCGAACTTTTCTTTTGTCTTATAAAATTTAATTAACTAAAACAAGAATTTTAATCAAGATTTCAGTAAATATTTTTGGTGATATTTTTATTATAAAGCGGAACACAGAATTGATTTTTTGAAAATTAATAAAAATTATCATTTTGTTTGGTATATATATATAAATATATTTATAAAGGGTGAAAGAGCTAAATTGTGAATAAAGTTTTCAATTCGAGAACCAGTTTTCTCTTAAGATTTTTTGGATATAAGATTTTTTTGAAATTCACCTTTTTTGTGTTTCAATTTCAAAATTCCGCAAACAGTCAGTAAATGTGAAATATAAAAATATAGGTATTCAAAGGCAACACTAAAATTATAAAAATCAAAACAACGCGCAACTAAACAACAAATACAAGATACAAATACAACATATACATATTACAATAATACAAGCCGCCACTTTTTTTTTTAGTTTTCCATTCCATTTCCGTTTCAACAACAGAAAAGTAAAAGGCGGCGTTCTTTCACGAAATTTTTTTAATATTTTGGTTATTAGATTTGAAGAAATAATCAAGCTATAAAATAAATAAATAAAGAACAAAATTTAAGTAACTTATTTCAATTCAATCGTGTTTTTAAGGTGAGCCTTTATATTTATCGTAAAAAATTGAATTGAAAAATTGATTTAGCGGCATGTCTGGTTATCGAAAGAGCCGCCATTTTGACGAAAAAAAATTACTAACTAATGCGTAAGTGAAATTATATTTTTTTAATATTTTTGGTAAATTTAGAAAACACAATTTTAATTAATAATGGTTGGATCAAGAGTTTATGTTGGAGGATTGCCATACGGAGTCCGTGAGCGCGATTTAGAGCGATTTTTTAAGGGTTATGGAAGGACTAGAGATATACTCATAAAAAATGGCTACGGTTTTGTGGTAAGAAAATATTTTGTATAATTGATATAGATGTCTAAATATATCAATTTTATATACATATGTATTAAAGGAATTTGAAGATTATCGTGATGCTGATGACGCTGTATATGAGTTGAACGGCAAAGAATTATTGGGTGAAAGGTATTATCCTATTTTAAATTTTTTAGAAATTTACTAATTAACTAATTTTATTACAAGCAGGGTTGTAGTTGAACCAGCAAGGGGAACAGCAAGGGGCAGTCATAGAGATAGATATGATAGATATGACAGCAGACGTGGTGGTGGTCGATATAATGATAAGTAAGTTTGTGTATTATTTTCTATAAATTATGTATCTTTTATATACATTATATAAGTGGAACAAATAGATACGCTAATGTAATACGAAAAATACTAAAGTTGATTAAAAAGTTTAAATATCGATTTTGCTTTTAAAGTTTTAGAAAACAATAACTTTTGTACATAAATACAATATGAAAGTGCTACCTTTGTTGGGTCATTTAAATTTAATTTATTTTGTTTTTAATTGTTTTTACTAAAAAACCTGCCTACGTATTTTTCGTTCTTTGATAAAAAAAAAAAATGTCCATAACAAGTATGGTTCCATTTTGTAAATATGGTAATTTTTTTTAATGTTAAAAAAAAATGACCATATTTGAAAAAAAGTTAACACGTGAAATTTAAATTATATGCATTAGTTTTTTTTTAAATCAATTTTGTGTTTTTTATATACATATATTTCGAAAATATCACTGTAGGATTATAGACATTTAGCTTTGTATATGCTTAGCAATATTTTAAAGAATATGCTTTGTTTTACAATAGGTATTTTTAATATCTAAACTACAGTGTTAAAAGTTTTTGTAATTGTAATTTTTTTCGTATTTTTTTACAATTTACTATAGAAGAAATAACAAATCAAACTCCAGGTATGGTCCACCTTTACGTACAGAGCATCGTTTAATTGTTGGGAATTTATCAAGCCGAGTGAGCTGGCAGGTATGTTATTTTATTATTTAGTATTTTTTACGGTTTTGGTTAGCTTATAAGTTAGTTTCTTAGTTTTATTTTAATTTATTTAGTGAATATAAAGAACTCGGTATCTATTTTGACTGCAGTTTTTATAGATTTTTATTTTTTTTTATTGAGCATTTTTTGATAAGTTTTGACAAAAATACTTTTCCTTTTTTTTTATTATTAATTTACGTCATGGTAACTCATAAAAACCTATTCGTTTTCTACACAAAAGAATTTTTTTTTTTTTTCATTTTATTTTTGTTTACATTCAGTAAAATTATTTTATTGATAAAACGAAAAAATACAAGGTTAAAAAAGTGCAGTTATCATGTTTTATTATGGTGTAGGTTTCAAAATAGAAAAATGTTACCTGTTTAATGTAGTTGAAAAAAAAAATCAATAAACCATTTGATAACTACTTCAACTCAATGCCAAAAAAGAAATAAAACTATAGAAATCAATTTGGTATTTGGTTTAAAAAAAAGTGCTATAAAAAGGGAGACTCCTAGGGGGAATATTTTAATTTTATTCGTTAATATTTTATTATATTATAGAAGTTGAACAAAAATGATTAATTTTAAATTTTACTCTTCAAATCTTTTTTTCATGTACTAAAGAAATATAACTAATTTTAATAATTCTTTCTAATACAAGTTCAGGTGACATTTTTCATAAAATAACACAGTTTGGGCTTTCCTTCTTTAACATGATAATGCATGCAATTTTCTTTTCTTTTTAATTCTTCAAATTTGATTATATATTTCTATGTTAAAGTTAAAAAAAAAATTTAGTATTAATTATTTTTTAATTAAAAAAAATTTAACCTTTTGATAATTTAATGAAAACTTAAATTCTTTAACATAGATTTGTATTTTCAAAATTGAGATAAATTAGTATTTCTAAAATCAAAATACAAAATATAATAAAAATAAATAAAATAAAGAATACGCAAAAAAAAAAAAAAAATTAATAAAAAATAATTTAAAAAATAATTTAAAAAAGTAAACAAAAATTTTAAATTATTTTTTTCGAAGACAATATGGGCTCGCTGAAAATGTGACTGACTGATGTGTTGTGCAATAATCCTCTTCCTATTAATTGAAATAACGAGGTGTTCAAGATTATACAAACACAAATCGTGTAATCATTGATAGGTGATTTAGTGGAAAATTCATATGGTAGAAAGTTCATATGCAAATTCATGTTCGCAGACGCGACAAGATGAAATATAATGTGTGTGTGCGCAAAACAGACAGAGCTCTCCATCCCAATTTAAATACTAAAAGATATAAACATGTTAAATGTACCTTGGGGCAAATTAAATTTTGATAAAATTTTACATTTTAAAACAATAATATATGTGAAAATCATATTTTCGGATCAATAAAAGCAAGGAAGATGATGATGATCATGATGATGATTACTTAATATGGTGTTTGGCCTACTTACAACCATCTTAGGGCTTCTCTAAATTTGATAGCTAAACTAAAAACAAATCAATGTAGTAAAATAACACAATCAAAAGACAGCATATGCATCTACACATTAAAAATTTTAGATGTTATTTTATAGAAATTTTATTTTAATAATAAGAGTTAAAAAATATAAAGTTATAATATTAAATTAAAAAAAAATATTGTTATTTTGATTTATTCGGTTTATTAAACTTTGGCACACAATATGTAATTGGCGAAAATGTGTCTTTTTTTTTTTTTAAAAACATCGTAAACAATGTTTAACAAATTTTTTGATAGTCGTGTAAATTGTGAGTTTTTTTTTTCTAAGTTTTTTTTCCCTAATTTATTTCACTTATTATTTTTCTTTTTTATTTTGTAAAATATTACCAATTTTTTATTTAAAAAAGCACTTTTTTCATTCATTTGATATAAATTTTTAAAATTAGAATAATTACATAGAAAAAAACAAAATAATTTACATACTATCAATAAAACGCGACTTTGATGAAGTAACTATAAAGTAAGATCAACTTAATAAGGTGAAAACTACAGAAAAGTTTCTACATAAAAATAACAATTCTAAAATTTTTGGATGATCAATCTAAGATGTGGTGTTGCGGCCAAATCAATAATAAAGTATAATTATATTTAAAAATCTTAATAACATATTAAAACAAATTTTGTATTTTAGAAAATTTGCTCTATTTTTTTTTTTTTATAATTTTTAAAGCGTCAATTTCATTTAGTAATGGTTTTGGTGGTACTTTCTACTTTTTGTGTGCCTTTTTATCTAATAAAAAAAAAAGTGGATATAAGGAATTCAAATGCGACGAGAGCTTATCACAAAATCAAACTTCCTTGGCAAGATGTAGCTTTTTTGATAATGTACGGTAGTCATCACATCCTCTGTTCAAAATAACTCGCGTTTTAATAATTAATGTTAAGCATATTTTATAAGTCAGTCAACGTCACATAACTGTATTTAAAAAAAAAAAAGTAAAAATCACGAACAATTTGTAGATGGTATCATAAAGATGACTGGTTTTCCCCTACTAGAGCGTGTGTTTACAGTGAGAACTTTTTTCCTTAAAATTCAATTCTTCTTATTAATTAAATCGGAAAATGGGACTTTAGATCGAACCTGTTTCCAATCTTGGTCAACAAACATTTTCAAAAAAAAAAACTTTGAAGTTGGGTTGCTTAGCCAGCCAACCAATTGAGCGAGCAAGCATTTACGCCAAAGGTTTTCTCATTATATATGAGCAGTGCCTCTATTTTGCTAAAACCTATGAGTCTGAAAGAAATGTTAATATGTGGACCGAATAAATAAAAACCGATACCAGTGCAAACACTTAGCACAGACGATTTTTTGAGCTTTATTAACGGGTTTGCATACATGATTCTATAAATTTAATAATGTAAGAAAATAATATCAAAAATGCATTTTGTCATGTTTTTAGTTATAATTTTTAAAAATATTATTAATTTCCAAAATTAAGAAAAACTATAGTTTAAAAATTTTGATATTTTTAAGAAATACTAAATAATCAAGTCTCTTTCTACTTGGGGCAAAATCTGCACAAAAGCACACACAATAATTTTCGAGCTTCCAATTGTTAAATTTTCATCACTTAGGGCATTAAAGAAGATTGCTTCAGTTAGAACCCTCGTCGTTTGATGTTTATGGCTCAATCTTCACATTAACTAGCTGTCTGGTTCATGTTTTTGTTCAACTTATGAAACATTGGATATTTTGAGCATGTTCTCGGAACCCACAGACTTGATGTTTGTATTTTTTAAAAATTTTTTTTTGGTTTAATGTATTGATTTTCACTTAATTAATTTTATGAATTATCATAAAAAAGGATATAGTTTTTCTTAAGTTTTGAAGCTTTTCAATATGTTTAAACAAATATTTTAATTTATTTTCATTTTTAAGGATTTAAAAGACTATATGCGCCAAGCTGGGGAAGTAACATATGCAGATGCTCATAAACAGAGAAGAAATGAAGGGTAAATAATTTTTTTTTATCTTATTAATTTAATAACATCTTCTAATTATTTCCACAAAGAAAGAAAAATAAATGAGATAGATTCAATGATTTTGTAGTTAGAATCTTTTTATTAGCTATAATTTTATTTTTTAAATAGGAGTATAATTTATATAAATTTACTATGTTTAGTGTTGTCGAATTTGCTTCAGAATCAGATATGCGTACAGCAATTGAAAAATTAGATGATACTGAATTAAATGGTCGTCGCATTCGCTTGATAGAAGATCGTCGTGGAGGACGTAGTGGTCGTAGTGGTCGTGGTAGATCACGTTCATCTAGTTCACGTTCGAGAAGTCGTTCACGTAGACGTTCGTCAAGATCAAGGTCCCGCCGTTCATCACGATCACGTTCAAAGTCTCGTAGTCGCTCTAAATCACGAGGCGATAGATCTAAATCTAAATCACCTGCTAAGTCCAGGTCCAGATCTCATTCAAAGTAAGATTATAAAAAATATGTTATGTTCCTTTTTTATTTTTTGTAAATGTTTTTAGTAAATCCCGTGATGCATCAAAATCTAAATCAAAATCACGTTCTCGCTCTGCTAAACGTGATTCGCGATCACGTTCAAGATCAGCAAAACATGATTCAAGGTCAAGATCAAGATCTAAATCACGCGATTCTAGAGATCGTTCTGTTTCAGATAAAGATAAGTCTAGATCTAGATCAAATTCACCAAATAAAAATGGAGGAGTTTCACCCGACAGGAATAATGAAAGTATGGAAGATTAAAGAGTTTTTTTTTTAGTTTTATGTCTATATACATACCATAACAAAAAAAAAAAAAATAACTATAATGTAAATTTAAAATGGAATGTAATAACTTTTTTTTTGCTTATAATTATCAATAAGGAATTTTGACGTTTTAATTGATGGAGAAACAACACATTTAAAAAACTATTTAATTTTATTCAAGTAATTTTAATTTTTTTTTTTTCATTAAAAATTGCTTTTAAAATAACAAAGAAAAAAATATACTATTCATTTATTATAAAAATTAATTTAAAATATTTTACATATTCCAGAAAAATAATTAAGTATTTTTCAATGGTTTAAAATTTAAGACTTCAAATAAGGTGTTTTAAGATAAAAATTACGTTTTGAAATGTAGAATTGCCGTTTGTTTCCGCTTTACATTAAAGAAATAATTTTATGTCTCGGATTCAATCTAATAAAAGGAAAGATCTAAAAAATATTAAAGCTGTATTATTTTTCTTTTGTCAATATGGTATAGTATTTATAATTTTTTTTTCAGAATTTATAAACATTAATTTAACTTTTATTTGACTAATGTATCTAACGACCACATTCTTTCGAAGAGGGAATTTATTTATATTTTTACTTGATTTGTCCACCTGTGTTCATTTAAGATCAGAGTGAATGAATCAGACTTTAAAAAAAACGAGGAAGAATACAGTTGCCTTTGTCAACTCTTAGATACCCGTACGAACCGTTAGTATGTTCACAGCTAACAGCTAACTCTGCTTACAATATTATTTTTTTAATATTTTAGTATTTTAAAATAATTTGGGTGAATTTTATAATTTCTAAAACTATGGGTTGTACATATATTCAAACTATATGTTTATATGTACATTCTTCAAAAGCAGATTCTAACCTTCCACATAACGATTATCAATCCAAAACTTTTTCAAATATTCTATAGTACTGTTTAATACTAAGCGGTAAATTTATATTAAATTTACTTAGTACAAAATAGTAAATATAATTTTAAATATTATATTATATTATATTTAAATATTCCATTGACAGAATAATTTCTTATAAGTACAATAAAATACATATATGTATTTAAATACGGCGCTATATAATATACATCTATACTCTTATCATTCATTCATCAGTAACATATACGATATGTAAATAAACATGATATTATATAAGTATGTATGTATAACAATATCATATAAATAAAAATTCTTCAAGCAACCGTTATGTTGTTTATTTCTTTACATTTTTTTGTACTACGCATTAATCCTCAACAATTTCAAATTATCGAGTAAAATAAAATGCAAAAAATTCGTTAAAGAAATTTGTTAGAAAATTTGAAAAAACCAAGTAACACTTTCGTCAATTATAAAGTAACCCTATATTATTAAAAAAAGTTGTTAACAGAAATAAAAGTATAATGTTGAAGCTTTAATTTTTGTGTATTACTTCAAAAAAATTTTAACAGGTGTTCAAGTTACAGGTGTTTAAAAATAGGAAATTTTCAGTTTTTGACCCCTTACAGCTCCTAAACGGGGGGTGATACAAAAAAAATTTCTGAAATGACTCATCTTATTTCATAAGATCTAACTTCTGTCAAAATTTCAAGTTTCCAACTTAAACCGTTTAAAAGATAGAAGGGTTAAAGGATTTAGCAAAATTTGAGTTTCGCATAACGGTTTATAAGACACCGTATGCCACAAATATATATTTATTGTATATATACTTTTAAAGCTAATAAAAGTAGTAATCGTTTGGCGTTTTCAAAATGAAAATATACCTTATACAACTTGTGCTATAACAATTTAAATATAGAGCTTTTTTGAATCTTTGGGGAGCTGTAGCTCCGTAACGAGTGGGGCTACAAAAAAAAGTTATTAAAAATAAAATTAATATTTTTGTGAGATCTATCAGCAGTTAAAATTTCATAGCTCTATTTCAAAAAAAATGTGGGGATCTAAAAGTTAGGTGTTCGAGAGCTACCCTAAGTTTTGGTCCAAACTCAACCAAAAAAAATAGGGAACCTACAAATTATTGCCAGAATATTTTGTGTAAATTTCAAGATTCTAGCTTAGTTTTTGAGTTAGCGTGCTGACGGACGGACGGACATGGCTCAAAAGTCTAGAATTTTTTTCTGATCCGATCCATACCTTTGAAGGTATATCTAGCTCGCTTATTTCGAGGTGTTACAAACGAAGGAGTAATTTTATTATACCCGATCCTATCGTACGGGTATAAAAATAGATGCTAAATTTACGAAACACATAAAATAAGAACAAAACATCACAAATAACAATACATTTCCTTTAATTTAATTAATATTAATAATTTCTGTAAGTGATTAAACAAATAGTTTTTTACAAAGCGTTATAAATTTCAATCATATGACCAATTTAACCAAAAGTTCGTTTGATTTATGTGTCTTTGATTTTAGTCACCGAAGGCAAAGTCAATCAATTTTTTTAGAATAAAAAAATTGACTTTGGATGTCATAAAAAAATTTAGTCAACTTTATAAAAAAGATACCGAAATGAGGGTTTTAAAAATATCCAATCAATCAAAAATCAATTGTAGGTTTAAAAAAAAATGTTCTAAAATTTTTAAACCAATTGAAAAATTTCATATAAAATACGGAGATTGAAGGTGGTGGACAGAATATGAGTGAATAATTTATACAAAAAATTATCAATTTTATGATTTATATTAAATATTAATACATATATGAAATATTTTTTGAAAATAAAAAAAACTAACCAGAAATGGTATCCGTTTTTTTTACTACTATGTAAGTGTCTTTTTGATATTCAGTCATCCGCATTACAATTCAAATATGGTGTGTGTGAACCGTCATTGAATAATATAAATTCATATTAATTACATACATATGTTACATAGAAAGTTTAAACGAAGATTTTAATTTCAAAATATGTATAAACGAAATATTAGACCAAATATTATAATCAAAAGTACATTAACCTATACAGATTTATCACTCAGTTAATGAATTTGAATTTCATCACTCAAAAAATGAATTTGTCCAAGGCTCGTAAAATGTTGTTGTATAATGTTGGACATGCGCTTAGTTCCAGAATAATTCATGCGAAAATGGGAAACAGCAGTGTAATCCAATTAGTCAATAGAGGAGCATCACAGGGAGGTGTACACCTTATACTATGATTAATTGTTATAAACAAAATTCTAATAGCACTTAATAAGGAAGGAATGAAAGGAGTGGCGCATGCGGATGATGTGATACTGGTATTAGGCCAGTTTATATCCGTGATTAGTGAAACCATCATAATATATCAATTTTGGAATATAAATTTTAATTTTTATGAACATTAATGGTTTGAGAATGTGTAGTTTCTGCCTATTCAATTTAAATATTCTTAAAAAAAATTACGTTTCTTGATTTAAATTTAAAAAAAAAAGAACATATTAGAAAATTATGGATTAGCATTAAGATCGGATTGGAAATCATCATCGATTAACTATGCGCTAAACATTACGTATGCGCTAAATATTTTAAAGAATAGTGTTTTTTTTTTAGTAATGAGGAACGGCAAAGTTAATTAAAGAGTAATATGTGATATTTTTGAAATATTTTATTTTGTTTTCTATGAATTATTAAAATTTTTATTTTTTAAAAGGTTTTTTTTGTAAATTTTCATATGTATATGTATGTAATATGTATGTACATACTTGAAATTCATATTTAAAATTGTCAAAAACTATTTCACTGTTTTTTTTTTTTAAAAAACACCCAAATTCATTTAACTTCAACAAAAATGGATAACAAAGATCAAAATACAAAACGATTTGAAATGTATATACTAAACAGCTATAAATTTTTGTATACATAAAATGCCGACTTTATACACATTATCTGCGTATACAAACAATATTGAATGCAATACTTTGTAGATACGAGTATCTGTGCATATCTTTTTGAACGCTATACTTTGTAGTACTACAGTATATAAACAATTTTGAAGGCCGAGATTCTTCTTACTACCTAAACGTACTCAACAAAAAATTCTAGCCAAAAATTAAATTATCCAAAAAAAAAAATGAGAATACAGTTGCTATCTTTGTCAGTATCTGAAAACGCCATTCGACAGATTTTTTTTATTTTTAATTATACAATTTTTTTAAAAATTTAGTATTTAAATTTACCGTTATGTGAAAACCAAATTTTGCATGATTTTTCGAAAATTTGCTATTTTTAAATACATGTAACTTGGCACCTGTACACATTTTTTCGGCAAAACATAAAAATTAAAGCTTCAGTATAAGGTAAAACACCATAAAGCGGATCGTTATACCAATTGAGGATCGCGTTACATATTTCGGGGAAAAATAAGAAAACCACAGAGTGTTTGAATGTTTTGATGGTTAAAATGTATTTAGCCTCATTCGCCTGAACTTTAAAAGTGTTCTTATAAACTGCGATGTAAATAGAACAGTATTTTTTTCACTCTTTCTTTCATCGCCTCTTACGTTTTCAAATTGAAATTGTATTTCTTGTTTTTGCTTAGGAAATTCTCTAACAAAGTGCAGTCAGTGATTAGAGTTTTAAAAGTAAAGTGTTCTGTAAGTTTAAAAATATTTTTATTTTAAACGTAAGTAAATTAAATTTATTTAATATAAAACTACATTTTTTATTTATTTTTAATATTAGTTTAAATATCGTATAGATCCACTTTCGATACATGATTTTTTCATGTATACCTAATTGTCCGGTCTGCTTTTGAATCAACACTATTTTAAAAATTATAAATTTGATAAAATGTTAACAATATCATCTTAAAATATTATTATAATTTTTCTTAAAAATTCTAGCATTAAAACGAGCTAAATTTGATCTAGATTTTTCCAACAAGTTTTCTTATTTTTCTAGTCTCAAATTATGTCATCACATACAAAAATTGACAATAAATTCAATAGATACACAACCAAAATACTTATAAATTAGTAAAAAAATCATAGATCCAAATAAGGACAGTAGATTGCTCACACAATTTTCTTTTAATATTGTGTTTAAATATGTGTTTAAAAATTGTCTAATAATATTGTGTTTAAAAATTGTCTTAGAAAGTGATTCAAAATGAATAAAAAACCAAAATATAAACAAATTATGGGCCCCAGCAAGCACTCGATGCTGTTAAAGATGGAATGATAGTTCACACCGCTAGCATTAAATTTAAAGTTAAAAAAACTACCTTCTATCGACATTACGTCAAAAATATACCTGCTGATATCAAACAAGAAGCACCTAGCGGGCTAAAAAAAGATCAGGAACGACACATTTGGATTTGGATTGGATTTGGATTGACCACATGGCAAATACTGTTTCAGTGACCAAAGGGCAGAAATTAGTGTAATCTATGGTATCCAATGATGATAAGGAGAATCTCACAACACTAATAATGGGAAACGCGAAAGGAATTCTTGCTCTATCAATGGTCGTCTTCTCTTATAAAAGGATCCCTCTTGCCATAGCAAAGAGAATTGCTATAAAATCACATATAAAGGTTTTAATTTTTACAATTTTCGAATCAAAAAAATTATCTCAATTTATTTAGTAAAAATCGGAATTCCAAAAAAAAAAAATCGGAATTTATTTAGTAAATATCTGAATTCATGACAGATATGTATATGCATTATATAAATTAATATTATATTTGCTACTTTCTATGAAGTGTAAATTAATATATGTACATATGTATGTACATTTGCCGCTTAGTATTAAATGGTACTATAACATATGTATTTGGAAAAGTTTTGTAGGGGTAGGTTAGAATCTTCGTTAGAAGAGTCATACATAAGCCATAGTTCCAGAAACTAAATCACAAATTATTTTAAAATAATGAAAAATGAAAAAGATAATATTATATAAGCAGACTGATAGACAAAGGTTGAGTTCATGTTTGCAGATCTTACGAAGTTCTACAAATGCAGAGCGTTTTTGAGGCAACATTGCAAAATGTTTGCCGTTTTTGTTTTAAGAACTTTAAAAGATCTGCTGTCATATTTGCAGAATGAAAATTTATGCTGTCGATATCAAAAAATAACATAACTTAAAAATACCTTTTAATTTTTTTTTTTTAAAATGTATAAAAGCATATTAATTCATATAAAATTTTGCTTGTTTATAATATTCATTTAAATTTTTTTTTTAAATGTCGAAATACAAAAATTTAAATGTCATATACAATGAAGTGCAGTAAACTGTTTTTAAAGGTATGGCTGCTTTTTTCAGTTTTTTAGATTTTCTGTTGCAGAGTGGCGCTGACTGAATAAGAATTATGTTTTAAGATCTGCATACATGAATTCAACTAAAAAAACGGATTCGTACGGGTATTTAAGAGTTGACAAGGGCAACTGTATTCTTCCTCGTTTTATTTGTTCTTATCCATAATTTATTAAAAAAACCAAAAATAGTTTGATAAATAAACTGATAAGAGAAATTTTTCTTCGCAAATAAGTTAATAAGTTATCAAAAATTTGATAGAAAAATAATTTATGGTTGGTGCAAAAAAAACTATAAGAAATTTTGATTATTCCATGACCATAATCTTTTGAAAGATTTCTTTGAAATTGGTAAATTATAATTCATAATTAGTTTTCGGTTCAGTAAAAATTTGATAAGTGAGTTGTTTTTTACTTATTGAAAATTTTTTGAGTACTTATCGAATATGTTTTGGTGCTAAATAAACTTTACGAATAAATTAATAAGTTACAATGTAGGTAGATACATATTATACCTACGAATTATTTAATTTTTTTTTTTAACATAATTTAAATTTCATTCATTCAAAGAATAATTACCATTATTAATGATTTATCTTTCGTAAAGATTATTATCAATAGATATCACATCTCCTAACATAGAATTGTTTTACTTTTTTTTATACCCGTAAACTAGCGTACAGATACAGATACGGATTTCTCCGTTTGTAACACTTCAAAATAAGTGTGCTAGATATAGATTTAAGTGTGTGAATAGGATCAGAATCAAAAAATTAGTCAATTAAGCTTTGCCAGTCCGTCTGTCAGCACGATAAGTTGAAAACTAAAAAAGTTAGAGGTTTGAAATTAAACCAAAATATTTTTGAATCAATTTCTAGGTTGTATATTTTTTTTTTGGTTGAGATCCGACCAAAACTTCGGGTAAATCTCGAATAAATTTATTCAAATTGAAATATGAGGTTTTTTATTTTTTTTGTATCCATAAAATGGTTGAAGGTATTTTGAGAATAGAAAAAAATGTTTACTAAATAATAAATGAAACGGTTGCTTGAAGAACTTATAATGCATTTCAATAAAAGGTTCGTACGGTTTAAGAGTTGACAATGGCAACTATTTACATATGTATATTCTTCCTCTTTAATTACATTATCTAGTAATTGTATAATTAAGACAATGCCTCTATATCTCTTTCATCAAGCCGGAACACTCAATTGATTTTTCGAATTTTATCCGAAATTTAGTTTCGTTATTAATTCGTGTGGAAATTGTTGGTAAATTTCAATAACAAAACAAAAACAATAAAAAAATTAATTTATCTCATTTTTTTTCATTTTTTCTTAGCAGTAGTCTTATTTGTAATGTAAAATGGGTTGGATATATGGATATATGTTAAGATATCAAAAAATATATAGTCAAGAAGCGAATGTTGCTAGTTATACAAGACACTTTATATCAAAAAAATTAATTTATGTGGAATGTAAAAATAGAATTGTACAATCAGAGGATGATTTTGATTCAGAAAATTATTATTTTAATTATACTTGCAATATGGTGGCTTAATTTTGGCCACAGATTCAATAAATTATATACTTTTCCATATGGATCATATGCTATACTGCATAAAATTATTTCAGTTGATAAATTCAAATTTCTTCAAATCACAAACCAGAACGGCTTTGTCAAATTTCTGACTTATCAAAGTCTAATTTAAAGTCGTTTGATTTATCAAAGTCTAATTTCTGAAGTCTAATGAAAATATTATTATTTTTTAATAAAATTTTGTCATATGATAGAAATCATTGTATGTTATTTTATACGTATTTAATTGAAAAGGTATTACTGCACACAAATAGCCTCTTAGAATAAAGAAAATTTTCTCATAGGTCATACGATTTATACGCAAAATAAGCTCCTTATTTTTAAGTTTTTCTCTCGGCTTGATATATAGAGGCATTAATTAAGAATTAAAATTAACAAAAAAAAAAAAAAAAATAAAAATTTGCAAATAAAAGGTAAATGTTATTACTATTAACTAATATTTTTATTTTTATTCATTTATTTTTCCTCTTAAAATTAATTATACAATTAAATGAGTGCTATAACAATCATAAATTGTGGATTTTTATGTACTTGTTTTTGTTTTTTTTTTTTTTTTTTTTTTTTTACATATTTATTTGAAACATATTAATTTATACATTTACATACATAATTACATATACATAACTAATTTTAATGTCCTCTTTTTTATAATAACTTCATTTTTGTTTTTTTTTTTTTTTTAATTAATTTTAATTTTTTTTTTACTCTTGTGTTTCTTAACTAAGTGGCAATTTTTTCTTGTACATAACACTATTATTAGTAATAATAGTAAATAACTAATAAATATTTTGTAATTTTGTTTTCTTATGGTTTTCTATGGTTTATAGAGGATGGTATTAAAATAAAAAAAATTAAAGTAATTTTTAATTATTTATTGCTGCAAATTAGTGCTTAACAAATACTCTGTTTTAGCAAAGTGGTATTTATAAAACAAAAAAAAAAAAAAAAAAATTCTTTTTTAAAATAAAGTCCGGTTGCGTATGTCCAAATCTTATTTCAAACAATTTGAAATGAGAAAAATTTAAATAACTAACAAAAATTGATTTTATTTAATTATGTATTATTTTATTTCTTTATATTAACATCAAATATATATTTATGGTTTTCTTTATTAATAAATAATTTAATTAATAATTGTTTCTGTAGTTGTATAGGCATTCATGATGTATTAATATTGTTATTATTCTTTTTTTTTTTTTTTTTTTTGGAAATTTGTATAATATTATTAAGATTTTAACATCAACATAATTTTATATTTTTACATTTAGATACTTTTAGTTTAAAAGAAATATCTATTTTTTTTTTTTTTCTGGTTTTATTAAAATTATTCTATTAGTACTTATGTATTATGAAAATTATATATATTTAAGTCTTAAGAATTTATTTCGCGTTAGTTTATATCTTTTGTCTATTAATTAATAAAAAAAAAAAACAAGTAATGGAAAAAAACCAAGGATTTTCGAAAAAGCACATTTCCAAAATTAAAAAAATATTCTATAATAAGCCTAGAGTAAAAAGTAGATACCTACATATTATATTGAAAAATAAATTTTGATAAGACATTGATTTTTGTTTGATTTTTTGTACGAAAAATTGAGACTTTCGTCAAATATAAAGTGACCCTATATTATTAAGAAAAATTATTAACAGAAACAAAAATATTATGTTGGAGCTTTAATTTTTGTATATTACTTTCAAAAAATGTAGACAAGTGCCGAAGTTACAGATGCTTAAAAATAGATAATTTTCAGTTTTTGACCCCTTGCAACTCCTAAACGAAGGCCAACACAAAAATATTTTCAAAAATAATTCATACTTCTTTCCAAAAATCTAACTTCCCTCAAAATTTCAAGTTTCTAAACTTTAACCGTTTAGAAGATTTTTAGAACTATTTTAACATTTTTCAAAAATTAAGTTTCGCATAACGGTAAATTAAAATATCGCATATATAGCAAAACTATATATTCATTTTATATAAATATATTTAAAAGGCTTATAAAAGCAGCTGTAGTTTGGTGTAGATTCAAGATATACCTTATAGAGTTTCTGTAATAAAAATTTAAATATAGGGATTTTTTGAACTTTGCGGGGCTGTAATTGTAATTGTTCAACAAAATTAATTTTTTTGCAATATTTATCTGTAGTTAAAATATTATTCCTTGATTTTAAATGGTGTAGAAATTTTGTAAACACCCAGGCGGAGGGATAAGCGGACAAAGTGAAACTAAATAGGCATACTTTTTTGAAAATGTGCTAAAAATGGTTTTAATTATTTTCAACTTAATTTTTCAAATTTTTGATGAAATTTTCATTTCTATAGTTGTTTAGGAACGTATTTATCTTCTGGGGCCAACCTAAATCAAAGCATACGACGTATAATTGCTGTCAAAATATTTTTTAATACATGAATTTATATGAGAGCAGCCGAAATACGCGGTGTACTATATATACGTCGAGCATTTAAAATTTAAAAACTGACAAAGCGTATAAAAAATTTTTTTTGTTGTTTTTTATGTATTTTGAGAATTGAGAGAGAACTGAGATTAATTGAAAGTATAATAATGTTGTATAGACTTGTTTTTTTTAAATTAAAATTTTTTTTATTTACAAAATAGAAATCAAAAAATTATTTTTTTTTTGTTAAATATGAGTTATGTTTATGACTCATTAAATAATGATTTTTTTGAGAAATTAATTATTATACGCGCGTATCAATTTCGGGATACGCCGACTTTTCGACGTACTAGCGTATATAAATTGCAAGTCGTACGCTTTTATTTAGGTTGACCCCTTTAAAATATTCAATATTCAGACATTGTAGACCGCTTTGTAGTAGTATTACACTTTTGTTTTAATTTATATTATAGAAATTATTTCAAATTATTTATTGTAAGTAAAATTAAATTATTATGGATGAAGTTTTATAAAAATAATTTTAACTTGATAATATTGTTATTGTATGTATTATTTATTATTATGTAATTAATTGGTATTATTTCTTTTATTGTTTCTCTTTTTTTTTTTTTTTTGTTTATGAATTTTATTGTTTAAATTTTGGTCAATTTATTATAAGATATTGTTTATTTTTTTAAGAAACCAAATAATATTTATTTAATAAGGAAATGCTACGAATGCACGTTTCTCATAGTTTTGTTTTTTAAAATCTCGTTTTTTTTTTCAGAAAATACAGAAAAATTATAAATTTAAATCTTTCTTTTTTTATCACAAAATCAGGGTTTCAATAATATGGTAAGCGTTGGCTGAAATATAAGTTTTAGCAAAAAAACAAATTTTGTTATATTTTAGTTAGGCGGAGTTTAAAGATAGAAGTTATAGATTTTAGTTAAAACCTCGACCTCAATCGAGTAATAATCAATATACATATTTTGCTTTTTCCATACAAACATAAGTTATTAATAATAATTTTTCAGCGGAAATAATTAATTTTTCGAAATTTTCGTTTGATAACAATTTTATTTGTGGTCTCTCTCATATTTTTTGAGGTGAAAATTCATTTTTGAAATTAATTTTGAAAAATTCCAAAAAATAATTTTTTTGGTAAAAATTTTTGCCAGATTTATAACATAAGGTTGAGTTTATGTTCTAATATAGGGTTTTCCAATTTGAGTGATATGATTTCTTTTCAAAAAAAACACACTAATTGTTAAGGAAATTCAAATGTTTTTTATTTAATATGATGTACAATCGATACAATTAAGTTCTGAATAAAACGTCATTCAAATGGCCTCCACGACTTCTTTTGCAGGAACGAATTCGATGAACCCAATTTTCGAGCACTTTTTCCACTAAATCAAGTCGTATGCCATGAATAGCACGTTCAATATTGACTTCTAAAGCTTGAAGAGAGTCTGATTTATTGCTAAAGACCAATGACTTCAAATAACCCCACAAGAAATAGTCTAATAGTGTTAAATCACAACTTCTTGGAGGCCATTCAATGTCACAATTTCTGGAAATAATCGAATCTCCAAACTTTTCTCTCAATAATTTGTGTTGTGTGACACGTACCCCGTCTTGTTGGAACCAGATGTTGTCAAGATCAACTTCCAATTTCGGCCATAAAAAGTTTATCCTCGATCTATACCGCTCTCCATTGACAGTAACGGTGTTACCAGCTTCAGTACGGACCGATGATTCCACCAGACGAAAAACCACACCAAACTGTCAATTTAGGTGAATGCAATGTTTGTTCATGAATAATTTGTGGATTTTCTTCGCACCAGAATCGACAGTTTTGTTTATTTACCGCACCACTCAGATGAAAGTAAGCCTCAGCGGAGAAGATGATTTTCAGAATTGGAGAACGATTATTTTGATAATAAAATTGAATAATTTGTAAATGATGAAATTGTAAACATTACTGAATACAATGAAAAAAAAATGACAGATCAAATGACATACTACAAATGGCCGAAACGTCACTTAGAAATCATATCACTGAAACCCTTTATTATATAGTTCTTAATCATGCAGGTATTTTATGTTGTAGAATAGAATATATGTATGTATAGTTACGCTACAGAGAAAAAAATGTTATACTAAAAAAACGCTTTTGCGTACATTTCAGCGATAGGTAAAAATTAAAATTACATTCAATAAATCAGAAACAAAAAAAAGATTAAAATAAAATAATGCATTTAAAAAATATTTTTAAAAAATTTACTTTAAATCTTCTGAAGATAGTTTTAGTTTTTATCTTGAGTTTTTATGTTATGTTATTATTTTGCTTATTAGCGTAATAAATTTATGCATATACTCGTATTTATGTATGTTGTCAGTATGTACTTAAAAAAAGCAAAAACGAATGGTGCCGTGTTATTAATTCTAGAATAGAATATTGCTAACATGAACTCAATCTTTTTTACATTTCGCGGATTATGAATATTCTAATATAAATAAATATAACACAAAACCTTCCAAATTAATTTCATTTGTTTTAGTTACTTTTTTTTTCGGCCTTGCAAATTTTATTTAAAATATACAATAAAAGTTGTTCGACACGATCATAGAAATAATGTCAAAAAAATATCATTTCCCGTTGGTATTAAAAATAATAGCGTGTGTTACACATTTAAAAATTTTTCGTAAAAGAAATAATAGAAAAATAGAAACTTTTCTTTTTTGACAGATATATTTAGATATTATTTGACAGTATATTCAGATATTATTTGATAAATATATTCTTTGACAGTTCGTTAACTGAACATATCAATTTGTTATTTAAAAAGTTTAAAAAAAAAAAAAAACAAATATTGTAAGTGTTAATTGTATTTTAATATAAAACATAAATATGTTTAAAGATTTTTATATTTTTATTTATAATTTTTTGAATGATAATTATACTTCTTATGGTTAGACTAACTTCTAATGCTATTTTTAATATTTGCTCCTTCCTCATATTTATTTTATCGATATCGTTGAAATTGTTATTCTCTTTAAAAACAAGTCAAATGTTAAAAATATAATTGTAATTTTAGTAATATACTTTTTACGTCTGTTAATTTTTTTTATGTTATTTCTATTATTGTGTCTAAAGTGTTTAAAATAAAAAGTAAAAAAAATTAATAAAAAATCCAAAAAAAAAAATAGAAAAAAAATACGAAATTTGGAAAAAAGTGAGATTATGAGAAATTAGAATTCGTAGCTAATCCATTTAATATTAATGTTATATTTTGTTTTTCTTTTATTATAATATTGGCTATAAAATTAAAAAAAAAAAATTATATAAATATATATATATACATATATATATTATATATATGTACAATTTTATATAATGTTCATTTTGTCTTTTTGTTTAGTATAGTTTTATTTATAAATTCACATTTTATATAAATCAAATTCATTTTAAAGCTTTCGTTTTTTTTTTTTTTTCTTTTTATGTTGAAATATTAAAATTAATTTTAATTTAAAGTTTTTTTAATATTAATACAATTTTTTTTTTTTTTTTTAATTATAGTTGTCTTTTTTACTTATTTCTTTTTATTATTTCTTTACAATATTATAAACATCTAAAAAACATTTTGTTTTGCAATTTAATTTTTTAATATTTTTTTTTTAATAGTTTTTTTTTTTTTTTTTGAATTAATAAATTCTATTTTTAGTTTTTTTTTCTTGAAATCTTCTGTTTTCTAAAATCACAACTTTCTATACAATTAATTTAGTATTTTAAATATGTTTTGTTTTAAATTTTTTTTTTTTTTTTTGGAATTAACTATTAATATTATATATATATGTATATATAAATAAATTTAAAATTAATATTAAAAATTAATAATAAGTAAATATAACATTAAAATATATATTATTCTTAAAATATTAATTAAATGAATCTTAAAATTTATTTTAATAATAAATACGTGTATATATATATATATATATATATATTATCATAAATAGTATTATAGTAGGTCTTTTATTATATATATGTATAGATTTAGTTTTTTGTTTTTTTTTTTTTAAATAAATATTTAATTAAAAATTCGTTATTTTTTATTTAATTTTTTTTTGTTTTTGTATAACTATAAATTATAGTTAATTTTATTAATTTATTTGTATTATTTTATTTAATAATATTTGTATATATATATGTATATAATATTCACAAATATACTTCATAAGATTTGAAAATTAAAGTCAATGTTCCATGTTTATATTTATAATTTATATTATAATTAATTTAATATTGGTATTTTGTTTTTTCTTTTTAAAAATGTTAAAAATTGGTTTTTTTTTTTTTTTTTTTTTTTTGTTTTTTTATAACGAAAATGTTTTTATGTTTTTAAAAACTAAAGAAAGAAATTATAATTGGATAGTGTGGTTGCTTCTTCATATTTATTTATTTACTTTTATAATATATAATTAATATGCATATAATATATATGTACTATAGGTTATTAGGTCATTGATATTTATTAATTATATTAATTATTTCTAGTAATATATGAATAAAGAAAATATTTTATATTAATTTTTAATTTATTTAAAGCAAATTTCAATTGGATATAAAAAATCAAAATTAATTAAATATACGATTTATACTCTTTATATTATTGTTTATTTAAATTAGATGTTTTTTTTTTTTTTTGAAGATTATATTTATTGAAATAAATTTTTGTTTGGTATTGACACATATGTACGAGTATGTATTTGTATTACTTTACCTTATGTATTTGTATACTTTTCTAAATTCATAATATCATCATTCATTTTAGCAATTTTTTGAAATTTTGCTATAAATGTTTTATAGTTTGCATTTTAAATTTAAAAAGATTCTTTTATCCAGTTTTGTCATTTAATTTACATTTTAAAAACAAAATTAATTATTAAAAATAAATAGATTAGTCAATAAGAATTGTTAATTTTGAATTGTATTTATATAATATATTTTAGTGAAGACCCCGTAAAAGTACAAACTAGTTTTCTATCGACGAATCGGAGCACTTGAGGAAATTTTTAACAGTAATTGTTTTTCTTTCATGTAAAAAAAATATGCACCGATTCTCCCATCATAAACTAAAATATCTTCTACCTGTCTTTCAAACCTTGATGCACATTTTATTTATTCGAGAATATTTTTAAAGTTTACTTTTATTTAAATTGACATTTTTGAAATATAATAATCAAACATTTCTGAAAAGATATCCATAAACATTTCTCTAAACCAATCCGTCATCTGTAACCATTCAACCATAACCATTCTGTAATCTGTAAATTTTTATTTTGAAATTAATGGTTTTATTTTTTTTCGATGCACTTTTTTACGTAATGATCCCTATTATATTATCTCCTTTCAAAGCCAAAAAAAAAAACAAAAAAACTTTAAATAAAAATGGCTTTTGCAGTATTCATAATGATAAAGTCAGAATATACCTTTCGTACTCTTTCGAGTTCCGTATATTAGCTGTTAACAATGTTGATATATTTTTATAATTCCAATTGAAATTTTTTATTTTATACCAATTTTTATCATCATATATTATTGTAGTAAAAATATGGTTTAAATTGGAAACCTGATATTTGAATAGTTATATAAGTATGTATCTTAAATCTAAATGCATAGTTTCGATATTATTTTTGAAAATTTTTGACAATCAAAGAGTTTAAGATTTGTGACTGACAGGTTAATAATATTAAATGAAAATTTCATTAGTGCTGATTACTACAAGTTCAGTTTTTCAGTTAGTACTTTAGCACTAAAATAGTGACAAGTGATTATACTATCAGTTTTAACCATCAATTTTTATAATAGATAAATTACTATAAATATATTACTATATAGTAGATAGGCAATGAAGAAAATATTTTCAATCAATTTTAAGAAACAACTGAGTTAGCCGTGCTTATTGTATTGCTTTAGTTTCTTCAGAAATACTTTTCTAAAAGTTTCTGTTCTAATTTGTTTCAATTCTAAAGATGTTTCAATTCTAATTAGTTTCTGTTCTAAAGATTCTAATTTTTGTTTTAGAATTTTGCCACTTATTTTGGTTATTTTATGAGTAGTTAAAGCTTTAATAACCTTTTATTTAAACTGTTTAATTAAATTTTAATTTTAAAAATAAAATATTTTTACATTCAGACTTGAAATATTGGTTATGAAATTTGAAACTTAAAAAAAGTTTATATCGTTTAAACTTACTTTTATTCTTTTCATTTTGTATTTAACAACAACAAATATATGGGTTTTCAGTTTTAAAGCTGTCTGAAAAACTGAACGTGTAATCAGAGTGTTGTCCTTTTGCATTAACTTAATTCTTTTGACGTTTAGAAAATTAATTTCATCTTCTATATTGGATATTTTTTTTTTTTATTACAGTAAACATAAAATATTAAAATGTTTTTTATTTTTATTTTTATATATTTAAAGATTGCAATATTAACATTGTAACATAAATAGTAAAAAATTTATTTACTGGCTTACAAACAAACAAATAACAACAAAAAAAAAATTAAGTTCACAGAACTAAAACTCAAATTTAATATAATTATAATATGATTTTCTTTATTATTAATTTTTATAATTTGTTAAATTTTTTTACTAAAATACTATTTTTATTAAATTTATCTACAATATTATTTTTTATCTATAATTGAACAAAGACAAATATGTACGGACATCAAAAACACCAAAAAATACTTACGTTGTGAGTATTTTAATGTGTATTTTTTCGTTTTTTTTTTATTTTTTTTTTGTTTTTATTTTTTTTTTTTGGATTTTAAAACTATGTAATTTGAAATATTGGAAAATATCATTATTTTAATTCGAAAATTTTTAAATAATTTTATTTTAATTTATAATTTTTGTTTTCTTAAGGCTGGGTTTTAAATTTTGACCGAAAATTTTCACGTAAGCCAAAAATAAAAGTAATAATTAAATAATTTATGCTATACTTATTCAAATCTTTTTTTTTTTTTTTTTTGCTGAAATTTCCGATTTTTTTTTATTTTTACTTAAATAATTAATTTAATTATGTATATAATAAAAAAAAAAAAAAAAATTTAAATTAAATGGGTTTCTCTATTTGAATGTTCAATAGCTGCTAAAAGATCATGTTTTTGTCTTACATATAATTTTCCTTTTTTCCATGGATTTTGTAATTGTAATGGTTTAAAATCATCACGCAAACAACGTTCTCTAGCTCCAATTACAGCAACTAAACAGAAATTTTCTAATTTATCAGCAGTATAAATTGGACCATCTTTTCCTTTCAGTACTACTGCCATATTTAATTGTTTTACAACTAAATCGACAACTTCTTTTGCTGTAGTTTTAGAGGTAACATGAAGTTTTAAACTGGTTCCTTGCGCTAAACCAGTTTCATAAGCTGCATATACCTGTATAATACCCGATTGATTTATTTGAGGTACACTACTATTATTGGTATCAATATTGCTGCTATTGCCACTACTGCTAATTGTATCTAAATTAGAAGATTGTCTAGATATTAAAGATAGATTTGTTGTTGTTATTGAAGTAGTTGTTGCAACGGTTGTAATACTACAACTGCTAATTATTTTTGGTGTTATATCTTCAGTACTAGAATATCTATTTGTAGGTTTACGTGGTATTGGATCTGCACAAGGTGATGAAGGTTCTGATATATGTAATGGTTCTTTTAATAAATGTTTATCGGTTTGTAAAGATGTTAAAGTTGGTTTTAGTAATCCTACAGTATCACGTGGTGATTTTTCTAATTTAGCTTTTACTTTTATACGTCCACCCATTACTAATGGATAACTAGAACCTTCTGAATCACTTGATAAACTTTGTAAAGAATCAGTTGTTCCTTTGTTAAAAGTTACTTTATTAGTTGTGGGTGCTTCTTGGTTTTTTGAGCAATGTAATAATGTTGTTATTGGAATATTTACAGGGTTCAAAGTTGAATTAGTGGAACGTTTTCTATGCGGTTGTCCAATTGGATGTCTTTTCGACATAACTAAAGTATCTTCAGATTTTGATGGTGGTAAACGTGTTATCATATTGTGATCACTAAAAGCTGTTTCACCAGCTGAAAAATAACTATGACCAGATTGTGAATCTGCACTATTTTTTCTAGATGATGTCCCTATTTCATCAGCAATTCCGGAATTAATACTTAAATAACCTGGAGAAAGACGAGATAATCCTAAATTTTGTTCAGATTTTGAATGTTCTGCGGTCAGATAACATCCTGAACTACCAAGATTATTACTGGCAGCAGGTCCAGGCCAACTTCCACGCCCTGGACTACTCTTCATTAATTTACCATCACGTTGCGAAGGGAGTTGTAAAAGATGTAAATTATTGTTGTCTTCATCTAAATTTTCTTGAGAATTTCCCAATTGGTTGTATTGCAAAATTTCTTTCATTGTAGTTGCTGGAACACAATATTTATCACGAGCATAACCAATCACATCCATCAGCCAACGTATTCCTTTCCATACTGTATTTAAACTAGTTGTCAGTTCTTGAAGTTTTGATAAGCGTTCTTTTGCTGTTTGCAATTCAATTTTTGAAAAAGCTTCTCTATGCGAATGATTTGCTAAGGCCGTATCTAATTCTAATATACAGGATAGTCTAGAGTATTTTTGAATAATACTATTTTGATAAGTTCTTAAATGAATCATTTCAAAAGCTTGAATTGGTAAACTAAGAAGATCACCACGTTGTAATAGGATTTCTCTTTGGCCAGGTACAGCACATGATGATTCAACTGGTGGACATACAACTAAATAGCTAACATCTGAACCTAATTCAATAACTTCAATATCATATAAACGATGATTTAGTGCATCATCTGGTGATATATTCATATAAATAAATAAACGGTTAACCGCGGCTGTTAAAGCTTCTAAAAATAGTTTTTGTACTTCAGTTTTACCATCTTGTTTCGATTGAAATTCTAGGACAACATTGTTTATTGCTTTGTCACCTTTTAAGATACTCCATTCTTCTGCAGATATATGAGGATTATCACGTATTTTTGTATGTGGTAGAACATTTGGTGTCTTTTTGGGTACAACAATTTGTATTTGATCCACGGAACTTTGCATTTTAAGATAACCTAAATATAAACCATGAGATAAACGTATTGTCGATGTTTGGTGGTAATTAATTTGATCAGTTATTGAACTAATTAAAATTTCATTGATGTTATTGTCTTCGTGTAATGCTGTAACTTTTTTTTGAATTTTATTAAGGGGTACCCAACGTGCATTTAAAACTGAAATACTTTTTGGACTTTTTACAGAATTAACACACGATATTACTACTGTTCCATGTGAATCGCGTAATGGTTTGTGATATAGTTGACCTAAATCACTAATACATAAAGCTGATTGCATTTGGCATGCTGATGAAAGTAGTTTTGTACGAAAATGAACAGCAGATGTAGAATATCTTTCCATATCTGTTCGTAATGATTTTACGTCGTCCCAAGTGCATGCAACCTGAATTCAACGAAAATAAAGAAAATAATGCATTCAATTGGTGTTATTTAATAATAAACTAGTGTATACCTTCATGAACCAATGATAGTCATGATGTAGAGAACTTGGATAGGTTTCGTCAATTTCAATTACCGGAAGAAAATCTTCATTTGTTACTAAAATTTTATCTTCATAATAGAGCACGCATCCTAAATAAATTCCTCTAAAAATATAAAATTATAATGATATTTTAAATAATATAAAAAATTATTGTTTTTTTTTTAATTACGTTAATTAATTAATTAAGTATAATAAATAATTTTTTTACCGTCTTAAATTCTTCTGAAATTTTGATGCAGCAGAAAATAGTTGTTTTATTGTAGTCTTTTTCTTTGGATTTCGTCGTTGAATAGCTGCATTTTTCTCAAGTGAGAGCTCTGAAGCATCGCCAGGTCGAGCTAAACGTACTGCTGTAAATAGATCATCTAAGATTCGTTGTCTACCAACAAAACGATTTTCACGATTATCGACATCTCTCCAACCTTAATAAATTATAAACGATTTTTAGTTGTTAAAAACTCTTTTTTTTTATTTAAATTACTTGATGGAATCACACTATATGGTAATGAATTTTTATATGAACCCCAGCCTTTAACATTTCCGCACGCTGCCCGAAAAAAATATCGTCTCCCTTGGGTTAATTCCATAATACGACTTGTTGCGCCCATAACACCTTGATAACTAGTCCATTCATATATTATACGTTCACCTACAAGATTACTAAAATCGGCACGTGTTGACCATTGTACTGAAAAAAAATTATAAAGATTTTACAAAATTTATTACAATGTATATATTACAATGTAATCATTATATAAATGCAATCATTAAAATTTTTGAAACAAAATAACATTTTTCATATATAATATTCACCTTTGAATTTAGTACAAATTGAACCTTCCATTGGTTCCAATATACAGACTGATACAGAATTCGAACCAGTTACATCTACAGTTGTAGCACTTGGAAAATCTGGTGGTCGAGCTTGATCCCATCCTAAAAGCATACGACGTAAACCTTTAATACGTCTTTCCCATAAACCAATTTGTTTGTCAGCTTCAGTGCCTGTACATCCGGTGACAGACGGTCCACTATTGCCTAAAATAAAAATTTAATTAAGTATAGAAATAATTTTAACTTGTCTAGCGATATAATTTCAATTAGTAAATAATTAAGATTTATGATTTTTTAAAATTTAAATTTTTTTTAAATACTAAATTTAATATTTCTATAATATAATATACTAAATACGGGGATAAGTGGTAATCATCCAAACCTACTAAACAGCACTTTTAACTTTAACTTACTAAACAGCACCTCCCTTTTCGGCTAAACAATAGGTTAAGGGATCTTTAGTTCTATTGTATTGTTTGGGAAATATACTACCTATAGTTTAATTAGTAATGAAAGCTTTTGTATTTGACACGTACTGTAAGAGTAAGCATATTAAATTAAATTTAAAATAATATTTAAATAAAAAATTTTTCTAAAGATCAGAATAAAAATTTTATATTTAAATTTCATTTGAACCTTTAGTTTTGCAATATTTATAAGCATTGCAACAAAAAATAAAAATTTTAACGCAGAATTATTCCAGAATAATAATTTTGGTTATATATGAAAAACGGGGGCTAGTATTTTTGTCAAAATAAGAACAGGGTATTTTACCTGATTTTTTCCAGAATATTTATATATGTGTATATGCGAAATTCTGAATTAGGAGACACTTTACAGTTGGTTACAAAATCAGGGTTTCAATAATTTCTTTAACGGAGATTTGACCCCCGGAGTCCCACTATTTTAGTTGCGTTGTTGAAACTTTAATGCAATAATTAGGAGGGATTTCATAATTATTATGTACATATATGTAATGTATGTAATGTATGTAATATGACAATATGTAAGAAGTAAAAAAAAAATATTTTAAATTCATATTATGGTTTCAGCTTTTTTTTTCTCACATTATTGCCATTCAAGATTTTTTTCGACATTTTGTTGATTTTTTTTGATTTTTTTGATTTTCTTCATTTTTAATTCCACATTTCTTTTTTCAACAAATCCATACCCCCATAACCCCCATAAAAAACCAACAAGAATAACCTGGACGACTATGTTGTTAAAAGAATAAAATATAAAATCCTTTTTCTCTTTGTTGTTAACTGTCAAAATAATTTGTCATAAATTTATGTGCATGTCCTTTTCAAACAAACCAAAGCGCTTTTCTTGTAAAAGACTTAAAATATTGCGGTTAATTTAAATGACATTTTTAATTTAATTTTAAAGAATTTAAGGTGGTTTTTTTTTTTTTATTAAAACTGAAAATTTAATAAAATATAAAAATTATACATATGTATGTATATCATTACCCATAATTCAGATTTATGTATTATGTATATGCATACATACATTCTTACACATGTAATTTGTAAAATTAAACAAAAACAAACAAGGCAGAATGTAAATTAACGGTTTTTAAAAGCGCACATTTCCAAAAGATAATACAAACTGTTTAGAATGTTTCGAAGTGTTTAGAATTGTGACCAGAATTTGAAAATTTCGTATAGAAAGAAATGGGAAAATAGGATTTTTTTTCCAATTTTGAAGGGGTGTAAGTCCCGAACTTTATATAACTAAGAAAAACTGTTAACACACGTAAACATATATTACTGAAGCTTTAATTTTTATGTCTTGCCGAAGAAAACCTTGTACAGGTTGCCTAAGGTTAAGGTTACAGGTGTCTTAAAAAAACCTAATTTTCAACTTTTGAGCGCTAATAGCTCTTAAGCAAGTGGTACAAAAAAAATTTTCTAAGGAAACTTATATTGATTCTAAACGTTCTTTCTCATCTCTTATCTACTCAAGACTAAAATTTTTTTCTCTATCTTTAACGGTGTAGAAGTTTTGTAAACAGACGGTCGGACGGTCGGATTTGCTCCAATCCATATACATATTATTAAAATGTTGCATACTTTTAATTTGATCAATAAATGGGTATTGATTTTGTTAAAATTGAATGTATGTAGTCATTTTTATCCTTTTTACTATATCAACTTTCTATATGTGTAGAAGGATTAAAAAGCTAAGAATAGTATTTTATCAGTTGTACTAAAAATTATAAAACAATGCATTTGTCCGTTTGTCCGTCTGTTTACAAAACTTTGCTTAAGATTGATTTATTTATTTATTTAAAGGTAACATGGCACATAAATGTACCAGGTAGCTATAAAATCTCTTTCCAATTTGAAATGTGGAGTGTTTTCGTTTATATGTTTAGATGATTTAATAGTTTAGTTACAAAGTGTTAAATTTACAAAATATATAATATTTACAATATTAAATGTTTTTGTTTGCATAATATTAATCAAATGCTTAGTTTAATTTCCCCAATATAGCTTAAGATAGAACAATGAAATTTTAACTATAGATACGTCTTTTAAAACAATTAATATTGTAGAAAAACTTTTTTATGTATCTTCATTCTTATTCAGTCCTATTTTCAAATATTAGTACCTCAGGCTCTACTAAAAATATTTTTTACTATAATTTTAGACACCTCAACAAAATTTTTTAAAAATGAAGCGCAAAAATTAAAGGTTCAAGAATATAATTTTATAAGGCAGTGTTAACATATTTTCTTAATTATACTTATAGGGTTTTCTTAAAATTGAAGAAAGTGTCTCTTGATTTTCCATAATTTTTTTAACATATAAATTTTGCTGGCAGGTCACAGTATTCTAAATGCCTTCATTTTTTTTTTTTTATATTATATCGTCCATATTTAAATATCTGCCGATAAATTTAGGACCCTTTTGCCTCTAGCATGTGGGCCATCTCGGTGCAAGTATTCAATTATAATTATATAGTTAATAATTTGTTTACATTATTTTATTATATTTTCTATATTATTTTTGACCTGACCGGGGTTTGAACCAGAGACCTTTCGCCTGAAAAATCGGTGACTTACACAGTGCACCATTGGTCAGATTGTCTTCATTGCATTTTGGAAAATGTTCGCCTTTAAAAACCTGTGGTTTTATATTGTGCATTCCTTTTTAATCCGTTAAACTTAAATTACTTTTCTTTTGTTAACATAAACACTAAATTTTTTATAAACCTTAGAATTTTTGTTTCTTTAGTTTTAGTAGTTTTAGCCTTGATATCGCTGTTTAAATTAGAACAAAATTAAATTCAGTTTTAAAAAAAAAAATTCCTTAAAATATAATAACATGCTATACACGTCGTGACTTTAATATACAAAAAAAAATATATGGATTTGTATGAAATGTGAAAAAAAGTCCAATGAAACAACAAATTTATTAACTAGGGATATATCCTTCCTAAATTGTATATAAATGTATAATGAAGATGATATAAAATTCAATCAATCATTTTTGTTTCAAACATTTTTTCGCGTGTATTTTGCTGTATATCGTAAAATTCTGTAAGAACCGAACACACCAAAATATTTGAAAAGAAAATCCTTTTTACATAATATATGACATTTTTTTATAATTTATCATCAAATTTCAAAATCCATGTCATATTTCATAATTATTGCGTTCCTCCTGTTTACTTACATAACAATAAAATTTATAAGTTTAAACCGTCTTTTATTTCTTTATTTAATTTTTTGATTTTTTTTTTTTTTTTTTTTTAGATATATTGAGTTATTCTTATAAATAAATGGATTAAAAATAGCAAGTTTAAAATTAAAAAAATAATATTTTGCGGTTAGTTTTTTTATAAATCGTAATATGGAGTCAATTTTAAGAGAAAGTTTAAGATATATGATGAATCATTTTAAAGTAAACAATGAATTACTGTAAATTTTGAAAAGAATGAAAGTGTTATATATATATGTATGTTTAAGATTTTCGAGATTATGGTCTTTTATTATTTATTTATTTATTTTGGTTCCCCAACCACATATATATGCGATGAGGAAATAAATCACCCTTTACTTTTCAGTTGTAGTTGCGGTTAAAAATATTAAAATATAATTATATAAAATTTATTTTGTTTAGATTAGATTAGATTAGATTGTTATTTAAGTTGTATAAATGATCCTGCGACCTTTTGATGTAGATCTATTATTGTGTTCCCTCTGTTACTACGTTTTGTGGATTTTGCCTTCACTTATAATACTTCTGTCAGCCCTACTGCGTCTAAGAAAGTAAAGATTTGTGTAGGATTTATTGCTTGAAGTTTATTTTCGTCAAAGCAATATACTCCTAGGTACACATATCTTGCTCAGAATAAAGCTCCGTAGTTTTTGAGAATATGACCCGGGGTTTCTTTTTTTTTGCTTAGATTATATTATTATATTTTATATATGTATATTTTTACTAAAGCGAGATTTGAACATGAAACTTTTCATCTGAAAAACCATTACGCACTGTACTATTTATTATTAATTAGATGAATTTTATTTCATTTTATTGAAAAATTAAAAATCTTATATAAAATTAAAAAAAAAAATAAGGAATGTATAGTACATAAAATTAGATAAAAGAAAAATTTCCACTTTCTAGTCATAACATATCGTATTTCACTTATATTTGTTTTTCTAATTCAACCTTCTAATGAACATAAAAATGTCCATCAACAAAGCCTCTTTTATTCAAATGGCTTCAATTTGTTGAATCATTAAATTTGCTAAATTCCTCGATTACTAAGCGTAAGCCGTAGTTGCATTAGTTGTAATTAGCAAATCTTATAGCTTTTGTGGTATCTAATATTTTTAATGTTTATATGCTTTTAGGTGAAATTATTGTAATACATATAAAAACGAAACGAAGAATACTAACATAACCCATCTCATGTTAATAGAGCGGTTGATACATTATGAATATATATATACATATATATATATATATATATAAGATATATAATAATAATAGGAATCTCGGTAGTATTTACCTACTATACTAACGTATGAAATACGCTGTAAACACAGAGGAAGTGTGGGTTCTAATCCTACACACGTCGTAAGAATAATCCCTCCTTATGACATTTACAGCGATACTTGGAAAGGAAAGGCTGTATAATTTTCTTGTTACATTTATGTCTTGTCACAAAAATTTATAAATGAGATTAGGATTTTTTAAAGTTTTCCTAACTTAACCAACCTCTATTTTTTAAAATTCTTTTACAGTTAGGAAATTTATTATTTGTATATTAGTCTATCTGCAATAGATTTGATAATTGATTTAATTGAAAAAGTAATTGAATTTAATTATGTATTATTTCTGTTGAAGAATATGACTGTATATTATATTATATCTATATAGAGTTGGGAATACATAACTTAATTTTTTTTCCATTTCTAGAATTTAAATTAAAATATTCATTTTATTAATTTATAATTTTATTTTCTTACCAATAATACTTGAAAATGAAGCTCTTGTACTATAAGGTGGCTGCGGTAATTCATCTGTACCACTTAAATCTTGAATACGGTTTTCTGCATCACGAAGTAATCCATTCAAGTGACTTCCAAGTGTATCTTGAATTTTAACTATTTAATGAGAAAAAAAAAATTATAAAAATTAAAATATATGACATATGTGTTAAGATTTAGGATAATTTTGGGTATAAAATTAACATAAAAACTAATTTTTATATAAGAACATATTATATACATATATGTTTACATATTTAGGAAGGATTTTTTAGTTTCTTAGACGAGAAATTGAACAAAAAAAAAAAATTCTGGGAAAACATAAGTTAAAATTGTAATAAAATTTATAGGCACTTAAATTTTTAAGTACGCTTATAGTAAAACTAATATAAAATAATTCAGATTTTTTTTTTTTAATGATTTTATTCTATTATTGTCTAATATAAATTTTAATTATGTCCGACGACAAGTGGACCAAAAGGCCAATTGATAACACAACTAATAAATGTGGTTTAGTATAAACATTTTTTTTTATTTTCATTTCTATTGTATTTTCTTATAATTCAAATAAAGTTATATATAATATACATAATATGTATTTAGGAGTATGTAATATGACCTAATAGAATTCTATCAATTAATTAAAAAATAATTTCTTTAAATAAAAAAAAAATGAGATTTCTTTAAAAAGGAATTCTTTCTAGCTATTTTGAACTCAGTTCAATTTGTGATACTTTTTTATCTTAAATTTTTGCGTATTCACAGTTTATATGTGATTTAACGATTTAGAGGAAAATTTCTAAAAAGTTCACGTCAGTTAAAATATCATTGTTCTGATATTAAGAAATATTCCTGAGCGTATACTGTGTCCTCTGTTTTTCAATGTAGTACACGATTAACTCGATGTAGTACACGAGACCGGAAAATTGCAAAATCTGGTGTACGATTAAACTCAAGCATTAGATTCAAACGCCTGATTGATTCAAACGCCAAAATAATCCGCCTAATTGAAAACATGTACGACAATGCGGAAACAAGAGTTCTACACAACGGTAAACTAAGCGAACCCCTAATAATGAAGAGTGGAGTAAAACAAAGTTGTCCGTTCTCCCCAATATTGTTCAAATCTGTATTTGGCGACGTAATGGGGAAAGCATACTCAGCTCCAAAAAGAATAAAATGGAGCATAACCAGTCGCCTGGAAAATCTTAACTATGCAGACGACATAGCCCTACTCGCTCACATGTATAGGGGGATATGCAAAAAAAACTTCAAGTCCTGAACATCAAGGCGAAAGAGTTGTGTTGAAGATAAACATAAGAAAAACCAAATCATTACGGATAAATGCCACAAATAGCCAACAACTTAAGAAAGATGATAATACAATAGAAAATGTTTCGTGCTTCAACTATCTCGGTAGTATAATTACTACAAATAGAGGGGCAGATGAAGATATAGAAATAAGACTGAAACAGTCAAGAATTTGGCAAATTGTGATCTGTATGGAGATCCTCACACCTAAATAGAGACACCAAAATAAGAATTTTCCATACACACACATACACTCAGAAAGGCACCAAACACTATAGCTCGCCAAGCATTAGAGTGGAACCCACAGGGCAAAAGAAAAGAGAAAAGCCACGCATGACATGGAGGAGAACAATATTGAAAGAAATAGAAGAGAACGGTAAAATATAAGCAGAAATAAAACAAATGGCCCAAAACAGAGTATGATGGAGAACCTTTCACATAGGTTCACTATGTATATAGTAAAAAAAGGAAAAAAAAATTAGATTCAAACAGTTTGAGAGTTGATAGAATGTAGATTGATATGTTTTGCAATTTTATTCGTCAGCATCCAATTGTAAATTACAGTATATATATTGAATATTGGTCAATAATATGTAGTAATAGTTCAATATATAGAGTTTGATGTAAATCTCCATTTTAAATACGTCTGGTAAGCATAGAAATTTGTATTCGATGCCTTATACGATAGGAAAATTTCACAACAACTAAAAGATATAATTTATAAATATGCTTTTAAATAGGTTTTACGATTTGTCAGTGAAATGTAAGCTACAAACAAGAAGATTGAAAATAAACTATGTACAACTGAAGTTAGCATGTTTCGATAGGTTAGTATTGGAATAACTAAATTAGGTAAAATAAGCAACATTTACATTTGAAGGAGTCGAAAAGTAGCACCTTTTACGGGTAAACTACTGCAAAATTAATTAAGTGATACGTAGGCCAGAGATGATTATGCGGTAAAACAAGTATACATACTATAGTTTAGAACCGTAGATTGCAGACAACTTGTATACAAAAATAGAAATAACAAAATAACATCATGGAATCCATAACTTAAGGATGAAATAGACTAAGTCGCAGTATCATGACGCTTACGTTCAAGAAGGGCCACTTATTATACTAGGCATAAAAGTGAAGAAAAGAAGATGGTTTGAAATTACATAATTACATAATAAATATTTTCTTTAGAATCTCAAGAAAATTATAAGAAACTTTTAAAGCTTATTTATTGATTTTATCTCAAATTTTATGACAAATTTTTCTTATTTTTTCTACATTTCTAACAATTTAAAAAAAATCGCTTATTAGGTTCACTTTCATATTTTTTCGTTTTAGATGCAAAATGAAATTGTAGTCACAGAAGACAAATTATTATTGTAAATAACTTTTTTATACAACATCTGTTAAGGATCTAAAAGTTCCCAAATTTTTAATATCTCTTGTTATTAAAATTCTACTAAATATTTTATCTATTTCAAAGCGTCAAACAAAGCATATTTCTTATATTCTTTATAAATTAAGCATTTTAATATTCATTCATTTACTTCATTCATTTATTTATTCAATGCATTGAGACACTATGGATATCTAGTGATTGGTAAAGATTTGTAATTTAATTTTAAAATTTACAATAAACTTAAATCTATTTAATTTAATTTAATTCTCGGTGTTAAAACTAGCAATACAATTAGCATACTCGCACTTATAAAACGAAAATAAAGTAACAATAATATGTTGATTAATTAAGTGTAATTAAAAATAAGGAATCATTATATATACTGCATTCGTAAAATATTAAAAAAGTAGTAAGTTATCAAAATGAAAGATAATTGATAAATAAACACGTTCAATTTATTTATCCTTGAAGAAATTGAGTCATAGCTTATTAAAAGCTCTATGAGTTCTAGCACGCTTGACATCAATCGGAAGGAAGTTCCATAAGGCAGTAATTTTGACAAAATAAGATAAATGCTTTAGGCGACCTCATGATGACGAGTGGTAACATTCAAAGTTCTTGACGACCTGCCAAAATTTATTTTACTGTATAAGTAATTCGGACTTCCCGTTGTGATAAACTTGTGAAAGAAACGGAGGTATTTATGATTCAAGTAATTATTGAGGGTATACCCTAATAAACTTTTAGAGAATCAGATATGCTATCGAACCTACCGCAGTTTGCAACAAATCTTGTGCGAGCGTTAAATATTAAATTCAAACTGGCACTCAATAAACAACATTACAATAAAGAGTATGAGGTAGGAACAGAGCTTTAATAAGTCGGCACTTAGTATTGAATAAAATACCAGAAGCAATTTTCCAGAGCTTACGAAGCATTGGGTAGACTTTACTAGCAACTTTCTTGATATGCTCGGCCCATTTAAGATTATTACTAAATACAGCGCTCAGGTTGTTAATCTTTTCAACAAAAGGGATAACATTTTCGTTGAGCTTTAGTTGCGGTAGGTTCACAGTTTCTACCGGTTTAGAATAAATAATTATGGCCTGTGTCTTCACAGGGTTGAGCTTAAGATGGTTCGAAATAGCCCAAAAGAAAACTGCAAAATAATATAATATTATTTCCATGGTATATTTATATGGTAATATTATTTCTGTGGAATGTAATTATAATTTACTTAAAACTTTGTTTGTATTCTTGCTTTAGGAATTTTGACGAGTTATAAATTTAAAATATATGCACAGCATTTACACAGTAGACACTATGACGCTTGTAGAATTTTTTTAATTGTGTTACAAAAAAGAAAGTTTACTTAAATATTATATAAAATTATTGCCATTTAAATTTTTCTTATTGTTTTGAAAACGCTTTTATTTAAAAGGACTTCCAGTATAATATACATTATACATACATACTTACATACATTATCTTTTTATAGTATACGTTTTAAGAATGTTTTTTAACGTAATTTTTTTTTGTTATATTACACCTCAAGTCCTAAAGACTTCAATCCCTAGAGTTCTTAGGTGTGAAAAATTGCAGTGTTATGTGTAACACTACAATTACACATTTTTTTCTTGCTTCTATATACAATTCAGAAACGAAATGCATTTGTTGGAAATCTCCGATTATTTTGTCATACCAAATTGTTGCTTTGAAATTTAATTTAATATGTTTTAATACTAACGTTTATTTCTGTTGAATTTATCAAGGATATAAGGTTTTTTTTTAACTCTTGCTGTGATTATCTCTATATCATAAATTTTTTAAACTTTAACTTATTAAGGAGCGTTTTATTATTTTATTATCCTGTAATATATTGTACTTGTAAAATAATAAAGTTCAAGAAAATAAAAATTCTTTTGTATAAAAATATAGAAAATGTAAAATAGCTATAGTACATGATTTTGTTACAATATTTCCTTTATTTTTTTCTTTTTGTATTTATAGTGTTGTATTTACATTGTAAATATGTCCTTATGAATTGTATTTCTAATATTTTTTTTTAATACAGGTTGTACAGTTTTGAAAGCTTACGAGGAAAGGAGATGAATGAAAAAATCGAAAGAGCAATAAAAAGTTTACACCGAAATCATAAAAAAAAGTGTGTATTAACTAAATTTTGAGTATCACGTTGAGTCCTACGTGTATCACCGGTGAACATCACTCAAATATTTTAAAATCCGGTGCTCACAATTAAACATAAAAATAAACTTGCGTTAAGTACCACGTGTATCATCGGTGAACATTCCTTAATGTTCGCAAAAGGCTAAATAAATTTAATGTACTACTTTTTTACCTCTCAAAATGTTTATCGGTAATATATATGGGACCTAACGAAAACTTTTTTTTATGTTCACCGGTGTGCGTAGGACGTGATATATTCATTTTTGAAGTCATTTTTTGTTGTGTCTAGATCTAATATTTACATATCATTTTCAATTCTGTTATAATATTATATTTATTTATTTTATTTTTAATCAAAATAAGTTACACTTTTCCATAGTCATTTTGAATACTCTCATCTTTATTTAATGACAAAGAAAAAGATATAATTAAATGGTTGCGATGGTACTAACTTTTTGTAAGTGTCACAACATATAATAACCGCATTTTTTTTTTTTTGGAGAAAACACTTTTATGTCTAAAATGATGGTTACAACCTTTGATTTTGTGAATAGATTTCTAGAAGTCTTGAATAACTTTTCTATTTTTGAAATGGAAAAAAGTTTTATAACAATGAATTAAACGAATTGTTCACGGTATTTTTGCAAGCTGCCATGAATTTTCATTTGACTGTACTTCATTTCGCTTCATCGTTGGTTACAAAATCAGGGTTACCCCTTTTTTTGAATTAACTCATCAAGTGTTAACCTCTTTCTATTATGCCTTTTATTTTAATCGTTCATAGGCAGAAACCCTGTAAACAATTCTATCTTTTTTTTTAATCATATATAAAATTTATAAAATGTAATTCTATCCTTGAAATCCTGTAATAAAATATAAATATTTTTAGAAATTACTATATGTTTATAATATACCTATACATACATACATATGTATATTTTATTATGCTTTTTTAAAAATCCAATTTTAGATAAAAAAAAAAGGATAGAAATATGAAGTCATTTTTTTTTTAATATAAATTTACTTTAGATTGAAATATTTTTATTATACGCAATTCAAATAAGGAAAGATATTTATACTAAGAATTGTATATGTAAAATAGTAATAAATTTTGTATTATTTGTCCTGCTCAAACAAAATATTATTTAATTTCTCACCTAATAATGCACAGAGGAATTTTTTAACATTTTACTAAGTTCGATACATATATTAAATAATATGGTAGATCAGATTAAAGAAATAGAAATAAGAAAGTTTTTTGGGGGATGGCCTAGTGGGTAAGAGCATAAAAACTACACTGTAAACACAGAAGGAATGTGGGTTCGAATCTCACACGTCGGAAGAATAATTTCCCCTTTCGACAAAAAGCTGTGTAATTTCCTTACCACATTTATATGGCACAGGAATAAACTAAAAAACTAAGTTTTAAATATAGGAATAAAAAAAAACATTATTAAATCGTTTGTAAAAAAAGAATGATTTTTTCTACTTTTGTTATTTTAAGTATAGAATTTTAGAAATGTTTTTGTTCATTAAAATTTAAAGTAGATACATAATGTTAGGCAGTTGAAATTTTATAGGAGGCAGTTGAAATTTTTTATGTATTAATACAAAAGATAAATGCCTAGTTAAAATCGTAATTTTCATTGTATAGCTTTGTACTTACCGAAGAGTATCATTTACCAAAATGTTAATTTCTATGTAAAGAAAATTTTATGGTACTAATAAATTCTCGAATCTAAATTTTAGGAATCTTATATAGGTAATAGATTCATATTATACCTCTCTCATATTCATATCATATCTCCCATACAGAGATAATGATACAAAAGAAACTTAGGTTGAACAAAAAAAAAAAAAAACTAATTACGTCAAGGTGCCGGACGGAGTTGTAGAGCAATTGACCGTTAGATGTAGATGTAATATGTTAATGATATATTAAGAAATATCGATGAATACTCCAATTTTCGTATTACTATATTAAAAATGGGACCCGGACATATTCTCGACATTTTTAATCTCGCTTTGAGAAAACATCGTTCGCAAAAATCTCGCTTTTCAAAAATCTCGCTTACAAAAATCTCGCTTTTGAAAAACCTTGCTTATAAAAATCTGGATTTCAAAGAAATATCGCTATTACCTTGCTATTTTCTGTAAAAAGTGAAAAATATTAAAATAGGTACATGTGCAAAACGATAAATGCAAATAAATTAGTTTCAGATCTCGCTCGGATCAAAATAAAAATAATATTTTATAAGGGTGGGTTTATGGAGAAGCAAAACAAATTTTAATGATGTTTTAAATTCGTATACATTATTTTAAAAGGTAATGTCTCTGTCCAAAACTATGATATACATTTATGATGTAAAATAAATGTGAAATGTATATATCATAATTTAGGACAGAAGTTGTTATAATATTTAGTTTAAAAAATTTTTCTATAAGTTGTAAAACAAAACCCACTTTTTAGATCCGCACATGTACAATAAATTATGACACTTTTTTGTTAAAGATTAAAATTTTCGCACGTGCGAATAAATTTAAAAAACTAAAACCAAATAAGCTATATTTTGACCGAGCGAGATTTTTGCAAGCTAGATTTTTGTAAGCGATATTTTTGTGAACGATATTAAAAATGTCGAGCATTCGTGGCAGACCTATTAAAAATAAATCCTGCAATAAGTAATGCATTTGACAAATTTATCGTTTCAAAACGTACAAAAATTATTAGCGAAATGTTAAGCGAATAAGTAAAAAAGGAAGTAAAAAAAAGTCCTTTATAAATAGAATACTTATGTATAAATTTTTCAAAAAATGTTTTACAGAAACTTGTAACAATGTCAGCTTTGTTTTTTGAATTTTATCACGTATTTAATCCTTATTGCCCACATAGATACTTTGTGATTTTTAATTTTTTATATTCAAGATTTCATTTATTGTGAAATTTTATTTTTTTATTTTTTTTTACAAAGATAATTTAAAATTTGCATATTATAAATTGTATAAATAATTATTAGAAGAAATTAAACAAAAAAAAAAAAAATATTAAGATAAGGACGAAATGAAATCATCAAAAGGGATGTTGGAATTTTAAAGATTTTAACTTTGAAAACAAAATATTCGAATATATTTTTAAAAAATTTTCTTACATTGACTTCCTTCAATAGCACCATGTTGAAGTAACATTTTGGTCATTGACCGATTATTGACCAATACGGCAACATCTAAAGGTGACAGTCCATCGGTATTAATACTGGAAAACCAAAATTTGCATTATTGAATAAATATATAAATGAAATTTATGTTATTGTTAAGTTATGTGTAAATAAAATAAAATAAGCGAAAAATTATATTTAGAAAGAAAAAGGAGAGGAAATATTTGAATTAAAAGTAATTGTTCTATAGTATAGTAAAATAAAAATAAATATAAAAATAAATTTAAATAATTTTAATAAAAAGAAAAAATGGTTTTCTTTTACTCACCTATTGACATCAACATCTGTAGATTCTAAAATAGTTTTTGCCTTTTCTAAATGACCATGTTCTACGGCAGAGAAGAGAGCTGAAATATCAATAAAGATTTTCATTTAATTGAAATAATAATTTAATAGAATTTTTATTTTAATAATTAGGTGTAAGAGAGTTTTGTTCCTGTTAAACACTGTCAATTTGATAAAAAAAATATATAGTTGAAAGATTAACATTTTATCTTGAATCTTTATCAACCAAAATCTTTATTGAAAAATTGTTATAATTCATTTTTCAACATCGTAAAATCTATTTTATATTTTAAAAAAATTAGTGATTTAAAAAATTATTTGGGATTTTCCATCTTTATATATGATTTCTTGTTACGATTGCATTATTAGTATTTTTATACCCATATTCAGTATAGGTATAATAAATTTTGCATTACGCTTGCGACACCTTAAAGGGAAGGAGATAGATATGGAAAAATATATATATTCTTACTAAGGATTGAATTCTAAGTCAATTTATCTATGGCAATCAATTCATTCGTCGTTTTTCTGTTTGCACAATAAATAAAAAAATTAATGGACCTATTAAATTCAAAAATTTTTATCATTTTTTTTTTTTTATATAAATGCCAGTTTCGCTATTGAAATTTAAAAAGTTACATCGGTGGGTTCAAATAACTGTTGAATATAGCTATTGAAATTTAAGAAGTTACATCGGTGGGTTCAAATAGTTGCCATATACAATTCCTTTTTTTTATATGAGTGTAACCCGGTGTCTAATTAAGCTACGCCACTGAAATTTTAAAAAAAGAAGCTAAATTTTATGCCAATCGCCTCTTTAAAATTGGGTTGGCAACAACTGTGCTACATCCTCACATATTGGTGCTTAATTAAGCTAGATATCTGAAATTTTGTAAAAGATGATTGAATTTTACCAAAAGAGCATATAATATTTTCGTACGGATACGCACGGTTGACATTGTCAACTTACTATATATTCCAAGTTTTTTGTTTTTTTTTTACAAAGACTATAAAAGGTCTAATTGGAGTATTTCATTCATTTAATACTAGTGATCTATTCAGTAACTTTAAGAACTTATCTTTTTAACATAGCATCTTATCTTTTTAACATAGCAGTAATTTTAATATGCATAATGCATTCATATAGTATTACTATATATCGCCATACATCGCAATACTTCTTTAATAATAATCCATTCATAAAATAATTTCTTATAAAATACGTATAAATATGCCGCTTTATTTATACCTATACTCTTATTATATCATTATTCATTCATTTATCAAGGACATATGCAATATGTAAATAAACATGATATATACCAATATCATATAATTCAATTAAATTTTTTTGTACTACGCAACATCTTCCACAGTTTTAAATTATTGAGTAAAAAAAATTCAAAAACATCGTTAGAAAAAATTGTTAGAAAAATTAGGAAACTTCAGATTTTCGTCAATTTTAAGGTAACCCTATATTATTAAGAAAAATTACTAACAGAAACAAAAGTATAATGTTGGAGCTTTAATTTTTATGTATTACTTCAAAAAACTTTGAATAGTTTTTCAAGTTACAAGTGTTTAAAAATAAGAAATCTTCTGTTTTTGACCCCTTATAGCTTACGCTCCCCCTTATAGCTAGCTCCTAAACGGGGAGGACACAAACATTTTTCTGAAATTACTCATACTTATTTTCAAAGACCTGACTTCTCTCAAAATTTTAAGTTTCTAACTAAAACCCTTTGGAAGATAGAAGCGAGGGGTCAAAAATTTTGCAAAAATTAAGTTTTGCATAACGGTTCATTAAAATACTGTATGGCAAAACTATATATTTATTATATACATATCTGTAAAGCTGTAGTTGATATTTATCATCAGTTAAAATTTCATGGTTCTATTTCAAAAAAAATTCGGAGATCTAAAAGTTAGTTGTTCAAGAGCTACGAATGGACGGACGGCCAAAGCTTAATGGACTTAGAATTTGATTCTGATCCGATCCATACCTTTGAAGGTATATAAGCTAGCTAGTTATTTCGAGGTGTTACAAACAGAGGAGAAATTTTAATATACCCGATCCTTATCGTACGGGTATAATAATGTTATAGAAAATTTTTTTTATGTAGCCACTGGTTTGTTTTGGAAAAAGCCCTATTTTTAAATGTATGCATATCTCAGCTTCTGCTTTAAATATTTTCACTCTAACAACGACAAACGGCATTTTATCTTTATCAATGAATATTAAAGTTATACAATTTTTTAAAATTTATTATTTAAATTTACTATTATGCAAAAACAATATTTTGTTCTGTTTTGCTGCCTTCATATCTTTGCAAGTCGCAACGCTATTAGATAAAGGCCTGAAATTTTTAAAGTAAAAGATCTTTCAGAATTAGCATAAGTTATTTTTTTTTCGTTCCTTTCACCATTTAAGAACTATTTGGGCTCGAAAATTAAAATTTTTTCTATTTTTAGACACCTATAATTAAGGCATCTGCATAAATATTTCCAGAATAAAACTTAAAAATTAAAAACACTTATAAAACATTATAATTTTACATGTGTTAATGGCTTTTCTTAATAACATTGGATTTCATTTAAATTGGAAAAAGTGTATTTTTATTTTTCACATTTTTCCTTTTACATATATAAAATTCTAAGCTGCAAATTTTGGTGCAAGTCACAATATTCTAAAATTGTCTTTGTGTGCTGCATTATCTTTTGAAAAATTTGCATCTTTAAAAACACGCGTTGATTTACAACATTCTGTCTTGTTTTTTATTACAATTTACTGTACAATATTAAAAGTAATTCACGTATTAAATGGGATCTTAAAAAGCCAAATGAGAATAATTTAAATTTTTATTAGAAAATTGTCCTTAAAAAATACAATAAGAAAAATTAAATTGCATAAAATTAACTTTTATATTTAACTCCGACATTTGTATTTTATCAATTCTGACATAATATATAAGTTTCTATTTTGATATTTAATGTTAAGTGTTTAGCCTTTTATTTGTGTATGTATGTATGTATTAATGAATATTAACTTAATAAAAATCATATATATATATATATGTATAACAATTTCTTTTAAATTGTATAATTTAAATAAAAGACACAAAATTGAATTCTTTTAATTTTTTTAGAAAGAAATTTTACGAAATATAAGTAGGTATAGCTAAACATATTTAACCGGAAATTCTTAGTTTAAAATAATTATAATAAAAAACGATTTATTTAATTAGAATTGTTTTTATTTTCTTGTTAAAATGAAAATTATTTGGTCTACAAAAGTTTATATAAGATTAGATGAATTTGTTATAAATAATATATAGCTGAGATAGATGATTAAGTTAGCGGATAAAAATTTTTCTGATAATATAAAAATGATGAAAAATTTATCATTTAATAAAATAAGTATGTACATATATACCTACTTAATAAAAATTTATATAAACTTAGATTTAAAAGTATGAAAATACTTAGTAAAATAAATAAAAATATAGAGAAAAAAAAAAAAAATTTTTTTTTGCTGTCGTATAATTACGTCAAACGAAATAAAGTAAAATCGCACGTCAAATGTCAAACGAAATAAAGTAAAAATTTATGTCAAAGTAAATAAAGTAAAGTAAAGTAAAGTACCGACGTTAACTACCGAGATATATTTATTCAAATTTTGGAGTTGTATGACAGCTACCCAAATCTATTGCACCAGCACAAACAAATTTTAAGTTTGTCCCAAAACTATAGAATATTTTTCAATCAAATACATATCTTCCGAAAGCTCATCATTAGACCTTTCAGATGAGCATAACATAAAATATTCTCCATAAGTTAGAAAGATATAATAAAAAATATGAAGGGTAATTTAGAATTTTGAAGGGCTATTTGATCCCTTTAATGATGTCATCGCTCAACCAAACCTCCGCCAAACGTGTGTTTATTCATGTCCAAGCATATTCGATTTTATTTCATTCTACTTACATTCAGCTTTAACTTTTTCTTTTTTTTTGAAGTAAAATAGAAATGTAAATTCGACTTTATTTTCCGTATTATAAGAAAACGTATGACCCATCTCTTCTTTCGTTATTAAAATTTAATTTAATTTTATTATTACATTTATTTATTTATTAGAAGAGTTTTGTAGCAGAAATCTTTAAACTACCATAAAAATTATACTTAAATATGTACTTATACTTTATAAGTAAATAAATGTATATAATTAAATATTTATTATTTTTTTTTTATAATTTAATACTTATTAATTGTTAATATGTTAATTAATAAATTATAAATATTTCGAATATTTTTTTTTTAATTAACACTTGATTGCTTTGATTTTAATTAATTTAATTGCAAACATTTTAATTACTTTTAATTTTAAAATACCAAAATATTAATTACCGAATAATAATTATAATGTTTTTGAATAAAATCTGATATTATTTTAAAGATATTGTTTTTATGAATTTTTTACTGTGTGATCATTTATAAAAAGAAATTACAATATTCTTTGTGAAAAGCGATCAATTTTTTCGGTGGACATACAATTTTTAGTTAATAACTGAAAATTTAACAAACTTTTTAATGTAGCCCCATCCATTAGGGAGCTATAACCCGTCAAAGTATAAAAAGGTTAACAAATATTTAAAAATGTGTATATCTCAGGTTCTGCTTAACATTTTTAAATCTAAAAATGCCAAATGCCATTTCTTTAGCTTTATATAAATCAATTTTAAAATAATACAATTGGCTGCAATTTACTATTGAAATTTAATTAAACAAATTTGACACATTTTCAGTTAAAACCTTAAATTTCCGAATCGTATAGCAGAAGAAAGATTTTTGAGAATTAGCTAAAGTTAAGTTAGAAATTTTTTTTGTACCACCTCTTGTTTAAGAGCTATATTAGTCGTCAAAAATTTAAAGTTCTCTTTTTTTAGGTATCTATAACTTAGGCATCTGTACAAATTTTTTCAAAGTAAACTGCAAAAATTAAAGCTCCAACATTATATTTTTATATGTTTTAATAGCCTTTCTTAATGTATATAGGGTTACCTTTAAATTGAAGAAAGTCACTATTGATGTTAACTATTTTTCCTTACATATAAACTTCTAAGAAAGTACGAATATTCTAAAATGTTTTTATTGCCTTTTGGAAAATGTGCGCCCTTTAAAACCTTCTGTTTTACACTCCGTTTTATTTTTATTACAATTTTGCAGTGTAAATTTAGGTTTTGTAGCCAACCCGTTTTCATTACTGCGCGATATTTTATCCTATTTTAATTATTTTTTATGTACATATTTCAATAACAAAGAATTTAAAAAACTGAACGATCCTTGGTCACCATTTAGGTATGATTAAATATAAAACCAGGATTTATAATTCATTATTCATCAGTGTATATTATTAATTATTATAAGTATTGAATAAGTAAGAGTTGGTATGAGATTATACATGTTTGTGAAATCGTGGAGGAAATTGTCTAATTAAGAAAAAAAATTCTACGAAAAAAATGTTACGGTCCTAAGGATTAAAGGTTCTTTCTTAATAATATCAAATTTTAAACACCTACTTTTTTGAAATTAATTTTATGTTATTTTAAAGTTTCCATATCTTTAGTTTTTATTTATTTATTTATTTTCAATCACAAAAGGAGCTGATTCGTTCAGAGTACATAATTTTAAAATTTTTATCATGTTGAATTGTAACTTAATACCAAATAGGAAAAATTAACACAATACGAAAATATCTTGTAATATTTAGTTAGAAAAAAAAAAAACTGAAACAAGTAATGAAAAAAACCAAGGGTTTTCAAAAAAGAACATTTTCAAAAATAAAAATTATTCGATAATAAGTTTTAGGTAAAGAGTACATAGGTATATTTGAAAAATAAATTTATAATAATATAAAAATTGAAAAAATTGTTCGAAAAATTTGTTGGAAAAAATTGGGAAAAATTAAGACACACTTTCCGTCAATTATGATATCCCTATATTAAGAAACGGTGAAATGTCATAAGTCCCATTAGGACTTACAGCCCACTGCAGTGGGTCAAAAGCCCGAAAACAACTGGGTCATATACTGAGTTCAGCAAATATTTTTGTTTTTGTTATTTATATTTATATTTTTTTATTTTTTTTTTTTTGTCCACATTTATATTTGTGCAGGAAGACCAGACTATTTTTTTGGTCTTAGATGTTTATATTTATTGAAAAGATCGGACCATTCCTATGATTAATTAAAATTCTCTATTTTATTGAGAATTACGGTTATAATTTTTAAATTATAATTTAAATTTAGTTTAATTCTTTTTCTGTGAAATAGTAAGTTAATAAAGCTGTTAAGTGACATTTTTGCAAAAATTGAGCTGTGTTCAAACAGAATATATCATTTATAGCCCATATTTTCAACTATCAAAGATGTTATTGTTATAAAGTTAATACATTGCGAGATTTCATTGATAAAGGAGTTAAGTGTATAACTGTAATAAGTACAAAAATGAAGAGAGAAATCGTCATTACTTATTAGATGGAACTTTTCGTATACAGTTTCCAAATGTGGATATACACAATTGACGATAATTTATATTGCACATGCAGAGCTCGTAAGTAAAGTGAAATATTATTGAGCGAGGGAGTTGTGCAAAAGAGTGTAGTTAGGCGAAAAAATCGTATCATGAGGTGCGCGTCTCGTCGCACGTCACGCCGCGCCCGCCGTCTTGACCGCGATCGCGACCTCGACGAATCCCCCTCCCCCTAAACTTGCATTTATTTTGGACTAACATTTTAATTATTTTCTTTACAGGTATTTCCTTTCATCTACATTCTAATTAAAAACAAATCGCAAAAATCTTACACTCATATGTTGCAGTTCATCAATTCGAACTTATTCGAATTCCGTCCATTCTCTTTTCGGTCAGATTTTGAGGCGGGTGTAAGACATGCAATTAATTTTGTTTTTCCTGGTATTGAAGTAAATGGTTGTTGGTTTTATTACACGAGAGTATCAAAAAAAGGAAATTATCTAAAATGCCAAATTTGTTTAAAACAATCAAAACGAATAAAAAAATCTTCTTAATGGGTGGCTGTATAGAAAAAACTTATTCCAAAATATTCATTTTATTGCGATATTTATCCGCAATTAAAATTTCATTGCTTTATTTTAAACGATGTAGAAGTTTTGTAAACACCCAGAAACATAGACAAACTGACAGAATGAAACTAATATGAACATTATTTCAATTTCTTTTGAAAATGTCATAAAAAGTAAACATTTGTTATTCTCAAATTCAACTTACATATTTATTATACTAATGGAGAGAATAAGAGTTATTTAACATGATAAAAGAAGTAAAGTATTCTACGTATTTCAATATTCAAGAAATTTATATTATTTTTTAATTGTTACATTTTTCTAGACTTAATATTTTAATATTTTTTTGTGATCTGATATATATGTAATAGGTATGTACTTTGTAATTAATACTTAAAATTAATTTTATTTGTTATTTTAGTATGTGATCGATACAGAAATTTGTTGTTGGTCTGATTGCAGAGTCATCACAACAACAATATTCATTTGATTCATCAATTTGTTTTGTAGTGGAACACTATTATATTCAGTTTTATTTTAATTAATATTGCAGTTAAAGTCATCTATTATAACAAAATTAGTGTTTTTGAAGTTTATCCAAATCAGAATAAAGTGAACAATTGATTTAAGTGGTTTGTATTATTTTCTAATAGTCGATAAATTGCGGTATAATGCTTATGTATAATGCTTGTTTTAAAATTTATTGTATTATGAATAAACATACCTACTCCACCTACACGTCTATTTTGACAACATGAAAATATTTTTTAAATAGGGTGGTAGTTCCTATATCTTTATTTGCAATCCATGTTTCAGAAAAAATTTTTATATGAATGTTTTGTGATTAAAAGTGATTTCATCCTTTTTTGCTTAGGGTGGTAGTTCCTATATCTTTATTTGCAATCCATGTTTCAGAAAAAATTTTTATATGAATGTTTTGTGATTAAAAGTGATTTCATCCTTTTTTTCAATTTATCCTGATTCTCATCCTGATTTTAAGATATATACTAAGATATATACTAACTATATTTTCTACATTGGTACATTGGTACAATATAGTCTAACTATATTTTCTACATTGGTACATTGGTTCTAGAGTGGTATTGCAATAACCTTCATTAATATTACTTCAAAAAATACATAACTATTCTATTATATATAAAAATTTTATCACATCACTTTTCAACTTTGAACTTTTCTATATTTTTCAATGTACATAATAATATATCATTTTTATCTATTGAATATTTTCGGAGATGACAATATTTTCTTTGTTGTACCTACGAGTATAACGTATATCTTTGTATTATCATTCACAATACATAAACCAATTTGGATTGGTTTTTATCTTTTCAAAATCAATTAATGCATACATCTCATTTTCATGTAATACTAATTAAAAGTCCATTAGCATTTAAATAAAAATTTGTTGTTATAAAAACAAAAAAAAAAAAAATAACGGTTGCCAAATGTTTTAGCAACGCGCGGATTATTTTGAATTCATGGTGCAAAATTGACGTCACGACAATATCGTTTGAAGAAAAACAAAAAAAAAAAACAAAATAATTTCTTATTGTAAGGAAGTTTTACTTGTAGGTGAGAGATGTCAGCTAAATTAATGAAAAATATTGGTAAAACTCGTGAAAAGAAACTGTTTGAGTATATTACCTCACAGTGCAAAGAAAAACCTTTCAGTAAAATATGTCCAATAGATAAAATTGCTAATTGTATTAAATATAATTTCTTAGATAACTCTCTTAAATTATTGGAAGGAAAACAGTCTATAGAATGTTTAAAATCAAGCCAAGGATTAACATAAGCCATTATACATAAGCCAAGGAACACTTTATAACTAAGAAAAACCGTTAACACACGTAAAAATATATTACTGGAGCTTTAATTTTTATGTCTTGCCGAAGAAAAATTTGTACAGACGCTTAAATTACAGGTGCCTAAAAATAGCAAATTTAAAATTTTTCAGCCCTAATACCTCTTAAACAGGGGGTGTTGCAAAAAAAGGAAATTTATACTAATTCTAAAAGTTCTTTCTTGCCTCAAAATTTCAAACCCCTATGTAGAAGCGTGCCGGAGTTATGAAGATAGAAAGATCTTGCAAAATTTGGTTTTCACATAACGGTAAATTTAAATACTAAATTTAAAAACATTGTATAATTTTGGTGTTAATTTACAAAGTTAAAAGAAATACCTGTCGCATGACGTTTTCAGATTGAAAAAATCTTAAGCAGAACATAAGATATACGCATTTAAAAGTAGGGCTTTTTCAAAGTTTGAGTGGCTGTAACTCCGTAATGGATGGGGCTACATGAAAAAGTTGTTCCACAAAATTATTTTTTTTATGAAACCTACCCATGGTTAAAATTTTTTTTTTCTATCATTAACGGTATAGAAGTTTAGTAAACAGACGGACGGACGGACGGACAGAATGAAAGTAATAAGCACAGTTTTTCAAATTTTTTTTGAAAATGTGCTAAAAAACAAGCTTTGAATTTCCCTATATTTATTACTAAAATCTCGATCATGTAGTCGCTAAGATTATTACAAAAGATGGTAACCCTTATTTAAATAAATAATATACTTTCATATAACTCACAAAAAATAAAATCTTGAAATTAATTTATGGGGACATTATGGATTTTATCAATTTTTTTTTTATTTTTTAGTAAATTGCCGATTTTTAAAAAATGTATTTGGAAATATTTTTCGAAATGGTTAAAAATTAATTTATTGAAAAACTATCGATTTAATTGTGTAATCCAGTGATTTCCAAACTTAATGTTGCTATGGTCCATTATTTTCAATAAAAAATCTTGGCGACCCCTTTATGTGATAAAATAATAAAGGCATGTATAGTTGAAAAGTAAAAAAAAAATTTATTTCCTCATCAAATGAAAAAAAAATGTAATTCACAAAATAAAGATTTATAAAATATAATATTTGTGTTTAATGCGAAGAATGAGCTTGTTTTTTCGGCACAAACCTCATCAAAATGTGGTGTTATCGACTAAATTGCTCCCAAAGTTCCTTTTCCACTACTAAACGGGCTCGATATTTTGATTTCATAGCAGCTATGGCAGAAAATCCAGTCTCACGCAAATAGGATGTTACGAGTGAGAACAGGACTTGCATAGTTAGCCGTTTTTTTACCTAAGGAAGGTGGGAATTTTCCGAAAACACTAAGAATACAGCTAAGGCAGAAAATCCAGTCTCACACAAATAGGATGTTACGAGTGGGAACAGGACTTGTATGGCTAGCCGTTTTTTTCCCTAAGGAAGGTGGGAATTTTCCGAAAACACTAAGAATACTCCCTTGGTATTACTATAAGAAAATAATGAATCTGCCTATCATTATTACTATTTTTCTATCAGTGACGAAGCCATTTACAACATGTAGTAGAGTATAGTACCTTCCAAACGATATAAAATTACTACTTATTTTTTTTATATGAGCTGACCAAAATTTGAACTCTAGAACTTATGATTGAAAGGCTGACAACTTAACCATTATGCTATGATACCAATAAACGATATGCCGTTATAACTATATAAGCGCTATAAGCGATATTGACTGTACATACAAACAATTTAAATATTAATAAGTAGGTGGGGTGTTATAAAGCCTTAGGTCATAAAGTCATATTTCGCGAAAGGATCATCCGCGCCTTCACCATTTCAAAGGGTCATATAGCCATATTCATAAAATAAGGATTTATGACCTATGGTTTTATAACCCCGCACTTATTAAATCTTATTATTTAAGTATAGGCATTAAAATATATATACTCAGTAAAATGATTATAATATAATTTCTTAAATTATAAAAGTAGATTTTATGGATCCTTTATTTACTAGTAGATTTTATAAAATCTATTTAAGAAATTTCTTTTAGAAAAAGAAAATAAATGACAAGGATATCTTAATTTATTATTAAATAAGAATTTTATAATTTATAAGAATTTATTTTACTAAAATTAATTTCTTTTAAATTTTCTTAATTATTATTAAGTATAGTTTTTAGTAAGTTGTATAATTTTTATGTTGTTATATATATCGGTTATATATATCTATATATCGGTTATATATATCTATATATCTATATATATATATATATATATATATATCAAGAAATCAGATTTCCTTGACATTTGATAAAGGATCTAAAGAAAATAATTAAAATTAAAAGTAGATAATATTTTTTATTTGGTTTTAAATGTTTTTTTAGGCCCTTAATTTTCACTGAAATTTCATTTTAAAGACTGAACAATTTTCTTTTCTTAGAATTCATATTTTCGTCACTAATATTAATTTTTGTATCTTTGTAGTTAAAGTAAAAAGGATATATATTATGGGGAATTCCAAAAATGGAGAATTTAAAAATGATCTGTATATTACATTATACGGTTTACTAAGGTTCTAATATTAGATAACGTGACTATTAGTTTTTCATCTGCTTTCCTTTTTATTAACAGCTTTGATTGAACTTAGTCTTGGTTAAAGGAATCGTGGAATCTTGCAAGCTATTTTAGACACACTTCACGTTGAGTATAAGAGACTTCAAATTTTGGACACAGTTTAGACCTCGGTGACAATACATGCTCTTTGCTCTTTGGCTAATTCGGAGGCTTCCAAAATCCGAACACATGGTCAAATCAAATGTCATTTTTCAATTTTAAAGAAAAGGAAACATAACAGAACACTCTTGTACCAAATATAAAAATTCTATCTTTATTGGTTTTGGAGATATTTTCGTTTGTTTTGGAGCTCGTTCGGAAACTACCACAATCTGAACCCATGGACCAAATTTTTTTAAATTTCAGAGACGTAAATCAACACGAAAGAATACCATTGTACCAGATTCAAAGATTTTATCTTTGTTGGTTTTGGAGATAATCTCGTTTGCTTCGAGCTCGATCAGAAGCTTCCAGAATCCGAACCCATGGACCGATTTTGTCCAGATGCAATCCCCCGCCTTCCTTCCGTAATTAGCAACATACTAGATAAATTTCATCAAGATAGCTTTATTAGTTTTTGAGTTATTGTGCGAACGGACGGGCCGACATAGTTAAATCGACTGAGAAGGTGATCCTGATTCAGAATATATATACATGTTCATATCTAACTCGCTTCCTTTTGGGGGTTACAAACACTATAATAAAGTTAATATACCCTATATTTGAGGTGTACGGTATAATAGTTAGCTATAGACAAAACTAAATGTATATAATTATACATTTAGTTTATACATTTTTCTTTTTTTTTACCATACTACAACCATACTAAAAAAAAGAATTTACGTATAATGCGATTAATAGATTTTTTGTTTACATATGTATTGATGGATGTAAGTATGTATATTAGAATTCGATGATAGATTTGTATCAGTACAGTATGTACGTTGGTAAACATACTTTTCTATGGCTGAAAATTTCAAATAGAAATTTTTGAATGAAAATTGAAAAATTTTGGAAAAATATTTATAATGGTGTCGATTTACTGAATATTTACCATTTAAAAAACAAGAACTAAGAAAGTTGGTTGGTTGTGGATCATAATGTGAAACAGTACAGGGCTTTTTTCCAACTTTTAGAGGCTGAAGCTTCGTAACTCTATATAATTAAAAAAAATATTAACACGTCATGTAAAAATATAGTATTGAAGTTTAAATCTTTATGTTTTATTTAAAAAAAAATTCCTCAGGTTTCTAAGTGACAGGTAGGGATAGCTACAAAATATTTCATCCTCATATCTTCGTACTTAATAAAGACATGAAATGAAACACTTAATAATAGATATGAGATTTTCTAAAAAATTATCAAGCTTTATGGCAACAATTTCTGTAAAATGTGGTTTGATTTAGGACAACGGATTTGAGTAGCTGTCATACAAGCTCATAATATATGTACATAATCCTGTCAGATATCTAAAATTTTGTAAAAGATGATTAAATTTTATTATATCATAGTATAACTTATATGTTGGTGTTGGTATTCTAGAGTCTGACAGTCTGTACTATACACGCTATAAAAAAAGTTTTAAAATATTTTTCTTTATTGAAAATGTGAATTATGATTTTAGTTTTTAACCGTTATTTTTTAAATTTTGTAGAAATTTAAAAATATTTAATTTCTATTTGAGAAATGAAAAAAGTTAAATGAATTTTTCGAAATAAGCATAATGTATTAACCATTGAAAAAAAAAAATAATTAAAATTTAAAAAAATAAGAATAAAAAATATATTAGAATATATAATAAAAAAACTTAAAAAAAAAAAAAAAAACAATATTAAAAAAAATAAAAATAAAATTACCATGAAGATGAATATTAATTTGTGTTAATTTGTCTAATTGTGCTTGGGCCAATTTTAATTGTTTTTTTGTCATTTTTGAATTATTAAAACCGATGGCACCACTTTGTAAATTATTATTTTGTTGTAATTTTTGTTGTAATAATTGTAAATTTTGTTTTTTTGTAATTTTATCATTTTCAATTCCTTGCAATATTGTTAAACTTTTTATATCACAATTATTAATATTTTCTTGTTCATATTGATTTTGTTGTTGATTTGATTGTTGCAAATGTTGTTCATCATAATTATCATCCTGATTATTATTATTATTATTATTATTATTATTGTATTGTTTGGATGAATGATTTTTTAATATTTGATTATTATTGTTATTATTATTATTATTGTGATGTTGATGTTGATGATGATGATGATTTGATGTTGACAATAAATGTTGAAATCCATTTGTATTAAAAAATAATTTAGCATTACCATGATGTGAATTTGGTCTTAATGTATTAGAATTTTGTTTTGATGTTGTATTTGTATTTGTATTATCCTTTTGTTGTTTTGATTGTGGTAATTGTGGTATTAAAAAATCCATATTTATTAAATTTATATTTGAATAATAATCAATATCAGTTTTTCCTATTTCTCCTTCGAAATTATTATAACCTAATGTAATATGTGATGATGTTTGTTGTTGTTGTTGTTGTTGTGGTGAATTATTATTCTTTGGTGAATTACGATGTTTAAATAATGGTGATCTTAATTTAAAATTCTTTGGAAATTCTTTTGAAGTAAAAATGCCACCACCATTTGATTTTGTTGGACATTTTTGTTTAATTTTACTTGTTGTTGTTGTTTTTGATTTTGGTGATGGTGTTTCTTTTGTTGGTTGTAATGAAGAACGTGTTATTAGATCAGGTAATGCAATTTCTAAAATAAATATAATCAAAAAAAAAAAAAAATAAAAACAAAGGAAAAATAATATAAAGAAAATAATAAGAAATTAAATAAAAAGAAAATATTATAATCTATAATATAATACACAAGATGTTGGCGAGACCTTGCCAACATGTAAAAAAATATATTTTATATCTATAATTCACACTGAATGTAAACTAAACTGGCAATGATGATATTTTTGTATATTTATTTAATAATTTAAAATTTTATTACCAGAGACACAAATTTTTGACTCAAAGTATTATCAAGAGACACAAACCGTTCATTAAATATATAAATAAATTTAATAAATATTATTAGTGACCAAATTTTCCGCTAGAAGTATTATCAGAGACACAAACCCTTCATTAAAAGTTAGTACAGTCAAAAAAGGAAAAGTACATACTTAAAAACACATTTTCAATCAAAATAAATTCAGCAAATTTTTAATTTTTAAATTTGACCGCTACGTCCATTATGAACTGGTCGCAGCGGTAAATTAGAAATAAATTATTAATCTTCTGTTGGCATTTTCAATCTTTGTTTTGGAAAAAAAAAAAAATAAAAATAGGTACTCTTAATAAAATTAAAACGCCTGAAAGTGAAAAAGTGAGAGTGAGCAAAGTTTATAGTAAACCTCATATTTATAAGAAAAAAATAATAGGCCGATTTTATTCTTGATTTTGTTTTCATTAGTATAAAAGCTGGTGAAAGCTTCGTAACGTACTTTAAAATAGTTTTGTTTATTTAGGTTGAAATTTAGATTTTTAAGCTAAATTTTCGGTAGAACTGGTATAACATAAAATATTCGAAATTTTTTTATTAATGTAAAATTCGACTGACTTAAATAATTATATTTTATAACAAAAGTCAGAAACTTACTAAATATTATAGAAACGGATATTTTTCTTAAAAAAAAAAGAAAAAAATAACATAGAAAATATCATTTTAGAAGCCTTCTCTCACAAAAGATTCATAATTTTGTACTAGACCATTAATAATATTGTTAGCCATGGAAAAAAATTAGATTTATTAATCAGATCAGATTATAATACCTGAAATTAATGATTGAATTTCTGATAATGTACACAATATAATGATAAGACCTTGCCAACATGTAAAAAAAAAAATATTTTATTTCTATAATAAACCACTCACACTGAATGTAAACTAAACTGGCAATGCTGATATTTCTATATATTTATTTAATAATTTAAAATTTTATTATCAGAGACATAAATCTTCGACTAAAAGCCTTATCAGAGACACAAATGTTTACTTTTTAAAAAGTACTTTCGACACAAAATTTAAAGCAAATTTTTAATTTTTAAATTTGACCGCCACAACCATTATGAACTGGTCGCAGCGGTAAATTAAAAATAAATTATTATTCTTCTGTTGGCAGTTTTCAAATGACTCTTTGTTTTGAAAAAAATAAAAATACTCTTAATAAAATTAAAAGACCTGAAAGTGAAAAGAGCAAAGTTTATAGTAAGCCTTATATTTATAAGAAAAAAATAATAGGCCGATTTAATTCTTGATTTTGTTTTCACTATTATAAAAGCTGGTAAAAGCTTCGCAACAGACTTTATAGTAGTTTTGTTTATTTAGGTTAGAATTTTGATTTTTTAAGCTGAATTTTTGATATAACATAAAATATTTGAATTTTTTTTATTAATATAAAATTCGGCAGACTTAGCTAATTATATTTCATAACAGAAATCAGAAACTTACTAAATATTATAGAAATGGAAATTTTTCTTAAAAAAAAAAAAAAAAATAACATAGAAAATATCATTTTAGAAGCCTTCTCTCACAATAGATTCATAATTTTGTACTAATTTATTATTAGACCATTAAATTAAAAAGCTGTCGAAAACGACCGTCACAAAAAAAAGGCCCCGAAAATTTATGAAATTACATTATCAGAGACATGAATCTTTTATTAAATATACCAAAGACCTCTTCCAAAGTACATTTAAATAAAATAAATTCAGCTAATTTTTTTCAAGCAAAAAAAAAATAAACGCAAAAGACTTGAAAGTAGTTTTGGTAATTGAAGTAATTTCGCAGCGAAAACAACTGTTTTTCATCGACATAAAATTTTTTTTTTAAAACTAAAGAAAAATAGAGAGTAAAATTTTAACAAGTATTAAAATTATTTCGATTATTGGGAGTGTTTTAAATGTAACAAAAAATAAATGTCGTAGCGGTTGGTGTTGGTTGGTTTTTCGCCGGTTTTTATTGTGCACTTTATACATGTGTTTCAAACAATTTTTGAGATATCGGCACGAACTTTTACCCTGAATGTGTTTTTAGCTTGGACCATTTTTTCTCAATAATTATAAAAACTGTCAAAAATTATCGCCACGAAAAAACGGCGAGAATAAATTAATAAACTGTACCTAACATTTTTAATTTTATGTGTTTAGATTTGTTTTATGTTTTTTTTCTATTACAAGTAAGTAAGTGATTTCAACGTTTTTTTAATGGTGCTGATGTAAAAATGAAATTTTTAGGTAGTTTATTAAGGGAGTCAGTATGATAACGTAAATGTTTTTGAATCTATAGAATTTGTGCAATTGCACAGGGGATTTTCTAGTAAAATTATAATAATTAAAAAAAAAAAAATCTTAATAAAAAATTTAAATTAATAAAAGAAAAAATTTAAAAATAATTTCATAAGTAAATTAGTCAAATGTATTATGGAATTTTTACCTGTACAACAACCTGTACAAATATATCATATCCTAAATGAAAACGTAACAACATTTTGTTCAGATAATAATACTTGTAGAAAATAAGTAATGAATGAATCGTTTTTACGACATAAGGTCATACAATTCAATAATAAATTTCAGTATAAAATATTTTTTAAAGTCTATAATAGTGATTAAATACATATATCCAAAGTTAACAAGCCAATATTTCAAAAGTTAACAAATAAAATAAAACTCTGTCATTGATTATATCCGTATGAACGTATGTTTAAGCAAGGGTATAATAAATTTGCCATTAGGTTTGTGAGACCTTAAAGAAGTAGAACTAGACATAGGCTCAAAGGTATGGATCGGCTCAGAATCAAATTCTAAGTCGATTAAGCCACGTACGTCTGTCCGCCCGCACGATTACTGAAAAAATGAAGGAGTTAGGAAGTTGAAATTTTTACGTCACTTTTACAAAATTGTTAGTTTCGCTATTTAAATCCAGTATTTTTGTTCTAGCAAAATTGTTAAAAATTATAATGTGTGATTTAAAATGTTTTCAAGAAGTTTCATTTTGTTTGCAGTTTTATACAACGATTGAATGTATATTTATGCAAGATATTATAAAAATTACACAACATTTAATTTGTCTGGCAGTCGTATAAAAATAAATGAAATTTTTAAATTTAAAAGTTTTTCTAAACGAACGAAAACTTCATTCTAAAAATCTTCTTTTCCCCAAAATCTTTGAAAAAATATTTTGCCGGCACAATCTTCGAGTAGATTCGAATAAATCTTTCGAGTGGAAATCTCCTTTTTTGTGCTAAAAATTAAATAACCGAAATTTTGATTTATTGTAAGAAATAAATTTGAAAACCGCGTTATGATCTAATATTTTTTATACTTAAAAAGATGAAAACAAATCAACCATAATAGATATTAAATAAAACCTCAATAGGGAATCTTCTTCAATTAGCCACGTAACTCGTCATTAATGACAGATAATTAAAAAAAAAAACCAAACGTCAAATCTAAAATTTGTGCCTTTTAAACTATTATAAATACACTGATTTATTTATTAATTTTTAGATTGAAAATAGTCAAGTGTATTCTTCTTGTGTGTGTGTATAAGAAAAAATATAAAATATTTCTTTGATATCTAAAATTCAAATGGCTTTTACTGCTACTGATTTAAGAAATCAATTTAAAATAAAAATGTTCTCACTTAAAGTAAAAATACCTTCGCTTAAAGTAAAAAATATTTATTTACAGTAAGAAAATCTTCAATTAAAGTAAAAAATTTCTCAACTTTAAGAAAAAAATCTTTACTTAAAGTTAAAATGTCTTCACTTAAAATAAAAATGTCTTCAACTAAAGTAAAAAAGGTATATTTTTTTTAAAGAAGACAAAAAAAAGTATAAATGAAGAAAACCATTAAGATGTTGCGAAAATATCATAAATTTTGAAATTCTTTCCTTATGAATTATTAAATATGATATTAAAATAAATTTTTAATTAACTACGAAATTTTATAGGAATGTTAAAGTGACTTTATTATCGTCAAAGAAAATGGTAGGTAACCTTTAAATTAAAATATTTTTATTTTTTAATATATAAATTTTAAGTAAAATAAAAAATATAATTAATTTTTTAGTACAAAAAATATACGTCAAGAATTAATAAGGAGTGGTGAGTACATTTTATAAAAAGATATATTGCAAATTTATTTTTTATTAAATTTTTTTCGGCTTTTGTACCCAACTATTATAGCCAGAGTAAGTTTCTTTTGTTTTTTATTGTTACAAGATTTAATAAAATATTTTATTACTGTTGTTAGGCAAAACTGATGCATATTACCTTGTAGTTTAGCAAAAAAAAAAAAAATACTTTACGAAAACGTAAAAAAACACAAAATTTTTTTTGTCAAAAAAATTTGAACAAATGTCTATTTGCAAAATGACTTTTATGATGGTTTTTTTTTTTGTTTTCTTTCTTTAATAAGTAAATATTAAATGCTTAATATTAAGTCCTTTTTTTTTTTTTAATTTGTTTTCATAAAAATTATTAATTTTTAATACCGTGATTTTCATTAAATATTTAAACAAAACTTTCAGTGTTTTTTTTTTCTTGTTATTTATGTATTTTTTAAGTCCTTTAAAAGGATTTTGAAGGATGTAAAGGTTTAATGATTTTAATTGCATTTTATTTTATCTGTAAAGCAAAATGAGTAAAAATACATGAGCAGGAAAATATGTTTTAAATATATTTTATTTCAATTTTTCTTTGTATCTCAAACTATGCAGAAAATTTAATTTTATTATTTCAATTTTGTAGAGGTTATTTTTATCCATTATCCCTTAATTAAATTTAGTTATAGGAAAGTGTAATTTTATAGAACTGATTTAAATTTATCACAAAAAAGTAATATGTATACATAATATAGGTATATATAAACGTAAGGATATGTTAGGTTTGGGATACTAAAATATAAAAATACATAAAAAGAAAATTATTTAGATTTAAATTTTTATACTAGTTTGAACATAGTTAAGGGGTATTATAATTTTTCCATTAAGTTTATGATAATTTAAAGGAGCCGTGTTAGATAAGATAAATTTCATCTATTCTTACTTACGATCGAATTTTGAGTTGAGTAGCTATATTCATCAGTTCGTTCATTATCGTTTAATTTTTATAAAAATGATAGTTTCGCTATTTGAAATATATAGAAAAATTTCGACCGCCGGTTTCAAGTAACTACCATGCAACTTTTTTCTTTATATCAGGAAAACTGAATGTCTATATTAAGTTACTCATCTGAAATATTGCTAAAATAAGTTAAGTTTAACGTCAATAACTTATGCAAAATTTGATTAGTCAAACGCAACAGGTTCGAGAAACATCTCCACACTTTAAAAACAAGATATCTGAAATTTTGCAGAAGATATTCAAGTTTTCTGATAAGAATTACAGTCAAATCAGGGGCTATATATTTGTCAGGAAGAGGAATTTGTTTTTAATAAAAAAACTTACTATCTATGCTATCTATAGTTTCTCAGTTAATAAACCAGGTACTTAACTACTCGATCGCCAAGGCCCTTGATGATATTTTTAATGATCAATTTTATTTTATTTGTAACTTCCCATATTTCGAATTTTATTTTATTTCTATTCGTTTATACCTATATTTTTCCAATCCCAAAACCAAACAGTACATTGTACAATAGGTTCTAATCGTATGTTTGGTTTAAAAAGGAAGTGGTATTTAGTTGGTTAAAGACCAAGACTACCAAAGACAATTATCGCGTTGATCTCATTGGTGTCTTTCGAGATTCTCACCTACTCTCGCAAAAAAAAAAAACTGGTACTTTTATTGAGGATGTTTTTATATATTTTGAAAACTTTTCATTGTAATTTTTAAAGGAAATTATATGTAATTTCAAATATCATAGTTTTCTTTTTAAAAATTTTAAAACTTTCACAAATCTATGAGAACACAATAACGTAAGTTTTTTTTTTTTTAATTTAATTTTATTTCTTTTTAATATTATTAAAACATATATACATTATTAAATATATACAATATTATTTCATTATTTAATTGAATTTAATGTTTCCTTTAATTTATAAAAAAAATCTTAAGTATAAAATGATTTATTCAAAGAATTATTTTATTATTATGTGACTTGAGGTGATTTGGATATCGAAATACATTTATATATATGTATATATATAAATTATTTTATATATATGTATATTGTGGTTGTCATTATATTTGAAAGATTTCTTTAGAACATATTTCAAAAGTGTATAAAAACTCAAATACAAAATATTAATACAATGCTATATACTTATTATGTATTTTATTATGTATTTATTGAATTTATGTATATATATATATATAAATATATATATATATAAATATATGGAATTTCTTTTCAAAAAATATTAATTTAATTTTTTAATTCAATAATTCTATGAATAAGAAATTTTTTTTTTTCTTTTATACAAATGAAAAACCTTAACTTTGAACTCTAAAGTAAATTTGAAGAATTGTAAAAATATTTGTGCGAACAGAATTTTGTGCAAAACTTTATAAACAGTTTAAAATTGTATACTGTAGGTTACATTCAAGAAATAGAAGAAAAATAAGAAATCTGTTTTTTTTTAAAATCGTGTTAGGCGCTAAATTATTTCAAATGAATGAGCTTATAGCCAGTTATATCTGAGAGTGCCGCATTTTTGCGACACCTGAACCTTTTTCGGATTATCTTCTTCTTCTTTATGATGTGAACTTTGGCCTTCTTTACAACATCTCTCCACGCATTACGGTCTTGAGCAACATTTTTCCAATTTATAATTTGCAACACTCGAGCGTCGTTTGCAATATAATTAAGCCATCTCATATGTGGTTTGCCTCTAGTTTTTCTTAGATTAGGTTCGATATTGAAAGCTCTTTTTTGTGTCCGGCTTTCAGTTATTTGCCACATATGCACGGTCCATTGTATGCTTTGTGTCTTGGCAAATCTGACGACATCTTCTTGTTTAATCAATTCATCCACTTCCGCATTACTTTTTCTTATATATTCGCTGTTTTCCATTCTTCTGGCGCCAAAAATTTTTCGTAAAATTTTTCTTTCAAAAACATCTTAGGGTATTTTCGTCTGCTACAGTTAACGTTCATATTTGGCATCCATCCGGATTATAGTATTGTATATTATAAGCTTTGTTTGCCTTGACAACAATTTGAACTGTAACAACTTTTTATTTGCAAGTAGCTCCTATTACCAGCCTATATTCTCTCACATATGTAGAAATGCATAATGTTGTAGCTGTATATTGTTGCGCCAAGATTCGAGAAGCTTGAAACCTCTCTTTCGGATTATCTACACATGTATATATAATATGTACATATATACATAATTTTGCATTAGAACGGTTTTTTTAATTGGCTACAAAATCAGAGTTATACGCTTTTTGCATTAATATCTATGTATGTATGTGCAATATACTGGATTAGGAGAGATTTTACAGTTGATTACAAATTTACATAGCCGAAATTAAATTTGAAAATAAAATGAGGTTAAAAAAGATTTTAATAATTTTTAAGGTTATATTTATAAAATTAGTTTCATACATCTGTAAATGTGTAAATCATTTTGATTTTGACTTTAAAATGAGGGGTCACGACTATTTGAATCTGAGAGTAAATTTATCTCTAACTGAAGTTCTGCCTAACACCTATTTATTATGTACTATATACTATAGAATATATAGAAGGCATAGCCAATACTAATATAGTAAAATTTTCAAATTTCTATGTATAATCAATTCAATCAATAGAATATATTTATCAAAAACTAATTATATTTTGATAAATTGTTATTTGTATTTTTTTTTTAATGCATTTCTCTGCCACATAAATGTGGACAGGAAATTACACAGCCTTTCCTGTTCAGGCGTGGCTGTAAATGTCGTAAGGGGGAATAACTCTTAAGACGTGTGTGGGAGTTGAACTCACACTCCCTCGGTGTTTACAGCGTATTTTATACGCTCTTACTCACGTGGCCACCGAGGCCCATGTTATTTGTGTTATAAAAAGCTACGACTTATATAAGCATTAGTGAGTATAATTTTCAAAAACACTTTATTATGTATATTTAGTATACATAAATAGTATATTATATTTTTCTTTTCTTCTAACTGATTTTGTTCTAGACTGTATTATATAAATGTTTACCTACGTCTAATGTATATACACATTTTAGTATAATATGTGTAATATTACGTCCTTGGAATCAGTGAGTTAAAATTTACTACGTATTCCGTAACGAAAAAGCATCAAAAAAGAGAAAAAAACAAAGAACAAAAAAAAAAATAAATTTAGAATGTTTTTCATAGTAGAAAATTCAAAAGAAAATAAAGAGAGGTTAGAAAATGAAAATGTATTTTCCATTTAATTTTCAGTTTGTGTTTTTGTCCCCTATTTGTACTGTTTTTGTCATTTTAATTTTTTGTGTTTTTTATTTTCAAGGTTATTATCCAATTTTATTTCAAGGTATTACAAATGTAAAAGTAAAATAAAAACTTTTTTATAACATGTCTATTAATTCTTAGAAAGTCTTTGTATTGTTTATAACTCAAAAGTATAGAAAATTAAATTAGGTTTCAAAACTATTTAATTCAGAATTTTTCTGTCCTGTTTTTATACAATATCGGTGCTCTTAGTGTATAATAAATTTGCCATTACGTTTATGACATTTTATAGGAGATGAGATATGGCAAAGTATATAATATGTTTTTGCTTAGAATTGATATCTGAATAGATTTAGCCATACACGTCCGCACGTTCTTCCGTCAGTAGGACGGAATAACTCTAATCAATGTGTCGAATGCATAAAACTAAGCATCAACTCAAATCTTACTTTTTCATACAAAAGCTATGAGTTCAAGTGTAGTTTAAAAAAAATAAAGTTATAGCATTCTGCACTTTTTATCATTTATATATAAAATTATACTTATAAAATTGTTGTTTTGTTATAGGAATTGAGCAATTTCGACCGTCGGGTTCCAGTAACTGTCATACCACTTCTGTTTTTATGTGAAAATAACTTAATGTCTATTAAAGCAAAAGAAGTTAAGCTTTATCGTCAAAATAGGGTTCGTTTAGCACAACGGGATTGAGTAGTTGCCATACCACTCAAAAATTTATATAAATATAACTCGATATTTAATTAAATCAGATAACTAAAATTTTGTAAAAGATGAGTAAATTTGGTTACTATTATAAGACTATATTTAATTTGACTTCATTTAATTTGTTTGGATTTCATTTGTAATCAACTCTAAAATCCTTCTTAATTATATGTTTTATACACATATTTCAACAACAAATGGGGGCCAACACTCCCAAAACCTTTGTTAAACAAATTATTGCATCCCTGATTTTGTAACCTTCTAAATCCCCCCTAATTATATGTTTTACCCACAGTCAAATGAAATACAGTCAAATGACATACAGTCAAATGAAATTACAAGCAGCTTGCAAAAAATAAAATTCAGTTAATTGACAACTATAGGTAAATGAAATGCAGGCGTATGACATGCTGCCGATTAAATTTTATGGTTACAGAATAACTTATGTTCATAAGGACATCCTACAGTTGACATAGTTAAAACTATATACGCTCTTTTTCGTTTTTTTTTTTTCAAAATAATCAGAAAAAGCTTTTCATTTACTTAGAAGTTATGTTAAATTTTTATTATTTCCGTAATATCTTTTTGTTGTCTTGGATTATTTATTATATTCATTTAATTTTGTTGGATTTTCAGAGTATTTGAGTTGAGATTTTTATATGATAGAAAAATGTAATGCCTTAAGTTGCTTTGTAAGAATGTGGTAATTGTGGGACTTTATTGATTGGCAAAGATTTTCATACTAAATTTTTTTGTATTCTTTTGTTCTATATTCATTTTAATTTACTTACAATATTTGTATTTGTAATTTTTTTTGTTTTTTTTTTTTTTGATTCATATATTTTACCTTTGGGATGTCTTATTAAAATTATGTGTACTATACTTTGCAGTATATAATGTAGTTAATAGAACAATGCCGTTTAAATAGAAAATTTTGACCTTATGTATACAATGTCTTTGTATATAGCAATAATATAATTTGTATGTTTGCTTAAATGACTTAAGGTTATAATTTTAAATCCTAGTAGCAATCAAATAATGTATGTATAAATTATAATATGTACTGATTTTTATGAAATAAAATAAATATATTCTGTGTTTGAAAATTATTTATAAATGAAATGCTGGATGTATACTGATTTGATAGTGATCATTTTATTAGGAAAGGGCTAAAAATGTATAAAGATATATTAAAAAATGTTTTTGTTTCAAATACGTTTTATGAAAGAAAAGAGTCTTTAACAATAAAAATCTAAATATAGTAGGTATAAATATATTTTAGTTGGTGCCTCGGTGGCCTAGTGGGCAAGAGCGTGTAAAATACGTTGGAAACACCGAGGGAGGAAAGACTGTGTAATTTCCTTGTTACATTTATGTGGCAGGGAAATGCAACAAGAAATTTAAAGTATATCTAAAGCCAGCCATTTAATCGAAAGATCTGGGTTTAAAATAATATCGGTTAAACCATATTTTAATAATACAATTATATTAAAATAATAAAAGTATTTGGACCATCAGACATTAGCGAAACAGGTTTTGAACTTATGTGCAGATATTTATAAAGTGGAGAAAATAAAAATTGTAAGTTTTTTTGTCCTGGCTCCTGGAAGAATTTCTAAAACAGATTTTTGTATTATGTTTAACGCGAATAGAAATTTTTTTTTTTCAACGTTGTAATTTAGAAAACTTTTGATAGCAAATAAAACATTGTTTAAATAACATTTTAAATTTCATATTTCTTTTTTAAATAAACTTTTTTAATAATAAATTTTAATAATTTGTATATAAGTAAATGTAATTTTGTTTTTTATTTTGTTTTTTATAAAAACTTAATTTTAATTTTGTTACAAATTCTTGTATATTTTTAAGGATATTTTCAATTAAAATTATTACTTTGTTACTAAAAAAAAAATTCTGTATTTTACTTAAAGACTAATTCTAAACATTTACATTTACAATGTTTAGAAATATTAGTCTTTTGTTAATTTATTAAAGAAAATTCAATTGGAAAAGAAAACAATTTTCGTCTGGTGCATTTTGAAATATATTTTGAGATAATTGTAAAAGAGAAAAGAAAGAAAGAAGAAAATATTCATTAAATCTGAATTAATTCGTACTATAAATTCTATGAAACACAAAAATATATTACAATTTTCTATTATACAAGATACAAAAAAAAAAGAAAAGAAAATGAAAATAAAAAAGAAACAAAGACTTATAATAGAATTATTTTATTCCAAAATATCTATGATTTATTATTGATATTTTCTATGGCGCATATAATGTAATGGTAGGATATACATATAAGTGATTCTCAAAAGGTATATTACAGAAACAGCCTACTATAGCTATATGTATACAACTATATGTAAACTAAGTCACTAATTTCAGAAAAGAAAAAATTTTCTCCTTTTCATAAAATTTACTTTTATTAAGATCCAAGTGAAAAATCTCTGTTAAAGTGTAACATGCATTGCGGACATTAATGCTTTTATTATAGACTTCTATGTTATATAATAAAGGGAACTTACAAATTGATCCAAGAATATTTTGTGTTAATTTCAAAACTCTAGCTTTCTTAATTTTTGAGTTATCGTGCTGGCGAACGGACGGACAAAGCTAATCGAATCAGAATCGAAAAATTAGTCGAAAAATTAATCGATTCTGATCCTATCCATATTTTTGAAGGTATATCTAGCTTGCTTATTTCAAGGTGTTACAAACGGAGGAGTAATTTTATAATATCCGATAACCACCAATATTCTCTTTTTATTACTTTGTCTTTATCGGGAATAGACATGTCGTATTTTAGATTTTCTTCGTTAATATTGCCCGGACTACATTCTATAACTTTACATGTAGCCCGCCTATTATAATGATATAGCAGAGGGACATGATATATAAAAGTATGTATACCTATATCATATAAATATAAATTCTTCAAGAAACCGCTGTATTTTTTATTTATTTAATTTTTTTTGTACTACACGTCATCATCCTCAACAATTTTAAATCATCGAGTATAATAAAAAATTCAATAAAACTGTTAAAAAAATTTGCTACAAAAATTGAGAAAAATCAAGTCACAGTTTCGTCAATTTTAAGGTAACCCTATATTATTAAGAAAAGTTGTTAACAAAAATAAAAGTATATTGTTGGAGGTTTAATTTTTATGTATTACTTCAAAAAAATTGGAACAGGTGTTTAAAAATGAGAAATTTGAAATTTTCAGTTTTTGACCCTTTACAGCTGAAATGACCCATACTTATTTTCAAAGACCCATACTTATTTTCTCCTCTCGAAAATTCAAGTTTCTAATTTAAACTGTTTAGAATATAAAAGGGTTAAAGAATTTTGCAATAATACAGTTTTACATAACTGTAAATTAAGATACCGTATTGGAAAACTATATATTTATCATATACATATTTGTAAAGCTCATAAAAGAAGCTATTTGGCGTTTGCAGATTGAAAATATACCTTATAGAACTTGTGTTATAACAATTTAAATATAGAACTTTTTCGAACTTTGGAGGGGCTGTAGCTCCGTAACAGGTGGGGCTGCAGAAAAGTTGTTCCATAAAATTAATTTTTTTAGGATATTTATAATTAAAACTTAATGGCTCTATTTCAAACGATGTAGAACTTTTGAAAAGAACTGACGGACGGACGGACAAAGCTTAACCGACTGAGAATTTGATTCTGACCCGATCCATACCTTTGAAGGTATATCTAGCTCGCTTATTTCGAGGTGTTACAAACGGAGGAGTAATTTTATTATACCCGATCCTATCGTACGGGTATAAAAAAACATAAAAGTAGGTTAAAATAAAAAAAAAATTTTTATATTTTAACATTTTGGTTGAGTTCATGTTTGCTGATCTTAAAACATAATTCTTATTCAGTCAGGGCCACTCTGAAACAGAAACTCAAAAAACTGAAAAAAAGCAGCCCTGCCTTTAAAAACAGTTTACTGCACTTCATTGTAGTAAACAGTTTACTAGTTTACTGCATGTCATTTCATTTTTTTGTATCACCCCGCGTTTAGGAGCTGTAAGGGGTCAAAAACTGAAAATTTCCTATTTTTAAACACCTGTAACTTGAACACTTGTTAAAATTTTTTTGAAGTAATACACAAAAATTAAAGCTTCGTTTAAAGCCACACTTGTTTTATAGAAGGTTAAGGTATAAGGTATAAGGGTAAGGTATTCTATTTCATTTAAAATTAAGATTAAATTAAAATTAAAAATAAATATAAAATACTAAACAATCTGTGATTATGATTTTGTAACCAACTTTAAAATCTCTCCTAATTATTTTTCGGTAAATATACATGTGTATTCCACAACATTTTTTTCTTTTTTAAATAAAATTACCTAATATAATCGTATAGTACTTTCAAAAACATTTCAGAAATTATCTTTTTAATATAGCAATTTCACATTTTCTTTTTCAATATATAATTTTTTCGACATTCTCAATATCATAATTCAATTTTTTTTTCAATATTATTAGTTTTTTCACTAGATTTTCTCTTTCGACATTTTTTCTTTCAACAAAAAGATTGATTTTACTTTAAGAAGCCTACTAAAATTTTTTATGATTTTTTTTTCAAATTGATGATTTTAAATTAATTTCGTGAACTGTATCAATCTGAATTATTAGATGTTTCAATAAATTCATTTTTGAGAAATTATTTAAGATTATGAACTATATTATATCCAGCATATAAATAAGTTAATGTATAAATGTATGTATATTTATAAATATGAATATCTATGTATGTATAATACATTGACGATTAATATCATATATTTGTCATATTTTGTCTTCATCTCTATTTTTTTTTTTTTTTTTTGTACTAATCTTATATGTTTAATCTTACAATATTATTTTTGAAATATATAACATTTTTTTATATACCATATATATCTCTATTTACTATTTAGACATATAATAAAAAACAAAAAAAGATTTATACAGCCATCTTTTTCTTATTTTTTAATAATAATTTTTTTCTGTAAAAAATTTGGTAGTATTTTGTATTTATATGAGTACATATATGAAATGATATACGAAAGGCATTTTTAAATTTTTGTTTTTTTTTTATTTTTGAAAATTTTTTATATTTTCCTTTTTGATTGTTTGTTTAATTTTTTGTTTTCTTTTTTTGATTTTTTTTTATTATTTGAATATGGAAATTTATGTATATATGATTTTAATGTTTTATTATGATTATTATGTTGTATGGTTTTTTTTTCTTTTTAATGTTTTGTATATTATATATTATTAATTATTATTTCATTTTCCCATATACCATTATAGTTTTTCTTACCGGATGAAAATATTTCAGATTTAACTTGTCGATTTAAACGTCTTAATCCTGTAAAGGATTTTTCACGTAACATTACAGTTGGTGACAATAAACAACCAGACAAGGGTAATTTTTTCTCATTATTTTGACACCTGCGGACACAAATTTATATTAAAGAAAATAAAAAAAAAAAATAAAATAAAATAAAATCAAAAAAAAAAAAATAATAAAAAGTAAAATAAAAAATAAAAAATGATGGATGTTAAATAAGAAAAATACCAAATAAAAATAAAAATTTATGAACAAAAGAAAAAACCCAAAAATAAAAAGTCAATAATGTATTTATGCAAGCTTTAATGGGGCGGTTAATTTAAATTATTAAACATTTTTGGTATGAATGATTTTTATTGTGTTTTAGTTGTTTTTTTTTTGTTTTTTACCCAATTTCCAATTAAATTTTTCCAATTTGAATTTTTTTTTTAACACTAAATGAAATAAAAAAGAAAAACTAAATAATTAATTGTATATTATATATTTTTTAACTTTTGAAATAATTGAATTGGGTATACAAGTTTGTTATATTGTGATAAGTGATGACTGATGTTCTATAATTTAGTAGGCACTTAGTAGGCACTGTTAGGCACTGCTGCTATTATTGTTATTTTAAATAATTTTTTTTTTTTTTTGGAGTATCTATAGTAAAGTATATAATTAATCAGAACATATTGTGATTACAACTTTAATCACTTTAACTGGATTTTAATATTTTCGGGTTTATTTTTAAACTTATAACAATACTACAAATACTACAAATATAAGATTAGGTGCTTCCTTCGATTTTAAAATTGGTTTAATTAAATTGAATTAACTAAAATAAATTAACTGATGCCTAACAATAAACGTTTAAATTTTTGTTCCTTATAGCTCTGCTAGATCCGATTTTTTTCTAAATTTGGGACTCCTTCCTGATGGAAGTTTTATTATTATTTTAGTCATATTTTCTTTGTTATAATGGACATAACCATTTTTTTAAATTTCAGAAAAAGTTTTAATTAATTTATTTTTCACTTGAGTTTTTTAATTAAAGTGCATTTAAAGCGCTTTTTCCAGAATACTTATGTATATATTTATATATATATGTATATGCTAGATTCTGATTAAGGAGAGATTTTAGAGTTGAATTAAAAATGAAGATATTCCCCTTTTACGTAATAAGTATTTAAATATATGGGAATATATATATACGGATAATATTTATAAGTATATATGAAAAGGAATTTTTTTTTTTTGAAATTTCGTACCCAACTTCAGAAAAATATTTTTGATTGGAACTTTCATCCATAATAATATTTTAGATGTTTGTCGGAAACTTTTTTCATTTGCAAAAAGTCTCTAAGATTGGGTTTTTTTGAATTTGGCGGCTTTTTTCTTTTTTATGGAAGCAATTTTTTTTTTTGTATGCTATTTGTTTTAACTTTAAAACTATAACATATTTAAAAGAATAATTGATTCCATTTTAAAAAGTTTAATAAAAAGCAAAAAGACTAGAGTAATTAAAATGTCTCATCGCCAATCGGGATCTTCAAAGTAGTTCATTATTTTTTATAAACGTTTTTTGTGCAAAATTTCAAAAAAATTAAACCTGGCAACTGTTCGGATCTAAAACCTAATAAGCGACTAAGTAAATGTTTTAAACTTATTGTAGAAATAAAACGCGTACAAAAAAAAAAAATAAACGGTAATTATTTTAGATTTTTTTTAAAATAAATAATGCGTAATATTTTGTGGGTTTGGCCGAAAAGATGAACTTTTTTATCATATTAAAGTAATAGTATTTAATTTTTCAAATGGATTATCATGAATTTTATTGATTTTAAATAAATATAAATTTCAATTAACTAATTTTGATTTTATTTATTTTATTTGTAATGTCAACAAATAAAAACAATAAATAAATCAAAAGATATAAATAATTTGTTATAAATCAGAATAAATTAATGTTGGATGCCATTTTAAATGAATTACTTATATACTTAGTTATTATTATTTTATTAATGAAATATTTATGAATGAATAAAAGTATGAATAGATGTATGAATGAATAAATAAATTAGTAAAATGTAATGATTTTGATTTTAAAAATATTGTACATACATACTACATATTATAGTGTCTGAAGAATATGAAGAATAAATTGAAAAGTGAATATTGTCTAAGAAAATATGAAAATTTGATGAATTACTGCAATAGTCCCCCATTTAATAGAATTAATCAAATTTTAATTTTTCAAAATTTCAAATACATACTTTGTCTTATGTATAATGTAAGTATATATATATGCAGTCAAAAAAATATAAAATATTAACAAGTTAAGTTTCAGATTCATGGTAGAACAATAATTAATCGATACTGATTTGGCAAAATATTTTTCTTAAAATAAAAAGTAAAGCCAAATGCCAAAGTTTATCTAAAGTTTATATCAAAACATGCAGGATCTCAACAAATAATTGGTATAAAATCATATCAGCCAACAAATAATCTGAGTTCGATGCGATACATCTGGAATTTGAAAGTTAAACAAAGCTTTAAAGCTTTATGGGTACACAAAAGAAATTGAATTATTTCTAAATTTTAACAAACAATAAAAAATTTTTTTTTGTCTTAATTTTTTTGTATTTTTTTTTTCTTTTCATATAATTAAAAAAATTGGTTTATGGGTGTAAATGGGTCCAGGGAGTATGTCAGATGAGTAAATAACAATTATTTTTTACAAGTAATTAGAATTTATTAATAGCAAATCAATACAAATAAATTTGAATAAAGTCTTTTTCAATATGACTTAAGGCACAAATTTTAACTAATTATTTTAATGGAGTCATAAGATACCGTGACTGGATAACGCAGATACTGTGACTGGATAAATTAATTTACCGGTAAATGAATTCAAGTGCTATGAAACATTTGTATATTATAATAAATATTTTCTAGAATTTATCAATATAAAGCCAATAATAATCTTAAATATATTTGATTACTTAATAAATAAGAAGATTAATATTCTAACTCATAAGATGATAAACTATAGATTTCTTAAATTTATATCCAAAATTATTTAAAGGTTTTTAAACAATAGAACATTTACAGTTAAAATCGGTTCAAGCCAATCAGATGATAAATCAATCACTACTGGAATACGGCAAGGCTCTACTTTATCTCTATTTTATATCTTCACTTCAGATATATATACTAAAAGCTCGCCAAACCCGACTGATTTTATAAGGAATTTGAAAAATGTTTGAAGATTTTTATTTTCAGTGGAATATTAAAATTAATGGTGATAACAAAAAGATATTATTTTCATCTCTATTAACGAAGAAAATCCAGTAACTTACCAAATAGAAATCTAGTACTAGATAACAAAGAAATTAAAATCGGACTCATATGTCTATCTATCAAATTTAAATTTATATAAAAAAATGTTATTTAAAATCCATTTACTAACACTTATACCCAAGAACAACCTCTATTTTAAAGCTCTTTACCGCATATTAAATCAAAAAGGTAACATATGACTAAAGAAAACAAATTGCTTATACGAGTATACATTTTTAGTAGTACTCTGCTTTATGGTTTCCCAGTATCGATGGATTGTGCAAATTCCCACATACTTTTTCTACAATGCAAACAAAATGCAATCCTTAAATTAATACTGTGCAATAAATAAAAATAGATGTTTTTCTACAACAAGACTACATTAAACTGCACAAGTGAGTGTTTCAGGAGAACTGTTTAAATAATTTATATCCCCTAGTAAATAATCTTTTTGTATAAATTAAAATTAAATTTAGATTTAACCTAGAGGCCAGACGAGACAGTACAACAAAGTGCACAAATACATTAATATTTTTGGCAATACTATTACATTTTTTCAACTATCTTCTTCACTGTCTTGACATTTTTCTAGCTAGTAATTGAGATAGTAATTTGACATTTTGAACAATTAAAAATGGCGACAAATGGAAAACAACCTTCATGTCAAATAAATTTTTTGCGATTGTTTTATTTTTAATACATAATCAAAGTATAGCTAATGTTTCTGACCATCCGCAAAAAGAATTAAAATGAAAAACTCCGGCGAAAAAATTAAAATTTAAAATTTATTAAGAATTCAATTCAAAAAAATCAGAGAAGAAAAAACACGTCTATGCTATACCAATCCTTATTAGTTCGAAATAAATTAGTTAGGAATTATTATTAGTTCGAAATATTTTTAGTTCGAAATTATTATTAGTTCGAAATTATTATTATTTCGAAATATTATTATTAGCTCGGGTAAGTGTGAAAATTCTGCCTTTTTTAACTGTCAACTGTCAAAATGGCGTAACACAATATTCAAAAATTCATTTATCATGTGAACGTTACGTTTATACCTATACAAATGTTCCCAAAAGTTGGTAAATGTGTACGATATAACGAAATTTAAGAAGAACATTAACATCTTTCTTCAAAATAACTTTTTTCTTTCATCCTCCATAATCCTAATTATCTCAAACTCAATTTCTCAAGTAATCCTCCTCTCATTTTTTTTCCCAAAACCAAACTGTACATTATACATATTACTATATGTATTAAAGATCCCATCCTAAAGTTTGGGTTGGTTAAAGTTCAACACTACTCAGAAGAACCTCGTGCAGTTTCTTTGAGTGACTTTCTATGTTTTCCACCGTTCCTCATAAAAAGAAAAAAAAATTCTAATTTTGTACAATTCAGAATTTACAAAATTTTGTAAGATCCGACAAATGAGGATGTAGTTGACCAAATGGTTCACAACACCTAAAGCGGATTATTTGCATTTCCATCAGAAACTTTACAAAAAAAATAAAATATTATAATCTAGAATTTTGAAATTCGAATTTTGAAATTCAAAAATTTTGATACCTACCCGAATCAATAACAAATCAAATTCAATTTGCATTAGAAAACTTTTTCATTATATAACAATCAAACTCCATTTCTTCTAAGGCTGACATTCTTAATTTTTCCGTAATATACAAGTAATACAACATATTGACAGAATTTTTTAAAAGTAATTAAGATAAAATCCTTTTAAATGGATATCATGAATATACCCATCAACTAATTTGGGTAAATAGAACTACATATGTATAATAAAAATATTTTCACCATTAAAGTTCCTGTCATGCCATACTGTATTGTATAATTAAAAAACATTTAAATAAATTTAAATAAAGAATATTATGTAAATTTAAAATAAAAAAAATTAATAAAAAAATAATAAATTGAATTGCTTACTTTCTCTATTACCATTTGCCCATACTGAATTTTTTCGAATTGTAGCTGTTCGAAAAGTTTCAATATTTGTTTTAGTTTCTGAAATATCATTTAATGAATTTCTTCCTGATTTTTTTATATTATTATCCTTTAAAGATTCTAAACTTCTGCTAACATTTTTCCATAAGATGTTATCATTATGATTATGATCAATAATACTTTCATCATAAATTTCATCATTTTCTGGAGTTAAACATTTTAAGTATTTAATTCCATTCATATAATTTGGTTCTAATAATTCAATAACTTTTATATCAGATATTTTATTTTCTAAAATATTTTCCAATTCATTTTCATAAATTTCTTCATTTTCTATTATACCGTTATTATTATTATTTTTTTTTTTATGTAAAAATGAAATTGATATTGATTGATTTTCTATATCATTATTTAATGATATTTCTGATGGTAATGATTTACAATCATTTGAAAATTGTTTAAACTCTTTATTTGAATCTAAAGATGGTATTAAACAAGTTAAAGATGCAGCTAATTTTGAATTTTCAATTAAAATTTTTGGTATATCAAATTTTTTTGTTGGTGAATTTTTTGATGGTGTTCTTTTAACACGCTCCCATAAAGAACTAACAAAATTATCAAAACGTTTTAAATTTGTATGATGATGTGGATGTGGATGATGATGATTTTTATTTTTATTTAATTTATTATTTTTTTCAGTGATATCAAAATTTTCTTGTAAATTTGGTTTTTTGAAATTTTTTGAGTTTTGTTGAAGGATTTTTTCATTATTGATGATATCTCTATAAAATATTGTTTTACCGTTACAATGATAATCAACATTTAATGGTATTAAATTTTCTATATCAGTATTGTTATTATTATTTTTTATATTAATATTATTATTGTTGTTGTTATTATTATTGTTATTATTATTATTATTATTATTGTTGATTTTTTCTTTAAAAAGACGTAAAGATGCACGAACTGATCTGGAACGTCGAAAATTACTATTTAATGATGATGATGATGATATTGGTTTTGTTTGTATTGTTAAATCATCTCCAGGTGCTGTAGCTGTTCTTATAATTGTTTTTGTTATATTATCATTATAAGGTTGTTGTTGAATTATTTTTCGAGTTGTTGATAAATTAACTGGCATAAAACGTCTTAATGAACGTCTTTCTTTAATGTTACGTTCCATTTTTTTTTTTTTTTGTGTAATTATTTTTTTTATGTTGTTGTTGTTGTTATTGTTGTTGCCATATATACATACATAAAAATTTTTGATTTAAATAAAATAAAATTTTATTTACTTGCTGTTTCTGTTGATGGAGTTTTTATTTGTCCTCTCTTTCAGTTTTTTTTTTTATTTGGATGTATTAAGTTAGAGGACATTATTTATAGGATTTATTTGAATTTTTAATTTGAATTCATTAATCTTGTTTTTTTTTGTTATGTTGATTGTTTCAATTTAACAATATTAACAATTTATAAATTTGTTTTATTTAAAATGTTTTTATTATTATTTTCTTTTTATTGTTTATTTAAAATTTCAATATTTGATTGTTTTGCAGTTAAAGATTTTTTATTTTTTTTATTTTTTAAAATTTTTGTATCTATATAGAGAAATATTTTTATTTTAGAAATATACTCGTAAATATATATATATATATGTATATTATATAGTTATATATATATACATACATTTTTTCATACATACATTAAGAACAAGAAAATCAATTTAAAGTTTTTTTTTTTGGTTTGTTTATTTCGATTTAAAAAAACAAAAAGAAAAAATGTTTTGAAAAAATAGTTGGAAAAATAAAAATTTATTTTAAGTGAAAAAGGAAAATAAAAATTCTGTTAATGAAATTTTTCTTAGGATTTTGTATTAATGATTTATATTAAATAAAAGTTTTAATTTATTTTTAAAGTTTTGATTTTAAAAAATATCTGTTATGGTAGAAGAAACACTATTATAGTTTTTATTAAGTGGCGTAATTCTGAAGTCGCAAAAAGTTTGTTATCGCACTTTAAAATTTTCCGTTGATTTTTGTCAACCATTTTTTTTCAAAGCGTTGTTAGAACAAAGGAGAAAAAGAACACTTTGTTTTAAAACGACTTTTTAAAATCATAGGCTATTTCAGTTTGTTTTACCAGAGGTAAAAGCAGAAAACTAATAACTTATCTGAGTGGTTAAGTCGTCAGCATTTCAGGTAGAAGGTCTTGCATTTAAACACCGGATGTTATACTTCACTGCATAAAGTGAGGTGGTGGAGTGGGTTTAGTCAGTAACAATTTGACACTACCAAGGGGATATGCTTGGTACCTTTGGAAGATTCCCATAACCGTTAGGAATAAAAATCCCAAATTTAGTTTGAATGCTTTAAATTTATATGTATTTCGATATGACACATTTGTTTTATTGTTGTCTTATATAAAGAAAATCAATTTTCCAATGATAATAAATAATTCAAAATAACAAAAATCTTTTTTTTTTTCTTAAATGTTATACCTTGCCTTTGTTAGATTTTTATCAATTTCAAAATTGAAGATATACCTATTTGTAACCGAATTAAAAAGATTCGAGTACATACAAAATTGAATGTCCTGAATGGAACAAGAAGAAAATTAAAAAAAAAAAAAAAAACGGAATAAAAGTTGTATAATAAAATGCTTCAAGAACACACTTTGATGTTTTTTAGATTTTTCACTTCTAAAGAAACAAAAAAATATTATTGAGAATACAATAAAATTCACTTTTTTTATTTTGCTTGGAAATTGAGTTTTAAAGCAATTACAGAAATAACAATGTTAATGGTGTCCGCTCCTTTGGCTAAATGGGCATTTAAGAATATATATCTAGTAGAGGAAAAATATAATTACACTAAATTTAGGTGTCTAAAATTTTGAAAGAATTCAATTAATTCAGAATATTCGTTTCAATTTTATTCGATTCCAATTTTTTGTTTTATTCGAGACTTAAAAAGTATTAAAAATTAAATTTTTTAAAAGTTATTTTTTTAATAATACAAAAAATAAAAAAAATATTCTTTTAATTAACGTACGAATTTGATATTGTAAATGATTTTATATAGATTTTATGTATTTTAATCCGATTTTATGTATTTATTGTATCGACTTTTGAATGTCAAATTTTTTTCTATATTAAGTAATAATAGTATTCGGCCGCTTTTCGAAATTCAAGGTGTTTTAATAAGTATTTGCAATTTATGCAAAAACAAAAATAAAGAAACTATATACAGTATATATGTATACCGTATGTAGTTTCTTTATGAATTTATTTAAAACGTAAAAATACCATAAATTTTCAATAATTAATGCTTTTATGAATTTAAAATTTTTTTGTAAACGATATTTTTTGTAAAAACACGGTTATTATTATCTTTTATAAGATACCCCTGTTTATTGTATACTGAAAATTCAATATATACCTATTATTTATATTATCCCCGGATTTATGTAATATTGAAAATTTTATTAAATTTTACATTTTACAATTACATGTTTATTCACATATAAATAAAAATTTGCTAAAATGACAAACTATCATTTGAAATTTTTTTTTATATATCTAGAAAAAAAGCAAAAGAAAAAACAAAGCAAAGCAAAATTTAACGGAAACAAAAGAACAAAAAAAGAGCGTCTTATTTGAAAATATTATAGATATAATATGTAGATTATACTATATGATACATATATGTACATTCTTTATATGGTTTTTTTTTTTTTATAAAAATGGAAAATTAATAATGAAAATCAGAAAATTTTGGAAAAATATTGATATTGTAAAAGGGCTGTACTGAATATTTATCATTAAAAATTTAAAATTTACAGATTAAATATTATGATGATATACTATAAAATGACTATTTTTAAAATTTAGATAGATTTCACGTACTAAAATTACTAAAGTACTGTAAAATATAATATGTTAAACTGTACAATTTTGTATAGTTAATAAGTAAAATAGATTTTTGGCTTTATGTACTTTAAGCTTTATGCGCTTTATCAATAAGTAGTAACTTTGATTTTATTTTTAATTTTATTATAAAACAAAAAACTGTAACTATATAATAGAGGTATAAAAATATGGTCTGATAAAGCCTAAAATGTGTTTAAAGGCCTATATAATAAACCTTTAAAAATAAGTATAATCATCAATTTTATTGATAATTATTTTCCAAACATGTTTTTATTATATAAAATTTAAATAACTTGTAAACAACTGTTAATAAATCTGTAATAACAGCTGATGATGAAAGTTCATTTGTTTCATTATAATCTGTCCCCAGAAATATGTTAGATAATATAGAATTTTATTTAACTATCGAACAGATGGTTCATTAAGGAACGAACAATATTTATAAATAACAAATATTTCTATATACATATATATAGATTAAATAATAATAAACAATTATAATATGTATGTATATAGTTTGATCTCGGTAAAGGAAACCATAACTATGGGTATCCAACGTTTAATAGATTCTCTTACTCTGTTACGTTCTCTTACTCAATAATGTAAAATTTTTGCATACTTCTAGGTTTAACTTTTATATACTCTTGAAAATTTCAAATACTTTTTAATAATAATAACAATAAAATTCAAATAATTTTTTCGAATATATAAATAAACATTGTTGAATTCTAAAGGTAAGTTTTTTTTTTGTGTTGAATTTATCTGAGTTAGTTATTTATTTTTCAAAATGTGTAAAATGTTTTTAAATAAAAACTACACAAAAACAAAAAAAAAACAAGTAAATGTAACAGTAAGTCCATACAACCGACTTATTTATACCCTACACTTAAAAAATTCAAATTAAATTAAAAACTCATGAGTTATTTTAGTTAGGTATTTAATATAAGGTAAAAAAATAAATGCTTTTACAACCTTTGTACAAAATTTCAGGTTTCTATTTTTATTAAATTCGAAGATATGCTTGTTAGGTCTTGGGAAGTGTGTGAAGGCACGTGGACCACCACCCCAATTCATCTCAAATATTAGAGACATCATCAGAACAAGGTAGAACACTCTTATATCAAATGTCAAGGTTTTATATTTATTAATTTCGACATATGCTTGTTCGGTCTTGGGAGTTGTGTGGGAGATACCCGAACAACCATTCCAATTCTAAATTTTAGAGATATCAGCAATTCAGAAAAACACACCCTCGTACAAAATTTTAAGTTTCTATTTTTATTAATTTCGAAGAAATGCGTATTCGGTTTTGGGAGTTGTATGGGAGGTACCCAAACCTATGGTCCGATTTCGCCCATTTCGCAATCCCCCTCTTACCTTAGTTATTGTTAACCTACAGTATAAATTTCATCAAGACAGCATAATTATTTTTTAAGTTATCGTGCGTACGCACGGACGGACAGACATCTCTAAATCGACTCAGGAGGTGATCCTGATTCAGAATATATATACATGTCCATATCCAACTCGCTTCCTTTTGGTGGTTACAAACACCATACCAAAGTTAATATACCCTATACTTTAAGTGTAGGCTATAAAACTACAATATAAAACTTTTCAAATTATTTTTCAAAAATAAATAAAATATAATGATTCTATCTAAGAAATTAGTTAAATTATCTGTAAATAGTTTTTAAATTTTATATTGCATTATTTATTTTGAGTATATAGAGTTATTGGAAATTTTCAGAAGTTTGGGAGTTTGAGAGGGATGCAATATATACCCTTTTTTATTTTGGTTTTGTTTGGTATTTTTATTTTGGTTTTGGTTTGGTATTTTTGATCATTCCAGTTTTTATTTTGGAATGATTTTTAAATTAAATTTTAAACAAATCAAAAGAAAAAAAAAACAAAAAATAAAAATAAATCCACAATTAAATAAAAATCCATTATGTCTGGTATATTATGTTTGATTGAAAAATCATTTGTTAATTATTGTATAAATACATATTTATAATATAATGCCAAAGGTACATATTATGGTGTTGTTTAGTATGCTAAAAAAATTTATGTTTCAATGGAATGGAAATCTTCTTTCATATAAAATTACCATAATTAAATAGAACTCATTTTTTGTTTTTCTAATGAATTCAAAAAATATATATATATATTAGGTATAATTCAAATATAATAATTGGGTATAATTTATCGATAATTTCGAGTAAAAAATAATTAATGGAAACTAAATAATATTTAAAATTAAAAAGGGATTTCTAAAACGATATCATTTTCAAAAATATTTCGGGGCTTCGGAAAAATCTATTATATTTCTTATCTATTTACACACATATATACCAAAAATTATCAAGTTTAGAAAATATACTAAGAAATTGGTTCCTGTGTAAAATTAAGTAACCAAAGACCGTTGATCAATGACCGTGTTCACACTATGCCAATGTGATGACGCTCAGTACATACACTGAGTTTACATTATGTCGACACCGAACGTTACATATTTTGTTAAAAACTTAAAACTTATGTTGAAAAAAAGAAGCAGTATGTACCATCAATACATTTGCAACTGGTAAAATTTATTGACAAGGGGGATATGAAAGGAAGAGTATTAGTGTTATCATATTGACATAGTGTAATAGCGGCCCTTAACAATGATGCTTAACAATTTTTGTGTTTTATTTTTAGTTATTAATTTAGTTCGGATACGATAAAAGTTTTCGTTAATTAAATACATGGTAATCTTAAGTAAAAAAGTGTATAAAAAGTAGTTTATATTTTTATACCGTAATACGAATGTAGCTCCTAGGTTAGTGGAACAGGTTTTAGTAGCTGCAATACAACTTATTCTTTTTATATGGAAATAACTCATTGTTTATAGAAGTTATAGGTATTTAAAATTTTGTCAGAAGAAATTAAGAAATTAAGTTGTATCAACGACTTTTGCAAAATTTGGTTAGTCTAGCGCAGCAGTTTCGGGCAGCTGTAAAATTAAATCCTCATATCTTGACATTTCTAAATATCTGAAATTTGTAAAATATTATCGAGTTTTATGGCAATAATTTCTGTTCGGGGCGACAGGTTTGAGTAGCTATCGGACAACTCAGAAATTTACGTAAATTTATCTCCGTACTTATTTAATTTAGAGATCTGAAATTTTGTAAAAAGTGATTAAATTTTATGGTAACAGTATAGCTTATGCTCGTATGGGTACCCTAGACTTGACACAGTCAACTATACACTCTTCCCCGTTACTATATAAATTTTAAATTTTCTAAGAAATTGTTTTCATATAAAACAGATTAAAAAACAAAAAAGAACAGATAAAAAAATTGATTCAAAGTGTAATATTTTTTATTTAATTCCAGATTATTTTATATTTTGATATCAACAATAGGTTTTTTTTAAATGTAATTGTGAATAATGAATTTATCTTTTAAATTTAATTATTGTGAATTAATTCAATTTATATGTGCATCAATATCATTGTTATTTTAAATATAGTAAATGCAATAATAATAAACTTTAATTTTACTTTTATTATAGAATTACATTATTAATTGTTTAATTTCTGGTTCACATCGTTATGTTGGGGGGGAAAAAAGCTTAAATGGATAAAATATTGAATTTTTTATTTTTAAAATCATTTTAATCCAAAATCTTAAAAAAGAAAAAATCTGGAATTTTATATTGAAAACAAATATTTCTTTCAAAATTTTTGAAACCTTGGTGCTTTGCGCTTTATAATTGGTTAGAAAATCCAGATTTTCACATTTTATTTAGCGGTGGATTAAGAGCGGCATCACCCACTGTTTCAAATATTTTGTTTTGAAAACATGTAAAAAAATATAAAAAAAATAATTAAAGATTTCACAAAATAAGTTACAAAATTGTACAAAATAATACACAAGTTATACGTTGCCAGGGTTATACATTGTTTCCCAAATATCTATAAATACGATTTTCGAAAGTTAATATTGGTCGCCATCAATATATTGTTGGTATGGTGTTTGTAACCACTGAAAGGAAGCCAGTTAGATGTGGATATGTATATATTTTTAACCAGTGTTATCTCCTGAGTTAATTTAACGGTGTCCGTCCGTCTGTCTGTCCGTTCGCACAATAACTCAAAAATTAATAAAGCTACCTTCATGAAATTTATATAGTAGCTTACTGTAATTACGAAAGAAAGGTGGGGATTGTAACTGGGAAATGTTGATAGATGGGTTCGGATTTTGGAAGCTTCCGAACGAACCCAAGAGCAAAGAGCATATCTTCAAAATCAATAAAGATAGAACTTTTAAAATTGGTACAAAAGTGTTCTGTCATATTTTCTCTATGTCTCTGAAATTTGAGATGAATTAGAGTGGCGATTCGACACACGCCTTCCAAGCCCTAACAATCATATCTTCGAAATTAATAAAGATAATAAGTTTGTATTAAATACATATCTAAAATAACATAGGGATTTTTAATTCAATTTGAATTTTGCAGGTGTAGGGTATTAATAAGTCGGTTGCATCGACTTACTGTTACATTTACTTGTTTTGGTTTTGATATGCTATTTTTTAAATTGTAATATAGTAAAAATAAGCTAGTCGTAAATGATTACGAAAAAGATTTAAATTCAAAAGAACTTCAATTTAAGTTTTGATATTTTTAAGTACTCTTTTTCAAAGATTTTTTTTTTTTTTGCCATAATTCGTTTTTTCAATATTTTATCGCAAAAAGATTTTCGCTTTTAAGATTTTTTATTAAAAAATTTTTTTTTAAAGATATCAAGTATGACTCATTATTTTTTTAAAGATATCAGGGGTGACTCAAAAATTTAAAAGAGTTTATTTAAACATTTTTATTGTAAACTAAAATTTGTAAGAACTAAATAAATAAAATACGTTTATTTTGAAATATTAAAAGATAATTTTCAAAATTCTTTGGGAAACTACTATATCATGGAGAACAAGATGTCATTAAAGTGTGTCATTGCAGTAGAATTAAATCAAAGTGGCAACTACGTTTTTTTATGATTCAATACGTTTTTTTTTTTTAGTGCTAAGTATTTTTTAATATCCCTTTTTTTTGTTACTATATAAAATATATTTTTAGCTTAATTTTTTTTTTATTCAATGATTATCGCATTAATATTAATAATAATAAATAAAATTCATAGCACAATTATTTTTGAGGTTTTATATTATTTTAAATTTTTATGTTTTCAACACAAATAAAAATGGTTTTCTTTATGTTATAAAATTAAAATTATTTAATATGTAATATTTTTATTTTAAATATAGAATTTTAATTTTATAACATAAAATTAAATTTATAACATAATATTTTTAATGTTAACTAACAACAAAAATTCTAAAAAAGCAGAATTCTTTTGTTTTGAATCAATTTTATATTTAAAAAAAAATTAAAATTTTATTTAGGGCTCAACTAGTTCAATACAGCGCATGACGTATATTTTCTGTCAAAATATTTTTAAATATACGCACTCGAAATACGCTACTGTACGTCAACTTCTTAAAATTTTAAAATTGACAAAGCGTATAAACGTTGCGTTTTTAAAAATGAAAAGACAATGAAAAAATTTAAAAAAATGAAAATAAAAAATTATAAATTGTACGCACGTACCCGCGTAATGTACGCGACGTATCGGCAATTGGCATATAAGTGCATATAAAAATTGTAAGTCGCACGCTTTTATTTAGGCCCCTTAAGGTGTTTACAAATGAAAATGAAGTTTTAAACGTTAAAGCTATTAAGCTATCAATACATTTTAAAATAATTATTAATAAATTTTGAATCAAAACATCGCCATCATATTAATTTTTATTTATTTATTTATTTATTTCCACAAATCCTTGCAAAAACAAAATTATCTTTTAGCATACTTAATAAAAAATTTAATATTTATGTGAAACCTATGGGTTAAATTGTAAATTGAAGTTGGGTTAAGTAGTATATAATTTCCAAAGAAGAATTAGAACTCAAAGCATTAAATAAAGAGTTAGCAATAAAGTAGTAATAAAGAGTTATTATTTATTTGCGTAAAAAAAAAAAGCTCAGAAATCAGACGGCAAACAAAGTGTATCTATAGATATACACAAATGCTTATTTAAACAGTTTTTTTTTAATGTCTTTTATTATTTATGACTTTATATCTGAATCTTTTTGATATTAAAAAGATTTTTGCTTTGTTTTGTAAATCATTTAAAAAATAAGAATGTATTTTTTTTGTTTTTTTTTACACACAATACATTAATTTTTTTTTTCATATTAAATTAATATTTTTTTTAAAAATATTCCTATAGAGAAAACATTATAACTGTTATTGACTGATTATAATTACTGAGTATAACACTATCAATATAAGGCGGTATTGACAAATTGCGTATTTCATTAAAAAATTAACACAAAAATATTAAATTATTTTTTTTCCAAACTATAATTTATTTTTTATAATTTAATATTTAATTTAAATAACTTTTTATATTATTTTTCTATATATTATTTTTTTTTTTTTGTTTGTCTAAATATTTATTTTAATTTAATAAAAAAAAATTTCACTGACATTACAATAAGAAATTACACCAATGCACACATAAAAAAAGTTCAGTTCAGTGTCAATTCATTTTGTACAAAATGATATGTCTTTTGAATTAAATTATTTATTATATACATACAAAAAAACAAACACAAAAAAAAAAAAAAAAAATATTGATAAATTTAAATAGAATATAATCGATTCTATATAATATATTGAAAATATTAAATTTTAACTTTTAATTAATTTTAAATAATTGATTATTATGATATTTTATAAGTGAAATGTGCACCGGCTTAATAATTATTAATCATGCACGCGAACTGAATGAAATTGAAATTAAAACTGTTTTTGTTTATTGTTTTTACTTTTGCAATATATTTTTATTTTTGTGATTTAAAAAAAAAATAAAAATAAAAAAAAAATAATTAAGTCTCACGATATTTTAGATTTTTTATATACAGCGTATAGCATAAGACTGATATGATAACTTTCTTACTATTGGAAACTATTGACCAATTTTAGAAGTGTAATAATAATATTAAAATTGATGAGTCGTGTTTGTGTATTAATTAAAGAATGTGGTAACGATTCGTTACTAACGAATCGATAATTTTTTTTTTTGTTATATTTTTTTTGTATTTTTTGTTAATTATTTTTCAATCAAAAAATTTTTTTATTGTATTTTTGTTGTTTTCTGTTTTTTTTTTTTTTTTTTTTTGTCCAAACTGAACGATCGAAGTATATTTTGATTTAAAACTTAGTTTTTGTTTTAATATTCGCAAATTTTGTAGTTTATTTAGGGTTGTAGTTTGAGCTTGTAGTTTATTTAAGGTTGAATATGAAAAAAAAAATTTCAAATGTTTATTGTAATGTTTGCTTGTTTCTGTACACTTAAAATAACCCAAGTTTTCATAGAAATTTAGCAAAGAATCTAGAATTTAGTCGCAAATAATAAGTGCTAACTTGAACTCGTTAACTAACTGTGATCAAAATTTTAATATATGTATGTATTAGAAAAGTATTCACTTAAATATGTACGTTGTAGTTGATCATATTTAACAGCTGTTTTGGTTTTGATGTTGCTGTCTGGTTAAAATGAAGAAAAATGTCTTTTAAATAAAAGAATAAAAAAAAATGTAAAGTTTTCTAGCAAAGATGACATATTATGACAAGTCATCATATTTCATAAAATACCATAACCCATAACAACATACATACATATATGTATGTATTATGAAATATAATATTTATATAGCAAACAAAAAAGAAAGAGGAATTTATTACAGAAATTTTGAAAAAATAACTGTTATTTTTGAAAAACTGATGTATAGAGTTCTGTTATTCTATGTTTTAAGCAGAAAAGAAATTGAGGTTATATTAGCTAGACGGACCTAAATTAAAAATTAAAATATTTATTTTTGGTTGTAAATATTTTTAATTATCTAGTATAAAATAGTTTTTCATGTATATTTAGCAATATTAGCTAAATTGTCGTATAATGTAAATGTTATAGTAATAAATTTTATTTAAATGTAGCCAACCGATTAAATTACAACATCTTCTCTAAAGTATTTTATTAAAAACTAATCTAAAAACTAATTATTTAATATTAATAAGGACTATGCAACAATATATTACGAAAGACAAAAAAGAAAACTGTCTTTATATAACATTTGTTTAATCATAAAATTTGTTATACCTTTACTGTTATGATTATAAAAAAGTTTCTGGTTCTTTCAGACAGTTATATCTAAATCACCGCAATATCAGTAATGGGGTTATGGGGGTTTTAATGGGACACTGTCCGATTGGCAAAAATGCTAGAAGTTAGAACTTACCTTATATGACTTTTACAGAAGCTGCAAAGACTGAAAAGAGATAGGAATCAATCTTTTATATAATGTATGAATGTCCGACTCTTTTTAGAAAAAGAAAAGGTTTTTAAATAATCTTTTCGAGTTGTTGAAAGTAGTCTAAATTGATTTACAACCACTTTGTTATAAGCTTCCAATAGTTTAATTAGCGGTAAAACTAATTCAGAGTATAACAACGGGATTAAACTGATTTAAGTTAGAATCTACAGTTCCTTTCTAACTATCTATCTATACTTTATGTTTTTTGGCATATCCTAAAATTAAATAAAAATTCAATCCTTTGCTTAAACTAACGGTTAAAAAATAAACATTTTTAAATTTTAATTTCATTAGTACTAACTATACTATTTATGTGCAATGTGTTACTTTTCGCGTAAACTTGAGATATTTATCATCATCAAGTTATGAATACTCATAAATTGGTTGTTGAATGATTTCAGATTTTATGGTTTTTTTGGTTTTGTATTGTTTTCTATTTTATTCGTTTTGTTGTTATAATAATGTAAATGTAATGTGTAGGTAATTTAATGTAATAAATTTAATGTAATGCAATTTAATTTGATGGTAAAAAAATATGCCATCGTACATCGAACTGTTATGTGAATGTAATAATTTTTATGATGATTTGTGGTGTTTTTTCTGTTGCTTTTTTTTTATTTGATGCAAATACATCATACATACATATATGTAAAATAATGTTGTTTTTTCTGTTGCGGTTGTTGGTCGCATATATTAAATATTACATACACGTTATATTGATTTAAATTTTATTTTTTTTTTTTTTTTTTTTATTTTGAATAAATATTTTGAGTATTTAACCATTCATAAAAATAAAATCAAGTTCAAGAGATTAAATTAATACATATGTAATATGTATTGATGGAAAATTCAATATTTGATTCTAAATTTTAGATATTGATATTTTTTATTTTAATGAATTTCATCGTAACTGAAAGAATTTTGATATTTTTACTTATTTTTTTAAAAAGGTATTACAAAAGTAACAGTAATTATCCATTATAATGGAAAAACAAAACAAAAAAATTTAATGCAAAATTAAAAAAAAACTTAAAACCTCTGAAAATTTATGAGCTTTAAAATTTCATTTCCATTTAAATTAAAAAAAAAAAAAATCAGCTATTTCCACCACAGAACCGACCGCTATTACACGAAAAGAATAATGGCAAAATTCATAGATTTTTTACATACTAATTTCTATCACAGCAAAATAACTTTTAATAATTTAATCATATTTTTTTCATTCTAAAACAATAATAAGCAATGAATTAATCGTAAAAATAAGTAAATTCATACCTACATATCTACCCATAACATTAATATTGAATCTGCTAACAAAAATTTTGCAATTTGAATTTTGTGTCATCAACAAGAGAAATAATATGCATTACATCTTATATAAATTTTCAGAGATATAAAAAAAGAAAAATAAATGAAATTTGTTCATATAAATTTATATGGGGTGTGTTTGTTATATGAATGAAATTTAGACTTGGAAATTAAAAATTAAAAAAACCTTAAAATTGGTCAAATAAAAAAATGTTCTATGACAAAGTTATCGCTCTTGACTTCTGTAACAACTTTTTCTTAATAATTTTTCTCATAATATTTTTCTGTTACGAAATATTCGTAAAAAACTTAAAAAGTACATTAGTAAACTACCGCCTTCCGGTTGTCCAATTTTTTCCAAAAGGTTATCAATCTGAGATATTTACGCCAAAAACCTAAATATGAAATTTCAAAATTATTCCGCTTTTTAGTTAACACGTGCTTGTACACGTGTTGACAAACATACCACCAACCCCTCCTCCACCACACACATACACACACACACACACACACACACATCACGCTAAACATTTTTTTACAGACTTCTACGCACTGGAATAGTCCATATTTGCAAAAATCTCCGGTATAAATTTTTAGTGTGAAAACAATACCTATCTCCTATACATTTATGCATGCGGTCGGTAAAAAAATTAAAGTGTAAAATTTTTAATCAAAAGCCTAAAACACAACCAATATATTAAACAGTGTTTCCAATTAATAAACCAGATATAATGTGGGTGAATGTTAAATTCCGTTAATGATAATTAAAAATAAAAATTCCTCATTTTTTATGGGAATTTTAATGAGAATTTTCATTTCATTTTTTAATTTTTTTTTTTTTTTTCTTTTTCAGTTTTCCGTAAAAATTTTTTAAAAAAAGGTGTAAATATATAATGTGAGATAATTTGAGATTTTTTAAAGAAGACAGTGATTAAGTAAAAGTGATTAAATATCAAAAAAAAAAAAAAATTGATTAAAATAAAGAAAAATTATATTTGCCCTTAATATATGTATATAAATTTTTTTTTTTCAGTACAACAATGAGAATGCGAAAGTAAGATTAAATGGAAAATTGAATCTCTAAAAAAGTCTAACTATCTAACTATTTACAGTTTGTTGTTGTCTGGTTAAAAAAAAAAATTTTAATTAAGGAAATAAAGAGAGGTTTATTTTTCAGTAAGATGAATTATATGATAATTAACATAAAAAGAAACTGTAAAAAGTTTAATTAAGTTTTGTTTTTTTATGTTTGCAAATTTTATCATTAAATAACAATAAAATGCAACTAAATATTACATGCTTTTTTTTATACATTCATATATCTAAATTAATGTGTTTTTTTTTTCGCCTCATAAAATTCAAGTCAAATAATAACTTTCATTTATAATTTTTTAATAAAAAAGTATATATACTTTTTTCACTTCCATAGTTTTAATAGTAACTAAAAATTTGATTTCGGTTTTATTTTCATTGAAACGGAAAAGCTGCGGTCGTTAAACTTAAATCAAATCTTTGTAAAATGTAAGATATATACATTTTTACTCTTTACTCTTTAAAAAGTTTTTACTCTTTAAAAAATATGGTTTTTTTTTGGTTAATTTTTTTTTTTTTGAAAAAGATATGAAAAGTATGTAAAATTATATAATATTTGGATTGTATTCATTTTGTTTCATGTAGGTTTTATAAAAATAAAAAAAAAAATATCATCACTTTAAGTTTGAACTTAAATTGCTGTTAAAACTTTAATAAATAAATATTTTGTATTTGTTGAACAAGAATTTAAATAAAAATGCAATGAATTTAGATTATGATTTATTCTGAGTATTAAAAGGATTCTAATAATAGTTAATTTTTTATACTTAAAATCATAAAAATATTTTCACATCAAATTTTATAAACTTTACTTTAATTTATTTAATTTTTTACACTTTAATTTATAAATTTTATTTTGTCGAGTGAAAAATTTTTCATTTCAAAGTTTGGGTGAATGAATTTATTTAAATTGATGAAAAATTTAAAAATACGCTTTAGAAATCAATTCCAAAATAAGACATTTTTCTTTTTTTTTAATTGGGAAAAAGTCTTTTTTTAAACTTCCCCTATAAGTATGCAATTAAGCATTATAAGTATGCAAATTATTGCTTCGGAACTTTTCAAATATATTATGAGTTGCATATTCCTTTATAAATAATCTCATAAGCAATTGTAATCAAAATCGGTAACTTCAAATGCAATTTAAAAAACCAATTAAGATTTATACATTTACATAACTATATAATAATGTGATATAATTTACAATAAATTAAAATGATATTTTATTATGCCATTAGTACATCATCTTAAAAAGAAATATTTGCAAAGAAATTAAGAAATAAGTTTTCATTTCAAATAGGAAAAAGAAAAAAAAACACAAAGCATAATGTAAATTAACGGTTTTTAAAAACGCACAATACAAACTGTTTGAATTGAAACTCTACACAAAAATTTCATATACGAATGTGAAAATATGAATATTTTGCGATGTTGAGGGGCTGTAAGTTCAGAACCCTATATAACTAAGAAAAACCGTTAACACATGTAAAAATATATTACTGAAGCTTTATTTTTTATGTTTTGCCGAAGAAAAATTAATCTAAAAATAGTAAATTTGCAATTTTTGAGCCCTAATAGTTCTTAAACACAGGGTGGTCTAAAAAAATTTTCTGAGAAAACTTACATTAATTCTAAAAATTCTTTCGTACCTCAATATTTCAAGTTATTATCTGAAAGCGTGTCGGAGTTATGAAAAAAGAAAAATGATTGCTCAATTTGATTTTAACGTAACGATAAATTTAAATATCAAATTACAAAATATTGCATAATTTTATAGAGTTAAGAAAATTTCCGGTCTTATAGCGTTTTATGATTCTAAAACTACTACGCAGGGCGTGAGATATATAATCTGAAAATAGGGCGTTTTAGTAATTTTGATGGCCGTTAACTCCGTAATAGATGGGGCTAGATAAAAAAGTTGTTCTACAACATTAATTTTTTTTGTAAGACCTACTTATGTTGAAAATATGTTTTCTCTATCTTTAACGGTGTAGAAGTTTCATAAACAGAAGGACGAAGTGAAACTAATAGGCACATTTTTTCATAATTTTTTTGGAAATGTGCTAAAAACATAATTTCGAAAAGGATATAACACAAGTGTCCTTTAAATTTTAGTCAATTCAATAAAAACAACAATGAGTATTAAATTTTTCTTAAAATTGATATTTGATATTTTTTTTCTTTAAAGTTCAAAAAGTATAAACTTGGAACTTTTTTTTTATAGATGTATGTATATATTTATTATATATTAAAATATTATATTTTAATATGTATTAGTTGACATTATAAAAGTTTGTGTGTTGACTTTATTTTTCTTTTAAAAATCATTTGTATAAATTGTATTTCCTGTCTAAAGCACTGCCGGAAGTATAAAGTTACTGTTATATACTAAAAAAAACCAAGTAAGTATCTTAAAGGTAAAGTATTTATTAAAATTTTTTAATCTTATCCTTATAATGAAGATATTTTTCGTATAGTAAAATTGAGACATACAAGAAAATAAAATTATATATTATGTATGTATATTATAAGTTCCAGTTAATCATAAGTGTGTTCCATTTATTTGTGTCGAATAACAATATAATATGTTATGCATATATCATGCATGTTCTAATGGAATATAAGCAAGTTTTTTGTGGCATAGAAGTGTAAAACTGGTGATTGTAAAACTGACGTCGAAGTGTAAAACTGATGTCAGCAATAAAGCTAAGCTTAATACCAAATATTTAATTTTATAATATTTATGTGTAAAAAACTTATTAAATGTTGTATTTTAAATAAGATGCGTACAATGAAATCTCCACAGAAAATATAGAAATAACTATTTTTTTTCGGACAGTCAAGCAGCTATAAACAATTAAATCCTAATTAGTTTAAGAGTGCTTTATGAAACTAAACCGCGTAGGAACAAACAATAAAGTAACTCCAACTGTACTGTTTACCTGAACATCTAGAGGGAAATAAGAAAGCGGATCGACTTGCAAAAGAAGGAGTTACAACTCTTTTTGCTGGTCCTGAACTATTTGTGGCATCTCGAACTATTTGTGACAACACAAAATCAGAGAAACATTAAAAATGGAAAAGGAAAATGGTATAGCGAAACTGGGGATGAACTGTAAAGCAAACTGTGGATATGGGCTCAAATAATCTAAGGAACATTTGGAAACTATAATCGAAAATGATGTGAAAAATTCATAAGATTCAGTAAAAAAAAAAGACGTTCTGTTGGGATACCACCAACTAACATTTGAAGACAATTAAAAAGAAGAATGTCGGTATATGCAAATTCTGTCACTCCGAGCAAGATATGTCCACCTACGAGCATATTACTTTATCGAGGATGAAGTGTCAGCAATAAACCTTTCTTGCAGTTTCTTAGAGGGAGTACGGTTGCCGGGAGTATTATAAGTGGAGACAAAGTTCCCAATACGTAGTAATAAAGGGACCATAAAAGTTCCACATTAAAAGGTCGCTGTATTACTTATATACCTTTAAAATAATCTAATCCAATTTGACATTAATATTTTTAAAACTTTAAAATAAAAAAAATTCTTATAGCTTAAACTCGAATGAAATCAAAAATATTAATTTTTTGAAAGGCATTCTTAATCAACAAATAAATTCTATAATACTTTTTCAAAATTATTTTATAAATATATAATAATATCCTGAATATCCTTGAGCTTTTATTTTAGTTTTGTATAAAATATAATGAAGTAAATGTTTTTGGCCTTGTCTTAAAGTGTCTTCTTTATTTTCTTAGATTAAAACTTATATTACATAGGATTATTTGTGTCTTTAAGGTTCATTTTTCTTATTTTAAATTTTAGTGAAAAAGTGAGTTAGTTTTAGTGAAAAACAAAGAGTAGAACCTTTGAAAGAGAAAAAGTTTTGGTAAAACTTTTTTTAAATTTTGTATTTTTAAATTTTTTTTTTCTTTATACCTTTATTAGTGTGTACCGTATTTTATTTAGATTAGGTTAGGTATGAGTGATATACGTAGAAGAAACGGTAAGAATTAACAGTAATACCATTTTTTTTTTCATTTGATTAGAAGTATTAAGAGCAGTCAGTAGTATTATATTCGTATATTTTTACCTTTCTTGCTTAATTGAAAACATAGATTTGATGATCATCTAAATCCTTTACTCAATAAGTGAAATATAAAACTTTTGTCTTAATCTTTTGGTGAATAAGTCTTTAAATATTATTATGCTTTGTTGTGGATAGTACCAGATAATATTACATGATATGTTGTAGGGTTTCATAAAATTTGAATTCTTTGTTATCTTTACTTTTCTTTTTGAGAATTAATTTTTAGAAATAATTCTAGAGTAAATTTTATAATTCCAGTTGTAATTCCATGATTACAAAAAAAAATAAGGTTCTAATTTATCGTTCATGTAATTTAGACTTGATGTTGAAATATTTGTTGTTGTAGTTTGGTGTGGTGGATAATTATCCATACATGTAGGACTTGTATTTTGATTTATTTATTATTTAGTGTAATAGTAAAATTAGGAAAAGTGCATTAGCATCAATGAAAAAATTATGTTCTGAAAGTATAATATATTAAGTTAAATATTTTCTTTGTCTCATAGAGCCATATGCAGTTTTGTCTCATTAGATTAAAACTACTTTAAAAGAAAATCTACTAAACTTAAATTAACCAACTCTAAAATCATTCCTAATTATTTTTTTAGGATGCATAACTTAATGTAGACGGAACTAAGGTAGAAAACATCTAAAAGGACGAAAATATTATCGATTCATTTTTTGACCGTAGTTCGATATATTTTCTATTTTGTTCATACGAACTAGAAGTAGAAAATTACAAATGAATTAAAATAACAAATTATTTACTGTTGTTAATTTTTTCCTTACTTTTCTTTACGTTTTTATGAATACACTTATAGTTCTGATTTTTTAACCTAGTCTAAAATTCTCAAAATACAGAATCTTTTTATTAATTAATTTTTTTATTTTTATTAGAATAATTTCAAGTGCTTAAAAATTTGCAAATAAAAAATTTAAATAAATTTTGTAATTAATTTGATTTACTTTATCATATATTATTGATTCTTGCTAGTTTTCTTTTGTAAAATAAGACATTGTATTATATTGATTGACATTTATTATGAGAATTTTATTATTCAAATTTTAGTAACAAGAAATCTGATTTGATTTAATATTACATAATAAATTAAGCAACTTTAATATTTGCCCTCAGTTATCAAGGACCAAGGCAATTATGGACTCAATTAAGTTGGAATTCATTCCAAACTTTGAATATTTTTTTTTTGTAGGGTATTTCCCTGCCACATAAATGTGACAAGGAAATAAACTGAGCCTTTCCTTTTCAGGCATGGCTATAAATGTCGTAAGGGGAAATTATTCTTACGACGTGTGTGGGATTCGAACCCACACTCTCTTGGTGTTTAGAGCGTATTTTATACGTTCTTACTCACTAGGCCACCGGGGCCCCTACATCTTTGAATATTTAACATATTTTTTTTATTGTGCTAACTTTTACGGGTATGGGTAATAGGACATTTTCAAAATGTATTACATTTCTTACAAACTTATAAACTTTTTATCATCTCGCATCCTTGAGACATGTGTTATCGTAAGTATATTTTGATAATGAGGGCATGTTGGTGCGTTGGAATGTCGATAATGTGTTTTTAGTATATATAAGATATGTTCTAATCTAATTCTTCATATTGGTTTTTTTCTGCAATTTTTTTATTGCCTACATTACACGATAGTGAGTATGTGTTCAACCAAAGGCTTCTGAGAAAGTTTGATGAGCTATTTCATTTCAATTCTTTGCATGATGTAGTAAATGCTTTGTAATGCGTAATATTGCTAGCTTTTTCGTTACCAGCTATTCCCTGGTGGCTTGGTACCCAGATTCATTTAAAATTTTTCACGGAAGCAGCTAAAGCATTCCTGAATATTTTAATAAGTTTTTATTAGTTTTGTTTTGAAAAGCTTCAAGAGCAACAACTAACAGAAGAAATTATAATGGTTTGTTGCTCTTTGACTAAAGAAAAAAGAAGAGCTTCATATAGAGCAGTTGTCTCAGCGTTATGTATTTCGAAATCTGGAAATAGAAGTATTCTTAATTAATATTCCGTATTCGCCCACTACAGCTAATGCAACGCTTTCAGCAGTTTTATTTGCGTCTGTGTAAATTTTGTATCTGTACACTGTGATACCGATCATTTTCGAATTTAATATTAAGTTTTTAAGTTAAGAACGTGTTAATTACAAAAACTAAAAGACACGGACTAAAAGGGTGAAAAACCAAACTTGGACAAACATATTTCAATTAATTCCCCATTTAAAACGCTTATACAAAATTTAAAATCTTTAATTTTTCCTTCTCCTCCCATAGTACTTTTAGTGTCTTTATCATATCATCTCATTCAAATGAAAAAAAATATCTTGAAAACTGGTGCCTGAAATCTATTAGAAAAAAGAAGGAAAAGAAATCTAATTTTTATTTTTATGGAAATTATCTTAATAGCCTTAAATTATATTTCACATCTCTCTTATATTTTACCAAAATATTATAGTTTACAAAATATGGAAATTTTGATTACAAAATCTTTGTACCTTTGTAATTTAACCATAATAGCAAGTAAAAAATTATAAAAAACATAAAGAAGAACAAAACATTTTAATAGTAACAAAATTTTAGTCGCTAAATCGTCCTAGCGTAAAGGAAAAATATGAAAACAAAACAAAAAAAAAAAATTTCACACTTTATTCATTAAATTATGAAAAAACATAAAAAAATTTACGAAACTCTTAGCAGATGTCTGAAAAGATTAATATCATAAACAAACAAAAAACAAGTAATAAAAAAAACAAGGGTTTTCAATAAAGTACATTTTCAAACAAATATTCGATAAAAAGTTTTACGTAAAAGATGCATAATCGGAAAATAAGTTAATAATAATATAAGAATTGAAAAAAATCGTTAGAAATATTTGTAGAAAAAATTTGGGAAAAATCAAGCCACACTTTAATCAATTTTATGGTAACGCATTATTAAGAAAAGTTGATAACAGAAAGAATAATATAATGTTGAAGCTTTAGTTTTTGTATTACTTCAAAAAAATTTTTACAGGTGTTTAAAAATAGAGAATTTTCAGTTTTTGACCCCTTACAGCTCTTAAACAGATGATAATACAAAAATATTTTCTGAAATGACTCATACTTATTTTCAAAGGTCTAACTCCTCTCAATTTCAAATTTCTAACTTAAACCGTTTGGAAGATATAAGGGCCTACAAATTTTACAAAAATTGAGTTTCACATAACGGTTAAATAAAAATACCATATGGCAAAAATATATATTTATTATATACATATTTGTAAAGCTAATAAATGCAGCCCTCGTTTGGCTTTTGCTGGCTTTTTAAAGCAAACAGCCTTTGGCTTTTTGAAGATATATATTATAGAAGTAGTTGTGTTATAACAATTTCAATATAGGACTTTTTCAACCTTTTAAACGTTTTCAAACGGATTTAAAGCCTCCCCCCGCTCAGGTCCAGTAACAAGTGGGGCTGCAGAAAAAAGTTGTACCATAAAATTAATTTTTTTGCGATGTTTATACGTAGTTAAAATGTCATTGCTCTATTTCCAACGGTGTAGAAGTTTTGTAAACACCAGAACAGACAGACAGACGGACAGAGTGAAGTTAAAAATTTTTGAAAATGTGCTAAAAAGTAAATATTTTTGTATTTATTTACACAGAGTGTATAATGGGTTTGTGTAAATCATAACACAGATGATGTAAATATACAAAAGTGAAGGTATAAAATATGTATAAGCATTGATCGAATGTTCCTCTAGCTTATACCTTTTAAGTAATACCTTTTCAGATTACCATAAATTTTTTCTAAAGATTTCTTTGCCAAAAGTGTAGACTCCTATCGTTCTAATTAAATTGTAATAGAAATTTTCTTAAAGTTGGACTGAAAGACAAATTTAATATGTGCACATTTGTTTATAATTTATAAAAATATACAGAGCATCAGAGCATAATTTTTATTATTTTAAAGCTAACCGGTTGCAAAGTTTATGAGATATAATAACTTATGTATTTTTTCGATTATTTATGATATCCTTTTAGAATAGAACCTGCTTTTCGAACATTCTTAATTAATTAGGTACAATTTTTTATTGATAATTTTGAAAATTCTGTTTGATTAAATACTCATGGGGCACTTTCAATATCCAAATTTATATATAATTTATATATTATTTATATATTTATATACATATATATATATATATATATATATATGTATGTATTATTTGTAACTTATGTTTATAATATTTTTTTTTGTTATAAAGTTGCAACGTGACAAACACGTGTCAACTTAAATATTTATTCACTCCTACAAGCAAAATATTATGTACTTACTAAAATTTAAAAAAAATGTGTAAGAAACAATTTTATTTAAAAATTTTGCCTTTAAAATTTTATTTAAAAATATTTCAAAAAGTTAAACAGAAATCAAAACAACCAATGGTTAATTTTATATATTTAATGTAAAGGACATAATTTAAGTTTCTGCTATTGGCTTTAAAAGTTTGGAGGCATTTTGCAAGAGTAAAAATTTTAAGTTTCATTTTCTGTCTATTATTTAGCGAAAAGTGATTGTATTAACTATAATAATAAATATAGTAATTTAAATATGTTATGATTAACTTTCTTTGGAGATCTTGAATATATTGACAATATATGCTTCTTAACTCATATCTATGACGATATGAATGTAAGATGTAAAATGTAAGAAACTCATCAGAAATAAATAATAAGTACAACAATAACCAGGATGTAGTACGTTTTGAATAACTAAATAGTATCATAGATGATGATACCAGAACCAAGAAAGATATTGACAGGAGATTAGGCAAAACAAAAGAAGTATTCGGAAGAATGGAACTTACAAAAAAGGTACAGGTTTTTATGAATAAATGCTACCGAATCATCTGCCAGAAATTCTGATCATACCAGAATATATAACACGCAACTTTGGAGTATGGGCTCATGTATGACCTCATCGTAATGTAAATTAGAAGGGAAAAATACAGATGGATCGACACATAAAGAAAAAACCAAAAATTTGCGAAAGAAAATTTAGATTGGCAACTGCAAAGATAACGCAAGATAAATGGGAAGAGAATAATATTAAAAGAAGATATAGGTAAAATCAAAAAAAAAACATGGTCATAAGTTAATACTATAACTCAAAATAGAAATAGGGAAGACTTTGTGAGTTATTTCTAGGGAAGTTGTAAAAAAATCAAAAAAATCTTTCGATCAGATCCTTTCTTTTGACTGAATATTTTTGTAGTTAAACAAAATTACATATGGAGGGAAGCGAATACTTTAGAAAAACGAATACTTACAAATAAAGAAGTAATGAAGTATTATTTCTCTTTTTAGTTTTAACTCAATTCGGATTTAACGCACGAAAATAATTAGTAATTGAAATTGAAAAATAAATTTTTTGAATTAAACTAGCAACTAAATAAAAAATTTCCAATTAAAATCTTTCAAAACAAAAAAAATTAAAAAATATTTTTCTTTTATTACATACATATTAACTAAAAGGTAGGATGCAGGATAAAAAAACAATAAATATAAGAGAAAGAAACATTACATTGACAATAATGGACGGCGACAGTAACACAAAAAAACTCTAAGGTTCTAATAAAAGTTTAATGTTTTGTTTTGTTTTGTAAAAGTTATTTGAATTACAATTACTTGAAGTTAGAATACGTTTTTTTTTGGGTGCAGTGATAGAAAGCTCCAGGAAATAACATCCGTGGACTTTAAATCCTTTTCAAAAAAAAATTAAAGCCCACGAGTCTTAATTTCACTAGATCGTAGACTTTAAGTCCATTTCGAAAAAAAATTAAAACCCGCTAGGTAAAACAAAGGTTACTATCATGAGTTTGTATTTCATTTAACTGGATTTTATTTGGTGACATGTCAGAAGTTCCATGGTCAGAAGTCTCATTGGGACTTTTGACTCACTTCAATGAGCCAGGGATTTTGTCAGCGATTTTAGAATTGAATTCAAAATCAGGATAATACCCCTTTTACAGAATGTTTAGATGTATGCATATGCGAGTGTCTGAATTAGGAGAGATTTTAGAGTTGGTTACAAAATCAGGGTTTTACGCTTTTTTCAGAATATGTATATAATCCTCCTAATTCAAAACTCGCATATGCATATATCTAAACATTCTGTAAAAGGCGTATAATCCTGATTTTGAATTTAATTCTAAAATCCTTCCCAAAGTCCCTGAAAATAGCAGTATTACTTATACACATATTTTGGAAAAGCATATAACCCTTATTTTGTAACCAACTCTAAAATTCCTCCCAATTCAGCGCACGTATACATATTAGTAAATATTCTGGAAAAAGGGATACCCCAATTTTTTTCCAAGACTCTAAAATCTCTCCTAATGCATTTGCTCTACATATTCTAATGCTCTCTTCTTTTAATAAGAAAAAATAGTGTGGGTCTTAATTCCAATTCAAAAGCAATTAAAGCCCACGGATTTTAATTCCTTTTAATTATGGGATTTAATTCCGATTCAAAAAGGAATTAACACCCGTGGGATTTATATCCTCGGGCGTTCTGTCACTGTACCGTTTTTTTGAGCGCGTATACAAAAAACAAAAATTGTTTTTAAAAAAATGTTGAAAAAGTTTTTTAAACAGTTAATATGTCAAAAATTTGGTACTAACTAGCAAGTTTTAAAATTAAGTTTTACTATAGTTTTAAATTTTTGAATTTTATTATTTTTTTTTTATTATAAGGTCATCAGAACTCATGTGATGTAAAGAGTTTTTAAAAAATTCGTAAGTGGAAATATTTGAGGGTATCGCTAAAATAAAATATTTTCTCTGTTTATCTTTAGAATATAATAACAAAAACCAATACAGTAACTGATGTCCTGGTTAAATATCAGGACACAAAAACGAGACAAAATATTTAAAAATATATAACAGTATATACATGTATTTACATCTGAATTTTTTTAAGTGTAAAATAAAAGGTAAAGAAAAATTTATGATATTTTTTTTATGGTTTGTGTTTTTTTTAAAAATCTTTAAATCCTTTTTTTCAAATCTGCTAAAATGATTTCAAATTTTGATAGTAAGTAAACAATTTTGTCAAATTTTTTATTTTATTTTAGAATAACTTTTAATTAAATATTTAAAAATTGAATAGAGGAAACCTCAAATATAAACAATAATTGGATATAAATTAGTTTACTGTCCTGCCACATATGTGTGAAAAGGAAATTGTACAGTTTTTTTTTCCAAGTATGGCTATAAAGGTCGTAAGAGGGAATTATTCTTACTTTGTGTGTGGGATTCGAATCCACACTCCCTCGGTGCTTGCAACTTTTACCCACTAGGTCCTCGGTATTTGCAGCTTTATCGACTAAGCTTTAAACGCTTTTATCTAGACCACCGATGTCTATATTGTAAAATTAAAATCAAGAACTCTTAATAACTTTAAGGAAAATCTAAAAGTCCTTTATAATAAACTAAAATAAAGTCGTTTCAGTGCTTCTTACATTCTTTGAGATTTTTAGATTCTAAAAAATGATTAAATATTATTTTACTTCAGTCATTTTTATTTTTTGATTAATTAATTTTTAAATTGAAATTTTGGTCGCTGAAATTTTACTTTGGTGTATACTTTGCTGTTTACTGTACGTAAAATATTTTTTATGGTATATTTTATATTTATTTTAACCTTCTTCGGCTCTTCGGATTATTTTAGTCGGCCGAATATTATTTAATTTTATTCTGTTATTTTTCTGTTATCATATGTCATTCAAAGAGTTTTGTTATTTAAAATTAACTATTTTGTAATCGTAAACTTTTTATACCTATGTAGTATATAAACGTAGTTCGCAGGGTATATAATATACTATACCCTTGGTCATTTCGTTTGTGACATCTTAAAGGAGACGAACTAGAGTTCTGAAAATTTTGCCATTTCATCTTTGCAAAATTATTAGTTTCGCTATTGATATTGAGCAAATTCAAAAGACTGGTTCGAGTGGTTGCCGTACAATTTTTTTTTTTATGAGCATATCTCAGTCTGTGCTGTCCTATATAAAATGTTATCAAAAGAAGTCAAGAAACTAGGTAAAATTTGGTTAGTCTACCGTAACAGATTCAGTTAGCTGCGAAATTTTTTATCCTCATATCTTAGTCTTTAATAAAGCTACACATTTGTAATTTTGTAAAAGATGATCAAGATTTATGGCAATAAATTCTGTGAAATTTGGTTGGTTTTGGGCAACGGGTATTTGTATCTGTTAGTCAACTGTGAAATTAAAATATGTATATATATATATATATATATCCGGTACTAAATTAAGTCGGATACCTGAACTTTTATAAAAAGTGATTAAATTTTATGGTAACAGCATTACTTATCTTTGTACGAGTATCTTTCAGTTGACACTGTCAACTATACGCCCTTTCTAATTTTCTTTTCTAATTCTTGTTTAAAAAAAAAATAATGTAGTTTTTATACGAAAAATGTTGTTTTAAGACCTAATTTAATGAAAACTGTTGGAAGAGATTTAGAGAATTAAAATTTGACAATGTTTGAAGGAATTACATACTACAATATGATTTTTTTTTTAGTGCATTTCTCTGCCACATAAATGTGAACAGGAAATTACACATTCTTTCCTTTTCAAGCGTGGCTGTAAAAGTCGTAAGAGGGAAATATTCTTACTATGTACTACCTCGGTGTTTACAACGTATTTCATACGCCCTTACCCACTACCTACAATATGATTTTTATATCTATTTTTGTTGTCCTTGTCCATTTCACCTCGCTAGAGAGCATAGGTCTTCCATTTGATATTTCCATCTCATGATTTTCGATTTCCTGCTGCTGATTTTGAATTGCCTTATGTGAGGTTGCAATGCTTGAGTTTGTCTATTATGGAGCGTTTCCAGATATTGTTTGGATTTTCTCGTCTTCTACTCCCATTGTAAGGCCATGCTTTTATGTTTTCGTGATTTTTTTTTCTAGTATATATAAAATTCAAAATAATTTTTTGGCAATTTTTTGAATATATAAAATAAAGAAACTGAAAAATAATTTTAGATAAAATAATTGAAACTGGTCAATAGTTCCATTTTCTTTTTTTTCTATCCGTTTCCATTTTTGTACCTTAATTCATTCTTTCCTAACTTAATAAGATCTTCGTTGCTTTTTTAACAGGTCAGAATATTCTGAAGATAATGCGTAGACAGCGGTTAGTGAACACCTATTTATATTATCTCTATATAGCATTATTATAATTTCCTACAAAATATTATTAACTGGGGCCTCGGTGGCCTAGTGGGTAAGAGCGTATAAAATACGCTGTAAACACCGAGGGAGTGTGGGTTCGAATCCCACACACATCGTAAGAGTTATTCCCCCTTACGACATGTACAGCCACGCCTGAACAGGAAAGGCTGTGTATTTCCTGTCCACATTTATGTGGCAGAGAAATACATTTAAAAAAAAAATATTATTAACCCGAAAGTTTCATAAAAAAGTTTAATAAAATATTTAATGAAAACATTTTTTTTTTTAATTTAAGAAACATTTGAATAAATAAAAATGTTTTGTTTTTGAGTGTTTGGGTATTTAACAACGATCAACACTGTAAAATTTAATTTATAGATTCAATTAACTTTTTGTCTAAAAATAAACAAAAACATAATTACAAAAAAAAAAAAAAAAATGTTATATTAATGATTAAATACAGGTGCAAAGGAAAAAAAAAAATTTAATTAATTTTTCATTAATGTGTCAGCATTAATGCAATAAATTTTCACCTTTTTCGTTTAATAGTAGCTGTGAAACGATTGCATAGTTATTAATTGGTAATATTATTATCCTTGATGGGTATTGTTTTTTATTTTTTATGATTTAGATTTTGGAGTAAGAAAATAAATTCACTGCTTCTAAATTTTATATAAAATTTAAGTTTAAATTTGTTAAATTGATTAAAAGGGGATTTTGAAGATAATGGGACCTTGCTTAAGGCAAATTCAATATATGATAACGGTACTTGAAGTAAACTTAAATATATGTATAATAGTTTAGATAAAAGAAAACTGAAATGGGAAAGCATGTTCTTAAATGTCCTTTTCGTCTTTAAAGGACGAATTGCAGAGATAATGATATATGTTTTTGAAAAAGTGGTTTTATAAAGTACCGTTGACATACATTCATTTTGACTTCTGAGAGGTCCCGTTATCTTTAGAAATACCGACTAAAAAAAGGATACTGTTACAAAAAGTCAAAATAAAATTATGGTTTATTCTAATACAAAACACTGTTGGGTATATCAAAAGGTAATCAGCAAAATAAGATTTATATGGCAGTATTATATAATTCAAAAGGATCCTTTATAATTTAAAAGGATCAATCAAATTTTTTTTAAAAAAATGTACAAAAAAAAAACTTATGACATAAATAGTTAATTATGGTTTGGTTTAAAATAAACCGCCAATTTATTTTTTACCTTCAGATTTGTTCTTTCACAATTACATAAATTTAAAATGTTAAAAGTTATTTTCTTTTATCTAAATTTTATTAATTACTTTAATTTTTTCAATTTAAACTTTTTAATTAGAAAATCATTAAATAGAAACACCTAAAAAAAAAAAATTTTTTTTTTTTTTGATAGATTTTCACAAGGTTTATATCATATTAAAAAGGCCAGCTCATAGATTGACACTCCTTTATTAGTGGTTCGTTGTTTTTTCTTTTTTTTTCGTTTTTTTTTTTTTTGAAAAACGTTTTAAATTTAGAAAATGAAAATAACATTCTTTTATATATTTTTTTTTTATTATTTTGGGTCATATTTAAATTATACTTAAATTAAAACAGTAGGGGGTACCAAAAATTGCGTGTAAATTTCGTACCTCAGAAAAACAACTCAAATAATAATTTTAAATTGTTTTACTCATTAAGTTTACTCCTATATCAATTGAACTTTTGACTATCCTTTTTTTTGTTTCCTTTTTTCTAAAATTTTCTTCATTTTTCAGTTACAATTAAATTTTTCTTGTATATAAATAAATATTTAAAAATTTTTATTTGAACAGAATTGAAATTCTTTGGGGATGAACGACAAATGTTAAGAGACCCGAACTTATGTTACAGAGCAAAAAAAAAAAAGGGTTTTTTTTTTTTTTTTTGGATGAATAAATATTAAGGATAATCAGAAGATATTCAATTAAATCGATTAAAGTATTTTTTCCGTTTGGTTTTTGTTAAGTTTCTGGTTGAGAAAAAAGAAATGGAAATATGATATAGAATTTTATAATGTTTTTTTTGTTTTTGTTGTTATTTTTTAGTCAGTTGAAAATTGGATTTGGGTGGAAAGTATCAAATATAAATAAATTGAAGAATATATATTTTTTTATTTCTAGAATAATAATTCTGGGGATTAATATGATATTGTATATACACATGTACATAATGTATTTTTTTTAGTTTAAATTTAATTTTAAAAGAAAATATATTTTAAAAATTATGGTATGGATTTTTGAATTATTAATAAAAGGATCTGAAATTTTAGCTCCATTTTTTTTTATTTTGAGGATATTTCAATCTTGGGTTTTTGATGATATGGTGATTTTATTAAGTGTGATATTGTTAGTGATTATATTAATTTTGTGATAGGATGTTGTTGCTAAAACGGACAAAGTTTCTATAGGTGTAACAAATTGTAAATTTAAAATTTAAGTTCCTTATTTATTAGAATGGTTGTATTAAAATTTATTTACTAAAACTATATTTCAAGTACTTTGCCATAACTTAGTTATTTATTAGTACGCTAATGTCTTTAAACCAATCGTAAGGTTTTAAAGATTACATATAGAGTTTGAAAACTTTTAGATTTAGAAAATTAGAAAATTCTTTATGTAGCTTATATAATAAAAAAATAGTTATTGTCTTTAAAAAGGGAAATGAACGAAGTATAGCAGAATAAGGATATTTTAGTCGATTTTATTCTGAAATACTTATTTTTTATACAATTTATTTAATGTCATAGTATATTTTTCAATTATCAAAACGAATGTTTTAAAAATTTGATAATGTTTTTAGGTTTAGATTTATTTTTTTTTTTTTGCAAATATATTTTCTTAGATATAATCAATAATAAAATATACACCTATATAAATGATCCTTTTATGACAAATTAAATTACATTGTATAACAGATTGAAAATCATTTTTAAAAGTGTGGTTTAAAAATAATGGGTGTCAACTTGATTTAATTTTTGTACGTACGTTCAAATCAAAAATGTGACAGCAAAAAAAATTGAAGTTAATTTAATTTAAGTTAATTAAGTACTTGTAATTATGAGTGTTCGTGATGGGTTTTCGAAAAAGAAAAAAAATAGATTTAGCTGAAATTCATTTTCTAGATGTTTTTAATGGTGTAGAATTCAAAAAAAACAAGAAAACAAAGTTTTGCGTCTGCAAAAACTTGTTATCAGCATAACTCATGTAATTCTTATCCGATTAGAATGATATTTGGTGCAGAGGTTAGTGTTGTAATTAGGACCTCTGCGAAAAACGTTAAGGTCGGAAACTGTAGTGGAAACCTCTCATAATATTCCAGTAAAATATGATTTGTTCTAAAACACCACGTGGTTAGCCAAAAAAAAAAAAAACAAGTCTGGGATTTCAATCAAATTTGGTATACGAGTTGGTGTTACACTTCTGCATTGCAACATAAAATTTGAAGTCTGTAGCTTCGGTGAGTCCGCCTTAAAATATTCGAATATAGCACATAGTAATTGCTATAGGATTTGAATGAAATTTGGTATAAATGTTACTCTTGCGGTATAGTTAATGCTAAAATAATTTGAGGCTGAGGCTAAGTGAGTCCTACCTCTACTATTGAGGCTCTAAATTAAAATTGTAATAGTTCATCAAGGGAGTTTAAGATATACAATTTTTAAACTTGTAAATTAAGTAGAGTATGTTAGAACGTTTCAAAAATGGGACCAGTTTTCATCTTTCACCCCCCCTAAAATAGATAAGGGTACGTTCCTAAACCAAGTTACTGCCTCTCTACGGGGAATTTTTATTTTTTTGCAAGAAAATAGTATCTTGTATTAAATCTCTATTATTAATTTAATCAGCAATGAATTAGTAATGGTTGTTTTTTAACATGTGTTTCAATTGTAATTGAAAAAGCTGCTAACCTAGGGGTAACTCAAAACTTGTAGTATATTTAATAGTCTTTTTGGTTCAAATAGCCTTATAAAAATAAAAAAATTATTCGTACTTAAATTAACTTTTAAAAATAAGAATAACGAAAAAAAGAAATAATATTATAAGCAGAGTGACAGACTATATGAACATACTGACGGGTTCGTACGGGTATGAAAGAGTTGACAAAGGCAACTGTATACTTCCTCGTTTTTCTAAGTACTTTTATTTCCTATTTGAAATTCAAAAAATATTAAGGAGAAAATTTCTAAGAAAAGAATAAATCGGAATGAATATTTAAAGAACATATTTTATAATTTTAAAAAATTTACAGTGACTATATATTTTTGTAAAAAATTTTTAATGGAAAATTCTCATGAAATTTGTTATATGTGAAAGTGCCGACCCATTTATTAAAAAAAAAAATGTAACTAAGATGATTAAGTATGAATTTCTATTTCAAATTATCAAATTACTTGTCAGTTGTTAAGATTTTAAGAAGATTTTTTTTTAAAAATAACGAACTTTGTAAAAACAGATAATAATAGAATTCATATTAAAAGGAATGCATTATAGAAGTTCAACTAATCAGTGCATAAAAATGAAAAACACAAAAATTAAATAATTGATAATAAGTAATAAAATAACACATGTAAATGCTACTCCTGCAATAGACAAAATAGTGTAGGAAGCATGGATTCTGTGTGGAATCTGTATGTAATAAAGGACTAATAAGAAATTGTGAAAATTCTCTTTTTTACACTCTATCCAAACACCAGAAAAGAATTCTTTTATAAAAAATTAGTGTGGGTTTGTCTAAGCCCAGAAAATTTGGAAAGTAATTTGAAGATGAATATGTATAAATAGATTCTTTTTGAAAAGTTGTAAAATTCGGCACTACTATTAAAGTGGATGAAAGCATGTTTTATATTTTAGTAGTTTTCACAATAAATGAATTTTAAAATAGTTTTAAATCATTTAAAAATTTTCATGTTGTATAAAGTTGAGGTCTCCCTAGTGGCGACTTACCAGTTTTGTTCAATAAAATTAAATAATAATGAAAATAAGAAATTTCGTGTAGAATTTAAAATTGTACCTAAATGTTTTAGTGTGAGATCATTATTTTTATCTAAATGCGGATCATTGAGCAAGGGAACACAACGGGTCGCGGGGCTTAGTTGTAAGGGCAGTCACATGCCTTTCCCTCAAAACAACAATAACAAATGTTTAGAGAATAAGAAAGAATATAAAATAACTAACATAATAAAGAAAATAAATAAAACAAAAGAATTAAAGGTTATTTAGATATATCATTTCATAGTAGTAACAAAAGCATTTTAAGTCAGTCTTTGAAATGAATCTGACAGTTAGCGGATTTAGATTTCATTAAATTTTTTCCAAATTTTTTATTTTTTGGATAAAAATATTTAATATTCTAGTCGCATAAATAATTTTAATACTACCAAAAAAAAAAAAATCTTTATTTATTTAATAATAATGTCTCCTATTAGAAACTGAAATATTTTCATTGTAAAAGATTTGTTTAAAAGCTTACAAAAGTTATCCAAACATGTCTTTAAGATTTACGAAATTTCTTGTTAATTTGAAATAAAGAAATATTAAATACAAACTAACAGAACATTCTTTTATGATATATTATTATGGTGTATCCTATAAAAAATAGAACGTTTAAAAAAGAAAAAATGTACAAAAAAAAAAAAACATTGCATAGAGGTTCTTTAAACTTTGTTTTGCTATTTAGCGACCCAATTAAAACTTTTTCTTTAAAAGTTTTGATAATTTTACAAAAATATCCTGAATGGGACATTAATGTATTGCTGGTCCTTTTCTTTTTTTTTGTTTGCCATTTTCGTTAAATGTGGAAACCACATAAAAAATTCAACGAAATAAATAGCTAATAAATTAACTTTTTTTTTTTTTTTTTGCATATTATACCCCTGCCACATAAATGTGATAAGAAACTTACACAGCCTTTTATTTTCAGGTGATGCTTTAAATGTCGTAAGGACGAATTATTCTTACGAAGTATGTGAGATTCGAACCCACACTTTTTTGGGTGTTTTATAGAAATGTATTATACGGATTTATCCACTGTCCACCAAGGCTTCCATTAACATTTTTGTCTTTAATAAAAGTACAGTTAAATTTCAAAAAATGGTTAAATATGTTTTTACAAATTAATAATGTAAAGTAAATTTAATATGTTAAATTTAACCCATGAATGGTGTTAATTTCTTCATATACCAATTTACCTACTACTGCTCAAACTGGTCAATCGAAGTCAATACTAATTGGAACTGTGGTCAATAAACGCAATATAATAATATAACATATCATCTATCTATATGACTATATAAGTATATATAGATATGTGGTTCAATAATTTTACGTGATTGTTATAATAATTTAATTTAATCCTTAAATTTTCTGTTTTTATTTATTTGCAACTTTCATTGACATAAAAATGAGAAAAAAAAAAAACAAAATTATTAATATGAAATAGTGATGATTTTTTAAATTTATTTAATTTAAAATGAAAATTTTTCTTTAGCTAAACAGTTCTGTTTTTTTTTTTTTTTAGAGTCAAGTCATATAACGATTTTATAATTAACTTATTATAAAAATTTTAAATAGAAGTTTGCCTTATTTCCGAATCACGTTTATTTCTTCTCTATCTTCTCTTCTATAAAAGAAATCGGAAGTAAAAAAAAAAAAAAAAAACCACTTGATTGGAATAATAAAAATGGTTTTTATGGTTTAATATCTTCTTGAAGTCTCTGTAGTTCTCTTAAGATAGATAAGCTGTAAAATAATTTAAAAAGTAGTCAGAGATAAAAATATAATACCAATACAAAAAAAGGAAAACTTTTAATGAGGCAAAAAAAGAGCGACCTGTAAAGTATTGAATAATCAATTTATTGCATGGTAGTTTTCAAAGACGAAAAAAAAAGGTTTTCAAAACATTTTATCTCACACACAGTAAAGTTCCTATTTTATGTTTCATTCTGGAAAGTCTTGAACAATTTATTCTGGTAACTTGTTAATTAGTTTTTTTTTTTTTACACATTAACTAAAGACTATAGGGGCAGATTTCTTTATAATAATGTAGGTTTAGCTAAATGGAAGAGATAAAACAGGAGGGAAATAGGGCATTAAAGGAGAGTTGAAGGATGGTATAGTAACGAAACTAAAGGAATATTATTGACAGAGTAGAAAACATTTGATGTTGAAATATTATGTTGATAACATAATGAAACTTTGAATTTATGTTAAAGGAGTTAATATTTGGAGTTGATTTGATCTTAAAAACAATTAATTTTACTAGCTCGATAAAGTCGCCTATTAGGCGTAAGAGTCGATTTTAAATTTTGTCAAGGAAACAAAAAGCATAGTTTCAGGTTATCCAACCCATATATTATGAGAGCTGTAGTATATTTTAAAGGTTGAATGTAGGCTTTTAAGATATTTAGATTATAAAAGCTTACTCGTGTCTTTATTACATAAAATTTATTTAGGTCTTCACATACAAAAAAAAAAAATATGCATAACAGTAATTTTATAGATAAAATAAACGTAAATTTAAATTTAACAAATCGCATACGTCCTAGTGCTTGGATCCAATTCAAGGATTTAACTTATTTTTTTTATCAGTGTATAGTTTAAGAAATATTACTTATGAATTCAAAAGTTCGAACTTAATATGTTTGGGCAGCACTGGTTTTTTTTTTTGTTTAGGAAAATAGAGGAAAAGTTGAAATTCAGTAAATAAATAAGAAAATAGAGTAAAATTAACTTTTTAAAAAAAAAAAAGTGTTTATTATATGTTTATGTGTATTCATTTCTGTTGTTCAAGGATAATAATGGAATTTAATATACGATAATATATAGAATAAAGGTATGTTAATTCTATAGAAGAATTATATGAGGGGATAAGGTTTTAAAAAAAAAAGTTTTGAAAGATTTTTTTTTTTTTTTTTATATTAGGTTCAAATAGAAGTTATAAATTTTCTTTTTAAGTCAATAACCGACCAATGATCACTTGAATTGCTTCATAAATAAAAAGTTTCTATATATATATATGTATGGATTAGTGTAGTTGTTAAATGTTATATAAATATATATAAGTATTTGTGAATAGAATAAAGTATCAATTTTCTAAGAAAAATCATTCGTCTTAGAAATTCAAAATGTTATTGAACTGGAATCAGTAGATAGAAAATGACGTAAAACAATTTGAAAGAACGTACCTATAAAATAAAAAAAAAAAAAAAATGAAATAAAAAATGAGTAATTATAGTGTTTACAGTTATGCAAGATTAAAATAATTTTTTTTTAATAAAATTATAAAAAGAAAAAAAAAATTGAGTTTAATGAATGGATTTTCATTTTGATCTAATAAAAAATTGATGGTTGTTAATATTCTTTTATGTCCATTTTCATACAAACACCAGGAAAAACCAGAAAATTTTATATTCAACAAACAAAGAATAGAAAAAAAAAATTAAATTTGAAAATATTTTTTAAGTGATTTTTTATTTAGAACAAAAAAAAAAACAAAAAGCAAATACTAAAATAACATAATATATAAAAAAATATTGGAAAATTAAATTATTTTCATGATGATATCCACTTAAAACTATAAAACTTTTTTTTTTCTTACTCAAAAAGAAAAAAAAAAACTGTTGTTAATAAAAAGTGAAGTTTTTAATGAAAATTTAATAAAAAAGGATTCTTGTTGTGAATTTTTCTATTTGTAAAAATACAAAATTTCAAATTGCATTTTTGTGTTTTTTTTTTTTTTTTTTGAAAATTATCAGTTTAAATTTTGTACCGAGTTCGGTTTTATAAACAATTTTAAAAAGTTAAATAATGTGATGTAAGAATTGGGTAAATTTTCGTATCAAAACCGTTAGTAAGTGCAATAACCAATTGTAGTTCAAGAGATGCTATTTTGGGCTTTGGCTCCATACTAAAAAAATAAAGGATTATTAATCTATTTCATATTAGAAAAATTAAAATTCCCAAGAACTTAAGAAGTTATGAAATTTCAGCATATTTTACAATAGATTTTGAATATATATTGGCTACAATCTGAAACATTTTATTTTATTAGAGCAACTAAGGGATCATATATTATAGGCAATAAAAATAAACAAGTCAATAGATATCTAAGAGAAGATTGGACATAAATACATTCAAATGTTCAAAAAAAGTCATCAATTTGCTAACGAAAATCGTTTTAATGGCTAAAAGTGAGGGCCCAATGCTTCCTTTACTTTGAATATTTTTTCAAAATATCAAAACGAAATAAAGTTAACTGGCCCAATGATTACTTTGCATTTTTTGCTTTGACTTTTGTTAAATTTATTTTTTCTGAAATGGATTTAAAAAAAATTTTAGAAAATTTATTTATATTAATTATTTTATATGAAACGTACAAATGTTTGTATTCAGTAACAAATAGGAGAAGATTTTGGGTTCGGTACATTTATAGAAATTGTTAAATTCATGAATTGTAGGAAATCACATTCCCACATATTTAACATTTTTCCTACCTATTCAAATTTTTTTAATGTTTATGTAAAAAAATTCAAATATCAAATGTCAAAGTAGTCAACGCAAAGTACGGAATTGACAATACGTCAATTCGGTACTTTGTTCGTTTGCTTATTTTGAATACTTTGTGTATTTGGCCAAGTACTATAAGAAATAATGTAATTTATTTCAGCTGTCAAAGTTTTCGAAGGAAATAAAGGAAGCAAAGTAAGCATTGGGCCATTGCCTTAAAAGACCTTCACTAACAAGTTGGCCAATAGCAAAAAAAGTTGTATTGTGATAAAGATAAAAGATAGCCAATGATAATGAATAAGATTTTTTGTAAAATAATTCTTGCATCAATTTTAGGGGACTGGTCTAATTACATTGCGAATGTAAACGAAAACAACGCATATCTGTATTCAGACAGACTGTTTTAAAATAGGTTATAAAACCAGTCTTGGACTGTTTTCTGAGAGACTAAAATTTTTGTGTTACTGATGTTGTGTTCTTATGCGATTGCATTGACTCTTGTAGTGCTTTTCAAGTAGAATCATATTACATTGGTTGAAAGGATTTCATATAATAAAATTACCTCTAGCCTCTTGTTGTAGGACAGGTTCAAATGAATTCAGTGTGGTCCATTTTAAAAATACGCATATGTGTATATATTTGTCATTAATTGTTTTTCTAAAGTTTACACAAAAAACATAATTGTTTTTTTATCAATGTTTAAAGACTTTACAAAAATTTCAACAAATATTTCAGTTGCTCAATAAATTTTCTTGAAACGCGTTTTTGTGTTTGTTTTATTTTCTCTCTCTGTGATTTTGTAAGAAACTGGAGGATAAATAGCTTTAGTAATTTAATATTTTGAATGTGGAGATATAGTAATTAATCCTGATTTAGAACGATTTTAATTTCAAATTTTAACATTGAACTGTTGTTATGTAGGAAAATAAAATCTTTGAAATATGGTGTGTATAATATGGTTATGGTTAAGGCCTTTTAAAGAAATAAAATTATAAATATGATTATGATTATGAATATAAAACTTCAATTCAATTCAAGACTACACTACTACGTATAATAAATTTGCCATTACGTTTTTACTTATATTAAAGGAGCCGAACTAGATGTAGGCTCAAGTGTATGGATCGGATCAGAATCATATTGTAAAAAATTATCAAGTTTTATAATAATAACTTCCGTAAAATGTTATTGGTTCGACGCAACAGATTCGAGTAGTTGTTATATAACACTAAAATTTACATAAATTAATTTCGGTACTTAAGTAAAACATCTGAAATTTTGTCAAGTTTTGTTTTGTCAAATATTGTCAAGTTTTATGGAAACGGCATATATTATGTTCATACAAGTATCTTAGAGTTGACACAGTCTACTCTACAATATTTCTCGTTATAATTTATCTTTGACTTATGATTTCTATATGTTACCGATTACATTAAATAGTCCATATGGAAACATCCATATGTATGGAGGCGGTATATAAAGTGACAGTAATTTCTTTTTTTGTTTTATTTTGCGTATTATTTTGTAATTTTTTTTATTTCATGTGTGAAAATCAGCATTACAAAATAATTGTTAATTAAGTATGTTTGTATGTCCGTATATGTTGAGAAAAAAATAAATAGACATTCATATATATATATATATACATATGTATATATCTTTTATCTTGTGGTTTTCTTTTATTTTCTTTTATATAATTTATATCTACTTGTTTTTCTTTTCTTATGCATTTAATTACTTTATTTAACGCTTGGAACGTTGCATTCATCATTGTTGTGCATATATGAATACACAACACCAATAGATGAATTAATATTATATAGTAACAAGTTAAAGATTAAATTCGGTTTAACTGATTTTATTTTGAAGTGAATTTTTATATAAAAAAATAAAGTAAGAAAATTTGAATTATTTCCTATGTTTTTGGATTGTTAACGCTAAAATACTCTCATGTTATATATTTATATAGTCAATTATTGAGTTACTTTCTTAAATATTATATAATAGAAAAATCTATAAGTTTCTCTAAATCTATAAATTAAAATATTTTTTCAAAAAAATCAGATTAATTATTTTCCAAAGTTAAATAAATTATGACTTTGTTTGTTTCCAATTGATATTAACGAATGTATGGTATCAGTTGTTAGAGTATTAACAGACCTCTAATTAAATCCGCTTATATTTAAATCTCGACGATTGAAAAATTTTTTTAATCTGGTTTTCGAACTGATGCAATTATATCATTTCTTATTGGGTTCAAATTAATGACAATATTATAATTTATATATGAAGAAAAGAAAAGTAGAAAGACATTCAAAAATATCAAATAAAACATTTTCATTATTTCGTTATTTTAATTGATATATCAATTGTATCGGATGTAATTTCACCAATTCTACATCTCATACATTACTCTACGTTTAAAATCCCTTCCTAGGGCAAACTGTTCCACTTGTTCTTAATATTGCTGTGATGTAGATACATTTATCAGCCGTTAAGCTTTAATGTTTAATAATCATTTTTTATTTTACTCTTACTCTTATAAGAAGCCAACTGTTGAATACTCGGCTGAAACTATTATGCAAGACCATGAAATATAAATATTTTTTTAATTTTTGTGCGCCATCTATTATCTTGTACAACAATTATTTTGTTTTATTTTATTATACATTATTTATATGATATATTATATATATATATATATACCTAAAGATTTTATTTAATTATATTATACTAATAATATATGAATAATATAGAAAATCTATGTTATTTTTTATTAATCTATATGAACCCAGCCGGGATTTAAACACTTCGTTCGGATTTTTTGAATGAAAAGCCGCTGTCTTATCTATTATACAACATTGTCTGAATTCTGTTCAATAATATATAATAGTTAGTAATCGGATATGTCATCAGACCCATTACTTAAATCATATTTAAAAATTTTGATCTCTCCTTAATATAGTGAGTATGAAGGGGATATAGTGGTTTGTTTATAAAGATTATACTTATGGTAATATTTAAATCAATTAGAGTTAACATACCAGTACATATTTGTTTAATTTAATAATAATTAACCAAATAAAAATGTAAATTTTCAAAATATCTGTCGTACCATTCTATATCATAAAGCTCATGTTCATTTACTGTGACGCATAAAAAAACAAAAAAACAGTTATTGCGCCTTGGATAATGGAATTGAAAGTAATGCAATGAAAGTAAATTAAGTTATTGTTAATTTTAAACTGTGAAAATGATTGTGAACATTTAATTGAGGATGTGATGCATAATAAAAAGAAAAAAAAAACTATAAATAGTTAAGTTGTCATGACTTAATTAAAGTAAAGATGAAACAAAGCCAGAAAAAAAAAAATTGAAAGTGAAATTCTATCAACTTTCATAAATTTAATCTGGTCTTATAACTTAGTTTGCAATGTAACAAAAATTTAAATTTCATTACGTTAACTGTAAATTTTCCAGGGAAGTCAAAGTAATTTGAAGATTTCCGTTTCATATTAATATTTTTTTTTTTAAAAACAAATGTAATTTTTCATTTTTAATATCAATTTTTGTTTATCTTTGTATATGGTACACTTTTTTATAAGCTTTTTTATTTTATTTTGCATTTCTATGAAATTTCCTATTCATTTCAAAGATAAATAAGGGTATTTTTAAGCTTTAAAAATCAAATATATTTTCTTTTTTTTCAAATTACCCTATTTATTAGAAAATTTTGTATAAGATTAACTTTATGATAGGGTTGAGATCAACTTTTCTACTATTAATCTAATTTTATTATCATGTATAGAACAGATAAAATGTTAAAATGACCTCAGTAATATTAAATGTATTTATCATGAAAAATATTTCAATAGGTTTTGTACCTTAGTATCTTTACCGTAAAGAAAAACTATGAAAAACATTAATTTTGTTTCAAGCGTATGTCGTAGTATAAAATGGGAGCAGTGAATAAAAAAAAAAAAGAAAAAAAAAAAAACAATAGAATGAAAAATACAAAAAATGTAAGTTTTTGAAATTTTTTTGAATGAAATAAAAAAAGAAAAGTCCATGAAAAAATTAAAATTTTTTTTTTTATTCAAACTTAATTTTCAAGGATATGTTTGAAAAATATACAGGATGCATATTATTTGTTAATAAATTTTATTTAATTTTAAAATTTTGTTCGTCAATTTTTCTGAATGGTATATGGTGAATAATGTATGTAAAAGATTATAAAATGATTTTGGAATATTATTTAACTAAAGATGACCATTAAAAATAAGTTTTACTGTTATTATTGTATGAGGAAGCATAAAGGGCATCCATTTAACATCTCAATCTCCCACGATTTTTCTATGCTGTTTTTTGCATTCTACCATGTGAAGTTGCTTTGGTTTAGTTCGCTTATTACGGTCCCTACGGTCAACGTGTTGTTGCAACAATCGCGCCTTCTTCTTATAGCTTCAACTCCAAGACCATTCGGTTTATATTTTTATGAACCTTAATTAGCGTGTGTGATATCCACCTTTATTTTCAGGATGGTCTCTTCTGTTTTAAGTCTCCATTCTGGCAGATAAAAATATTCTGCATATATATAATACGTAAACACTAAACGTAAACGGTTAGTGAAGAACTGTTGCTTTTGCACGATGGTGTTGGATATCGCATCCATGTTTCATCACCAAACATGAGAATTGTTTTCACGCAAACATTGAAGATTATATTGGTTACTGATGCTGTTAATTTTCATTGTCTTATAGTTTGGTTGATATTTATTTCTAGGTTTGCGTAATATGCTAGTCGCTTTTTTTTTTTTTTACCTATATCTTGTATAGGTATTGCATATCGCTAAGCCTTTATGCTAGACGTACTATATCGTTCATATAATCTTAAGTTTTTTCATAAGATGGTTTTTCTAGATTGAATAAAATTTTGATCTAATAAAGTTATGTTAAAATACTACCAAATAAAAGAAGCCATTCAAAAAAATCTTGTGATTAAAACTAAAGATTAAGTTAAAATAATAATTATATAGGAGTATAGTAAATCTAAAGAAAACACAAGGCGAATCTTATCAAACTTCTTCGGAACAAAAAATATTTACTTATATTGTTTAATGTACAGAAATCTTTGATTTTTTAATTATATCATGTTTCAATTAAAATATTTGTTTTAGTATTGAGTACTACTCGTACTGTAATATCGTTTTTATCCTTTAGTTGGTAAATTTAATTTTCATTTTGCTTCATTTATTATTAATAACACTCAAATGTAAAAATCATTTCTATTTCTCAAATATCATGTTTTAGTTTAAGTAATTGTTTTTTTGAGCAAAAAAAAAATAAATTAAATTTAGAAAATAGTAAAAAAAAATATTTTTCACCTTGACATGCAATTTTGTGTTTTATCTCATTTCATTAGTTTAAAAATGTTTTTAAAGATCAACTAATTGAATGGCTATTTATTAGTTATATTACAGTTTTTAGAAGAAGTTCATTTTTATATTTATTGATTTTTACAAATTATTATTTAAAATTTTCTAATCGAAAAAGAGCTATAAAGATTCACAAATGAATCGCTGAAAAATATTATATCCTTTTAATTTACTTATATTTTTTAAAATTTTTTGTACACTCATGATGTTTACATGTTCAAATAGTCAAATTTTTAAAAGAATTTTTATAATTAACATAAAGTTCTAAACATACAACATAAAGTTCTAAAACTGTAAAAAAAAAGGATCTATCACTTTCGTTTTGAATGTCTAAAGTTATTTATGCTCAGACTGAAGATTTAATGATCTTCTACGTAAAAAATTTAAACCAGCTATCAGAAAAAAAACTTATTGAACTTTTTTTTAGTTTATTCCTCTGTCACATAAATGTGACAAGGAAATTACACAGCCTTTCCTTTTCAGGCATGGCTGTAAATGTCGTAAGGGGGAATTATTATTACGACATGCGTGGAATTCGAATCCACACTCTCTCGGTGTTTACACCGTATTTTATACTTTCTCATCCACTAGACCACCGAGGCCCCCTCTTGTACAACTAATTTTATTTGTAAATTTTATAGAGATTTTGTATTTTGAACAGTAATTCATAACCAACAACGGAACAGTACCAAAAATGCACCTTACTTATACTATATTAGCAATTTAAGATCAAAATCAACAAAATTGCAATCTAAACCAACCAACCATAACCAACTAACAAAATTGTAAACTAATAGATGTGGAGGCTATTTAAGAGAATTTGTGACTTTTCTGTGTATACGTATAGTAATTAGTAACAACTATTTTTACCATTTTTTTTTGATTTAAAAAGTTTATTCTTGAAATTTGTTTCCCATGTTACTCTATTATTTTTTTCATATTTATAGAAATTTAGAGATAATTTATAACTAAAGTTTTCCGTTTAGCTACCTCATTTTATCCAATGTACAAATTATTAGTTGAATATTCGTTAGAATTGAACAGAAATTTCCAAGAAGTGCTTTAGTAAAACGAAAAAATGGTGGAAAGTATTATCCTCATTTTTTTCCTTTTTAAACCTTTTTCAGTGAAGGCGTAATTTTTTTGGAAAATTTATTAGATACAATAAATGCTTTTAACATAATGTCCTCTATGTAATATGAATGTTATTTATATTTATAGTTTATTTTCAATCAATAATATTGTATTTAATAATCAAAAATACATGAAGAGGTTATTGAAAAAAGAAAAAACAAAATCACATTTATTTTAAAAAAATTTTCATCTCCAATTGCTTTAAAATTGTAAAATAAAAAAACGGTGGAGTAATTTAAAAGTTTTACTTAAGATATTGCCTTTTTAATACGGTACCTATATAAATTTATTTTAATGCCGAAAATAATGAGGAGGAATTGAAAAGTACATTTGAAGAGGATCTCAAAACTATAAATTAGTGGCTTAATGAACATCGTATTTCATTAAATACTAAAAAAACAAAAATTATGATCTTTGGAAATAAGAAAATTAGTAACACCTTGTTAACACCATTTTAACAGTAGTTTATCCGTTTGTTTCTTTACAAAACTTCTACACAATTTAAGATGGGGCAATGAAATTTTAACTATGGGTAGGTTGTATAAAAAAACTTCTGTTGTAGAAAAATTTTATTTATGTACAGTCACCGATTTCAGATCTACAGTCTCTTAAATGTTGGGAAAAGCTCGTTTTTCGAATCGCAAGTCCTGTTAAACAACAATTTAAAATTTTGAGACGATAAATAAATCTTCGAGAATTAGCATAAGTTGCCATAGTAAAAATGCTTGTACTTCCCACGGTTTAAAAACTGTTAGGCGTGCTCTTGCTTTTTTAGACATCAGTAACTTGAATACGTATTCAAATTTTTTGTAGGTAAAGGAGAACAATTAATTATTGGTTTAATTTTTACAATGTAATGTTTTTTGTTATTTGTTAATATAATTGAAAATTTTGTTGCAAACGTTATCACTTATTATATTTTTGAAAAATGTACACGTTTATAAAACCTTTGATTTTACATACTACTTTGATTTCTTTTGTCACATATATATTTAAAAGGATGATGGAAAAACAATTTTCAAAAACAAGTACTTATTAATACATGTCGAATATAAAATAATTAAAATCTATTTAATTAAAAATTCTTAGCACATTTATTAATAGTCTCATAATTGTAGGAAATCATAATTAAATAGAATTTTATTAAGTTAACTCAATACATTTTGTAAACTAATTAGAAATTTTGTAAAATATTCTTTAAAATTAAAAAAGAAGAAACGTAAGGTATACGTTACCTGAATCAAAAATTTATTTTAACAGTTATGGGATTGAAAGTTTTCATTATCACAAATAAATAGTCATATTTACAAAAAAAAAAAAAATAAAAAAATTAACAAACAAAATTTCCCAGCAACGCTATTTGGGAAAATCCATTTTTATTCTATTTCCGCTTTAAACAACGAATTTTAAAGAAGATATAAAATATGCGGTCCATATTAAACTCTACCATATCAAAATATTTTTTTTGTGTCTTAAAATTTTTCAATATTTCAAATTAAAACTATATAAATGTATTTGTATATAATATAAATGCATTAGTATTAATGTATGTAAGGGTAATTATGGGAATAATATATGAGTCACGATATTGGACGATAGAGGAACGCAAAAAAAAATAAAAGCGAAAACATTAATTAGAACTAATATAATAGCATCTAGAGATAAAGACAGAGATAAAATATCATCAGACAGAGTTATTAAACTATTATAATAATAATAATAATATCCCATGTCCAGTTACCTCTCCCTGACCGCACGCGAGGAGTCATCATTACTTATTATTATTATTTTTTTGTATATAGTCGGAGAGGTAAAACTATATACAGGATCATCACATCAATTCTTGTACACGGTCTTATTGAGTTTTCAAAAGTAAATAATAAAAAGTCATAGAATTTGAATTGAAACTGGAAAAGTTTTTATTTATTTTTGAAGTACAATGTTTGCCATTTATACTCTGAAAATGATATATTTCATGTTACCACCTCTTGCGTCTCTACAGTACCTCATTCTTTTATCAAAATTTTCGGTCACATTCGGCTCTGTGGCTCTATCTCACCAATAACTCGAATAATTTCTGCTTTCAATGCTTCAATGTTTTGAGGATTATCCTTGTAGACCTTTCCTTTCACATAGCCCCAGAGAAAGAAGTCTAACGGTGTCAAATCCAGGATCTTAAAGGCCAATTCACGTCATCAAATCTAGAAATAACACGGTCTGGAAACTTTGTATGCAGTAATTGCAGTGTTTATCTGGCTGTATGACACGTAGTCCCATCTTGTCGAAACCTTATGTTCTCAGTATCAATATTTTTCAGTTAAAAAAGTTGTGATCATGTCGCGATATCTGGTACCGTTAACGGTTATAGCTCTTCCAGCATCATTTTCGGAAAAGTACGGATCAATCCCACCACCAGGCTACAATGCACACCAAACAGTGGGTCTTTGTGGATGAGTTGGCTTCTCTTGAATCACGCGAGGGTTTTCCTCTCCCCAAATACGGCAGTTTTGTTTATTAACGCAGCCACCGATCTCGAAATATGCTTCGTCCGAAAAGATGATTTTTTATGAAAAATTGTCGTTTTGTTTCAGTAATCCAATTCTTTAAATTCTTACAGAACGACCATTTTCATAAAATAATTCAATAATTTCAACACGTTGTTGTAATGTATACGACTCCATTTTTATAAATGGAAAATCTTCAACTGTCAAAATGACATAATATGGGTGCGTTAAATATTTGAAGTGTGTTACACAGGCGTCTACTTTTGAAAACTCAATTTGAAAGACCCTATATATTAAATAGCAAATTATAAATTCCTATTTCAACAATTGAAATTATTATTATACATGAACAGTTTATACAAGACGTAAATTTCCCGTACTCTGCCTCTGTAAAAAAAAAGTTATATAGTGAATGATCTAAATCGACGTCTTTATAAATCTTTTTGTTTCTTATATTAAATATAGAGAAAAGAAAAATCAACCTTAACTGCGATGTCAATTAATATACTTTTTACTATCTATTTGCTAAATGTTTATGGAAGAAGATTGGGCTACCAAAGAATTAATGAGGTAATAAAAGAATTGAAGAAAAAATAAATAAATGAAGAAAAAAAAGTAAAGAAAACAAAACGAAGAAACAAAAGTAAACAGAGTTAATTCAACTTATATACTTGTAATACGAATTTATTTTCTACAATTTTAGACTTTATTAATTAATTAGTAGTTCGAATATATATATATATATATATATATATATATACCTCAATTATACACTAACGCTTTATATATAGTTTCAATACAAAAGATTTAATTTTTATTCAAAATATGAAACAAAAAGTGAATAAATAAAAAATAAATAAAAAAAAAAGTAGCAAAAAAGTCAATATCTATTTGGTTTTGATATTTCTTTTAGGTTATGTTTTTAACATCTTGTTTTTTCTCTTTTCATTATTCTTTTCACTTTCTTCTTTGTTATTTTTTTTTATTTCGTTATAAAAAAAGACAAGAACGTGACTAGACTTTTGTATAGTTAAATAGAATTTTTGAAAAGTAAGTCAAGTTCTATATTCGATTGATATTCAAATGAAAGAAAAAATATTTAAAATGTACATATATATACATTTAAATATAATATATATGTATATACTTGTATTAAAGGAATAAAAGAATAAGAATATAAAAAGTTGTCTTTAACTCTATTTTTTTATTGTGCGAATAACGTTAGGAAATTTATTGAATAAATAGAATATCAAAATAAAAATAAAAAAGGCAGAATATAAAATCAAAGGTTTTTAAAGATGGACATTTTCCAAAAGATAATAAAAACAGTCGGTATATTGTGACTTACAACAAAATTTGTAATTTTTCTTAGAATTGTATACTGTATATAAGAAAAAAATTATGAAAAATCACTTTTTTAAATTTTATGAAAATCTGATATAATTAAAAAAAGATGCGGTAACACTGTCTTGTAAAATTATAATGTTGAATATGAATTTTTACATTTTTACTTTGAAAAAATTTGTACAGGTATCTAAAAATATCAAAATTTTCAATTTTTGACCATCCTTTTGACACTAAAGCTCTTAAACAGATGCTTAGCTACAAAAAATGCTTCTGAGATTTTCAATCTAATTTTTAAAAATTTTTTTTCCTTCCAAAATTTTAGCTAAAAGCGTTCTTGAGATAATCTTACAAAATTTTATCTTTACATAACGTTAAATTTAAATATTAAATTGCAAAAAAAAAGGTATATCATTTAATTGATTTATAAAGCTGAAAAAATTCTGTTGTTTGGCGTTTTTACATTGAAAAACTATTAAACAGAATCTGAAACATTTGAAAATAAGGTTTTTTTTCTGATTTTGAGGGGTCGTAATTTCGTAATTGGTAGGACTATATAAAAAAATTTACAACAGTAATTTTTTTTAGAAAACTTATCCATAGTTAAAATTTCATTGCTGTAGCTTTAAAGATGTGGAAGTTTTATAAACAGACAGACAGATGGACGAACGGACGGACGGACGAAAGATAAGAGTTAAACTAATAAACAAAAATTTTTCAATTCTTCTTTGAAAAAAAATATGCTAAAAATAATAAAATGGTGGTATATGTAAATGATTTGTATTTATTGAAAATGAAATGAAACCCGCCTTTTATTTGGCAAAAAATAACTGTAAAATTCTCTAGTATAAATGTTTAAAAAAAATTTTTAAATTTTACGAATCTTTTGAGAAACAAATATTCAAGGTTTATGTTGGTAGGTATCAATATTCATTTCAATTTAATCTTTGATTTGATAAAATTGAAAATTGAATAATTGAATTCAAAGTACCTGTTATATATAAATATTCTACTATAAATTATGTTTGTACGCCCCTATGGTAAGTCTTATAATAATGTCATTGTTAAGAATAGCCATCTGATATGTCATTATAACACATTGTTGTTGAAGAATTTTTTTTTTTTTAAATAGTTTTAAAATATAAAACATAATTTGGGTATACAATCGGTAGGATGAACTGTGTTATCGAAGCTATATAGTCATATAAAAATTTCTATATATATATATATATATTTAAAAGTCTGAATAAAATTTAGTATTCTTTTGAAAAATAATGTGGGTTATACGATTGATAATATTTATATACTTTTAAATGAAAATTTCTTAATAAATGAATAAATTTATAATTTTCTACATAGTCATACGATTATTATAATAGGTAAAATTTTCTTTGTTTTCCTGTTAAAACATTTATATTATTGAATAAACCTAAATAAAATTGAATTAAATATTTAATGAAAATTTAAGTATATTTTAATTAAAAATATTCAAATATTTATTTTCAAATTTGATAAATTGAAATTCATGAATTTCAATTAAAATTAAAAAGTTTTTGTTAAATTTTGAAATATATGGGTTACATATATTGATTTTTTTTAATAAAATATACATTGCAGATATTATTTATAAGATATATATATGATATATTTATAGTATAAAAAATTGTTCAATTCAATTTGATATATTATTTGAATTGGTTTTTGGTAAACATTTTCCAATTTTAATTTATCATATTTTCATTTAAATGAAATATTTTGCAAGTTCAGTTCATTTATTTATGTTCATTTTCGTATTCGAATTCGTCACGGTATTTGATCGCTCCTTTTCGAATTTCACAATTCATTCAATTTATTTTTTGAGAATTTAATCCTTGAGAGCATTGTAAGAAAACTGTAATGGATATACATTATTCGTCTTTAATTCGACTAAAGTTACAAAAAGTTATGTTCTGGAATTTTTCTTAGGAAACTTTGCCAAAAAAAATATCTATGATGTTGCACTCCTTAAAGTGCATATTTGCGATTATGATAAAAAGAGGTAATGCCGACTACTTCTGTCTAATTTGATTGTGTTAGAGCAGCAGGACTTTAGAACTTAATTAACGTACGTACAGCTGAAATTTTGTAAAATATGATCAAGTTTATGGCAATAACTTCTGTAAAATGTGGTTGGTTCGGGGAAACTGATTTGAAAAGCTATAATACAATTCCAAAATTGACAAAAATATATCTGGCTACTTAATTAAATATAACATTTGAAATTTTGTAGAAGATGATCAAGTTTAATGGAAACGGCATATATTATGGTCATTTACGTATCCTTTGAGTTGACACAGTCTACTCTACAATCTTCCTTGTTAACATTACATATTTCTCCTCACAATAATTAATTTGCTATTTTGTAATCTTTCTAAAATTAGCTTGAATGCTTATTCCCAATTTGCGATACTAATTTTATCTTAAATACTAGAAAAAGTTGTTTACACTTGCTACACTTAACTAAATTATAAATGAATTATTCCCGCCGCAATTACGTTTGCGTCTTCAATTATAGGCATAATTATATATTAGAATATTGAAAGGTACAAAATATCTTTTCCATTTCACATTTCACATTTCCAAAAGATAATACAACTGTTTAGAATTGTGACTTTCACCAAAATTTTGAAAATTTCATATAGGAAAAAATGTGAAAATAGGACTTTTTTTTGCAATTTTGAAGGGTTGTAATTCCGGAATCTTAAATAGGTAAGAAAACCCGTTAATACAAGTAAAAATATATTACTGAAGCTTTAATTTTTATGTCTTGCCGAAGAAAAAATTGTATAGGTGCTTAAGTTACAGGTGTCTAAAAAAAGCATATTTTCAAATTTTTAACGCTGATAGATCTTAAACAGGAGGTGCAACAAAACAAATTTCTGAGAAAACTTATACTAATTCTAAAATTTCTTTCAATTTTAAGTTCCTATTTAAGAGCGTACCGGAGTTATAAAGGTAGAAAACATTACAAAATTATTGTCACATAAATGTAACATTACAATACCCTGCCAGACAAATGTGACAAAACAAAAAAATATTTTTTTGAAATGTGCTAAAAAAGGAAGGTAAATACACCTTAAAGTTATCAATACAACTTTTTTTTTTAAATTTTTTGTCTTAGAAAAATTAAAAAAAATTAACTTTTCAAATTTTGCTTTTAACTTTAAACTTAAATAAAAATTTGTGACATTGATGACTTCTACTTTCACTTAATTACTCATGTTTTCAATTAAAAATTTTCAAAATTACATCACCTTAAATTTTCTGCCATTTATCTCTAACTAGAATATTCGCAATGTGTAATAGAGATTTTAGCGGGACATTGTCGGGTTGGCAGACATGCCATCTAAGACTTTCCTCATAAGAGTATTGCAGAAGCTGAAAAAATGAAGAAGAAGAGGAATCAATCTTTCATCTTTTGTGAGAATGCCTAACTTTCGCTCTAAAAAGAAGAAAGTTTCTCGCGAAATTTTTCTTGAACTAACTTTTCGATCTGTTGGAGGTGGACTAAACAAATTTACAGCGCTTTGTAAGAATACAGTAAATATACTCAAATATTCTCCTATATATAATAAATTTCAAATATATTTTTAGACATATAATTTGCCATTATATTCTTCAATAATTTCTGTTGGTTTTTTATCAAAACGAACCATTTTATACTTAACAAATTCGTGAGTTTGATTTCATTTAAAAAAAAACTTTAACAGTACTAAAAAATTTTTTATAATTATATCATAAATATTATATTCGATAATATTTAATAACAGTTCATATTTCGCGTGATATTATCAAATAAATTATTAAAAATTAGTAACATCACTTTATTTAATTTCATTGAGAAAAATATAAGGTCATCATTTAAAGTCAAGTTTTTTTTTGTTTTTTTTGTTTTTGTCACATTTAATTAACTGGGATTTCCTGACACATAAATTCTAAAGTGTTTTTTTTTTCACCTGTAAATCTAATAAAACGGTTAATTGTTTAATTTAGGTGTTATTTTTTTTTTTGTTTTTACTTACAATTAATTTTTTTTTTTATAATCTAAAGTGACTAAAAAATAAAGTAATACCTGAAAAGAGTAAATTTAATTCCACCACCTTTCAATTCTTCAGGATTTCAATGTCTTTCATTTTTGTTTTTTTTTTTTTTTTAAACAAAAATAAAGGTGCGGATTTTACAATATTAGAAGTTTTTTCATGTTTGTCTGTTTTAATTTCATTCAATAAAAATAAACTAACTTGATCATAACTTATCTACAAGAAAAGCATTAATTTGTGACATTGATATGAATGTTTTTCTTTTGTTTTTTTTTTCGTACTTTTATTACTGGTTGATGAAATGGAGGATTTATTAAATAGGATATACAAGTTTTTTCATAATTGTGGTGACGAAATTCTTAAACTATAAAAAAATTGTAAATATACTAAGAAAATTTGAATTATTGTCAAAAAAAAGTTGCGAAAAATGTATTAAAAAAAGATTTTCGGAAAAATTGCATATTTATGGGATGAATACATTTTTGGGGATTTTCTTTTTTGTTATAAATTAAAATGTAAGTCAGATTCAATAAGTTAAAAATATTTTTTTAGATTAAATTTTAACTTATATAATTTTAATAATATTATCCTTTTTGTTTAAGTTGGTTTATTGTTTTTCATTTCAATTTTTCAGGCTCGAATTCCATTGTTTTACTTATTGTACCCGAGGACGTTTTAATAATAATATTAATATACCTTTATTACATTTTATTACATTTACAGACAGTCTTGTAATTAGTATAAAATTACACTTGAAATGGCCTTTCATTGGGCATAAACTGGTAACTTGAATAAATAAAATTTTTTTTTTTTTTTTTTTTAGTTTATTCCCCTGTACCACATAAATGTGACAAGAAAATTACACAGCTGTTTCTTTTCAGGCGTAGCTGTAAATGACGTAAAAAGGTAAATCTATTTTAATTTTCAAGGATATATAATTTTTAATGAGATTAGTAAGTCATTTATTTAGTCAATTTTAATAACGGTAAACATTTTTTTTTGTTAAATTACTTTCTGTCTATTCTGTCTAAGGACTAATGAAATATAAAACTAAACATGATATAATAGATATTATATAGTATATATATAATTTTTTATTAAAGTACCTATTTGGCAAAAGGACAAAAGGACATTAAAAATTTTGGGAATATAAGTACCTAAGTATATATTTATATAAACTTGATATACAATAAAGTGTGAAGAAACAAACATGAGATAAAAAAAAAAAATAAAATAAAACTTAACACAAAAAAGAAAAGACTACAAAAAAAATGTTTTTTTTTAGAAAATGCCTTTTATAAAAATTCGATTACTTTATTACATTGATTTTCACTTCAGTAAATTTCATTTATAAATCATTTTCAATTTTCATTAAAATAATTCTTACACACATAAGCCAAATTATAAAAGTTCGTACATATGTATGTATATAGTACCTATTATTTGATAAAAAATGGTTATATAGAAAATGTAACTTACAGCATCTTTTTGATTTGATTGTAAACCATTACACATTAAAACTTAAAAAACCATTACACATTAAAACTTAGATGTATACTATCGTATATTGTAGACAATACGTATTATATACGTATTTATATACATTTAAATATCTTTCGTTTATTGATTTTACGGTTTGAAGGGATTTGTATTATATTATATTTCAATAATTATCATACTATTTTAAACAGAGTGTTTATGAATCTATTTTAGAATAATTAAAGGTTTCTCAGATGCCTACCTCAGAAAATAAAATTTTAGCAGATTTAAACTGTGGTTATACTAGAAACTTAAAAGTTCTGAGCATATTGAGCGTATCTGAGCGTTCTAAGCGAGGAAAAAAAGAATAATATTTGTTTATATCCAGCTTTTGCAGACAATTTTTAATTACGAACTGGAAATTTTTGTTTACATTTCTTTTTTTTCCATATAAATGGTATGAACATTTTTATATGCGCACTAGAATAATTCATTTAGTACACAGTGGGCCAAAATGTTTGCACAACTTTTAAATATTTAAATTGAATAAAAAATTCTGCTTTTTATTTTATTTTATTATTAAAGCTTCAATTTATTATTCAGAAACTTTGATATTTACTAAATTTTTATCAATTCAATAAATTTTGTATAAATTATTTTATAAAAATAAATATTATGTATACATATATTATATATATACATATACTATTTTCTTATTTTGTTTAAATTTTAACAATTTTGTTTCACTTTCATACTCATTTAATTCGTAATCATCAATTTCTCGCAAAACACGTTCAAAACCTCTGCTGCATACGTTTTGAACCTCTGCTGCATAAATCAATATTAGAACGATTTTATGGCAAAAAAAACTTAACTACTTATAAAATAAAATTCATATAAAATTGTATAATGTTGTTACATGCAGTTGTTACATTCTAATGTTGTTAATGTTGTTACATTCTTTGTCTTTGTGCTGAAACGGCACACTCTGTCCGTCCGTCCGTCTGTCTGTTTATAAAACTTCTACACCGTTAAAGATAGAGAAAAACAATTTAAAAAAATTAATTTTGTGGAACAATTTTTCATGTAGCCCCATCCATCAGGAAACTCAAACTTTGAAAAAATCTTATTTTAAATGCGTATATTTTATGTTTTGCTTAATATTTTTTTATCTGAAAACGCTATTCGACAGGAATTTACCTTTGTAAATCTATATCAAAACTATATATTATTAGCTATTAGAGCTCAAGAATAGAAAATTTACTATTCTTAAACACCTTAACTTAACTTAGGCACCTGTACAAATTTTTTTTCGGCAAGATATAAAAATTAAAGTTCCGGTAATATATTTTTACGTTTATAAAGGGTTTTTGTTAGTTATATAGGGTTTCGGATTTACAGCCCCTAAAAATTGCAAAATAATCGTATTTTCACATTTTTTCTTATATGAAATTTTCAAATTTTAGTGCAAGTCACAATTCTGCATAGTTTGTACTATATTTTGTAAATGTGCGCTTTTAAAAACCGTTGGTTTACATTCTGACTTGTTTTATTCTCTTTCACAACTTAAAATATGCAGTATGAATTAACCTGGGACTAAAGGAATTTATTTTCAATTTTTTATTTTATATTCCTAAACGATATTAAATCATTTCTTATAATCTGAAAGAATGTAACCATTTTGATAATATTAAATACAAACCAATATACATATCTAAATTTAGAATAATTTGACAATCATTTGACATAAAAAGAACAGTTTTCTCTCTTTATGTCTATAGAAATTGTTTTGTAAAAATTTATCTATTCTTTCCTTTTTATTTTGCCATTTTTTTCGTATTTCTATTCTACTTTTTTATTTTTATTATTTAGAATTCTTTATTTTCATTGTTTGTTTTATAATTAAATTCAAATCAACTTTTTCTCAAATAAAATTTAATCATCTTTAAAGATATCTGATTTAATTAACCACTAAGATATATTTATATAAATTTCTGCTTTGTATTTGATCTACTCAATCCCGTTACGTCAAATCAACCAAATTTTACAGAAGAAGTGGGTTGATACCAGGAAACTTAATCATCATTTAGAAAATTTCAGATGTCTAATTTTTTAGACACTGAATTAAGCTCAGACTTTTTAGACACTGATTTAAGCAAAGTTCAGCTATTTTCTTTCAATAGAAAAATTTGCATTTACAATAAAAATTAATTGATAAAATTTTTCACAGTTCAAATCCCATTATTTGTTTTAGTTATTGTATGGATGTACAAACGCCCGCACATAGGTAAATCGGCTTAGAATTCAATCCTCAGCAAGAAAACATATCCTTTTTAACGTATCTAGCTGGTCTCCTTTAAGCTGTCACAGACATAATGTGATATTTATTATACCTTTGAAGTATATGTTCGTACATTAAATAAAAAAAAAAAACCGTATAAATAGAAAAAAAAATCGAAAAAAATTGAAAATAGAATTTGATTTTGAAAAGGAACAGCATCAGATTTCATTAAAAAGAAAAATACGATTTTAAAAGGAAAAGTAATAAAAAATAATCAATTTTTGTTTATTAAAAAATTATTATTTATGGTTATTTTTTTTATAAATCAGCAGTTTATTAAGTACAGGATTCACTATAAGAAGAATATAAAAATCATTTTTTATAAAAATATGATTTCTTTTAAGTAAAAGAAGGAATAGAGTCAAGTTTTAGACCAAAATTCAATTCATTAATTTTTTGAATGAAGTGCCTACATTTGCTTTATTTCTATATTTATTCTTTAATTATTTTTATGAAAATGTAATACTAAAGTTTTCAACAAATGCCAAATATATAAATTAATTGGGGCTTCGATAACCTAGTGGGTAAGAGCGTATGAAATACGCTGTAAACCCGAAGGAAGTGTAGGCTCGAATCCTTATTACCTTGCCACATTTATATGGAAGGGGAATAAACTAAAAAAAATTAATTGAATATTAATACGATATAACTTATACTTTTAAACTTTGGTATTTCGTTATAAAAGAAACTGACTAAATAGAGACTTAATAAATTTCTTAGTCAAATAAGACCTAGGGTAAATAAAAATACATTTAGAAGAATTAGAAGAATTTAGTTTTATAGAAGATTAAAAAAAACATTATCAAAATAATTTTTCCTTTGTTTTCCCCATAATGTTCATAACTTAATATTTTAAAGGAACTGAGAACCGTTTTAATAGAAATTATAAACCGTTACCTTCCGGTTACCTGTTTAATATCTAATCATTTTATATTTTTTCTCTCTTATTTCGATTTATAATTTTTTATTTTTTCTTTTTTTTTTACAGGAGTTTACGATTTTCCATTAAAAATGACTATTGGTTTTTTGGTTGATTGTTTGCGGAGTCACAGATAATATAAAACAACTCATAAATTTTAAATGGAAATTATTTTGTAAGGATATTGAAAAAAAAAAACAAAGAAATAAAAACCAAGAAAAAAAAAAATTTAAAAAAAAGAGAAAAAAAAAGAAAAATAAAAAATTGAGACAAAAAAATTAGAAAGTAAATTCTTGTAAAGTAAAAAATTTATATTTATCAGAGATTATTTGAGTAAGGCATTTCTAAAATAGAATTATGAGGTGAATGAGAATTGTTGGATTGAATACTTGATGTAGATAAGTAACGATATAGTAAATAAAAGTATATAATGTAAAATTGAAAGGATAATGGAATGTGAACAAAACTTTAAAAATTAGGAAGTACAAAATTGGTATTCTCTCATATAGATTAAAAAGAAAGAAAAAATTAAAAATCAGTGGAGGGGTGGAAAAATGATTAGTAGTAGTATTAAGTATAAACATCCTTTTTTATGAATGTCCTTTTTAAAAATTAATTTAGAATAGTATTGTTTTTTTTTTTTGTTATGATTGAGTTCTTTTGAATTGGTTTTTAAGTTATGTGGGATATAGTATATAAAATAATATCCTTTTTTTTTATGTATGTACATATATAGATGATAAGTTTAAGAGAAGAAGCCAATATAAAAGCTTATTGATCGATTGTATTTTTAGACAATTTTTTTCCTTAAATATTTAAACGGTACATTTAAATGGAATAAATTTAGATATACTTTTTCTTGTTTTTTTTTTTTTTTTGTGGGTGGAACGAGTTTCAATTTAAATGGATGTAAAAGTAAAGAGATGTTGTAATAAGTGATAATGTGTGTTTAGTAATATGCTTATATTAAATTAATGTAAATTGTTATGTTGCGAAGGTGTTAAGATTTTTTCTTGTTTTTTTTTTTTGTTTTCAAAATAGATTTTTAATGTTGTTTTTGGGCAAAAATTGAAAGAAATGAAAGAAAAAAATTTTAAAGAAAATAAAAAAAATTTTATGAACTGGTTTTTTTTTTTTTTTTAAACCATTTAAGTAAAATGTACATTTTTTTTTTTTAAATCAAAAAAGTTACTAATATTATAAAAAATTAAATAATATTTTTACTTAAAACATTACAACTTTCGTTAAGAAATTTATTAGAAAAAGAATGATAGTAAAAAAATGTTAGTTAGAGATTTTTAAAAACACTTGATATTTATGGTTTCTATTAATGTTGTATAATAAATTAAAATTGTTGTTAGTATAATGAATTATAAATTTAAAATTTATTTAAATTGTAAGTTTTTTTTAAGTAATATAGGATTTGCACTCTAAATTCAATCTTTTGCAAATCAAATTCAATCTTTTATTTAAAGATTTAAAAAATGAATGATTATAATAGGAGTGTGTAGTTAATTTTAAACAACGTTCGGTTCCATAAACCTAGGAAAATTATGATCTTCTTGCGCAGACAAAATATATACTCTTGTATATTGCTACCACCATATTCACCAATGGTGAACTTCATTCAAGGTTTGTTTTTTCCAAAATCCAATTTTATGCTCCAATTTATTAGCTGATTGTGCAAATTCTCCAAATTTAATAAATGTAATTGAACAAGCTGTGTCAACTTTTACCCTTGGGGATTATAATAATTATTATACGCATTTTTGTTTTAAAATATGAAGTTCTTTTTTGTTAACTTTATGCATTATTTTCAGTTATCTCGGTATTTAAATTGTTGGCCATAACTGTTGACAAAACTTTTCAAAAAGAGGTTAGGAGCAAAACTTTCTAAGTCACCTCATTCATAAAAACTATTACACAAGTTAACTGTTTGGTTTTTTTTTTTTTTTGGAATATTTTCTTTTGATTTAAAGTAATGACTGGCAAAAATGAATTTTATAGGTTTGAATGTCGAATTTAGTAAATCTACATGAGGTATTATTTTGACAATTGAACAAAATCATACTATATAATGCTATATCGCATTTTCAGATATGTTTTTTAAGAACGCTACGTTTATTTTCTATATATTTAATCGGCTTATTTTTCTCCATACAAATCTTTCGGTGCCGATTTGCAAAAAAACTGCTTAACCATAATTTTAGTGAAATAACAGCCAAAAAAAAGCTTTTCTTATTCTTCAGGTAACCATGTTTTTTCTTTTATATATTCTCGCGATATTTCAGTAGCAAACAGGTAAACATTTTCGGTTGCGGCTCAATTTTTTTTTACCAAAAACATATATAAATTCAATTCATTTGCGGTTGAATGAGCAGACTCACATGAATCTAAATTGAATTGTAAAGAAAAAAGTCTTTTTTTTTTCTTTTTTTTATTATCTGTATTGCTGAGTCGGCTATACTTTTATTCTGTATCAATCAATCAGCAATCATTTTAGTTTGCCTCGAAATTCACTCTCTCTCTCTCTCTTTGTTTTCGAGTTTTTTTTCTCTCAACGTTCTAATTTGAAATTATTAAATAAAGCACTCTGCACTGCTGGCCTATATCGTTGGCCTATATTCCACGTAGCCGAGAAAGAACGACTAAAAACGTTTTTATGTGGACTCAACCGCTTTACTTATCTATGTGTGTGTGAAAAAACTTCCTTTTAAAATAAAACATGATGCGGGAGGTATGTATAAGAAAAGAACCGAAGAAAAGAAATTGAATTCATATCTGATTTTTTTTTTTTATAATTTTGTATATGTACATATTATATAATATTATGTATCTATAAAATAAATTTAAATTATTTCTTTGTGTTTTTTATTTTAAATTAGGTAGACATATGTATGTAAGTTATTTTAGTTACATAATTTTTAAATTAAAGCGAGACTGAGAGGTATGTATAATAAAAAAACCCGAAAAACATTACACTTATATTATTAATGTCATAAAATATTTGTAAAAACCTAATGTAAACATTTTAATATTTTTAATAAATGAAAAAATATGTTTAATTGCTTTTGCAAAAACAAATTATTATTTATATGAGTATGTACAGTAAATTTTAATTATGTATGCATTTTGAATTACTTTTTAGGATAACTTTTTTTTACAGTGATTCATATTGAATTTCATGAATTTCATATTGAATATTCATGTTAGAATTTCTTTGTGTCTGTTAAAGATTCCATCTTCCGTGTAAAAAAAACTCAATCCGTTCAAATGTCGAGCGCTTGGTGACATTTGTTCGAATTTCGAGCCTCGGTGACAGTAGTATACGTTTATTACGCTAGTTTTATTACATTATAACAAGAGTTTTATATAAGTTAAAAGGATATGTCTTAAAATTTTTGAAGACATACGATCTGATAATAATATATGGAATGAAATTTTATTAAAATTATAGCATAGAAGTAAATAGTATATAGATCGATTTTTTGTGTCAAACTACACAACATAGCCTTTTACATACAGAACATAATTTAATTTTACATTTAACTAATTTTCTTAATATTTTGGAAGAAGTTTTTCTTTTATGATTCCCAATGTGCAATAGAAAAGAAAAACGAGTATAGCGACATTTTAACTTTTTAAATTCGTTTCTTGTTGGCAGCTTTTTATTAGTTAATATAAACAAAATTTAATTGTCTGGCGACAGTTTGTATAAGCGTTTTAAAATTTCAATCGATCAATAATTTTTAATTAAAATTTAAACTTATTAATTTCATGTTGCTTTTGAATTGTTTTATTTATTTATGTTTTTTTTTAATATAAAGTAAATTGAAAGCCACGTTTTCTAAAAGTTATACATGCTTATTATTATATAAAACATATACATATACATATCATTCTATTACATATTATTAAGATCATTTATAAAATTAAGTCTCTCTCTCTTTGGAATCAATTTTGAAATATTAGTTTTAATTTTTGGTCAATTATTTCCAATAACTTAGAAAAGTTTTGCCACTTAAAAAGTAAAAAATAAAAAAAATCGGTTATCGGTTCATTGGATTTGTAATTTAAAAATATATAAAACGAGGAAGAGTGCAGTAGAGTAGACAGTGTCCACTCTTGGATACCCGTATAAACAAAATGTATTCTGTTTCCATAAAATTTGATCATCTTTTACAAAATTTGTAAAAGATAAGTAAAATGTATCAAGATATATTTATGTAAATTGTGGAATTGTAAGACAGTTACTCGAATCTGTTGCCCCGATCCAACGACATGTTATAGAAGTTATTGTCATTTAATTTTACCATCTTTTAGAAGATTTGAGATGCCTAGCTTAAATAAGTTCCAAGATATGCAACCTATCTGAAACTTCTGCACTAGACCAATCAAATTTTACACGAATTGTTCACATACAAATTAACATATTTTCACAAAATTTCAGATACCTAGCTTTAAGAGACACTGATTAATTTTCATATAAAGAAAGAATTTGAATTTCATTCTGATCCGATCCATACACTTGCACCTATATCCATGACTCGACTTCTTTAAGATGTTACAAACGTAATAGAATTTGTGTACATATAATTAGAAATCCGCCCTTGAATATTCGTTTATACGGGTATAATAAGAAATCGAAGAGTTCATAAATAGAGTGTGAGAATTTTAGATTGATTATTATTAAAGTGAAGGAAAATAATGCGCAGTGATGAATGAAATAAATCACTGAAAATATTATATTTAGGGTATTAAGATTTTAAGAAATAGTGCATTTGAAAAACATGTAAGTACAAAATTGTCTACAACTCATAAACTAATAATTTAAATCATTATACATGTATATACTAGAATATAAATGTGATAAACTTGTAAGTTATTTCTTTTGTCTTTTTTTTATGTTTTTCGGCATATTTTAATTTTATTTATTCTTACAGTTCATTTAATACTACCGCCAAAAAATAACAGTCATTAGACAAAAACTAAAAATCACAGAACCAAAATAAGTACTAAAAAAAAGTTATAACCGAAAACATAAAAAATTTCAATAAATTTATAAAGCACATAAAAATGAAAATTAATACATAACAGGAAAATCAATAAAATCTAACACTTCTTTTTTTGTATGAAGATAACTGAGTACGAGATATGAAGTTCGAATCAATATGAAATTTTGTGAAAAGAATTTAAGTCTTATAACAACAAAATTCTACAAAATTTGGTTAGTGCAACATGACAGGTTCGGGTAAATGCTTAATTTATGTTTTCATATCTCGGTATTTAATAAAAGCTAGATATCTGAAATTTTATAAAAAATTATCAAGTTTTATGGCAAAAACTTTTGTGAAATTTCATTGGTTTGGGGTAACGGGTTCGACTAGCTTCTATACAACTACAAAATGTTCAACTTTAAGTTAACTATACACTCTTCTTCAATAAATTCTTAAAAAAAACTAATAATGCAATACAAAAACATCTTTCTTTAAGAAGCTAATCTCCGCGAAATACAATCAAAACTGTATAGCTTATTAACTTACAAACACAAAAATTTATTTTGAAGCGCCGTACACCGTATATTTACTTTCTTGTTTAATATGATTCCGAAATATGAGAAAATCAAACTTTCGTTTTACATTCTCTCAAAAAAAAGTATACATGATTAAATTGCTTAGATGCAACGAAAGAAACTAACAAGAATTTTTTTATACCCGTACGATAGGATCGGGTATAATAAAATTACTCCTCCGTTTGTAACACCTCGAAATAAGCGAGCTAGATATACCTTCAAAGGTATGGATCGGATCAGAAAAAAATTCTAAGACTTTTGAGCCATGTCCGTCCGTCCGTCCGTCCGTCAGCACGCTAACTCAAAAACTAAGAAAGCTAGAATCTTGAAATTTACACAAAATATTTTGGGAGTAATTTGTAGGTTCCCTATTTTTTTTGGTTGAGTTTGGACCAAGCCTTAGGGTAGCTCTCGAACACCTAACTTTTAGATCTCCACATTTTTTTTGCAATAGAGCTATGAAATTTTAATTGCTGATAGATCCCACAAAAATATTAATTTTATTTTTAATAACTTTTTTTTGTAGCCCTACCCGTTACGGAGCTACAGCTCCCCAAAGGTTCAAAAAAGCTCTATATTTAAATTGTTATAGCACAAGTTCTATAAGGTATATCTTCATTTTGAAAACGCCAAACGATTACTACTTTCATTAGCTTTAAAAGTATATATACAATAAATATATATTTTTGGCACACGGTGTCTTAATTTACCGTTATGCGAAACTCAAATTTTGCAAAATTCTTTAACCCTTCCATCTTCTAAACGGTTAAAGTTGGAAACTTGAAATTTTGACAGAAGTTAGATCTTTGAAAATTAGTATGAGTCATTTCAGAAATTTTTTTTGTATCACCCCCCGTTTAGGAGCTGTAAGGGGTCAAAAACTGAAAATTTCCTATTTTTAAACACCTGTAACTTGAACACCTGTTAAAATTTTTTTGAAGTAATACACAAAAATTAAAGCTCCAACATTATATTTTTATTTCTGTTAATAACTGTTTTTAATAATATAGGGTTACTTTATAATTGACGAAAGTGTTACTTCATTTTTTCAAATTTTCTAACAAATTTCTTTAACGATTTTTTTCCATTTTGTTTTACTCGATAATTTGAAATTGTTGAGGATATAATGCGTAGTACAAAAAAATGTAATTAAATAAACAACATAACGGTTGCTTGAAGAATTTTTATTTATATGATATTGATATATATACATACTTATATAATATCATGTTTATTTACATATCGTATATGTCACTAGTGAATGAATAATAAGAGTATAGATGTATATTATATAGCGCCGTATTTACATACACATATGTATTTTATTGTACTTATAAGAAATTATTCTGTCAATGGAATATTTAAATATAATATAATATAATATTTAAAATTATATTTACTGTTTTGTACTTAGTAAATTTAATATACATTTACCGCTTAGTATTAAATGGTACTATAGAATATTTGAAAAAGTTTTGGATTGATAATCGTTATGTGGAAGGTTAGAATCTGCTTTTGAAGAATGTACATATAAACATATAGTTTGAATATATGTACAACCCATAGTTCTAGAAATTATAAAATTCACCCAAATTATTTTAAAATACTAAAATATTAAAAAAATAATATTGTAAGCAGAGTGACAGGCTGTGAACATACTAACGGTTCGTACGGGTATCTAAGAGTTGACAAAGTCAACTGTATTCTTCCTCGTTTTTTTTTAAATTTCAACATTGATTAAACAATAAATGAATTTAAAGTTTTCACTAATAGCAGCTAATATTAAAAGATTTTTGTTGATTAAAGGAAAATTTTTTCAAAACCTACTTGAAATGTAAAGGTCAATTACAACTACAACGGCACGTGACGAGACTGTGACGACGCCATACAGTGAGGTTTATTCATACTATGCATTTTTAATGCATATGTTAAATGCATTGTATTTCTAATGCATATATCATATACCCACAAACACACATATTCGCAAACTAATTGGACAATAATGACATCAACGACGTCGAATCCGCACCGTAAAATGATTTAAAATATCGTCCTCAACGATATTTTTATTTTGCCGGCCGATGTTGTCACGTCGTCGCGTTCGGTATATAGTATGAATATATTCATAAGAGACATGAGTTTCAATTAAATAAAAAATAAAATAAAAATCATGGATGAAAAAAGAAATCATGTCTGATGTTATAGCTGAATAGATTACCAAAATAAAAATACGATGACGTCACGTCCGACGTTGGTATAGTCTGAATAAAAATACGTTATCGTCACGGTATGGCGTTGTCACAGTGTCGTCCAAGCCGATGTAGTGGAAATCGACCTTAATTCTAAATTATAAATTTAAATATGAGAACACATATTTAAACGTATATAAATCTAATTAAAATTTTAAAGATTTGTATTCAATATTTTATAAATAATAAACCAATAATTGAATAGCTAGGTAAATGTTCTATTTAATTTTTTTGAAAAAAAAAGATATTTTTTTTTTTTTGTAGGAAACTAAAAAAAAAATCCATAAGATAAAATTAAATGAACAGTTCATCTCACAATTAAGTGAAGATTACAAATTAAATTACGATTATATATTTTAACGTTAATATTACAATAATTTGCCTTCATTCTTTGGATTATATGAAAATTGATTAATAAAAGAAAAATCCATATAAAAAAGAGGGTCATAATGATGTTAATTGGAATTTGTAAAATTGAATTGAAAGTAAAACTTGAAACAATAAAGTTTTGTTTATATAAATAATATAATAATATAGGTAGTATATTATATATACTATACTATGTAGTATGTACACATTTCATGTCATATTAATTTATGATAATCTTTATCAATTATTTCTCATTAGTTCTATTAAGTAAGTCGACGTCCATAAATGCTTGGATACAAAACAAAAGAAAGAAAGAAAGAAACAAAAAAAAAAAAAACAAAAATTAATTGAGTAAAATTAAAGTAATGGTAAATAATCATACAATGGTTTCACTAAAACATGAATGCAATCAAACATATAGGAAAAAGAAAATAATTTAATAAAACAAAAAGAAAAACACAAAACAATTTTCTTTTATTTTATTTATGTATATTTTCTTTTCAAAATTCAATGTTTTACCATAATATCTATTTTATATGTGCATATATTGGCCTTATTAATAAATTCTGAACTATTCTACCATATCAAAAAGATTATTATGATATGATTTAATTAATTTCTATTTAAATTGAATAAATAAAAATGAAATTTACATCTGTTTTTAAATAAAGGTGGATATTTAGAGGAGAAATAGAACTGGGCTCTATAGGTAATTTTAAGATTCGAAATAAATTTTGTTTTTTTTGAAATATTCAAATTTCTGATAGTATGATATGTTGTAAAGAAAACTAAGTGCCTAATATTTGCTAGGTATACTTTACAAACATTTAAATCAATTCATAACTAATTCATGACGCAAATAAAGTTTAAATTCGGCGAAGAAATTTGTCTTATTTAAATAGAACGCGCCTATAATTGACCTAATTGGTGATGGTACTATTCAGGTAACCTTTACTCCTTTTAATATTCGTAAAGATATAGGAGTATTATTGATTTTTTATAGATATTTTATAAGATATATATTGGTAATGCGACTTGTTCTATTGAACCAAAATCAATAATACCTTCTTTCACCCTGCGTTAATTTCTATAACAATTTCAACATAACACTAAAGAGGTTTTAAGTTCTTATTTCTTGACCGTTGAAAATTCTTAGATGGTTTAAAACTGGTTACTTCATTTTGGGAAACTGGTTACTAGATTTTGGGAAACGGGTAAAAAACAACAAAACTGCCAGAAGAGATATTTCTTCTCTTAAAAAATGTACGTATGACATTATTTTAAATTCGACATTTAGTAAAAGTTCTTTAATTCTTTATTTTTGATACTATCAAAACGGAAAATGTTTTTATGAAAGCAAAGTTAAATTAAAATAATTGAAGAAGTATATTAACAACTTTAAGTACCTTCGCTTGTGGCGCTATGAATTAGAATGAATTAAGCCAGAAAAAACGATGAAGTAATTTAGAAAAATTTCGGATATTTTTGCCGTTATTTAATTTTTAATTGTTCGGACTTAGTCCATTATGAACTAAGGGGATATACTAAGAGGATATGAAATCCTCTATAATATCTCCTTTAATACTCCTTTAATTTATTATTAAAAAAAATTATACATATAAACATATATATATAAGTTCCATAGAATTTTTTTCGCTTATTCTATTTTGAAAAAATGAAAACTTGAACATAAAAAAATATACAGTAAAATTCAACTTTTAATTATTGTTGATTATAAATTCAGTTAAATTTATCATCTATACCTAAAGAAATTCTTATATAGACTTCCATTTTAATTTAAAAACAAGAAAACATTTTATATTTTATTGTAATTCAATTATATATACACACATACATATATACTTTTAATATTTTATAAAAGTATAAATATAGATGATCCTATAACTAACATTGAAAACCTAACTATCATACAAAATTAACTTGTATATTGGAATCATTACCAACTAAATTGAATTCACCTAATTAACATTAATTAGTTAAGTGAATGTATATGTATGTAAGTATGTAAAATATATTATTATATGCATAGTCTATATACAGTCTACACTCTACCTACACAATTCAAAATATATAGGATAAAATTCCGAAAAGAGTCCTTCTTTGATTTTTCTCAAACTTAGCATAAAGAGTAATAGTGTCTATATGACATCAAATTGAAGAATTGAAAAGGATAATTAGAAAGGATCAATTGTAGATAACGTAATTAAAATGTAAATTAACGTAAAGTTTCGAAAATTTATAAAAAAAAAATCATATACGTTGAGTTTTATGTCATTTATTTACACATACGTATAAAATAATATTTTAAAAATTAAAATTAAGTGCCCAACCAAAAATTTGTGCCCAAGTCAAAATATTTTTAAATACATGCATTCATATGAGAGCACCCGAAATACGCGGCGTACTGTACTTCCAGCATTTAAAATTTAAAAACTGACAAAGCGTACAAACATTTTTTTGTTGTTTTTTGTTATGTTGTCAAGGCAATGTTTTTAAAAATGAAAAAAGAAATAACAAAATTTAAAAATGCGAGTACAAATAAAAACTTCGATTCTTCGATTTCGGGATACGTCGACATATTGACATATTGATTTTATTTAGGTTGAGCCCTAATTCGAATAAAAGAAAATCATTTCCAGCATTCTAAATAATCACCGGTTTGATTTGTTTTTTAATTATTGATTTGTTTTTTTGCTAGGGTGGGTGGAAATCTCGAAAGACACCAATTAAATCAACGCCCGTATTCACTTTGGTAGTGTTGGACTTTAATCAACTAAACACCAACCTTCCTTTTAAATTTGCTATTTTCCCAGTCCCCAAACCTTTTAAATAATGTAGTGTTTGGTTTGGGGATTGGGAAAATAGCAATGAAGGAAATTGGGAAAGAATTACCATAGAAGAACAACAATAATGCCCAAAATATTTAAGTTGAGGAAAACTAAAAAAAAAAAAAAACAAATATAGACAAATTATAATTAAATTGCACACATTAATTAATTAGATTAATACCGACATTTTTTTTTAATTAAATAAAAAATTATGATTAGATTTGTATGGTCAACAAAAGGCTGGTCATCAATTATTAGTCTTTTTAGTTGTTTTCTAGTTTTAGTCTGGCTTTGTTATAACAATATGTTATAAATTATATAAAAATAATTTCCTACGCATGAATAAAAAAAATTGTTAGTGTTTGAAGAACTTATTTCGTTAATAAAAAATAAAAATCTTAAGTTGAATGAACTCCTTACTTTTAACAATGTTTAAATACTTACTTTTAACAACGGACAACGTTTAAATACTATAATGATAATATAGCTATAGGGAGCCGGAAATTTTATATATTTTTTATCATACTTAGCAGAAGAGACTTGTGATTTTAAGAAATAAAAACTATGACAAGACGTAACAGTATTATTTCTAGAGCTGAGTACCTCATCAAAAGTGTTTCCCAGAGTTGAGTACCATATCTATAAAGTTTAAATGATTTCTACTTAAAAAAAAGTAAGTAATTTAATAACATCAAAGAAACAAGAAAGGTTTAAATGAACAATTTAAAAATAGTTTCTTTTTGCTAATCATAATGTATGAAACTAAATAATGTACAATTTTTCTATAGATCTTCAATGGAAGGAAGAATCTGGTTATTTAGAAATAAAAAAAAAAAAATTTTTTTAATTGGAATACAAATTCATAATATCATTCAGTCTCATGCTAAATATTTTATTAAAAGTTACTTTTATTTTGTCAATAGTTAAAATTGCCCTTAGAATTGAATGACATCTGTCAATAAATATACAGTATTATCTAGAAATTGCAAATTCGAACTATTTGCTTAGCAAAATTGAATTTATTTAATGCTAAAAAAAGTAGATTGAACACAAAATCTTCTATTAAAAAAGCTTGTACTTTAATGTACAACTGATAATATAATGTATGTACATACAATTGTCAATTAACGGTAAGCTGAATTATGTCATACCAAATACTTATTAATCAATTTATTGAAATCCTGATTTTCTCGCCGAATTCTGATATATATACATATGAATACACATGTATATAAATTATGTATATAAATTTTTTTTTTTTTTTAAATGTGGACAGGAAATTACACAGCCTTTCCTGTTCAGGCGTTGCTGTACATGTCGTAAGGGGGATTAACTCTTACGATATGTGTGGGATTCGAACCCACACTCTCTCGGTGTTTACAGCGTATTTTATACGTTCTTACCCACTAGACCACCGAGACCTCTGTATATAAATACTAGATTTGTTTTAATATTACTAGATTTTGTCATACAGTGTTTTGTACTCACCCCCAACAAAGTAATGTCACTACATATATTTACTGTTATATTTTAAAGATATATACATACATATATTATGTATCTTATAATTTAACATTGTTATTGATGTTGTTGATAATTATTGATTTTAAGTGGAGGAATAAATGAACAAAATATATAATTAAAAGCAATTATGACATTCATTAAAGTCTTCCTTTAGTTTATTTTTTTTTTTTAGTTATTTGTTAGTTCCAAGTTCTAATAAAGTTTGTCACGAACGAATTTAAAATTTTTTGAAAAATAAAGTTTTCATATGATAAAAAAGTATGTATGTATAATGTTTTTCAATAACAAATTTTGGTTGTTTTTCTGAAGAAAATAAAACAAGGCAAAATATAAAATTAAAGGTTTTAAAAAGCCGCACATTTTCCAAAAGACAATACAAACAGAATTTTGTCAGATAACTTAATGTTAATTCTGAAAGATCTTTTTGCTCTCAAAATTTCATTGATTGTGTAATATAACAGTGTTACGGCAATGAAGGCAAAAGAAATTGCCTGCATTATCTAAAAATGAAAAAAAAAAAATAGTCCTGTCATTTGGGGTTTTTAGATTGAAAAAATGCAGAACGTGAGATATACGTATATTTGTTAATAGGGTTTTTCAAACTTTAAAGGGGTGTAGCTTCGTATTGAAAATGAAGTCTTTCTTTAAGATACCTGTCCATGCTTAAAAGTTCATTATTCTATCTTAAACGGTGTGAAAGTTTTGTAAACAGATGAACGGATTAACGGATGGGAGAACAGAGTTAAACATAAAAAGTAAATTATTAAAATTTTTTTTTTGGAAAATGTGCTAAAAAGTTAAAGATTCGTGTTAGCAAATTTGATATTACATTATAATTAATTGTGTTATATTTGAAAAGAATTTGCTATAAAGGAAAACTTTAACTGTTTTTTTTTTTTTTATATTTTTATTTACTTAAATTGTGAAAATTCGAAATAAATAGAATGTAAAAAAAAAACTAATTTTCCATAATTAAAAAAAGTTTCATTTAATGTTCTTGTAAAGAAAAAATGAACAAAATGAGATTAAAATATTTTTGAAATCATTTATACCTAATAAATTTATGTTTTACTGGCTAATACTAATTTATTTTCTTTTTAAAAATCTTCAAAAGTAAAGAAGGAAAGCGAAAAAAAAAAGAGAATAAAGTAAAAGTAAAGAAATATGTAAACGTTTTGAGATCATCTCCTAAATTAGAAGAAAATGAAAATTAACCTAAACATGAAAATATATGATTACATAATTTTGTATAGGAGTCTCTAATACTGCATTGAAATGTCTGTACAAAGTAAATAGCAACTGGAAATTGTTGTTTTACAGTGCATATAGTTTAACACAAATTATTTAAGCACCGCATTTCTCCAACTCTTTGATAAGATTTTACCATGATTACCATTTATTACAAAAAAAAAAAAAATAAAAATGTAATAGAAAGATGACTCTGATAAACGAATTTTAGAAATATTTTTCAGTTATTGCCATGCTAATTATGAAGTGGTGAAGAAAATGTACATTATGCAGTTTCCACAGTTATTGTTATATTATTCTTCTTATTCTTTTTCTAAGACGGTATAATACGCTACCGAAACCTGTTCTTCTTAATTATTCTCCTGCTTTTCAATCGACCTTAAGGAACAGTATTCCAATTTTACTCTTGAAGCATCACCAAAACGTTTTGCTCGAATTCAAACCAAATCATAGTTTTCTTGGCCTTTTCTACTGCATTTTTTTTTTTTTATCTATTTCCCATACGCTCGTTTAGCTTTTACGTTTAGCATACGCTCTATAAACAATTTTACAATTAGACAATTTAACGTAATGTGTCTTGATATTTATCAGTATATCGCTGTCCCTTGTCGGTATAAGCATACTATATAACTCGTTGTTTTGCCGCATTATATAATATTAACTCTCATCGTTAATTAACTGTATAATCCCCGAAAATGTTTGCTCATTTAAGTGGAAATTATATGAAATTATCAATTTTGACTATTGAATAAAGTTGAATAAAGGCTAAAATATAAAACAATATTTCGATATTGATGTTAATTGATGTTTAATAGAAAATCGTAAAATAGTCTGATTGAATTAAAAAAAATAATAAACTTTTTCAATTAAAACTAAAACTTAGTTATAACTTTAGTTTTGTACAAAATAATGAAATAATTTAAACTTCTACTCAAAGTAAATAAAATAAAAATTTGTTGTACTTAATTATAAATTGTCGGCAAAAAAAAAAAAAAAAAATTAGTTTAAATATTTTAATGTAATTAAATTTTTTTTTATACGTGTACAGTATTTAGAAAAATTTTTATACACCCTTCAGAATTAGATGATAAGATGAAAGCCTCACCTAATTTTGAGAATTGAAAAAAATACAACAAAAAAAAAAAACTTTATTGCTTATATCATAGATAGCATATTGTGTTTTCATTGTGCTTGTTTCACTATCTCTAGAAAATTTGATTCTTCGTTGTATAATCTTGGATTTTCCTCTAACGATTTAAAAATGTAACAAAGAAGAATTTATTAAGAAGTAAAAAAAAAAATGCATATTTAATTAAAAGGATTTACTAAACAGATTTAATAAAGATTTGTGATGGCACGTGTAAATAATACTAATAAAATACATTTATTGTTTTAAATGTTTTAATATCCTTTTTCTTTAAATAATCCTCTTTTTTTTGTTTTTTGCTCTATTCAGACAGCCGCAGCCAGCTGCAGTAGTTAGTAAACATCAAATATTCAATTGTTTGAAGAAGGAAGATCAAGAATACAATGAATGAAAAATTATTGAATGAAATAATATCTAAGGAGGGTATAGGAGGATCTATAAGTAATTGTTTTCAAAGAGTTAAGAAAATCTTATATTTACAAAAAAAAAAATTTCCTCTTTCATTTTTAATCCTATTTTATAATTGGTTTGTATCAACAAAAAAATAAAAATACTATCGATTCATAATTTAGTTTTTAAATTAAAATTTTTGTCGTTCACTGTATAGTATTGTGCAAAACTATAAGAGTATTAAAGTTTTAACACACATTTAACAATGGTTTAAAAAAAAAAATAACTAACAAGGATATTTAAGTTTCAAGGCTTTATTTTTGTCTTTATAAAAATGCACATAAAGATCTTCAAACATTAATACGTATACATATATATATATGTATTAATATTAATTTTGAATGAATGGAATGTGATTTAATGCATTTATATAATTTACCTTACAGGTAAAATTTAAAGGTATTTGTAACTTTTTCATTCAAAACAATTTAAAACAAAGTTAAAAACAAAAAAATATGCTAAAATGTAAGAGAAAGAGACAAAAATTATAATCTTCTTTCTTCATTTCTTTTTTTTTTTTTTTATTAAATTTTCTAATCCAATTTTTAATATTTTGTTTAAAAAATTCTAACTTTTAAATTCAGTTTTAATTTTTTTGTGTTGAAATCCTTTTTTTGTTTTCTTGTTTAGAAGTTCGGAATTTCCTCTTATTTGTTGAAAAAAAAAATTTGTTTTGTAACCTTTGAAATGTTTAATTTATATTTATGTACCTGCGAATGTGTAGGTGAATAGAAAATCCTGTTTTTAAAATCAGATTTCGCCGCTTGTTGTTTAATTTTTTTTTAACGTAATTTTAATATGACCATATCTGAAACCATTCGAATTAGAAATTGAACCAATTTTGTTAATAAACGAAAACCGGTTTTCTACAAGTTTAAGGTGACCAGGTTATTAACAAAAAAAAAAGTTTTATTAATTAATAAACTGTTTACACTAAGCGAGTAAATTATAACGTTTTCATTAACACAATTCAATTGTTTTTGTATTTTAAATGACATGTCCACTCTCTAATCTAGTCACTTCTAAAATTTATAAGATTAGATGTCTATTAAGTTCGAAAAGATAAAAGCTCATACAGACTCAAATAAATTTAAAGTACGGACACTTGCTTCTTTTTTATTATGAGAAAATATGTAAAAAAAAGTTATTATAAGAAAGGTCGTTAAAATTATTTCGTAAATAATTAAACTTAAGGCTATCATAGTAAGCTTCAGTCACTGTTTTGTATATTGTTTTATATATAGTTCCATGTAGGGATAAGCACAGGTTCTAAAAAAATAAAACATCTTAATGGCTTCACGAGAAATAAGAAGTGCCATAGATGCCAACTCTAACAATGTAGAACTATAAGATATGTCATAAAACGTAAAGCTTGTCTAGAACGGCAAACTCGTATGTAAAGACTGCTTTATTTATAAAAAATTGGATTACTACAAGAAAGCTCAAAAGAAAGAGATTTTTATATACAGCCCAAAATATATAGAATTCCATAGGAAAAGTACATAAGAGACACAATAAAAGAAAACATTAGTCAAAAAATTAATGATTCGTCAGTGCGATTAGTTTTAATAGAGGACGAGTGTGGTTTAGTCAGTATAGATTGTTCTAATGGGTGCATTACATCTTTTAAAGATTGTCCCAATTCACAATAAGAGAAAACAAAAAAAAATAACTTTGTTTTTAAATACAAATAACTGGTCAGTTATATTTTTCCTAGATTACATTTTAAAAAATTTTTTTTTAATAAAATCGTTAAATTTAATTAAAATTCAAATCACGCAGACAAAATTTTTAAATAATAAAATCTCATATAAAATTTTAAAAGAAATTATTTCTATTCTTATATTCGTACGATAGTATCTGGTATAATAAATTGATCCTTCGTTTGTAACACCTCGAAATAAGCAAGCTAAATATACCTTTAAAGGTCTATCAGTTACAGATGTTTAAAAATAGGGAATTTTCAGTTTTTGACCTCTTACACTTCTTAAACGGAAGGCGACACAAACATATTTCCTGAAATGACTCATACTTATTTCCAAAGATCTAACTCCTCTCAAAATTTGAAGCATCTAAGTTAAATCATCCATCCATGAAAGATAGAAGGGGTTCAAATTTTTGCAAAAAAATAAGTTTTACATAACGGTATATTAAAATAACGCATGGCAAAGCCACATATTTATTTTATATATACATATTTGTAAAATTTATAAAACCAGCTATCGTTTGGTATTTCCATATTGAAAATATGCGCCTTATAGAACCTGTGTTATAACAATTTAAATATACAGCTTTTTCGAACTTTGGAGGACTGTAGTTCCATAACGATGGGGCTACAGAAAAAGTTGTTTCATAAAATTTATTTTTTTAGGATATCCACAATTAAAATTTCATGGCGCTACTTTAAACAATGTAGAACTTTTGAAAAATTTGTATGAAAAATGTGGAGATCAAAAAGTTAGTTGTTCGAGAGCTACCCAAAGTCGGATCTCAAACAAAAAAATAGGGAACCTACAAATTGATCCAATAATATTTTGTGTTAATTGCAAGACTCTAGCTTTCTTAATTTTTGAGTTATCGTGCTGACGGACGGACGGACTAACAAAGCTCAATCGACTCAGAATTCGATTCTGATCCGATTGTACACAATTTTATGTACATATTAATATGTATGTATTGTATCATGTATTATACATATTAATAATATATAAAAAATTGCTACATTGTAGTAAGTATAAAATACAAGTTAAGTATTAATTTAAAGTAAAGTTGGTAGAGTTATATGTTCGAATTTATGTTGGGAGAAATTAACTTTTTATTTGGTTATACATATATTCATATTGTGTTAAGTAATATATGTAATAAACTTATTTAAAAAAATAAAAAAAAATCTTATGACTTTTAAATTAATAACTACAATGCATTAATTGTTCTTTAAATTTTTATACATAACATAATTTATAAGATTAAATAAGACAAAGCTTGCAATTATTGAGGCAAGGCTTGGTATGTACAATTTTTAAAAATTTAAAATAATTATAAGTATTATATGCAGAGGATTAAAAGGTCGTTCGGGTATTTAAGAGTTGGCAAGGGCAACTGTATTCTTTCTTGTTTTTTTGAATCATTTTAATGTATGATGTATGAATAATATGACACTTCTTGCTTCCATGTGTTCATATAGATTATAGAATAATATATGCAATATGTAATATATATGTATGTAAAAATATAACTTTGTAGGTAATAATAAAAATAAATATTTAAATACAATATATAAATTTTTCTTTTTTTTTTTGTATTTTTCATATTTTCATAATTTTAATATTTACTTTTACTAAGTGATTGACTGACATTTAGATCTTGTAACACTTTATTAATATTAATGATAGTAGAACGGTAATAAAAAAGAAATCAAAACATAAATTTAAAACAAGATATCTACATACATACCTATTATATAGGTGGTTTCATGTTTATAAACAATTTTATTTAAAATATTTTAGTCTCTGGATCAGGGATGTACCTTAATTACATTTTTTCTGCAGTAGAAATTTTGAAAAAGTGCGGTACTTTTTGACAAAGTATATTAAAGTGCAGTACCTATATTAAAATAAAATTCTTTGATACCAAAAATCATGAAAAAAATTAAAATTTTCAGAGTAGATATTATTAAAAAACGATTAAAAAAAGAAAACAGCTTATTTTTCTGGATATTATTTACTTCATTAAATTAAATAAATTCGGTCATTTACTTTATTAAGTTATAAATTTTACAGTCAAGTTAATTGAGTTTACTTAAAAAATTTAAAAATAAAATTAAAATTGTACTTCACTTAGTTCAAATGCAAAAAAAAAAAACCATCTTTGAGACTTGAAATTTTTTAGACCAATTTATGAAAAAAATTATATTTTATGATGCCGAAAGATAGAAACCATTTATATAATTATAATTAAAACAGTATTTTATGAAATCTCTCGTTGCAGTAAATTAGTTGTAGAAATTTTTTGCATATCATCATACTCGAAACAGTTTTAATATGCGCTTATTTTTTTGGTTTGTTTTTTAAATTTGCAAAAACAAAGAATTTTATATATACAGTTAAGGCACATTCCTGCATATACAGTTAAGGTATATTCCTGCTCTGTCTCTCTTTGACTTTAATATGTATATTTACATTTACATACATGCATATATATAATTTATTACATAAATAATAATGTTCAAAATATAATTTACTTTTTATTAAAGGTGTCTAAATGGTAGCAATCGAAAATAACTGTAATTTATGTATTGCATATATGAAGAAAAAAATATATATATATATGTGTACGTATATTAAAAGGGTAATTGGTAAGGATGTTTTTCAATTTTTTTTTTTATTATACTAAAGAATATCTGTTCTAATGAAAATTTTTAAAAAATATTCCAAAGCCTTGAAAATAAGTTTAAAGTTATTTATTTTAGAATATATGTAAGTATATATGTACCAAGGTAAAAAGTTTTAAAATTTGATGAAAACATATATTTATGTATATGTACATAATAAGCTATTAATATCTTGTTTAAAAATTTATTATGTATATAAGATTTTTTTTTTTTTAAATAATCACTTTTGGATCTGATTACCTATTGACTTTAAATTAAGGGTTTTAGAGAATGTTTTGGTTGTTTTTTTTTTTTAAGATGAGTTTATTTTGTTTTAATTTATTTAATTACTTTAAATTGGATACGCTTTCAATATGAATATATCATATGGGGGTTTTCCACATTAAAGCACCCTGATTGATTTTTTTGTTGCGAACTTCATATTAGGATTGACAGTTTACATCACATTTTTTTTCGATTGCAAATGTGTTAGTGTGTTTTATTCTTATTTCAAATTGAACCATCAACATCAAAAACATTTCACAAGATCAAATCTGACATTATACTTGTAGATAAATTTATATACCAAGTCGGACATTGATATTAGACTGAACATTTTAATATGAAATAGTTTTATTATTTAAGCATTCAAAAATCTTTAATTAATTGATGTGGGAAAATATGTTGTGGGTATACATTAAAGTTTAGCCGCCTTTAAATATTCATGATTAATCAATAAATATTGTTTTATAAACTTTTGCTTCCGCTTTCTGTATGTCTGAAATATGACAGTTATTGGAGAAATATAAGAGCATTCTGCATTTACAAACTTTAATTTTGTTTTTGTTTTTTCTTTTTACTGTAATTTCTGTATCTTTCATATTTTGGTTAATTTAATGATTGCAATTATTCCCTTGCCAATCTTTTTTTAATCGATTTGAAATAAAACAGATTTAATCAATTTTAAATTTAAACGAGGACGAGTGCAGTAGAGTAGACTGTGTCAACTCTGGGATACCCGTATGAACGTAATATATCCTGTTTCTATAAAACTTGATCATCTTTTAAAAACATTCAGATGTTTTAGTACCGAACTACAGAGATATATTTATGTAAATTGTAGAGTTGTATGACAGCTACCCGAATCTATTGCGCCTAGCTTAATTAAGTTCCAAGAAATGAAAAAAGACTGAACCGGCTGCTTTAGACCAATCAAATTTTACAAAAGTTTTTGGCATGCAACTCGACACTTTTTCACTAAATTGCAGATAGCTAGCTTCAATAGACACTGAGTTATTTTCATTTAAAAAGAGAAGTTGTATGGCAGCTACCCGAACCCGCCGCACCACCACAACCAAATTTTACAGAAGTTGTTGCCATAAAACTTGATCATCATTTGCAAAATTTCAGACGCCTAGCTTCATTAGGTTCCAAGAGGTGCAAGAAGCCTGAAGCGGCAGCTCTAGACCAACCAAATTTTACAAAAGTTATTGGCATGTAACTCGACACTTCTTTACTAAATTGCAGATTCCTAGCTTCAATAAACACTGAGTAATTCTCATTTAAACGGAGAAGTTGTATGGCAGCTACCCGAACCCGCCGCACCACCACAACCAAATTTTACAGAAGTTGTTGCCATAAAACTTGATCATCATTTGCAAAATTTCAGACGCCTAGCTTCATTAGGTTCCAAGAGGTGCAAGAAGCCTGAACCGGCAGCTCTAGACCAACCAAATTTTACAAAAGTTATTGGCATGTAACTCGACACTTCTTTACTAAATTGCAGATTCCTAGCTTCAATAAACACTGAGTAATTCTCATTTAAACGGAGAAGTTGTATGGCAGCTACCCGAACCCGCCGCACTATCACAACCAAATTTTACAAAAATTGTTGCCATAAAACTTGATCATCATTTGCAAAATTTCAGAAACCTAGCTTGAATAGATACTGAGTTATTTCTATATAAAGATAGAAGTTGTATGGCAGCTACTCGAATCCGCTGACCGAAAATGTTAGATTTAAATAGCAAAACTAACAATTTTGCAAAAGTGACGTAAAAAAAATTTCAGCCCCCTAGCTCCTTTATTTTTTGAGTTATCGTGCGGACGGACGGACGTACATGGCTTAATCGACTCAGAATTCGATTCTGAGCCGATCCATACCTTTGACACTATATCTAGCTCGACTCCTTTAAGGTGTCACAAACGTAATGGCAAATTTATTATACCCTTGAACATAGTTCATACGGGTATAATAAAATAAAAAAGTATTTCAGCAAATTCAAATAAAAGAAAAATGATTTCTTATAACAAAAGGATTTGTTTTAAAGCGAGGAGCGAGAATATACATAAGATCAAAAGGTTTAGGATATATAAGCGAAGCCCAGATATTAGAAAAAAAAAAATATAAGTAAGGCCCACATATAGCAAAAACTCGCTTTTAAGAAAATTTTTTTCCGGTCTAAATACAGTTTCTTATAAGTGAGTTTGACTGTTTTCTGAAAAAAGTCTACAATCCTGATTTTGTAATTAATCAAAAAATCCTTTCTCATTTACTTCTATACACCAATTTTTAACGTTTTCGAACAAAGGATATATATCCCTTTATCTAAAAAATTTACCATAAAATGTTTTGGCTTTATAACAATTTTTTTTACTTAAAACTTCTGGAAAAAAAAGGAATATAACAACTTGTTCTCAATAAAAAACGAAAAAAAAAAGATTTAAAACATAATATTTAGGAAATGAAAATAAAGTCGATTCGATTTTTTTTCTCTTTCGAAGCAATTTCTGATTTAAACCCGGAAATTTCCGAAAAAATGGCAATTTCTGATTTAAACCTGGCATTCGAAATTATTTGTTGCAGTATTATTGCACTGTTTTAAAGAATTAAATTTAAATAAAAAAAATTTAATAAAACCGTTTTTTATCAATAGATTGAAAAACAAACTTTTTATCAAAAATTTTGCTTTTTTTTTGTTTTTTTTATAAAACAAATCATTATTTTATTTATTTTTAGTATTTTTAATAATATTTTGCTTTACTTAACTATAAAATATTAATAAAATTATAAAATTCATATTGTTATTTTTATTTAATATTTAATTTAAAAGATGTATTGGAACTCGTAAAATTTTTTTTTTAACCAATTGTTATTTATACATACTAAAAATAGAATAGAATATTTTATTACGCAAAATTTTGTATAACATATGAATATCTAACAGTATACATTTAAAAAAAAAAATATGTATGTATGAATGAATGTATGCAAATAACAAAAAAAAAAAACGAATTTTTCTCTTAAAATACATAAATTTTATTTTTACACAATATTCTTATTGTTTCATTATTTTATTACCTATCATACCTTTTTTGATAACAATTATTTTCTCACTTATGCAAAATTTTTTATATTTTAAATAAAAAATTATAATAGATAATAAAAAAAAAAAAATTAAATAAATATTATGAATTTTATTTTTATTTCATAGAAAAAATATAATAAGTAAACACTAAAAAAAAAAATAGTATTTTAAAACATGAAAATAAAAATATTCACTATTGCACAACTTTATTTTCATTTTTGCGCAATCAATTTATTCATTTTCTTTTTATTTTTATTTTTAGATATATATATATGTACATAGTACATTAACTTAGTACCATATACCTAATAAATATTTCATTTTTTTTTTTTGTAACTGTAACATTTATTTTTTTTATTATATATAACTAGATATTTGCATTAAGAAAAAAAAAAAAAAAAGGAAAATTTAAAAAAAAAATTCACAATTTTTCTCGACTATGCACGCGATGTTTTTTTTTTTTTAGCACCTACGCATTTTCAAAAACCGTTATTTTCAGTAACTATATTAATATATAATATATTGTATATTATTTAGTTATTTAAATATTAATAATAGTTATCATGATACACGAAACATAAAATTTTTCATTAATTTTTAAAAATGAAAAAAAAAAAAAAAAAACAAACAATTTAAGTTTAAATTGATGAAAAGAAAGAGAACGGATACATGAACGATCTACAACGTTTAACGTTCAATATTGATACTAAAATATGATTTAAATTTTTTTTATTTTATTTTTTTTTATTTGTTTGTCTAGTTAATTTTGGTTTAACAATTCTATATAGTCATATTCATATCCATATTACCCATATCCCAATATTCATACCCATATACCTATACAATAAAAATTATAACATAAATAAATAATGTTGAAAAATTTTTATTTTTGTTTTCGAAGGGTGCTTTTTAAATGCAACAAAGCTGGTCAAAGAATATATAAAAACAAGAAAAAAAAAACAACAACAAAAAAATAACACAATTATATGTAAGAAAGGGAGAGAAAAAAAAAATTCCAATAAAGTAACAAGAACAATATTTTACAATAAACAGTAAGTATAAAGAGTTTTAGATAAGAAATTCTGTTTCGATTTTTCATACCCACCAAGAACCCTCCTAACAATATACCAGTTCATAAGAAGCACACATACTTGTATATAAAATGAGAAAGACTGTAGTTGAGTAGACTGTGTTAACTCTGGGATACCCGTATGAACGTAATATATCCTGTTTCTACAAAACTTGATCATTTTTTAAAAAAATTTAGATGTTTTAGTACCGACGTTATCTTCCAAGATATACTCGTATTTATGTAATATGTCGAGTTGTATGACAGCTACCCAAATCTATTGCACCAGCACAAAGAATTTTAAAGAAGTTATTGCCCTAAAACTTGAGCATCTTTTGTAAGATTTCTGACACTTAACTTCATAAAGTTCGAAGAGGTGCAAGAAGCCTGAACCTACTGCTCTAGCCCAACCAAATTTTACAGAAGTTGTCAGCATACAATTTGACATCTTTTTACAAAATTTCAGATACCTAGCTTCAATAGACTCGGATTTATTTTCATTTAAAAAGAGAAGTTGTATGGCAGCTACCCGAATCTGCCCCACAAGCACTACCAAGTTTTATAGATATTGTTGATTTGTAACTGAACACCATTTTGCAAAATTTCGGATACATAGATAATTTCTTCAATATATTCTAAGTTATATTTATATAAAGAAAGAAGTTGTATGGTAGCTATTTAAACCCGTCGGCCGAAAATGCTGAATTTTCGGCCTAACTATTTATTAAGCTTAGAAACTAACAATTTTGCAAAAGTGATTTAAAAAAATTTCAGCTTCCTAGCTCTTTTATTTTTTTGAGTTATTGTGCGGACGAACGGATGGACGTACATGGTTTAATCATGTACATGGACTCAGAATTCGATTTTGAACCGATCCGTACCTGTAACACTAGCTGAATATCTAACTCGACTTCTTTAAGTTGTCACTAACGTAATAACAAATTTATAATACCCTTGAATATAGTTCATACTGGTATAAAAATATGTATGTATGCTAACCAGAAAAAAAATTCAGGCGATTGTAGACTGAGCTTCCTTAAAACTAGCCTGGTAAGAAATTTGAACATTAAAATGTGTTGCTGCATGTTTTTGAAATAATTCATTTACTATCCAATATTATATTTTTATCTATAAGATAAGATGGTCTTATAAGGATTTTTATTAGGTGCTTTATATGAAGAATTATTTTTATTTTTAAAAGGGATATTAATATAAAATAAAAATTTGAGAACACGTTTTTAAGAGTATATAAAGTTTTATTGGTTTGTGTTTTTTTTTTTTTTTTTGAATATATAGCATTATTGTGTATGTATTTTTTTGGGATCCTATACGATATCGTTCTAATATGAAAAATATTCAAATCAAATAAAAAAAAAATAAAGCTGGAAACTAGAAAATATATTTTATGGTTGCATGCTCGTCTAAAATTGACATTATGGTTTTTGATATCTTAAGAAATTATAAAACAAAAAAAAAAATATAGAAATTATGGTAGGTATATATAGAATGTAATTTAAATAAGCGTGACCGACATAAGTAAATTTAAAAATGTATATGTAGTAATGTAATTAGTTGTATTAGAGAAGATAAGGGAATGTGAAGATATTGAAGCGTGTTAATAAAATAAAAATAAAAAATAAAGAAAATTATTTTAAAAAGTATTTATAATCTGTGGGTAATATTTTCTATAAATAAGTATGGTATTTTTTTCTATTATTATAGTTAAGATAAGGATCATTTTTTATGTTATGAATCATATTATTTAAAATGCCAATGTATAATTCTTGTTTTGGTACTACTATGGTAAATGTTATACCCGCGTAGGACCAAATGTCTATATCTGCAAGAAACTTGGTGTTGCCACCTTTCTAAAAATATATATCCTTAACGGCGTATTTTATCCTTTAAGGACGAAAAGAACATTTGAAAGCTTCCATCCATCCTTGTTGTTTTAGTGTTTTTATAAAAACCGTTATATCTGATAATCTGTAAGATATATATATATTCGGTTTTTTTATCTTATAAGATAGTAATCTGAAAAATATTTTAACAGTTATTTGGTGACGATAGGTGTTGCCGTTCTGGTAGTTCAAAGTTGAAAATTTTTGAAAACAAAACAATCTTTTTTATTTATACACTGTTGGAAAAGTCTATTGTTTTTCTATAATTCGTACATACATATTTTGTGTTTATATCGTAGAGTTTTTAGCCTTATTCTACCCGTATGAACTATGTTCAAGGGTATAATAAATTTACCATTACGTTGGTGACACCTTAAAGGAGTCGAACTAGATATAGTGTCAAAGGTATGAATCCGCTCAGAATCGAATTCTGAGTCGATTAAGCAATGTACGTACGATAATTTTCACAAATTTCGCAAGAAAATTACTCTTTATGATAATGAAAAGGGTACTATTTTAAAGCATTGCGAAAGAATCATTATATCAAATGAAATTAATAAAAATAGCAGAAAAATAATTAAAAACAAAATTTATAATTCTTAAATATATTAAATATCTATTCAAAAAAAATTTTAATAATCCATTTTTAGATTATTTATTAAAATTATTTTGAATTCTAACCTATAAATAATATTTTTTTAATGAATTATATGATAACATTAATTTAAAATGTGTCAGTCAACTTTTTGAACAGTTTGAACAATTATGTTTCTTTTTCTGAATTAATTTCTATTTATAAAATTGTTGTGTAAAATGCTGTTTTCTTTAATAATGCAATATATATGGAATCTGCAATGGAATCTAATTGGAATAATAGTGTTTTATCTTATAACTATAAAAATTCTATTTAAAATTAAATAAATATTTAAAAAAGAAATTTTGAATAGGGGTTGTGGTTTTAGAGTTGAAAATTTTCCAATTGGAGTGAACCAGGTGTAACCATACAAGAAAAAAAAAAAAACAACATTTTTTTTTCTTTGTTCTGTGTTTTAAAAAATGGGAATACATTTAGTGTACACCTTTGTCTTGTTGTTTTTTTTTAATAAATATACATATAATGTTGTCAAAAGGTTGCCAGATAATAACGATTATTTGAAATTTTTGCTATATTTTTTTTTCGTGTCAATTGTTCATACTAAGATTAGAACATAGACTATATTTCAATATTAAGTAAATTAAATTAAAATTCTTCAGGTTTATTTTAATTTTAAATATAGGATCAATAAAGATCATTAGCTTTAATCCATCAAACTTAGATGTTTCGATTTAAATATTTTTTAAAGAATTATACAATATAGAAAGAAATGATTGTTTAAAAAAAAAAAAATTGGTAGCTGAAAATCATATGTATATGTATAAGATTTAGTAAAATGGTAAAAAAATTGCTTATTTATTTCAGGTAATAGTTCGGTACAGTGAAGTGACATATGTATATGAAAGTGACATATACAATCAATTGACAAAATTTGAGTTAATATAAAATTAAATAAAAATTGATATAAATTGATAGGTGGTGCTAACACCTAAATTGACAAAGATTGGCAATGTCATTGACAGCAATGTTATTGTCATTTAATGTAAATAAAGTAATCGCTTATAGTAGATTATCGTTATCTTTTAATTAAAATTAAGACAGTTAGTATGATTATTGCATAAACACAAGATTGAAAACTCTTAATTTAAAATTAATAAAATAAAATATGTAGTATTCAAATTAATTATTGAATAAATTTTAAAAATATTATAATCATGCACTATTTTTAAAATATGGTTACACTATCACTACACTATGGTTACACACTAGAGTTTTTCTATGTTTCATTTTAATTTTAATGTTCTTATGTGATTTTCGATTTTATTTCGATTTTATTTTAAATATTGTGTGGGTGTGTAACATGGAAACTAAACAAGGTAGAATGTAAACCAACGGTTTTTAAAAGCGCACATTTCCAAAACTCAATACAAATTGTTTAGAAGTGTGACTTACACAAAAATTTGAAAATTTCATGTAATAAGAAAAAACTTGAAAATAAGACATTTTTGAGATTTTGAGGGGCCGTAAGTCCGGAATCCTATATAACTAAGAAAAGCTGTTAACACACGTAAAAATATATTATTGAAGCTTTAATTTTTATGTCTTGCCGAAGAAAAGTTTTTACAGGTGCCTAAGTTACAGGTGTCTAAAAATAGCAAATTTTCAATTTTTGAGGCGTAATAACTCTTAAAGAGGGGGCGTTACCAAAAAATTTTCTGAGGAAACTTATACTAATTCTAAACGTTCTTTCTTGTATCAAAATTTCAGGTTCCTATCTAAAGGGGTGCCGGAGTTATGAAAAAAGAAATTTCATGCAAAATGTGGTTTTCACATAACGGTAAATTTAAATCGTAAATTACAAAATATTACATAATTTTGATATTGTTTTATATAGATAATAAAATTTTCGATCTTCTGACGGTTTTAGATTGCAAAACTATTACGCAAAGCCCGAGATATATACATCTGAAAATGGAGCTTTTTTACAATTTTGAAGAGCTGCAGCTTTGGAACCCTTTACAACTAAAATAAACCTTTCACACACGTAAAAATTTATTATTGTAGCTTTCATTTTCATGTCTTGCCGAAGAAAAATTTTTACAGGTGCCTAAGTTACAGGTGTCTAAAAATAGCAAATTTTCAATTTTTGAGGCGTAATAACTCTTAAAGAGGGGGCGTTACCAAAAAATTTTCTGAGGAAACTTATACTAATTCTAAACGTTCTTTCTTGTCTCAAAATTTCAGGTTCCTATCTAAAGGGGTGCCGGAGTTATGAAAAAAGAAATTTCATGCAAAATGTGGTTTTCACATAACGGTAAATTTAAATCGTAAATTACATAATATTACATAATTTTGATATTGTTTTATATAGATAATAAAATTTTCGATCTTCTGCCGGTTTTAGATTGCAAAACTATTACGGAGAGCCCGAGATATATACATCTGAAAATGGGGCTTTTTTACAATTTTGAAGAGCTGCAACTTTGGAACCCTTTACAATTAAAATAAACCTTTCACACACGTAAAAATATATTATTGTAGCTTTAATTTTTACATCTTGCAGAAGTAAAATGTGTGCAGGTTCCTAAGTTACAGGTGTTTAAAAATAGCAAATTTTCAATTTTTAAGCCCTAATAGCTCATAAACAGGGGGTGGTCCGAAAAAATTTTCTGAGGAAACTTATACTAATTCTAGAAGTTCTTTCTTGCCTCAAAATTTCAAGCTTGTATCTAGAAGCGTGCCGGAGTTATGAAAGTAGAAAAATCATGCAAAATTTGGTTTTCACATAACGGTAAATTTAAATACTAAATTTAAAAAAATTGTATAATTTTGATATTAATTTACAAAGATAAAAGAAATACCTGTCGAATGACGTTTTCAGATTGAAAAAATCTTAAGCAGAACATGAGATATATGCATTTAAAAATAGGGCTTTTTCAAAGTTTGAGGGGGTGTAGCTCCGTAATGGGGGGGGCTACATGAAAAAGTTGTTCCACAAAATTATTTTTTTTATAAGACCTACCTATGGTTAAAATTTTTTTTCTCTATCTTTAACGGTGTAGAAGTTTTGTAAACAGACGGACGGACGGACGGACGGACGGACGGACGGACAGAGTGAAACTAATAAGCACATTTTTTCAAAATTTTTTTGGAAATGTGCTAAAAAGTCACTATCATTTATTTTTTGTAAAGTTAAAAAAAAAAATTTGTAAATTTATTAAAATATCCTTTAAATACCAAAATATACTCTGAAATAAAAAAGAAAAAGTAAAGAATTTAAGAAACCAAAATGAAAAAAAACAAGGTAGAATGTAAACCAACGGTTTTTAAAAGCGCACATTTCCAAAACTTAATACAAACTGTTTAGAAGTGTGACTTACACAAAAATTTGAAAATTTCATGTAATAAGAAAAAATGTGAAAATAGGACATTTTTAAAATTTTGAGGGGCCGTAAGTCCGGAATCCTATATAACTAAGAAAAGCCGTTAACACACGTAAAAATATATTATTGAACCTTTAATTTTCATGTCTTGCCGAAGAAAAATTTGTACAGGTGCCTAAGTTACAGGTGTCTAAAAATAGCAAATTTTCAATTTTTGAGGCGTAATAACTCTTAAAGAGGGGGTGGTCCGAAAAAATTTTCTGAGTAAACTTATACTAATTCTAAAAGTTTTTTCTTGCCTCAAAATTTCAAGCTTCTATCTAGAAGCGTGCCGGAGTTATGAAAGTAGAAAAATGCAAAATTTGGTTTTCACATAACGGTAAATTTAAATACTAAATTTAAAAAAATTGTACAATTTTGATATTAATTTACAAAGATAAAAGAAATACCTGTCGAATGATGTTTTCAGATTGAAAAAATCTTAAGCAGAACATAAGATATATGCATTTAAAAATAGGGCTTTTTCAAAGTTTGAGGGGCTGTAGCTCCGTAATGGGGGGGCTACATGAAAAAGTTGTTCCACAAAATTATTTTTTTTATGAGACCTACCTATGGTTAAAATTTTTTTTCTCTATCTTTAATGGTGTAGAAGTTTTGTAAACAGACGGACGGACGGACGGACAGAGTGAAACTAATAAGCACATTTTTTCAAATTTTTTTTGGAAATGTGCTAAAAATGAATTATTTTTGTTCAAAGTTGGACATTACTTTAGAGCTAAAAAATGTGAATCTTATTTTAATAAAATTTGATTACATTATCGACACTGATAATGCAGTTTGCATGTTTTTACATTAAGAGAAAGTTATAAGAAAATTCGCTTAAGAAAGTTTTCAATTTCAATTACTTATATGTATTTGTTTAATTTTTTTATGTTATTTTAGCCAAATATATAGAAAAAAAACAAAAGAACTGAAATGTATTGAATGGTTTCTATTTAATCCTTTTTTATTTATTTTTTGTTTACAGTTATATTCCTTTTCAAAGCATTTTAAAATAAAACTTTAAAGTAGCCAATTTTTTTAAGATCAAAACCAAGTTTTTTAAGATCTCGATTAGAAAAACAAATTGTTAAAAGAAATTATACTGTGAGTATATGAGTTTGGTAATAAAATTATGGTTTTAAATTAAACGATTTTCGGAGGTTTGTATAAAAATATAGGAATCGTTTTTTTTTTTGGGCGAGGGACGATGGAAAACATCGGCAGTCACTCAAATGAACTGCTCAAATTTCCAATGGGTAGTGTTGGGCTTGAACAAACCAAAACCACACCTTTTAAAACCAAATTTTAGGATCGCTTCTTTAATACATAGTAATATAATGTACGATAATGGTTGGCTACACGGAAAAGGATGAGATAAGCATTACTTGGGAAATTCGGTTTTGTTAGATAATTAGATAATTAGATAATGGAGAATGAAATAAAAATTTGGAGAGTTATTTTAAAGAAGGATATTAATGTTTTTCTTAAACTTCGTCATATCATACACATATGAATTACCAACATTTGGAAAAACAAATGCTGCCATAAAATTCCATAAACGCGTATGAAACTGTGGAAAATTAGGAATAAACTAATTTTAAATTAGATTTAGACTAATTTTATTTTAAATTATTTTGTTCAAAATTTATTTTTGGATTTTTTCAGTTTTTTTTTTTTGGAAATATTCAGGTTTTTGTTTATTTTGGATTATTAACTTCCTAATTTCGTACATCTGAATAATTAATCTTTAAATTCTTTTTTGCCGCCCGAAATGTATTTCCCGCCCGATACCTTGGAAAAAAAAAAATTCTTTTTGAAACAAAATTTATTATAAAATAAAAACTTAAAGTGCATTTACTTGTTTTGTACAACCAACATAATGTTTTGTACAACCAACAATTGTACAATGTACAATTTTGTACATAAAACGTACAGTGTTATTTTTTTTAAGGTAAATCTTGGAGTAAATATTACTTACATTTCATTTTAAAATAAAATTCTAGATTTTCATTCAAGATTTTGTTTTTCAAGATAATGTCATGATCGCTAACTCGAAATAAAATCTAAAAAGTTTATATTTTTCCTGTAGAACAATAAATATATGTTATTAATACTTTTGTTTTTATTAGCACATTTCAAAAATTTTGGAAAAAATGGGCTTGTTAGTTTCACTCTGTTTGTCTGTCCTTCTCTGTGTTTTAATTACGGATAGGCATCGCCAAAATTTTATTACGGATAGGCATCGCCAAAATTTTATTACGTATAGGCATCGCCAAAAAACTAATTTTGTCGAACAACTTTTTTCTGTAACCCCACTTGCTTATAAAATTTTAAAAAAGCCCTACCTTTAAATTGTTATACCACAGGTTCTATAAGGCTTATTTTCAATCTAGAAACGCCAAACGATAGCTTATTTTATAAACTTTATAAAATGAGTATGTGTCTTTGCCATGCGAGATTTTAGTATACCGTTTTGTAAAACTCAATTTTTGCAAAAAAATTGGACCCATTTCCTTTCAGGAAATATTTTTGTGTCGCCTCCCGTTTAGGACCTGCAAGGGATCAAAAACTGAAAATTCTCTATTTTTAAACACATACCTGTCCAAATTTTTTTGAAGTAATATACAAAAATTAAAACTCCAACATTACATTTTTGTTTGTAATAATAATTTTTCTTAATAATATCGGGATAGGGTTACCATATAATTGACGAAAGTGTGATTTGATTTTTCTCAATTTTTTTCTTGCTGCTGTAATAATTTGTATTAATAAAATGCGTAATTTATATTTTATTATAAATTTATTTTTCAATATCTAAGCTTATTATGGAATATTTCATTTTTTAATTTTGGAAATGTGCTTTTTTGAAAACCCTTCATTTTTTTCTTTACTTCTTTTTTAGCTTAATATTGTTTTAATGCGAAAAATTATTCCAAAAAACAAAAAACCAATACTTTTAATTTAATAGAAATGTTTTCTTCAGACATAATATTATATAATCTTGACAATTACATACAAAATTAACTGAACTCAAATAATGAAAATAAAAGAAAAAAAAAAAATCAAAAAAGGTAAAGATTCAGGGGTTGAGGGTTCTTTTGGCAATTAACAAAAAAGAAAAGAAAAAATAAATATTACTTTTCTTTTTAATAAAAATTTTCAATACTAATTTTTTTCCTTTTTATATTATTATTGAAAATTTCCATCAATGATTATCATCATCATTATAATCAATTATTCTCTTCCGTTTAGCAGATTTTTAAAAAAATTTTGAAAAAATATGTCTATTACTTCCACTCTGTCCGTCTGTTTACAAAACTTCTACACTATTAAACATAGAGAAAAAATATTTTAACCATGCGTAAGTTTTATAAAAAAAATATTGTTGTAGAACAACTTTTTCATGTAGCTCCATCCATTATCGACAGCCCCTCAAATTTTGAAAAACCCCTATTTTTAAATGCGTACCTATATATCTCATGTTTTGCTTAAAATTTTTTCAATCTGGAAACGCCATTCGACAGGAATTTAATTTTACCTTTGCAAATCAATATCAATATTATACAATTTTTTTTGTTAAATTTACAGTTATGTGAAAAATAAATTTTCCATGATTTTTCTACTTTCATAACTCCGGCATGGTTTTAAATAAGGACTTCAAATTTAGGGGTAAGAAAGAACTTTTAGAACCAGTGTAAGTTTCCTCAGAAAATTTGTTTCTACCACTGCCTGTTTAAGAGCAATATTAGGGCTCACAAATTGAAAATTTGCTATTTTTAGACATCTGTAGAAATTTTTCTCCGGCAAGACATAAAAATTAAAGCTCCAGTGTATAATATATTTTTGCGTGTGCTAACGGTTTCTTTTAGTTATATATGGTTCTAGAGTTATATGAAATTTTCAAATTTTTGTCCAAGACACAATTCTAAACAATTTGTATTGTCTTTTGGAAATGTGCGCTTTTAAAAACCATTGGTTTACATTGTACCTTGTTCTTTTTTTTCATTTATTATTTAGTATCATTTTGTAAATTAGTTGTAATGAAGGTCGTCCTCATTTAAGTACTTTTTATTTTTCAATTTTAATTTAAAAGTACAGCTTGAGATTTCTATAGTCAAAAGTAAAGTTTATTATAAATAAAAAAAAAAAAATTAAATAAAAATATATATTTTTATAATGAATAATTTAATCATTCTATAAAACATCAATTAAAAATCTTTAAAATAAAATGGCAGTAATTTTGAAAGATAATTTTTTATTTTTTTTTTGTTTTCTGTTTAGACCATTTTATAAATAATTGGTTCATTCCTGTTAAAGACACTTTCAAAACAATTAATCTCTTTCTTAATAAAAGTTTTTCTTATCTTAAAACTCATTCAATTCTAAAGAAAAGTTAAATGTTTTTTTAGCACTTTTTTCATAAAATTTTTGAAAAATTTGTCTATTAGTTTCGCTCTGTCGACCAATTCGTCCCTTAGTTTATAAAATTTCTAAATCGTTTAAGATAGGGCCATGAAAATTTAACCATGCATAAGTCTCTTAAAAAAATTATTGTTGTTGAACAAGTTTTTTATGTAGCCGCATCGGTTACAGAACTGCAACCACTCAAATTTTGAAAAGGCCCTATTTTTAAATGTTCATATCTCAGGTTCTGTTTTACATTTTATCAATCTAAAAACGCCATAAGACAGGAATTTATTTTACCTTTATAAATCAATATTAAAATTATACATTTTTTTTTTTTTAACTTTAGTGTTTAAATTTACTGTTATGTGAAATTCATAGTCGTTATGGTTTTAGTTATTTGTCTATCTATAGAATCTTGAATATTTCGAGAGAAGAAAGATCTTAGAGAAGAAAGTTATCTCTGTTGTATTTCATACTTTTTATTACTTCTGTTGCACTTTTTCTAAGTCAAAAAATTTGAACTTTCAAAGTAAAACACAAAAACTAATATTATGTTTTTACATGTATTAGTATATCTTTTCTTAATTATGTAGGGTTTCCCTTAAAATTGAAGAAAGTGCGTCTCTTAATTTTTTACAATAATTTCTCGCATATGAAATTCTAAGAAAATTTAGAAAATTTTGGTGCAAATCCAGAATATTTAAACATGATGAACTGTTGTATTTCTTTTGAAAAATGTATGCCTTTAAAAGCTGTGGGTTGACTGAAAACCTTGTTTTTTTATTTTTTGGTAATAACTTATTCCATAAAATAAATTGTTTCTATTATTTTGTACTTTATAAAGAATAAAATTTTAAAAAGAAAAATTTATATATAGTAATAAAAATTTGTAAATTACATAGATAAAAAAAAAAAAAATATTTATTATATACTTATAAAATCTTTAAATCATTAATCTTCCAAAAAAAGGACATTGGAAAAAAAAAAATTGAATTTCTTAAATAATATCTTAATACAACTTAATCTTTATATCAAAATTTCAGAATATAACTGAATATCTACTACCCAATATAAAATTCTAATTTAAACATATCTTTAAATATATTTTGTCTTTTTATTAATTTACTTTTTATTACTTTGATAAAAAACGATTATTTATATACAATTAGTATACGGAAATCTTCTAAGTATTTGAGAAAAGTATCAGACCCATCTATTAATAAACTAAAAGAAAACTGAATACACAATGGTAATTCAGAACAATCCTCTATTACATGGGGGTATGGGTGAATGGATAAACACTATCTTTAAGGGTAAGTTCACATGGGATGCATGCATCCAGAATCCAGATTCAAAAATTATTTAGGTTACATTTCGGGTACTCTTCGGTATATTAACGAATATGTTGATGATGTTTTGAATAAGGGATCACGACATAATCTCGAAAAAAATATTAGTGAATTGATAAAATTTTGGATTTTTTTTTATCTTAAATATTTTTGTATTAAAATTTTCAAAAAAGAAAAAAAATCTGAAAAGAAAAAATCTTAAATGAAAAAACTCTAGATTTTTACATTGAAATCAAATATGTAGTCCTTTCAGCAAAATTGATACAATGGAATGATATAAATAACAAGGCAGAATGTAAACCAATGGTTTTTAAAAGCGCACATTTCCAAAAAATAATATAAACTGTTTGGAATTATGACTTACACCAAAATTTGAAAATTTCATAAAAGAAAAAATGTGAAAATAGATTTTTTTTTTGCAATATTGAAGGGCTATAAGTCCGGAACCTTATATAACTAAGTGAAACCGTTAAAACACGTAAAAATATATTATAGATATTATTTAACTTTTATATATATATTATATTATTAGTCTTGCCGAAGAAAAATATGTACAGGTGCCTAAGTTACAGATAAACACCAAAATACCACCGAATAGCAAAATATCAGTTTTTGAGCCTTAATAGCTCACAAACAGAGGGCGGTCCAAAAAACTATTCTGAGGAAACTTACACTAATTCTAAAAGTTCTTTCTTACCTCAAAATTTCAAGTACATTTCCAAAAGGGTGCTGGAGTTATGAAGGTAGCAAAATCATGCAAAATTTGGGTTTCACATAACGATAAATTTACACACATAACAAGCTACATGAAAAAGTTCTTCTACAACTTTAATTTTTTTAAAAGACTCTTTACAGCATATTTTATACGTGTTACGAAATATTCGTAAAAACCTTAAAAATGACACTTGTAAACTACCACTTTCGATTGCCCGTTATGCGCCGAAAGCTTATCAACCCGAGATATTTACGTCAATACTTCAAATATGAAATTGTAAACAATTCTGCTTAGTCGCTTAAGTTGTACACGTGTCCATAGACATACCCCCACCACATATACACACACACACACACACACCCACACACACACAGATAGACATCATGCTAAAACGAGGAAGAATACAGTTGCCTTATTTTATATTGCCTTATTTTATATAGATCTGGTACCAGATCTATCAGCAGTTAAAATTTCATAGCTCTATTTCAAAAAAAATGTGGGGATCTAAAAGTTAGGTGTTCGAGAGCTACCCTAAGTTTTGGTTCAAACTCAACCAAAAAAAATAGGGAACCTACAAATTACTCCCAGAATATTTTGTGTAAATTTCAAGATTCTAGCTTGCTTAGTTTTTGAGTTAGCGTGCTGACGGACGGACGGACGGACATGGCTCAAAAGTCTTAGAATTTTTTTCTGATCCGATCCATACCTTTGAAGGTATATCTAGCTCGCTTATTTCGAGGTGTTACAAACGGAGGAGTAATTTTATTATACCCGATCCTATCGTACGGGTATAAAAATGTTTGCAGACTTTGGAGTAATGCGTATTTGCAAAAAATTCGGGTACAAATTTTTGGTGTGAAAACAATACCTACCTTATGCATTAATGTATGTACATTATGTGGTAGCGGTAAAAATAATATAGTCTTGTATTCATATAATTTTTAAGTTAGTTTTTTATAAAATGTTATGTTGTCATTTTGATGTTTAAGTATCCCTCTCCAAAAAATATTTTTTTCTTTTTTTTACTCTTTTAAGATTTATGCCATTGAACGTTTTATTTTTATTTTTGTAACTTTTATTCACTCATTAAAAGTTCAACAACATTTTGAAATAACTCCAAACTGAAATCCTTGTAGAATTTATATTTTCTTTTTTTTTCTCACAATTGCATTGATATCTATTTTTTTATTTTATTTCATTATTCTTGTATTCAATTTAAAAATCTGTTTTCTATGTTTTCTGTTCTTTGTTAAAAAATATAACGCGTATGCTAAGTTTTCTTTTTAGGGAAATGGGGTGTTTAATAAAAAATTTCGTTTTTTTATTAAAAGAGAAAACAAGAAAAAATATGGTTTTTGTTTCTTATTAAAATAAATGTCCTGTGACATCATATCATATTAACTTAAAATTTTTATTATAATATTAAATTTTATTCAAAATCATAATAATAATAATAATTTATACTATAGTAAATATATTATAATAGTATGTAGCTAGATTTTCATCATAATTTGTAAAATTTAAGTTTGGTTTAATTAGAATTCAGTAAACCAAAGCGGTGGGGATGAGTTAACTTCCACGAACATAAGTTTCATGGAAATAATGTCCTCTTAAATGGACTTATGTTCCATTGAACTTATAGCTATTAAATGGGCTTAAGTTTCATGGAAGTTCTGACCACTTTGTATTAGAGTCTCAAATAAGTTCCGCTCTTTAAATCGCCATAAATTGGCGCACTTTTTTGTTGGAAGACTAGTTATGTCTCAAATAAAATAACCATAGCTTCACTCTTCTAATATGTACATATATAAAAAAAAAAAAATAATTAGTGAGGATTAGTGAGTTGGTTATAAAATCAGGATTGTATCTTTTTTCTGAATTCAACTTTAAAATCGCTCCTAATTTAGAATATCGCATATGCATATGACGTATACATTTATATTCTGGAAAAAGGAGTAATTCTGATTTTGTAGCATTCGGAATTTTTTTCAGTAAAATTTAAATTTTGATATTTGTTCGGTAATATTTCATACACCAACATACACATACACATATATATATATATATATTATATATTGGATTTTGCCAGAAATTTTACAAAATTTAAATATGATTTTATTTCGTTCGATGCAACTTATGACTTAAAATTGTCATAATTTCAATGGAACTTATGTCTCATAGCAAATTGGTCATAAGTGCCATGGAATTTTTGTCTCTATTTTAATGGAACTTAAGTTCATTTAAAAGGACCCAAGCTGTATGGAATTTATGTCCATGGAAGTTAAGTTATCTAAGTAAGTTATCTAGTTATTTCCCGACTAAAGCAATTTTACATTATCAAAATTCTATTAACGCATTTACTACCGTCTACGAGTTATCTTGTAATTGATAGTCACGGCGACCTTCGAGATAACTCGTAGTAAAATTTTCGCTAAATATAACTTAATTTCGATATGATCTTTCGCATTTCATTTAAATCTTTCATTTTGACACAGATAATTGTGAGAATAAACGATTTTTACAAAGAATGCTGTTTTTTATGCTGAATATTATCGGATTATATATCATAAATAATAAGAAACTTGAAGACCAAATCATTTGTCTGATTTACGAAAGCGACTATGGCAGAGAATGCGTTAAACAGAATTTTGACAGACACAATTAATTAAACAGTTGAATATTTTGACTTTTTACGTATTAATTAATATAAAAATTATTGATATCTAAAATATCAAGAGAATTTGGAATTTTCAGTTATTTCTAAATCATTAGTTTTAATTTTTATTGCCATTAGAAATACCAAAAGATACCTTCAATAGAAAATGAAGTTTTAACTGCTTAAATACTTTTTTAGACTTACTTATTATTAGTACTATGCAAATGATAGCATTTAAGAATTTATTAGCCATTAAAGTGTACTGTAGAAAGTGTTATAAACTGCTATACGTTCCTTCGTACTGTTTGTTTTTTATACATTATACTTTAATAATTGATTCGTTCCCAAAACTAGATAAATAAAGATTTTCTGTTTAAAACCATGTACATAGTTCTAGTAATACATGTACACAACATATTCTTAATAAGTTCGGGGACAAAAATTATAAAGGAAAGCCACTATTTTGAAAGTAACCCAACACATGTTAAAATGTTTAAATTCAAATCTCATCAATGATTAAAGCAATTTTAATTTTTTGAAATGATGAGGTAAAGAGAAGTTGGAGGGATTAAATGTTAAAAAGAAAAGGATGGGATTAAATGTTATATAATGTAATAAAAAAAAAGAAAAAATGAATATAACTAAATTAAAAAAAAAGGTGAAAATTATGAACTTAGTCATAAAATGGGTAGAAAAGGAAAATTTTAAAACAGTGTTTTCCTTTCCTTAAGGCATAATTAACATTAATGAATAAAATGGTAACCTTCAAAATATAATGATACAAACATTTTTTTTTTCTCTTTTTTACATAAGCAGTAACTATATTATGTGTTCCTTTTCATTCTATTTTTTTATTTATTTTTTTATTTTTTAATTAAAGTTTTCTGTTACAAAACATTTAAAGAGGTATTTTTTGGGGTTTTTAAAATAAAAGCATTTTTCATAGATAGTACCTATATATAAAAAACAAATTTACTTTAGTAAACCAGAAGAAATTCATTGAATTCATTTAGAAAGATGAAAAAGAGATTTTTCTTATTTTTCAAAGAATTTTGAATTGTTTTTTTACGAATGTAGATGTAGAATGTAATGTATCTATCTTAAAACACGAATATTCTTTCCTAGTGTTGGACTCTTACAAAATGAACGCCATTTCTTTTTTAAAGTAAAAAAAAAATAGGTAAAATAATTATAAATAATTAATTTTATAAAAATAACTATTGCAACTTAAGATAGTTATAATGAGGTAAGATTTTCTTTTTTTTAAATCTTTAGATTTTTGTGAAAGAATATAAATTTTCGAACTTTTGTAATAAGCCCCTTAATAAGATTATTTTATTAAAAAATGTATCATTGATCTGTTGAACAAATTATCGTCTGTATTAAATATTTGATGCAAAGTTTAATAAAAAAATATTCGTTTATTTATTTTATTTATCTTTATAATATTACATATGAGATCGGCATTTTGTTTTTTTTTAAACGGCATAAATTTAAACATAATTGAAACTAAATAATACTAAAAAAATAGAACCTTGTAACTATTCCTTTGATATCTAACAAAAAAAAAAAAAAAAATCATTTTGTTTTTATGTAGTACAAACAAAGTACATACATACATAAATAATTTTATACTGAATTTTTATTTTATTTTATGAAGTGTGAAGTTGAAAAAGAAATATGCCTGTCCGTCTGTATATAAAACTCTAAACAGTTTAAGATTGACCAATGAAATTTTAACCATGCATAAGTATCTTTAAAAAATTAATGTTGTATAACAACTTTTTCAAGTACTCCGCGTTCCCCTTCCAAAATTTGAAAAAACCTTATTTTTAAATGTGTATATCTCAAAAATTAAAAATTTTTCAATACAAAACGCCAAAAGATAGGATATTTCTACCTTTACAAATCAATATCAAAATTATTAAATTTTTTAAAATTTAATATCGAGCCAAATTTTCGAGCATGATTTTACTTTCTTCATATGTCCATAATGCTTTTAGATAAAACCTTAAAGTTTAAAGGAGAAAGATCTTTCAGCATTGGTATAAGATATTTCACAGTTAGTGCAAGACTCAGAAAATTTACGAACTATTAGGGCTTAAATATCGAAAATTAGCTATTTTTAGACACCTGTAACTCAGATGTATTGTACAAATTTTACAAATTTTACGCAAATAATAGGTAAAAATTAAAACTCCAAAATTATAATTTTACATGTATTAATAGATTTTCTTAATTATATATACGGTTTCCATAATATTTATGAAAGTATATATTCTGCTGATTTTTCACATTTTTTATTATACATATAAGATTTTAAGAAAATTTAAAAATTTTGGTGCAGGTCACAATTATTCTTAACTGTTATTTTGTTTTAAAAAATGTGCACCTTGAAAAACAGTTGCTTTTTATTCTACTTTGTTTTCCATACATTTCAAATTTATAAAAAACTCTTAAAAATATTTTTTATAAGATCTGACACACGTACTTAATAAACAAAATAAAAATATTTACTTTTTGGTTTTCTTTTCTTCTTTATCTTCATCAAATCCCAATCTCAATTCAAACTTCCATTTCTATAACATTCCAAAAACTTTCACTTTCTCTTTCCATATCTAGATAATTTTTTTTTTTTTTGTTTTTCTTTTGGGTTCGCTAGTTGGCTGACACATCACTACGCTATTCATCTTAAAAAACAAAATAAAAAGAAAAAGAAACAAAAACAACAACTAAAATCAAAAAAGGAGCAGTTCAACATCCTGATTTTATAGTCACAGATTTTCTATGATGTGATATATGCTTTTGTAAGCGTTAGTATTTCTTTTTTTGTTTGTTTGTTAGTACAATATAACAAAAAAAAAAAAAAACCTTTAAAAAAGAAAACCATTTCGTGACAAAGAATTTTGATTGATTTCAATTTTCCATAACAATATATAGTTGATCGTTGTGCTTATTCTTATGTACAAAAAAAAACAGGTTTATTTTAAACTTGAAAGGATCAACAAAGCATCATTTTTTTTTACATATAATTTAAAAATATGCATATATAGAGTGATTAGATAAAAAATATATACAAAATTCGATTGAAATAATATTTATATGTAGAAACACTAAAATATTTGGAGCCACATTTAAATATTTAATTCTATATTTGTTTAATGACTCGCAAAAATTGAAGCTTTCCTTATTATATTTATTTATTTAGTTACTTATTATTAATAACACAAATTACATAAAGGATAATGTAATATTATTAAACTATCAGCTACTAAAGCCATTGACCATTGTCGAATACTATTATTTTAAAAATATTGCATACTTCTAGGATTACTAATAATTATCCTTATTATATAATTCCTTATTATATATTAAAGAATTATATAATTCCTTTTCTTTTTTGAAACAAAAACATTTCACAGATGACAGTAGTGTCTAGTGAATTACTAGTGAAATATTTTCAAATGACGATGAATTATTTTCAAGTGAAAAGAAATCGCAAGATTTAATTTTCCTTTAAACTTTAAAATACATAAACTTTTTTTGTGAATCATTTAATAGCTATGGATAGCAAATTCAAATAGAAGCATCAAAAAGAAGGAATTTTTTCATCATTTCGAAACAAAATATATGTACATTAATGATGAAGTTCTGTGTTAATATTTCAATAATATACAGATAATTTTTGTTAGTTATGTATTAAAACAGGTCTTCTTGACGTGTCAATTTTGTTCGTCAATCAATAAAATTTAGATGAATAATCTATGAAAATAAAAATTATAAAAAAAAAAAAAAAAAAACCGGTCCAATTTTAAAATTTTAAAGTCTGATCTAATAAAATTTATTAACTTTTACTGTAGTAAAAAAAAAATATGTCTGTGTTTTGATAATAGGACATAATAAAATGTAAGGAATAAAAAAAATAAACATTTTTCTCTATCTATTTTCAACATTATTTTATTCTACTATTTTTCCTATCATTTGGGATCCGAGTCCTTTTTATTATTATTTTGCTTAAATCAAATAAATAGTTATAGAATCGAATATTTTTAATGTTGAAGGCGTGATTTATGATTTTTTTTTTTACATGTGTATATTATAATTTACTATATAAAAAGCAATAAAAGAAAAAGAAAATGAAATTCTAAGGATAGTGATAAAAAAAAAAATAAAGCATTGAAGAGGATAATAAAGATAAAAGCAATCATTCAATATTTTTTTTTTTTTTTGAGTAGAAATTTCTAGGATTAGTATTTTTCCAAAGAAAAACAAGAATGGTGAAGATGAATAGAATAATTTTCTTTTGATTAAGATATACAAGATAATTGGCAGAAATGTTGGTTTTTGTATAAAATTTTATATTTTGATAACCATTATTTTGATTATTATTAATATTAAAGTTATTATAATACGGGTAAATATCTGTTATGTTATGAAAATTTTTTTCCTCTTGACTTCTTAAATACAAATGACGAACATTGAACATGATGTAATATTGATAATATGGTAAAAAAAAAAAAACAAAACATATCTTTATGACATTAATGCCATTATGTTGTATATATATTTAGAAAATTTAGAATAATTATAAAAAGAAATAGGAGTTTTGCAAAATCTTGAAAATTAAAAAAAAAAAAAATAAAATTACTCGTGTATATAATATATAATTTCGTAAGGTCAAATTTTGAACAACAGATTATGCGAAAACTATAAGCCCTCTTTTGATGAACGATATCTTATTTTAAAGCTGTTGTTGCTCCCGGGTCGGGAAAATTTTAACGGTGTTAGATCTAGAGACACATTGTTCTGTAGATATAACGATTTTTATGAAAAATACACACGAACACATGTAATGTAAATCACAAAAGCATTTTTGATAAAAGAACACAGAACAGATGAGATGAGATGATTTCACAGAACAGATGACGTGTTGTGTCTAAAATTGGTAAGATGTGTCGGAAAATATGAAACACACATAAATATTTTTCTATAAAAGCAAATTCGAAAAAAGCTAATATATTTTGTCAGACAAATCTTATTTTGATTGATAAAGCTTCAATGATCTCCGCTTTAGCAATTAACTGCATTTATGTTGTTTGTTGAAAGAAATTACTCAATGTAATGAACCAATGGGTGAAAAAGTAATTGTATTCGGTGATGATTATCGACAAATCCTTCCAGTTGACCGAGACCGAGTTAATATACTTGAATTATGTGTACAATATAGTGTAGTTTGGCCAAAAGTATAACTATACTTTGCTTGAGAAAGAATATAATATCTGATCCAAATCAAATAAATTTTTCAAATTGGATTTTGCAATTAGATAATAAGGAGGTTCCCCATAAATTAAAGTGAAGAAATTATTTTATTATAGTACCCGATGAGTTTATTTGTACAGGTTCAATAGTAAATTATGTTTTTGAAGAGAAGATTGATGATTTTCAGAATATTGCTTCGAAAGTTATTGTGGGCCCTTTAAATGAAAGTTGCTTTAAAATCAATGAGGAAATTTTAAAACTAATATATGGTTCTGAAAAATTTTGATTGATGATTGTATAGTGTGGATTCCGGCATAATAATGTTTTCAAAATAATGTTGTCAGTTGTATCAGAACTGACAACATTATTTTGCTGACAGAATATATTAATTCATCGACACCTCAAGGGTTACCACTTCATGGCATCAAATTAAAGAAATATGAATATAAATTTCGGTTTAGTAAATGGGACGCGACTAATTGTAAGAGATATGTTACAAAATTCTCTAAAATTATAAATTGTTACAGAGAATTCAGTTGGAAAAGTTGTCTTTCTTGCTTTAATAGAGTTAATTTGTACTGGCGTAAATATGCCGTTTGAAAAGAAAACAGTTTTCTATTAGACTAACTTTCGCTATGTCCATCAATATTTCTATATCCTGGGCTGGCCGCCCAGGTTCGACGATGGTTCCTAGCATTTTAGACTAATTTTGCTGAACTACTTAAATTGTGACTACTTTTATATAAAAATATCTAATTTTCTTTGAATTTTTTATATGTAACAAAAAATTATGAAAATTTATGGGACACTTTCTTCTATTTTTAAGAACTCTTATATATTTAAGAAAAGATATTAACACAAATATAAAATTATAATATTAAGTTAACAATTTTTGTATTTTACTTTGAAAAAATTTTGCACAGTTATCTTGGATCCTTACTATCTCTTCACTAGGGGCAGGTACAAAAATTTTCTGAAGTAAATTATGTTAATTCTAATTTGAAGACATGTATTTTCTCAAAATTTCAAGTTTCTAACTAAAACGTAACATTTTTGTATTTTATATTTATATTTTATTATAATTGCATGTGGTAGTATAATTTTTTTTTAATTATTTTTGGAAAAGGAGTTATTCTTTTATATCCAGACTTCCATTGTAAATAGAGGATTTTTTAATTTAATTTGCATAAAAATGATGAAAAATAAAATACTAAACATTTATTTTTAAACATTAACAATTATTGAAACCTTGATTTTGTAACAATCTCTAGAATGCATCCTACGTACGAAGAACATTAACATATTTTTTCAAAATATCCCTCCAAATTTTCCTACCTATCCCCCATTATCCAAATTACCTAATTCCAATTTCCCCAATTACTCATCCTTCCCACATCCCTATCACCAAAACCAAACTGTACATTTGTATTAAAGGTTCCATCCTAAAGTTTGGTTTTAAAAGCGGGGTGGTTGGTTAAAGTCCAAAAATACCCTGAGAAAGCACGTGTAGTTCCTGCTATAACATCAAAGAATTTAAAATAGTAGGGACCGCTCCAAACTCCATTAAACAAATGCATCAAACACGGATTTGTAAAAATATAAAATCCCCGCTAAAAAATTATTGGAACCTTGTAAATAACTCCCATGTTTTTTTTTTCTTCAAGGTGTAGTTTTCAGACAATCTTCCTAAATATAATTTTTTTTTAAGATTTTCGATATTCGAGATTTTCGTTATTCGAGATTTTTTTTTCAACAAAAAGACTGGATCGTATTAAATATGTAACTTCATATATATGGAAAACTATTAGCAATATGTTTTTTTTAATCTTAATAAACCCATTCCATATTTTAAATGTTAATGCTAGATGTAATATTTTCATTTAATTTTATTAGTATAATGTTATGATTAATTTTAACCAAAGCTTTGAATATAACTTACACATATGTATATGAAATTTTAATGGCACCAGATGAAAGAATTAGAAGTTTTCCATTTAAGCGAATGTTTGACTTACCTATAATAAAACAAAAAAGAAATAAAATTAAGTAAATAATTTAATAAGTTTAAAAAAAAAAGAAATTATGATATGTATTACAAAGAAAAAAAAACCTATAAATAACAATTGAGAAATTATTAAGTGACAGAAAAGCTTTATAAGAAGAAGAATCTTTAAAACTCATAATCAAAAAATTAAGAAGTTTTACTCTCTGCAAGATATGTAATATTGCTAAAACTAAAATTTTTCTGCCCTGTAAAAATCTATAGTTTCTTAGGGGCAATAGACTTGACAGAAAATATTATAAGTCGTGGCAAGATCCACAATAAGGAGAAGCATAACAGTTCTACATCGAAATATCGCAGTACAACCCCCTTTAAAATAATTTTACATAAGTTTAGTTTTTACGGTTAGGTAAAACTTTAAAACCAAAGAGTTTGTAGCTGGTAGTATAAGGCCATAAGTTAAATTGGATTAGTGCTTGTTTATTCAAGGTGACTTATCTTACTTAGGCAATATTAATCATATTTGAAAAAAATAAAATTGGAAATATACATTTATTAGATACAATCTGTCCGCCAATCTATTCATCTATTCTTTAAAATTTAAATACCGTTAGAAGTTAAGCAACTAAAATTACTATTGTAACTAAACAATAACTATTGATCTTTTTAAAAAAAAACTTTGTGGAACATCTTGAGGCAACAGACCTTCAAAGTTGAAAAAAGCCATATTTATTTTTATTGAATAATTCATTTTCAGAATGTCAGATGAAAGAAAAACATTTAAACTTTATAATCTAGTTAATTAAATTCACTTTTAAAGTTTTGAATTTGTAATTTTTAGAGTAGAAAGAATTTTCAAAATAAATTTTAAAGTTATTTGGTGTCACAAATAGAAAAGTTACAAAAATTTTATCTTTTATTTAAAAACTCATTCAACATTTCAAACTCAAAAAACATTTTATTTAAAAACTCTTTGATAATTGTTCATATTTTATTTTTATTTTGTTTAAGTCTACATTTTTTTTTTTTTTACGAAGGTTGGTGGAAAACTCGAAAGTCACCAAGAGGAACTGCAAGTGCTTCCTCAGGATAGTGTTGGACTTTAACCAACCAAAACCACCCCCCTTTTAAAATCAAACTTTAGGATAGAACCTTTAATACAAATGTACAGTTTGGCTTTGGGGATAGGGATGTGGGAAGGATAATTGGGGAAATTTGAATAAATACTTCTACTTTAAACACAAAGAAAATTGTGTATTTTTAAGTTCTGTTGCAAGTTTGTTTGTCTGATGTAAGGTGACTGTAAAGCAATCCGGCAACACTGTACATAGTTCGCGATACTAAAATTAGAATGTTCAACATGTAAATTAAATATGTGCTAGTGTCAGATCTGTTTGAAAACAACATACAAAATTTACAGGTTTTAATCAACAAATGCTTAAGAATAATAAGCCTTATATACAGATCAAGAAGAATACTAAACGAGGAATTATATGTATTAACCAGTCAAGAAACAAACAAAATGCCAATTTCAAGAACCAAATGAAGATGGCTCAGTCATATTCTCAGTCGTTCAACAACATTAGTAGTATTATAAGTGTTGAATTGGAACCCTCAAACCAGAAGAAATATGGGAAAGTCTAAACCGGCTTGGAGAAAAAGCGTTCAAAATCAGATAAAGCGAAGTAGAAAGTCTTTGGAAGAATAACGTAAAATAGAGAAAATTGGAAAAGATTTGTGAAAGGCAATAAACAGGAGACAAAAAAACAAAAAACAAAGAATTGCAGTGTTGTCAAATGAACGATAAAATTATGGAAATTTTTGTTAAGAAGATTTCAAAAAATATAGTATACAAATTAAAAAGAGTTATAAAAAGTTTAGACAGAACCATTTTTAATAGTTTTTATAAGAAGTTGTTTTATTTTACTTAAAAGTAAAAGGTATAATTATAATCCAATTATATTAAAATTAAATTTTAATTTACAACAATTTAACAAATTTTATAGACATGTTTCAAAGCTATTAAGAACAACAAAGAAAACAAGAAATGCTTTTTTTAACGTTTGTGTATGACAAAACTTCAAAAAAAAAAAAATGTCAATTTCATTAAAGTACCCATAAAAACAAAATAAGATTTTGTTAGATATTTTGCTTTACGTATTATATATGTAACTGTATATGTAAGTTTTTGTAATAGGGTATTTTATATATTATACGTATTTAATTTAAATAACTTTAATTATGCTTTTGACCTGAAATAATAAACAAAAAACTTTGTAAAAAATAAAGAAAACATTATAAGACTTTATAAACTGTTATAATAAGTTGACATTTAACTACATTCTTTTTTAAAAATTAAGAATTTGTCAAAGACGTATACAGTTAGACTACAGTTCAACCTTAGGTTCTAAAAAATATTGCAGATTATTGATTTTGCTACATTTTCTTTTTCTTTTTTTTTTTCCTCTAAGGGAAATGGGAATCTTCCAAAGAATTTCCCCTTGGTAGTGTCAGATTCTTGCTGACTAAACCCAGCTCCCCCTTTAGCCAATATAATGGGATGAAATCCTTACCTGCTAAAGCAGTATATTGGCTAGAGAGTAGGGATAGGAAAGTATAGGAAATAGGATGCGGAAACATTGAATTGGGGTGGGACTGTAAAGAAACAATTAATCGGCCTATAATTATTACGATTTTGCTACCAGTGACTATAGTCATTACAATAGTATAACACCTTACTGCATGAGATAATTATTGAAGGCAACCTCTCAGAAAAGCACACTTCTAAACTCTAGCTTGTTATAAACAATTCTTTCTCAATATATTTTTTGCATACATATCAAGGGCTTATGGTAAAAAACAAGGGAGCTGGAATTTAATTATAATACTGTATTGAGTTTAATTGCAATCGATTGAAGTTTAATTACAATTCTATCACCTTTCAGAAATTTTAGGCATCAAAAATAATTAATGATTTAACCAAAACCTATAATAATGATTGGCAAATTAGAAAAGTAAATTTGATAATTACAGTTTTAGTTACTTTTAATATTGCACCACGTTTAAAAGTGTAGGTAACTAAATCAGAGCTGAAGAAATTCAAGTATTTTGGTACTTTGATACTTGGTATTTAACCAAACAATAAAACTACGGATACTAGAAAAATATTTAGTAAAATTTAAATACTTATGAATCTGAAACTTGAAAAAATATAAATACAAGTAACAATAATTATTGATAATTACTGTCAAGTACAGATTAGTACTGGTAAATAAATTACTTTTTGATACTAGTAAGTACTATTCATATACTGGTAATTACTTGTAGATACTGCTAAAATACGGGTATTTTTACTGGTGTTTATATATTTTACCTTAATTCGAGTTCAGTATTGGTAGTGGTTATTGAAAATCACTAGCTCTGCAGTTTAGTTAAATGTCTCAAGCACTCATTATTTTACATTTATTTTTATAAATGTATAAAGTTCAAAGTTAAACGTATACTGAAGCTTGCACCCATTTAACAAAGATGTTTTTTTGCCTGCACAAAAATATTATTGAATTTTTTTTTTAATTAAGATTAATAGGAGGAAATTTTTTAACATGAAAATAGAACTTTTAAGTTGTTTGAATAAAATCTTTTTCGAGTGTTGTTTTATTTTTTTAGTGCAAAATTTTATGTTTTTTTTTTATAATTTATTACAGTTTATACGACGTAGTTACAGTGGTGGTTACTTTAATTAGAATAATAATAAAAAAAAAAAATGTTAGAACAAGAATGTAATTTAAATTTATAATTATTTTAATTTATTTATGTGTATATCCTGTTGATTTAAATTATGATAATATAAGCAAACTTATATATAAAAAAAAAAAAACAATTACGTCAGAGTCAAATTAAAATACGTCAAGTATTGCGTGTCCTCATTGAAACATTAAAGATTTTTAGGTAAGAAAAAAAACTTTTTAGAAAATTATTACAGGAATAAAAAAACAATTGATGATGCAAAACATTTAAAAAGGATACAAAGTATTTTAGAAATTAAAAAAAAAAATCTTTTTAGTATTATTAATTTCAGTAGAATGAAATTATAAGATTTTTGTTTACAAAATTGATACAAAGTTTAAGAAAATTTTGAAAAATTGAGCAAAATAACTGAAAAGAATGGAGTTCTAGTATTAGTAGAATCGAAACATTACACTTGCACACTTTTTTTTAAATTTCGACACTTTTCTAAATTTTTTTTTTGAAGGATTTTTTACAATTATAAAGATTTTAATGTCTTTTAGTTTATTTAATTAATCTTTAATTTTAAGTCTTACCGTTGAAAAGTTTCTACAGGTGCCTAAAAATAGTAAATTTTTAATTTTTGAACCCTAATAGCTCTATAGAAAAAAAAAATTCTCAGAAAATTTACACTAATTCTAAAAGTTCTTTCTTTTCTCCAAAATTCAAATTTCTATCTAAAAGCATGGCGGAGTTATGAAGGAAAAAAATTGTGCAAATTCTCTCAAAAAATTTTGAAACATAACTTGAGATATGCACTTTTAAAAATATGGCCTTTTATAAAGTTTGAGGGGCTGCAGCTGCGTAATGGATGCATCTACATACAGTTGTTTGTCAACATTAATTGTTTTATGAAACCTATCCATGATTAAAATTTCACTGCTCTTTAATTTAATTTTTAACGGCGTAGAAATTTTGTAAGGAAACGGAAGGACGAATAGACGGGCAGAGTGAAATTAGGCACAGTTTGTGAAAATTTTTTTTTTTTAAATGTGCTAAAAATTAAGAAAAAAAAAAGGATTTAATTTTAATGTATAATTCTATTTTAATTTATGAATTTTCTTTTGAACTTAAATGCACTTATTAATAGCTTTCAACTTTTAAATTATGTATATAAGATATGCACTATACAATTAATATAAAAATAGAACAATTTTTATTTATGTCGCGTTTATTTCTATTGAAGCAGTTTAGTTTGCATTTCTAAAAAAAAAAAAAATATTTGTACATTTTATAAATATAATCAAATGTATTTTGCTTTCTTATATTTTTTCAAATAACAAAATTAAATTGAAAGGGCTCAGTATAGAATGTTCACAGGGTGATTCGAATAACGAAGGTAATTAAAATCAACCTACACAATTTTTTAATTTAATTCTTGAAAAAATTTTGAAATTTTTTTAAAAAAAACTAAGTATAAAATTCTTATAACTAAATAAGACTTACAAACATATATTTTAATTAAAAATTTTACTAGAAGAGAATAATTTTGGAATAGTGTTGACAAATAAATTTTTTGCCTGAAGTTATGCAATGTTATATTTATGTGAAAAATATTTTCGAAATGGAATTAAACATTTTAAAGGATCTCGGCTTCCTAGTGGTTGAGCATGTGGCATATTAACCGAAAAAGTGCGGATTGAAATCCTACACAGGTAAGGGATATTTCTATGTGATTTATCAATATTAAACAGTATAGTACATCTAGTCAAATTTCTAATTATAAAATGCCATTTCTTTTAATATTCTTTCACAAAAGAGGCATATCGCAATTTTCCATTTGCTATAATTGGTCATTTTGCAAGCGGTTATTCGAGAAAAAATATTTAGCAAACATATATTTTGCAAAATAAATGTAAACTCTTTTCAGAGTTGCAAAAATTTACAAAAAATAAAAGATATGAATAATATGGGTCGAGTACAAAATTTCTACATTTTTAGTCTCCCTTTTGATAATTTCGTGTTTTTTTTAAATTTCGCTTCTTAAATTTAGATTTAACAAGATTAATATACGTATTAAATTTTATTGTGTGCAATCTCATTTTAAGCACCTTTAAAAAAAAAAAAAAAGTGAAGAAATGTGTTGGTTAGCTTCACTTTGTGTGTTTATCTGTTTACAAAACCATTATGAATTATGAAATGAAATTTTAACCATATCCTATGATATATTAGAAACCTATCTCATAAAATAAAATCAGTTATTTCCACCACAGAACAGACCGCTATTATTCAAAAAGTATAAAGTCAAAATTTATAGACATTTTACATAATAATTATCACATAATATATCAAAGCAAAATAACTTCTAATAATTTAACATTTTTTTTTGTTCAATAACAATTAATAAGCAATGAAATAATAAAAATATATGTATGCAATATTGTAATATTGAATCTGTTAAGAAAAATTTAACCGTTTAAATTTTGCGTCATCAACAAAACAATAATATGCATAGATATAAAATATAAATTATAAATATATAATATATAAAGTTTTAGTTGTTACTTGTGTAACAACTTTTTCTTAATAAGTAATTTTTCTCATAATATTTTGCTGTTACGAAATATTCTTAAAAAACTTAAAAATTACACTAGTAAACTACTACTTCCGGTTGTCCGAGTTGCTTCGAAAGCTTATCAATCCGAGATATTAACATCAAAACCTTAAATTTGAAATTTCAAAAAATTGCGCTCAGTCGTTTAGGCTGCACATATGCCAACATACATACCCACACACACACGCACCCACACAGACATCACGATAAATTTGTTTTTAGAGCCTTCAAGCACCGGAGTAGTACATATTTGCCAAAATCTCGGGTACTAATTTTTGGACGAAAACAATACCTACCTTATATATAATTGTATGCGGTCGGTAATTAGTAGAAGAACTGTTTTAAACAATCACACCCGTTACGGCATTAAGGCTCTGCAAAATTTTTAAAAACTTTGTATTCAAATTGTTAAAATTCACGTTATAATAAAACAAAAGACAGAAATAGGTATAAGTTTTCCTTTGTATACCAAAATGCAAAAAAAACCTATTAAATTAACAGTAATTGTCTATTAATTTAAGTTACAAACCAATATTTTGCACAATTTTAGAATTCTGCATTTCCAAAAAAGCTAAAATTTTGTAATTCAAAATTTATGGAAGAGAAATCAGAATCAGAAAAACTCATAAGATTATTAAAAATTATCTCCTTGTTCAATAGTCGGAATAGCAGTGGAAAATTTAAAATTTGTTTACCCTTGATATCCTTCGCATCCTTGGATACACAAAAAGTCCTAAGAATAATTACAAATTTTGGTGATACAAATATAATTTTAGAATAGTTTAATAATGTGCACCTTCAATAACCTTTGGTTAAATACTACCTTGTTATTTAAAATTTCATCCTATTCCTAATGAATATGAACTCTACTAAATTTACATTTTAGTTGACACTATAAAGATTTAATTGCAAAAAATAATGAAAAATATAAAATAATATTTTTAAATGAAAATGACAGTAGTAGTAAAGTGTGTGTATGTTATAATTATCATCCAAAGAATATGTATAATTGAATATTTTTATTAAAGAACATGTGTATAGAATAAAATATATAAAATCATAGTCTGGGGGGTGGAAAAATTTTGTAAAAAATATAAAATGTACAATACCTACTTATTACACGCTGTTGTAAATGATGTCAGTGTCAAAATTTAATTGACATCAATTTTATATAATATGTAGGTGTTATATTTTGTAAAAGTATAAAGTAGCAAAAAAACCAGAAAAGGTTCAATTGTACAATGTCAAGTTACAACTATTCAATTTTCATTATTCTATTCTAATAATTTTTAATTGACTGCAAGAGAATAGAATTGACGCATATTGTTTAATTGATTCAAATATTTTAGAATTTGAATAAATATTCTTAGATGATTCAAAGTTCAATTAAATAAAAAATGAAAAATGAAATTAGAAAATGATTCAATGATAGTTGGGATAAAGTAAATATAAAAAAAAAGTAATGTTTTATTAAATATAATCCTTCTTTTACTCTCTTGGAGAGCATAGGCGTTCCACATAGCTTCTCTATCGTACTCTGTTTTAGGCCATTTGTTTTTTTTTTCTACCCATATTTTATCTTCCTCTTCTATTTCTTTCGATATTGTTCTGCTCCATGTCATGCGTGGTCTTCTTATTTTTCTTTTGCCCTGTGGGTTCCACTCTGAGAATCTGTGAAGATCTACATGGGTTCCACTATGAAGATGTGGGTTCCACTGTAAGGATATCCATATAGATCACAATCTGCAAAATGTCATTCTTAACTGTTTTAGTCTATTTTCTATGCCCCACCAATTGCTCCTTCGTCTGCCCCTCCAATTGTAGTAATTATACTACCGAGATAGTTGATATACGAAACATCTTCTATTGTATTATCATCTATCTTAAGTTGTTGTCTATTTGTGGCATTTATCCGTAATGATTTCGTTTTTCTTGTATTTATCTTCAGGCCAACTTCTTTCGCCTTGATGTTCAGGACTTGAAGTTTTTCTTGCATATCCCTATATGTGTGAGCGAGTAAGGCTATGTCGTCTGCTTGTATACCAAATTATAAATTTTTGAAGCATGTTTTTTCATTCTCTGTAAATGAAAAATAAATGTAAGTGACTATAAATTTGGTTATAACTCAAATTCTGCGGAATATTGTTTTTTTATAATCTGAACTTTTCTTAAGCTTTTTAAATCAAAACAAATATAAGCATTTTTTGTTGCAATTTTATATACATATACCAGAAAGGACTGAAAATTCGCAATGATAAAAGGATTAAATAAAATAATAAAATAATAGGTTGGCCACAGAATGAGTGTTTTATATTCTACCCTCTTAAGAGTTATCAGACATTGTTAGATAGTTTTCACAACTTATATTTGGTATTTCACAAATTTTAGACATTTATACAGAGAATTTTTATTTTGATTACTAGTTCTAAAAAGGTTTAAGTAGAAGTTTGATTTGTTTCTAGTATTATAATGATGAATATCTACCATTCTATTTAATATGAAATTATGTTTAATTTTATTGTTGATAATTTTAAACGCGAGCAATTACAATTTATATCTGCAAATATTAAAGAAACTCAGATATTGCTGCGTATATACCTCATTTGTCGGATGTCTTATATTATTTGAATTTATTTTATTTGAATGGTTGTAAGAACAATAGATTACATACAAAATATTATAATATAAGTAGCACTTAAAACAGATATTGGTCGATAATTGGCTATATTAGTTTTATTACCACTTTTTTGTATAAGAGTATCTATAGCGGTTTTTAAAGGTTGGAAATATTGAATTTTGGAAAGAAATCTAACTAAACATCGGGCTCAATTTACTTGCAAATTTTTTAAATAAATTTAGTCAAAATTGAATCAAATCCTGTAGCTGCCACCGACTTTAATTTCTTAATAGTGTCAGTTACTTCTTCAAGATTTGTAGGTGTTAAATCAAAAGGATGAAAGATGTTGAGAAGAGAACTGATTCAAATAACGCAAATCTAAATTTTCATTTTCAATTTTAAGGTCTTTTGTAACATTAACAAAGTATTCATTCACCCGATTAGCTATTTCAACTTTGTTGATTTTTTATTATTGCCTACTATAAGAATTTCAATATTTTTATTAGATTTAGATAAATTTTTGTTGTAAATTATATTTTTATACAAATTCCAAAGTTCACTCATCCACTCGTATCTTAAAATCCCTTTATTTTATCATAATTTTAATTAGAGCCCCAATAGTAGGATACAACCTACTTAAGCTTCCAGCCTCAAATTATTTTAGCATTAACTATATAACTAACTATATAACTAACGCAAGAGTATTAACTATATTGTAGAGTATATTTATACTAAATTTTATTCAAATCGTATAACAATTACTATGTGTTTTAGAATCTAGAACATACCAAATAATATCCGTATTCAGATATTTTAAGGCGGGTTCACTGAAACTAAGAACATTTTCATGATACATCAACAACATTTAGCAACTTTTTTATGTTGCATCAAAGTTCAGTACATTTTCATGTTGCAGCGACATTTTCCAGCAGCATTTTCATGATACATCGAGATTATTTAGAAACTTTTTTACATTGCATCCAAGTTCAGCAACATTTTCATTTAGAAATATTGTTGGAGCAACATTTTTATGGTACATCGATATCATTTGGCAACATTTTTATATTGCATCAAAGTTCAGCAAAATTTTCCAAGAATATTTTCATAGTGCAACACTTTCATGATACATCGACATCATTTGACAACATTTTTATGTTGCATCAAAGTTCAGCAACATTTTAACATTTTAGCATCAACTATGGCAAGAGTAACATTTATACCAAATTTCATTTAAATCGTATAACAATACTATGTTCTTTTCTACAAAATATCAAATAATATTCGTATTCGGATATTTTGAGGCGGACCCACTGAAGCTAGAGACTTCGAATTTTGTGTTGTGTTACAGGAGCGTAAGACCAACCCGTATACTAAATTTGATTGAAATCTGAGACTTTTTTTTTGTTTGACCATGTGGTTTTTTAGAACAAATTATACTTTATTCGAACATTATTAGGGGGTTCCACGACAATTTCCGATCTCAATGCTTTTTGCGGCGGTCCTAATCACAATACTAACCTCTATACTAAATTTCATTCTAATCGGATAAAAATACATGAGTTATGCTGAACAAATTTTTGCGGACACAGAAGCGGAATTTTCAAAAAAAATTTTTGTTTTTTTTTTTTTTTTTGGATTCTACACCCTTAAAAACGTCCAGAAAATTAATTTCAGCGAAATATTTTTTTTTTTTTAAAACCAATCACAATACTCATAGTATTTATACTACGAGTAAAATATTGTAATATATAATAAAAATAATAATAAAACATATTCCTGGATTACATAGAAATAAAAGAAACGTCCCATAGTCTTGCAGAATAGCTATGACCGAGTAATCAACGGTTTAGTGAAATTAATGATTAGCGAAACTGAAGCTTAATCAAATATGAATAATAAATGACTTAGTGGATGACTTATACGAGTGGCAAAGCAAAAAAAATAAAATACGGCAATGGAGGTTTTTTTGTAGACACTTAAATATAATTTCAATTCAGCTACTTCCAACTGCTTGTTTACAAAGCTAAGTTCGTTTTCTGAAGCTTTAAATGAACGCTTTGTAAAATTTGTCACTTTTTTTCACAACTTATCTATTGATGAGCGTTGAGATGGTGGGCTATTATGGACACCACTCACTATCTACGTAAAAAAAATCTGAAGAAACAAAATTTATTAGGTCATTGGTAATAAATGAGATAATTAAGCAATACAGAGTCTATTAATTTTGAACTTAATGCACTCTGGTGAATGATAGTTGAGATTTTAGACTTTACGAAACGTGAGCATTGTACTTTTGATAATTTTTGATCACATCTGATCTCTAGCTGTTAGTAATGATGTAAACAAAACATCATGAGATTTACTTGGACATTAAAGATTTTATTATTTAGCAAAAATCTAATGTAATTTTTCTTTTTGGTTTATTTTTAGAATTAAATTTAATTTAACAATTGTTTTCTTTTATTTAATGCAGACTATTATATAAAACAATACGTAAAATAATTTTACACAGACATTTTATTTTTTTTTTATATTCAATTTTGTAGCATTTTAAGAGCGTCGTTGCCTTGTTTTATATAAAGAAAGAATGAAAACAATAAAAGTGGAATATTGTATTTCTATCTCCATTTTAATTTTTCCTTTTCTTTTTTTGTTCTATATATGTTACGTCAACTTGTTTTAATATTAAATTAAAAAAAAAAAAAAACAGAAGAAAATATAGAAAATATAAGAAAAAAAATACAATGTTTATGTTAGAAATGAACTTTTGAACTTTCGAACCACAAAAATTATACTTTTATTTTTGTAACAATTCCATTTTATTTTTTTATATGATTTCTGTACTGGCGCTAGCTAAGAATAGATAAATAATATTGGATATAATATACTAAATTGTATATTTGTCTCTTTTTTTTGTTGTTTCAATATAATTTTCCAGTTTCAGATTACAATGAAGTAAAAAAAAAATAATTTCTTTCTTGACAAGAGATGGGTTGATCTTAAGACATTAAAAATAAAAAATAAAATTTTATCCTGGCCAGCTGATATGGGAGTTAAAAAAAATTTTTTTTTTTTATTTTTATTTAGTTGGAAATTGAATGTAGTCAAATATATCTAAAAATACATTAAAATATTTTATGACATGTAAAAGTTATTTATTTAAGGTCACAAATAAATTGTAAATTTTAGAAAATAAAATAAAATTATATGAGACAGACTATTAAAAATCAAAAATAATTATTATGATATTAGATAATTATTTACAGGAAATTGATGTTCTGAAATCGAATACAAATTTTAAAAATTAAAATACTTGTCGCTCCCAAGAACATACAAAATAGAAAATTTTAATACGAAATTAAATTTTAACACATGATTAAAAATCCTCACAACAACAGGGAGTAAAACCTGACGGCGTCTAGTAAAAATCTGTAAGAGCTCAACGCTCCAAGGGTACTAGCTATGGAGATGTTATTAAAGGGGTAAGAATCGGAGTAATTTACGTCGAACACCCACATAAAATTTTGATAGGAGAGCAGCTGGCTCCAGTCAGAAATCCATCTTGACGGAAAACCCAAAAGCTGCCAAAGATGGGAAAAAACCCCAATTCGGGGGAATCAGCCTCAAACCAGGATGGATTCTGCTAACCTGTTTTAATGATACTATAATCCGGGCCGTCTGTAAAAATAAAAACCTGAAAATAATAATGGGCTACTTCTCCAAAGAAGAGGACGTTCTAACTCTAATTGACGGCCAACACTCCAATATCAGCGCAGTGAACTGGAAGCTTCTTAATGGGAGAAAAGAAGGCACTTACAGAGCAGCTATAGAATCTGCTGTAAAGTCGGTGTACGTTAGAAATAACGTATGGCTCCACAGTATGATCGACCAAAACCTTATAAGATAAATTTCAGCTTATTCTGAACAAAATCCACAGATTTCCTTCAGCAGCACAAAATCCACAGCAATGAGAACCTGTCCGACTGCATCAATGGAAATGATCTTAAACCTCCCTGCGCTGCAACTCCAGATTAAAATGGAAATGGTAAGGAAAGTAATAAAAATTCAGGAAGGAAAAAACTATTCCTCAGGAAATTTAATGGGTAATATTTCCCTGCTGAAAATTTTCAAAATAAAGGCGATTGCCTCAATCATATCGGACGAATTGCCGATTGCATATAACTTTGAATTCCATTTAAAGTTATAATCAGAAAGCGTAAGGACTGTCAAACCAAGCATCCTGAATTAGAAGGAAATTCTAATATATGGTACACAGATGGGTTTAAAACCAATGAGGGAACAGGTGCTGCAGTTAAAGGTCTTAACTTCTCGGTATCCTTACCACTCGGCAAAGAAACAACTGTCTTCCAAGCTGAACTAATTGCTTTGGACGTTGCATCCAAGAACACCTAAACAGAAACTCGAAAAGCTACAATATATATACTAACAGATAGCCAAACTTAAATCTCTGTTGTCTAATAAATAAGAGTCAAGAATGGTTTGGGACTTTCTCCAGAAACTTCTAATCCTGGCAAATAGGAATTATGTAGTCTTAATGTGAGTACCAGGACATGTAGGGGTTAAAGGAAACGAAGAGGCAAATGACCTTGCAAATATAAGCTCTATATTAAAATTTATTGGGTTGGAGCCATTATGTGGATGTTTTAAAGGACACTCAAAACTTATTCTCCGCAGATGGATAGAGCAACAGCACAGAATTCACTGGAATAATCTTCCACGTTTAAGTACATCAAAAAAGTTTATTAAACCACACAAAATAGAAGTGGATAAGCTACTGACTTTCAGCAAAAAGGACATCAGAATCTTTATAGATTTCATTCTACACAGCCTTGTAAACTACCACCTAAAGAAAATGGGACTAAGTGGGATAGAAAATGATAGATGCGGCCTCTCTCAAATACAGTGAGACAACGGAGCATCTACTCTGCCACTACGAAGCAGCAGCAAGAAGAAGACTTTATCATCTAGACAAAGGATTTCTTACCACAGATGAATTGACCAATATGGCTGCCGAAAACATATAAATCTTTAAAAATGTCTTAGGGTAGAGGGGCAGTAAATGCACAATAGATCTTTAGGTAGCAGTGCTCTCTTGTGTTCCTCTTAAAAAAAAACAATTATTAATGAAATTAGAATTGAAATACATTTGATTGGTATATTGAATCTGAACCAAGAAATTGTTTCAATATTTTCCTAGCACAAAAAATTTCAATAAATTTTGAAATTTTTATGACTGATTTGGAATTTCAGAATATTTTTAATTTAATTTTTTCAATATTCATATTTTTTATTTAATTCCGTTCTTAAACTTTAAGATAGTTTTTGGCTATACAGAAATGGAGAACTATTAGAAGCACAATCTATAAAAACTATCAAAAATATTATTTAATTTTTGAACCGAACATCCTTGTGTCAATGATCTTTGTTTATCTTTTAATTTTTCTTTAATAGATTCAATAAATTATTTATGTATTTTGGTAAAAATTTACTTAACTACTGCGGGTCATTTAGAACAATAATTCAATAGCATATTATGTAAACTTGTGCAAAAGTTATTTTCATTTTTATTTTCTTAAGAAGAAAAGTTTTAATTAAGAAACTTTTAAGATTGAATTTGTTTGATAAACTATCAAAAAAGTTAAGTTCAACCAACAAATAATATAATTTACAACATATGTTTGCTATCATATGTTATCATTTAGGATTCAGAAAATGTTTCAAAGCCTTTGATGATAAAAGAAATATTTTTATGATTAGAAGTTTACTTGACTTTGTTATGTTTCCTAGAAAATTGATTAGATTTTTCTAATTTGAATATGTTAAATAACCTTTAATTGTCATGGTATCTATTTGGCATATATTATTTAGTAAAGTGTAGTATTGGAAGTGTATAATTATTTTATTATTCAGATAATCGATAAGAATTTTAAACCAAACACAAATAAAAGATTAGAACATCTAAAATTCAAGGAATTGAACGTCTAATATTGAACATCAATTTTTTTAGTGTGTTTATACCCATATCAGGATAGTTCGAGGGAAGGAAATTTGCCATTACGCTTGTGGCACCTTAAACGAGAGAAATATATGGAAAAGTATATATATATATATATTCTTGCTCAAGATTGAATTCTGAATTGATTTAGTCATTTACACCCGCCAGTCCGTTCAACCTCACAATAACTCAAAAAATATTGAAGCTGAAATTCTAATATTTATACCATTTCATGTTTTAAAATTGTTAGGTCGCTATATTAAAATTGAGCACGTTTGACTGGCGGGTTTGAGTAGCTGCCTTACAACTTCCTGTTTTATATGAAAATAAATCAGAGTCTATTGAAGCTATTAACCTAAAATTTTGTAATAAAATAATCAAATTTTATGGCAAAAACTTCTAGTGATAATTGGTTTGAAGGCGAAAAATTCAGCTAGCTTCGAATATCATACCCTTGGTTCTAGGTAATGAGCTCGAATAGCTATTATACAACTCAGTACTTCATTAAGTCAAATCTTTAAAAATTTATAAAACACGATTCAATTTTATTGAAGCACCATAACTTCGGTTCTTACGTTGGTATTGAAGAATTGACACAGTCAACTATACACTCTTCCTTTTTTTTGTTTGCTTTTGAAAAGTATATAATATATATGTAACTATAATTGTTAAAACATAGATTAAATATTTAATTCTTAGTAACAGTTAAAATGTTTTATATTAAAAAACAAAAATTTTATTTAAATGAATAAATTTAGGTAATTTATTGTTGAGTTGAACATGAAACTCTGTTTTACTATACCTAAATCTTATTAGTTCACTTTTTCTGTATTAAAAATTTGTTAATATCTTTTTAAAGAACTCTATATTAATAACAAAAAAGGATTCTAAACAGGACAAAATAACCAAACCTATGTAGAACGGACAAAAACTATTTAGCAACTTATATTTTTAGGTATTCAGAAAAGACTAACGATCATATTAATAAAATTTTAAGTTTAGAAGGATTTATTTTTAAATAATTTCCTTAGCTTAGAATTGATTGATTGTAAAAATGTCCTTTGAGTATATAATATTTATATAACTACATATATAATATTATTTGAAATTAAAACACAGTTATCGACATTTTTAACTATATATAAAACAAAATCGCCTTAAAAATGAATTTTAAAATTAAAAAAAAAAAAAAATAAACGCAAAAACGGAGGTAATAAGATACAAAAACTTTTTTTAAAATTTTATTGTTGGTTTTTTGTTTTTTTTTTTTTCAAATCATTTTTATCGATAGTTGATCCGATCAAAAAATATAATGAAACATTCAATACAATGATTTTATTTTGGAGTTTCATTCAATATTAATAAAAAAAAAATATTTCAAATGATTGAATTCAGTCATAATACAAAATCATAAAATAGATAAACTTTATTTTGTTTTTTTGGTCTTCTCCTTCCCGATTTTCATTCAATTCAATTTTCCTTCAGGTATATTTTGTTTATCGTTGAATACTGTTCAACCTTCATTTGATTGCGGAATATTATGAACATTTTTTTTTTTTTTTATTTTAAATTGATTGTATTCTGCTGTTCCGGTATATTGTTTTCATTTTTATTTACAGAAAAACGCATATATATATATATATATATATATGTATAGATTGGTTTGGCCGTATAAAGAACCTTTTATTCTGACCATGAACTAAGGACAAAAGAATTTTTTCTTTTTTTTTGGACATTATATTGTTATTGTATTACCTTTAGGGTATATTTGGGTATATCATTGAAACAATTGATTTGAACAAATCAAATATGTAATGGAGCCGTAAGGATGAAATCATTTATTATTTACTTTTAGATGTTTTAAATGTTTAAATTATACATGCAGAATTTTATTTAAAAATATATGAGTAATATGTGGTCTGAAAAATGTTCACGGTATTAATAAACTACAGTGAATATTATTTTAGTTTTAAATGGGTAAAAGTGATGGTAAAAGTTTAAGAAATATTTTTATATACATATAATGAAAAAATTTAAATTTTAGAATTTTATATTTATATAATTTGAAGGTAAAAATGGTTACAATGTAATAAAATTATTATTTACTATAGAAGTATATAAGATCGAATTAAATTTTTTTTTTTTGGGCAATAAAAGCAATTCAAATTTTTAAAACTGTTTATAAGAATTTTGAATCACATATGATTTAATAAATGAAAAATTTTAATAAAGTTAAATTACAAGGGCTTTCCGAACAGTTGCAATCATTAACAGGTTTTAAAAAAAAAAAAAAAAAAAAAATAAATTTCTTGAAAACTTTTCCGAATATCCTTTTGAATTCTTTTAAGAAGGGGCCTCGGTGGCCTAGTAGGTAAAGAGCATATAAAATACGCTGCAAACACCAAGGGAGTGTGGGTTCGAATCCCATACACATCGTTATGTTATTAGTTATTCCTTGTTATGTTAACAGTTATTCCCCCTTACAACATTTACAGCCACGCCTGAAAAGGAAAGGCTATGTAATTTCCTGTTCACATTTATGTGGCAGAGAAAGGAAAAAAATAAAAAAGAAAAATTTATTTAAAAAAAATTTAAATGTCTTTATGCAGAATTGATGTTTTCTATTTATTATATTTTATTGATTGGCACTAAACAACTTAATTACTCTTTCTCAAAAGTTAAATCATGCTCATGTTAAATTTAAATTCCCTTTAAAAAGACATTTGGGATTTGGATTAAAATTTTCTGAAAAATTCTTTGACTTAAATTTCTCTAAAAAAATATTTACAGTAGGATTTATATTTAAATTGTTTGCCAAACAGATATCAAGTGTAAAATGTGTAAATTGTGTAAATGTATAAAATTTTTAATTTTAAATCAGTTTGAAAAATGTAGTAAATAAAATTATAAAAAATATTTTCTTTAAAATTTAAAATTAAAAAAATCAAATTAAATGTGAAAAGGTTTTCTGAATTTTTTTTTTATCCATCCAGAAAACTTTTCCGACATTCAGAAAAATTTTAAATCAAAAACCGTTTTTCTTTGTAATTGATACTATCCCAACTATAGGATACCCGTACGAACATACATTACATATTATGCTGTTTTGATAAAATTTAATCATCTTTTAGAATATTTTAAATATTTGACTTAATTAAGTACTTAGTGTAATATAATTATGTAAATTTCGAAGTTGTACGACAAATACTTGACGCCGTTAAATACAACTTATCAGTTATATCGCGAAAAATGTTTATATTTGTTTCTGTTGAAGCAGAGGTCAAAAGTAGGCAAACTGAAAGAAGGTGCTTGATTTTTCAGTGTCTAATTGATTTTTCACAAAATTTTCTTTACAAAATGAAAATTTTTAGAAAAAATAAGCAAAAATAATAAAAAACTTCTCATTCTGTTTTTTAAAATGTGAACCTTTATGCAGAATCCTTTTATGTGAATCCTTTGATTTTCATACTGCCTTGTTTTAATTTAATTTTTATTGTTTCAATTTGAATCAGTATAAAAATATGAAAGTTTTCAAGTAAAATTAAAATCATTAAAATTTTTTTTATTTGGTACGTGACTTCGAACAAAACAGAATGTTGGGAAAAATATTGGATCCTATGAAATAAAAGATTCTTTTTGAAATTATTTTAAATACATAGAAAAATGTTTACATATTTTTTATCATTTACATAATACATAGTTTTACAGTCAGATATCAATTAGAATTAATATTTTAGATTTTTAATTTTGCTAAAAAACTTTAATAAAAAATTGAAATGTGTTTACAAAAATAAAATTTACCTGTAAAATAAATTGAATACAAATTGTTAAATACCTAAAAACTAACTAAAGAAAAATTAATTTAATTAAGGACTTAATAATAAAAATTAATTAAGGAAATTCCAATTAAAATTATGAATAGTTAAAAAATTTAAATTTAAGATTCTGATATTTTTGTATTTTTATTCTAGACCCCCCTATTCTGAAATTAAGAAATTTATAAGATCTTATAATTTTATAACTAAAAAAGATAAAAGATCTTTTACGGAAAAGCTATTAATCTGTGTAAAAGATATTTGGTGAGTTATCAAATTTTTAGGTTTAAAATGCTTTAAGATTCACCACAAATAACATTCAGAGACATCTCTACATATAGAATGTCATTTTAGCATTCATTTTTATACCCGTATGAACTATGTTCAAGGGTATAATAAATTTGCCATTACGTTTGTGACACCTTAAAGGAGCCGAGCTAGATATAGTGTCAAAGGTATGGATCGGCTCAGAATCGAATTCTGAGTCGATTAAGCCATGTACGTCCGTCCGTCCGTCCGTCCGTCCGTCCGTCCGCACGATAACTCAAAAAATAAAAGAGCTAGGAGGCTGAAATTTTTTTTACGTCGCTTTTGCAAAATTGTTAGTTTTGCTATTTAAATCCAACATTTTCGGTCGGCGGGTTCGAGTAGCTGCCATACAACTTCTTTCTTTATATAGAAATAACTCAGTATATATTCAAGCTAGGGTTTTGAAATTTTGCAAATGATGATCAAGTTTTATGGCAACAACTTCTGTAAAATTTGGTTGTGTTGGTGCAGCGGGTTCAGGTAGCTGCCATACAACTTCTCCGTTTAAATGAGAATAACTCAGTGTTTATTTAAGCTAGGAATCTGAAATTTAGTAAGGAGGTGTCGAGTTACATGCCAACAACTTTTGTAAAATTTGGTTGGTCTAGAGCAGCCGGTTCAGGCTTCTTGCACCTCTTGGAAGTTAATAAAGCTAGGCGTCTGAAATCTTGCAAATGGTGATCAAGTTTTATGGCAACAACTTTTGCAAAATTTGGTTGTGGTGGTGCAACGGGTTCGGGTAGCTGCCATACAACTTATCCGGTTAAATGAGAATAACTCAGTGTTTATTGAAGCTAGGAATCTGAAATTTAGTAAAGAGGTGTCGAGTTATATGCCAACAACTTTTGTAAAATTTGGTTGGCCTAGAGCAGCCGGTTCAGGCTTCTTGCACCTCTTGGAAGTTAATAAAGCTAGGCGTCTGAAATTTTGCAAATGATGATCAAGTTTTATGGCAACAACTTCTGCAAAATTTGGTTGTGCTGGTGCGACGGGTTCGGGTAGCTGCCATACAAAATCTCTTTTTAAATGAAAAGAACTCAGTGTCCGTCCGCACGATAACTCAAAAAATAGAGGAGCTAGGAGGCTGAAAATTTTTTTACGTCACTTTTGTAAAATTGTTAGTTTTGCTATTTAACTCCAGCATTTTCGGCCGCCGGGTTCGAGTAGCTGCCATACAACGTCTTTCTTTAAATGGAAATAACCCAGTGTCTGTTCAATCTAGGTATCTGCAAGTTTGCGAATGATGATCAAGTTTTATGGCAACAACTTCTGGAAAATTTGGTTGTGTTGGTGCGACGGGTTCGGGTAGCTGCCATACAACTTCTCTTTTTAAATGAAAATAACTCAGTGTCCGTCCGCACGATAACTCAAAAAATAAAGGAGCTAGAAGGCTGACATTTTGTATACGTCACTTTTGCAAAATTGTTAGTTTTGCTATTTAACTCCAGCATTTTCGGCCTCCGGGTTCTAGTAGCTGCCATATAGCTTCTTTCTTTAAATCGAAATAACTCAGTATCTATTCAAGCTAGGGTTTTGAAATTTTGCAAATGATGATCAAGTTTTATGGCAACAACTTCTGCAAAATTTGGTTGTGCTGGTGCGACGGGTTCGGGTAGCTGCCATACAAAATCTCTTTTTAAATGAAAAGAACTCAGTGTCCGTCCGCACGATAACTCAAAAAATAGAGGAGCTAGGAGGCTGAAAATTTTTTTACGTCACTTTTGTAAAATTGTTAGTTTTGCTATTTAACTCCAGCATTTTCGGTCCCCGGGTTCGAGTAGCTGCCATACAACGTCTTTCTTTAAATGGAAATAACCCAGTGTCTGTTCAATCTAGGTATCTGCAAGTTTGCGAATGATGATCAAGTTTTATGGCAACAACTTCTGGAAAATTTTGTTGTGTTGGTGCGACGGGTTCGGGTAGCTGCCATACAACTTCTCTTTTTAAATGAAAATAACTCAGTGTCCGTCCGCACGATAACTCAAAAAATAAAGGAGCTAGAAGGCTGACATTTTGTATACGTCACTTTTGCAAAATTGTTAGTTTTGCTATTTAACTCCAGCATTTTCGGCAGCCGGGTTCTAGTAGCTGCCATACAACTTCTTTCTTTAAATCGAAATAACCCAGTGTCTATCCAATCTAGGTATCTGAAATTTTGCAAATGAGGATCAAGTTTTATGGCAACAGCTTCTGCAAAATTTGGTTGCGGTGGTGCGACGGGTTCGAGTAGCTGCCGTACAACTTCTCTTTTTAAATGAAAATAACTCAGTGTCCGTCCGCACGATAACTCAAAAAATAAAGGAGCTAAGAGGCTGATATTTTTTTTACGTCACTTTTGCAAAATTGTTAGTTTTGCTATTTAACTCCAGCATTTTCGGCCGCCGGGTTCGAGTAGCTGCCATACAACTTCTTTCTTTAAATAGAAATAACCCAGTGTCTATTCAATCTAGGTATCTGAAATTTTGCGTATGATAATCCACTTTTATGGCAATAACTTCTGTAAAATTTGGTTGTGATGATATGACAGGTTCGGGTAGTTGCCATACAACTTCTCTTTTTAAATGAAAATAACTCAGTGTCTATTGAATCTAGCTATCTGAAATTTAGTGAAAAAGTGTCGAGTTGCATGCCAAAAACTTTTGTAAAATTTGATTGATCTATTGCAGCCGGTTTAGGCTTCTTGCATTTCTTGGAACTTAATGAAGCTAGGTGCAATAGATTCGGGTAGCTGTCATACAACTCCACAATTTACATAAATATATCTCTGTAGTTCGGTACTAAAACATCTGAATGTTTTTAAAATATGATCAAGTTTTATAATACGATATATTACGTTCATACGGGTATCCCAGAGTTGACACAGTCTACTCTACTGCACTCTTCCTCGTTTTTTTTTAAATTTAGTAGTTATAACATTAATAAAAATTAAAAAATAAGAAATAGGTTTTTAAATAAATATCTTTTAAAATTAAAAAAATTGTAAAAAATGTATAATTTTAACACTTTTTTAATATTTTGAATATTTCGATTTCGAATTTAATGCTACCAACAATCGTAAATGAAATGGTATTGATGAATTTTCTTTATCAAAGGTGAGAGCATTTCTATTATTTTCAAGCATTTGGCTTAAGGCATACGAAAATTTTTGCAAAATAAATTTTCAGATAATTATTGTGAAAGGATTATCATTATCCCTCAAACTCCTCAAAAAAATCTTTTGAATTCGACTAAAAAAATTTAAAAACTATACAACTTAAAATTTTTATATTATTATTTATATTTTTATTTTTTTAATATTTAATGAAAACTATAAATATTTATTTCAATTCAAGAGTAGAGTGGAACAATAGATAATGATATTTGCTAACTTTAAAGAAGTTAAAAGATATTTATAAGGGGCTAAGGTGCTATTTCTTTTAACTTAAAAGATTTTTTAGGTTATTTTTGTCCTATAACCTTTTTTGCAGAATACTAAAGTCTTTTAAATGTCTTTTAAATTACTCACCACACTGAAGTCTTTTAGTCTTATAAAAATGTGTCGCAGAATATAAATTTCTTATAACTTTCTTATAACTCGTAGTTATAAGGTTATAAGATTATAATCTTAATTTCAGAATAGGGGGGTTAATTTAGTAAAATTTTTCGATAAAACTTAAAAAATAAAAATATTTCCTCGGCATTTTACATAGAAAAATATGATTAATAATCGTTATAATTAGGGAAAGAAATCCAACTCTTGTCGAATAGAATACTACTACGTTTTGGATTTACACTATGGACTTAGAGTCTATTGATTACTGACGCATTAGCTCAGTTTTCATCAATAAAAAAAAAACAAAAATTTAATTTGTTTCTTTATTAGATTTTGCATATATTCTGGCGCATTTCAATTCAAAAATTTCAATTCAAATATTTATTAAATAGATACAAATACATTTACATTGTATCGAACTGATGAATAAATCCTTAAAAGTTTCAGTTTTGAACCATAATTGAAATATCACTTATTTGAATTCTGAATATTACTAATGACGGAATTTACACATACTAAGAAAGTCAAAAGAATATGACATTTAACAAAATTATTTTTAAGTCTTTTGCGTTAATTATTTTTTTTTGCCATGTTACTACTGTTACTGGCCAGCATTCATCATAAATTTATGTTGCAGTCAAAATATAAAATTAAAAATTTATAATATGAAATTAAAAACAAAATTTATTTGTAGTGAAATTATTATTGGCAATAAAAGGTTTGTGTCTCTGATAATAAAATTTCCTAAATTTATTTGTAATGTTATTAAATAGATATACGAGTATATAGAAATATGAGTCATCGTAGCCAGTATAATTTATATCAAGTATCTATTTTATTATTATTCAAATTAAATTTATTTTTTCTATATGTTGGCAAGTTCTCGCCAAGTTCTTTTGTATTGATTGTATAAATAAATGATGATATGAAAGTTTTTTGCTAAATTGAGTCTACTTTAATAAAAACGAGGAAGAATACAGTTGACTTTGTCAACTCTTAGATACCCGTACGAACCGTTAGTATGTTCACAGCCTGTCACTCTGCTCACAATATTATTTTTTTAATATTTTAGTATTTTAAAATAATTTGGGTGAATTTTATAATTTCTAGAACTATGGGTTATACATATATTCAAACTATATGTTTATATGTACATTCTTCAAAAGCAGATTCTAACCTTTCACATAACGATTATCAATCCAAAACTTTTTCAAATATTCTATAGTACCATTTAGTACTAAGCGGTAAATGTATATTAAATTTACTTAGTACAAAATAGTAAATATAATTTTAAATATTATATTATATTATATTTAAATATTTCATTGACAGAATAATTTCTTATAAGTACAATAAAATACATATGTGTATGTAAATACGGCGCTATATAATATACATCTATACTCTTATCATTCATTCACTAGTGACATATACGATATCTAAATAAACATGATATTATATAAGTATGTATATATATTAATATCATATAAATAAAAATTCTTCAAGCAACCGTTATGTTGTTTATTTATTTGCATTTTTATGTACTACGCATTATATCCTCAACAATTTCAAATTATCGAGTAAAACAAATGCAAAAAATTTGTTGAAGAAATTTGTTAGAAAATTTGAAAAAATCAAGTAACACTTTCGTCAATTATAAAGTAACCCTACATTATTAAAAAAAGTTGTTAACAGAAATAAGAATATAATATTGAAGCTTTAATTTTTATGTATTACTTTAAAAAAATTTTAACAGGTGTTCAAGTTACAGGTGTTTAAAAAAAGGAAATTTTCAGTTTTTGACCCCTTACAGCTCCTAAACGGGGGGTGATACAAAAAAAGTTTCTGAAATAACTCATACTTATTTTTAAAGATCTAACATCTGTCAAAATTTCAAGTTTCCAACTTAAACCGTTTAGAAGATAGAAGGGTTGAAGGATTTTGCAAAATTTTAGTTTCACATAACGGTAAATTAAGACACCGTATGCCACAAAAATATATTTATTGTATATATACTTTTAAAGCTAATAAAAGTAGTAATCGTTTGGCGTTTTCAAAATGAAGATATACCTTATACAACTTGTGCTATAACAATTTAAATATAGAGCTTTTTTGAACCTTTGGGGAGCTGTAGCTCCGTAACGGGTGGGGCTACAAAAAAAAGTTATAAAAAATAAAATTAATATTTTTGTGAGATCTATCAGTAGTTAAAATTTCAAGCTCTATTGCAAAAAAAATGTCTGGATCTAAAAGTTAGGTGTTCGAGAGCTACCCTAAGGCTTGGTCCAAACTCAACCAAAAAAAATAGGGAACCTACAAATTACTCCCAGAATATTTTGTGTAAATTTCAAGATTCTAGCTTTCTTAGTTTTTGAGTTAGCGTGCTGACGGACGGACAGACGGACGGACATGGCTCAAAAGTCTTAGAATTTTTTTCTGATCCGATCCATACCTTTAAAGGTATATCTAGCTCGCTTATTTCGAGGTGTTACAAACGGAGGAGTAATTTTATTATACCCGATCCTATCGTACGGGTATAATAACATTTTTTTTACTTTTATTGAAATGAGATAAAATTTAGGCCCCGCTTCATAAGGTCGAACGTCATAAGTTCGAAAAAAAAACAACATAAGTTCGACATATTAAAAAAAAAATTTAAGGATAGGCTTATTTATAATATTTTTATATTTCTCATTTGAACACTTGAGTAACATCTACAATAGGTGCTCTTCAATGTGGGCAAAGATAGTTGTTTTCGTTTTTTGCAATTGCTTCAGCTTTTAAAGACAACTGATATGTATGGCAGATCTTTAGGTGCCGGTACGGCAAAAAATCAACGTTTGACGGATTTACAAAACAAATACAGTATGCATTTTCAAATTGGGATTGAGTTGGAGACTTGTTTTCATCTATAGATTCGATTGATAATGAATCGGATTCATTGCCTATTTCATTGTCATCATCATCATTGTCCTCAAAATTGTTAGAAGTTTTTATTATTTTGATTGCTTTATATGCCATTCTATTTAAGAACAACATTATTGTTATTTTTTCTTGTTCCATTAAATAACTTAGCCTCTTTGATTTTAACCCTTTTGTCAGAATGTTATAATGATGGAAGAATGCAACTTTTGAATTTTTATTCGGAAAAATCTATGAAATTGATAACGGAAAATATACCATCAGATTATCGTAAATATTTAAGATATGGAACATTTTCAATGGTGCCGAAAAGCTATTTTAAGCAACTTTTAATTGTGCAGATATAATAATTTGAACAGGTATATTATTTTCTTAATATTTTTGTATTTGTAATTTTATGTGTGAAAAAATACATAAAAGCGAGTGAGTGATGTGCGAAACGAGGGGGCAATGCTGCGCGCGTTTACGAACCGCTTTCGTCATAAGTTCAAAAAAAAATTTTAATATTAAAAACGACATAAGATTTTTAGACGTAAACGACATAAGAGATTCGACAGAACATATGTCATTTTTTTTGGAACTTATGATGTTCGGACTTATGACGCAGAGCCAAAAATTTAAATGGACATAATACTTATAGACATATTTTGTTAAAATATCTAATAACAAATAAATAAAAACAAATAGTAAAAATGAAAACAAACATTTTTAAATTTAAGGGTTTTGGGTTTTAAAATTTTCTTTTTAAAATATTTTTGTTTTAGGGACACAAAATTTTCAATAGTTTTTAAAGATTTTTGAAGTATTTGTTATCATTATTAAAAATAAAGTTATACGTTTTTTTTTTTTTCTTTCTCGTATACGAAGTAAAAGGAAAGTTTACTTTCTCGTAATACGAAGTAAAAGTAAAGTATTGCAATCGTAAAAACAACAATTTTAAAATTTTAATTCAACTTACTGTTTAAGACTTTCTTTATTGCAAAAAAAAAACATGGCTAACAATAATAAAAATCCAAGAAGTGAAGAAAGAAAAACTCCCCAGAACTAGTTACGATATCTTGAAAAAAAAAAACCTAGAAAAAAGAAATCCTGGAAAAATATAGTTATCATAATTGTTTTAGGAGAAAATCTTAAAAAAAGAAAAACTTTAATTGATTTTCTTTTGAAATTTTTATTTGTATTTGATGTGACCATTATTTACTTTTGAAAACTGGTATATATATATGACTCCTGATTGACTGCTAATTGTTGACAACACCGTTCAGAAAATGGTTTCACAACGAATTTTTTATGTTAGCGTATTAATTTGAAGGAAAAATTCTCTTGGTGTTATTTGTTTTTCTTGGTGATCAGGTCCTGTGTAAATAAAAATATTTATTCAAAAATGGTTACATTTTAGCGTCCAGACTCTATTTGTCACATTTTTTAATCTGAACAACAAATTTTTAGCGCATTTCCAAAAAATTTTTGAAAAAATGTGCTTATTAGTTTCACTCTGTCCGTCCGTCCGTCTGTTTACAAAACTTCTACACCGTTAAAGATAGAGAAAAAAATTTTAACCATGGGTAGGTCTCATAAAAAAAATGATTTTGTGGAACAATTTTTTTATGTAGCCCCTCCATTACGGAGCTACAGCCCCTCAAACTTTGAAAAACCCTACTTTTAAATGCATATATCTTATGTTCTGCTTAAGATTTTTTCAACCTGAAAACGTCATTCGACAGATATTTTTTTTAACTTTGTAAAATTATACAATTTTTTTAAATTTAGTATTTAAATTTACCGTTATGTGAAAACCAAATTTTGCATAATTTTTCTACTTTCATAACTCCGGCAAGCTTCTAGATAGAAGCTTGAAATTTTGAGGCAAGAAAGAACTTTTAGAATTAGTATAAGTTTGCTCAGAAATTTTTTTTGGACCACCCCCTGTTTATGAGATATTAGGGCTTCAAAATTAAAAATTTGCTATTTTTAAACACCTGTAACATAGGAACCTGTACATATTTTACTTCTGCAAGATATAAAAATTAAAGCTACAGTAATATATTTTTACGTGTATTAAAGGTTTATTTTAGTTATAGAGGGTTCCAAAGTTGCAGCTCTTCAAAATTTCGAAAAAGCCCCATTTTCAGATGTATATATCTCAGGCTCTGCGTAATAGTTTTGCAATCAAAAACCGCCAGAAGATCGAAAATTTTATTATCTATATAAAACAGTATCAAAATTATGTAATATTTTGTAATTTACTATTTAAATTTACCGTTATCTGAAAACCACATTTTGCATGAAATTTCTTTTTTCATAACTCCGGCACGCCTTTAGATAGGAACCTGAAATTTTGAGACAAGAACGAACTTTTAGAATTAGTATAAGTTTCCTCAGAAAATTTTTTGGTGGCGCCCCCTCTTTAAGACTTATTACGCCTCAAAAATTGAAAATTTGCTATATTCAGACACCTGTAACTTAGGCACCTGTAAACATTTTTCTTCGGCAAGACATGAAAATTAAAGGTTCAATAAGAAGTATATTTTTATGTGTGTTAACGGCTTTTCTTAGTTATATAGGATTCCGGACTTATAGCCCCTCAAAATTTCAAAAATGTCCTATTTTCACATTTTTTCTTATTACATGAAATTTTCAAATTTTTGTGTAAGTCACACTTCTAAACAGTTTGTATTAAGTTTTGGAAATGTGCGCTTTTAAAAACTATTGGTTTACATTCTACCTTGTTTATATTTATTTTTTCTTTTTCAATTAAATCTATATAATGGTTTGAATTTTTTTGGTTTTTGTTATTTAAAATGTAAAATTACCTTTAAACGATTTTATAGTTAAATTTAAAAACATGTATAATGAAAAAAACCATTATTGAAAGATCCATTAAAAAGGCAAAAATTTTAAATTTTATTCTTAGAAAAAAAAAAAAAAAATGATTACATTATAAATTAATTGTTTGGTAAATTATTTGAATGGGTTTTATGGAATAATATCTCCGTTTTATATGTTTTTTTTTTTGTTAACTTAATAATTGGAAATCAAAATGACTGTAAGAGTTTCAAAATAATATTTTGTGAGTTAATTTTGTTTATGAAAAAAAGGACTTTCCACTTAAATATTTACCTTTTTTTATACCTAAATTTTCAATTTTACAAAAAAAAAAAATAAGATTACGATATTTTTTTTTTTGAAAGAAATTAAATGGAAGAGAGAAAATTTATGAAAAAATATTTGTTTAAAAATCGTGAAGTTATGAAAAAAAATCGTTTTTGTTTTGTTCAATTAAACTGAAATTTGTATTTAAATTTTCAAAATCAAAGAATTTCTAATGAAAATTTGTTTTTCAAAATTTTGTTATATTTAGAAATTGTTAAAAACCTATTATTATATTAAAATACTTTTTTTCCCCACAATTTTTTTAAAATGTTTCAAAAGTCGAGTACTTGAAACTTTTAGAATATTTAAATATAAATATATTTATTTTAGGTATATAAGGTAGGTATAGAAAGATTTCCACATAAACGCATAAGCCAGTTTAAGGCTATTGTTATAGCCCGGATCTGTTTTCTTCTTTTTATCATTTGGAAGTTTATTATAATGTGGAATTCTTTTTAATCTTTGTAACTTCTGCAAAAGTTATAGGTATTATACTTTAGATATTTCTAACCTTCTGACATGTCTGCCAACCGTTTCACGTAAAACTCCGGCATCGAAATTATGGTAATTAAGATATAAAAGTCTAGTTGATCAATTTAGAAGTAATTTTGGCCAGATCTGTTAGCTATAGCACAGGTACCAATAAAGAATTTTCTACAGTTTGTGAGTGTATTCTGTTATTGTTGAATCCAATATTTAAAAATAGTCTTAGAAACCTTTAAGATTTTCGGATTGTCTCGGAGAATTTAATGATTTTTAGTTCATCAGCTCTATAAATATATATAGGTGCCTAAAAAGCTACTATGCTAGTACTACTAAAGCTACTACTACTGTCATCTAGGCAAGTTAAGTATAGACGATTGATAGAAGTTTAACTTAAAATTGACAGAAATTTTTGAAGAAAATTATTAAATTTTTCACTTTAATATTATATAATTATGTAAAAATTAAATAAAACAAAAAAACAAATTCATATTCCATTCTTGTAAAACATGATGAGGTGAATATTCTATTTTCTAATGTATTTAGGAAGGAGTAAGGATATTGGTCGGGGCAAGTATGATTTCAAATATCATAGGCATATATATATATATATAGGCATCTTGAACTTGATGGTTTATTTATTATTATACATTGAATTTATCAGAAAGAAAGCTGTTCTAAATTTTAGTCATATCATTAATAACAACAAAAAAATCAAAAGAAATGTACGATAATGGATAATGGAAAAGTCAGAATTGTGTTGTACAATTCAGATTACCATGAAGTAGCTTTTTTTTAGTTTTTCGTATAGACAGTTTAAATTTATTGAATATTTTGTTTTAACTTTAGCCACCTTTTTTTTTCTTTTGTTTCAACAAAAGCCTACAAAATAATGACATACATTTTACTATAAATATACATAGTTTTGGACGTAAAAAACTGCATCAATTAAGATTTTTTTTTTTTTTTTTTATTTATTATTCACAGGTTCAAAAAAGTACTTAGCACTTGTGGCGAACCCCTTTGTTTTTATTACAATAATTAACACTTAAAACTAGGCAACAAAATTATTTTAATAACAATAAGTTCTTATATTATTATATAAAAAATTTTAATTAGGTAAAATATTTTTTTTTAATTTATGAAATACACAATTATAAAGAATTAGGTAGTCATAAGAAATTTTCTTAATAAGCGTTTAAATACGAGCATAGAGTCGGTGGGTCTCACATGTATAGGCAAATTGTTGTGATTAGTAATAGCTGAAAAAATTATTGTGTTCGGAGCGAAATTTAAAACTGACAAATTGTCTCTTCCCCTGGTATTACAGTTATGAACCTCACAAACCTTAGAAACTTGTACCCCAGATTTAATTTTATCGTGAACCAACTTATAACATAGTATACATAATTCGTAGACCTTTAATTTGTCAACAGATAACAATTTTTCACTGTAAAGTGTGTTGGATGGGGTTAAAAGAGGTAAATGGTTTATTGCCTTTAATGCCTTATTTTGCAAAACTTGTATTTCACGTAATTTATAAGCGGGAGAACTCGACCATATTGAATTTAGATAAATAAACTGGGAATGTATAACTATGTGCGAAATATATATTGTATAGAGTCGATTTTGGAAGAATGTAGCGCTGTCTATATAAAGCTGCTACGTACGGAATAGTTTTATTTTTAACATGGTCAATGTGATAGGTTCATTTCAAATTTTTATCTATATATAGACCGAGATACTTAATAAGATCAGTTCCATGAAGGATTTCACCATTCACAATTATTCTGAAATTATTTGGTACAGGTTTTTCAGGATACTTCTAGAAAAAAAGTTTTTAACGTCATTTTTTTTTTATTTAAATTTATTTTATTAAGTAAAAATTATGAACATTAAAATATTTTGTTTGTACTCTGAAACAATTACACATAATTTAATTTCAAAAATATTTGTATATAAATCCAAATATTTGTTTTTAATACTTAGGTACATTAAAATGATCCAACAATAACACAATTTTATTTTGAATTAAAATATTTACAACTCATATTTTATAGTATAAAATTTGATAATATTTATTAAGTTCATTAAGTATATTGAAAAATATTAAATACGTATATGTGGTGCCGTGAAATAAAGGCATAATGTGGCCTTATTTTGCTTTTGAATGAGAAATAAAGGTATATCACAAATTTTTTTGCGTATAGCACATTTCGCACATACAATTACGAAACAAAGCCATATACCTTTATTTGCTTTTTAAAAATGAAATCTGTTCTCTTCAAATACTTAGCAGTAATTTAAATTTTGAAAACAAAAATAATTATTAATTTTTTTCTTAAATTTTTGTTAAATGTACATGTACATATATACCGTTCTAAGACGGCTCTAAAATTTCGCTTGATATATAATAAATATCGAAATATTGCAATAAATAATTTTAATTTAATTGGAAATATTTTGCAAAATGGAAAAACCAGATTTTGAATCCAACTTTAAAATCCCTCAAATATTTTTCCAGAATATGGTGTATAACCCTGATTTTGAATCCAATTCTAAAATCCCTCCTTGCGACATTTTGTACATATGTACATATTCTGGAAAAAGAAGCAACACTGATTTTGTAATTAAGCATAAAATCCCCTCAAATTTGAATACTATATGTATACATAAATATGCATATTCTGTAAAAGGGAGCAACTATGATTTTGTAACCAACTATAAAATACTTCCTAAGTAAGAATCTTCCATATACATATATTTAAATATTCTGGAAAAAGCGTATAACCCTAATATTGAGTTCAACTCTAAAATTTCTCCTCGAGACATTTTGTTCTCGCAACATTTTTTTCTCTCGATTTTTTGTTCAAGACATTTTGTTCATATCTATATATTCTGAAAAAAGAAGCAACCCTGATTTTGTAACCAACTTATATGCTTATACTTATAAATTTGCTTCTATTCAGGTCTTAGTAGGAATTTGCAGTTTAATTTGGAATTTAATGCAGTGTATTATAATTGCATTTATTTATAAATACCTATTTTTCACTTGAATTACTTATGTCTACTTTGTTTACTATAAATTTTAATTTTGTATCAATTTTACTGTATGGCTTTAATTCATAAAATTTGTAAAAACGCTATGGGCTTTAATACGTGAAAAAGTTTGCCTATTCAAAAGCGAAATAAGGCCATTGTGACTTTATTGCGTATATGGTTTTATTTCACTGCCCCATATATATTGTATCCTTCCTTCTTTTTTTTTCCTGTTTTTATTTCTGATATTTAGTCTAATGACTGTTTTTAAATAATAAAAACAATAACAATAAGGATACATATATGAATTCACTATTAAAAGAAGTCAATTTATTTTTTTGTAAACCTTTGACACAAAAAAATAAATCCTGATTTTGTTTTATATCCCGTCAAATGGAAATTATATTTAAAATTATTTCGTAAAGAGTATATATATACCTATTATATAATATAATAGAGAACATATGCATTACATAGAAAAACATGTGTACATCATGGATATCATATAACAGGATATTTGTTTGTTTGTTTATTTTGCCAATAAGTAAAACATGTGAAATCATGATAATCCTACAGAATTTGTACATATTTTTTTTTTTTTTGCTGATATTGCAAAGTAAATCTATTTTGAAAACATACAATATTATATGATTCTTTGTTTGGGGCTCTATTTGTCTATTGCCTCATTTTTTGACTTTTTGACAAGAAACAGGAAACAGGACAGTGTAAGTTTTAGTTTGTTTTCTTTTATTAATGAAAAATCGATATTTTATAATAGATTTCTTTCACTTATACAAGGATAATATAAAATTCTATAACATAAACTAAGAGAAAACTACAGAATGGTCCTGGTGATAGATAGGGGGCCGTGAATTAAAGCCATATGAATTAAGACCATAATGGCTTTATTCGCGTTCAATAGCGAAATAAACCGAGGTATTTATAAAAATTGCAATTATAAATATACTTTTCCGAAACAATTAGCCCCACTGTTTTAAATGATTGGTTTTTGAGATATAGACATAAAAAAAAATAATTAGTAAAAATCTTAGAGTTAATTACAAAATTAGGGTTTTAATATTTTGTTTAGCGGAGGTTTGTGAGTGGCAACACCCAATATATGTTTAAATATATATAAAATAAATAATTAAGAGGGACTTTATTGTTGATTACAAAATCAGGCTACTGCCTTCATTCCAAAATATTTATAAATATGTTTATGCGAGATTCTGAATTAGAAGGGATTTTAGAGGGCGTTTCTAAATCAGTGTTGTCCTCTTTTCCAGAATATGCATATTTATGTACATAGGAGATTCCGAATTTAAGATTTTACAGGTGGTTGAAGGTTGAAAGGTTACAGTTAAAATGAAGGTTGCTCATTTTTCCAAAATATATACCTTAGTTTGGCCGGACAAAATGTTGCGAGAAGGTATTTTAGAGTTGTAATCAAAACCAGATTTTTACAGAATATTTGAGCGATTTTAAAGTTGAATTCAAAATCAGAGATACTCTTTTTTCAAAATATTTCAATTTTTTTTTTTTTCCAAAATAAGCCTTTATGGTGTTAATTCGTATGGTTTTAATTCACGGCGCTGATAGATAACAGTTGAAAAGTAAAATAAAAATTGATCAGAAATTGGAAAAAAAAAAACGAAAGAGATGAATGGCAGAGTCTAAAAGAATAAAAATTCATGTGAAAAATTCAATGATATTGAGCGCCATAATTTTGCATTTTACAATGTTCAATTTAATCCTTATTTAGTATTGTGAGTCAAATAAAATTTTTATTTTTCAATATAATAAATTTTGTGTATGTATGCGTGTATAGAATGGAAATCAATCGGATTTATGTATCATATATTATGTTATGTTTGATGCAAATGTTTGAGTAAATTTGCAAAAAGAATATAAAAACAAATCTTCAGTTACACTGAATTGATCTAGAATATTATATTCCTTATGTTATGATTACATAAGTAAATAGCGATTACAATAAAAACCATCACCATTTATGTAAATTTCATTTCTATGCTTTTAATTCTTTAAAAAAGATTTTGTTTAACCAGTTATGAATATAGAGAAAAGGAAATGATCCTCTTAATATTTTGAAAAAATTTTCTTCATTGTTATTATCCTTAATTTACAAAATTTCCGTAATGTGAGGCAATAATATGTTGGTTTTAAATTTTAAAGACAGATTATAATTGCTTCCAAAAGAAAGAAATTTTTTTTCCATGTATATACATATAATAATTTTATGCTTTCATTTGTAATTTTAAAAAACAAACTGTAGCAGATTCTCAAATTATAGTTAAAAAACCTTCTCTAAAGTTTTTTAAACCTTATTTTGTATACTGTACATTGTTTAGTATGCGATTTATAATTTTTAATCAATGAAAATTAAATTAATATAAGGCATTACCTATAGCATGGGGAATTCCATGAAAAATTAGCCAAAAACCGAAAATTTAAAAATGAACTAAGTACTTATATAATATCTTATACGGTTCTCGAAGGTTCTAAAATTAGATAACGTGAGTATTAGTTCTTCATCTGCTTTCCTTTTTAAATTGTGTTTTCGATTCAAATCCATTCTTGAGGCGGAAATTTTTTTTATTAAAATGCCGGATTACTTTCTAGTAATTTTTACAAGTTGTAATAAAAAGCCTATAATTAGATTTTAGTTCATGATTTATCAATAGATATATATGCAATGTAAATGTACGATTTTTTTTTATACTACTGTAAAGGAATTTGCAGAAAATGGTATAATATTGAAAATTATAAAACTATCAAAAGTGTACGATACCGATGACAATCAGCATTTTGTGAAAATATAAGTTACTTTTCTTGTTTAAGTTTTTGTTATTGGAACACCGAAATATTAGTGAAATATTGCTCTATAAAAGGGTTTTAAATATGCAAATATTTGCAGAATAGAGTTAATGATATCTAGGCTAAATTGATAAAAGAAAATTTCTAATTTTTTTTAAATGTCCCAATGACTAACATGGAATTCCCGATATACATTTTTCTAAGACAGGTATCTAAATTAATTCATTGAGAACAACCTGATATTTTCTTAAGAAATTTAAATGATAAAATTTTTTATTGATAGAAAATTGATTTTGATTTTGTTGATAGAAAATATTCTAAATTTTATAAAAATAATAACATTTATTATTTTCTACTGCAGAGCAATAAGATTTTTCACATTTATGTTCAAAAATTCTGTTTTTTTATACTAAATTGCCTAAAATTTGGTTCTTATTATACCCTACACATTATGTATAGGGTATATTAACTTTGGTATGGTATTTGTAACCACCAAAAGGAAGCGAGTTAGGTATAGACATGTATATATATTCTGAATCAGGATCACCGCCTGAGTCGATTTAGCGATGTCCGTCCGCCCGTCCGTCCGTGCGCACGTTAACTCAAAAAATAATGATGCTATCTTGATGAAATTTATACTGTAGGTTAACAATGACTAAGGTAAGGCGAGGATTGTAAATGGGCGAAATCGGACCATGCGTTCGAATACCTCCCATACAATTCCCAAAACCTAATACGCATATTTTCGAAATTAATAAAGATAGAAACTTATAATTTTGTACGAGGGTGTGTTTTTCTGAATCCCTGATATCCCCAAAATTTGAGATGAATTGGAGTGGTTGTTCGGGTACCTCCCATACAAATCCCAAAACCGAACAAGCATATATTCGAAATTAATAAAGATAGAAACTTCAAATTTGGTACTAGGGTGTTGTTTCCTGAATCCCTGATTTGCCTAAAATTTGAGATGAATTGGAGTGGTCGTTCGGGTACCTCCCATACAACTCCCAAAACCGAACAAGCATATCTTCGAAATTAATAAAGATAGAAACTTCAAATTTGGTACTAGGGTGTTGTTTCCTGAATCTCTGATTTGTCCAAAATTTAAGATGAATTAGAATGGTTGTTCGGGTATCTGCCACACAACTCCTAAGACCAAACAAGCATATCTTCGAAATTAATAAACATATAAACTTGAAATTGGATATAAGAATGTTCTACCCTGTTGATGTTTCTAAAATTTGAGATGAATTGGGGTGGTGGTTCACGTGCCTTCACACACTTCCCAAGACCTAACAAGCATATTTTCGAATTTAATAAAGATAGAAATCTGAAATTTTGTACAAAGGTTGTAAAAGCATTAATTTTTTTAGCTTAGTTATATTAAATACCTAACTAAAATAACTTATGGATTTTTAATTTAATTTGAATTTTTTAGGGTAGGGTATAAATAAGTCGGTTGCATCGACCTACTGCTACTTTTACTTGTTTTTTAAATTCTCTCTCTACAAGATTGCCTGTATATAACCAGCAGTAAGATAATCTTTAAATTTTGATCATAAATTTGATAATATTGAGTATTGGTTTACATTTGTTTTTATGAGCAAAGAGAATTTGTGCAATAAAACGACAATGCATTATGTTATATAGTCTCTTAGAAGATTCTTAATAGAAATATTTTTTGAATGAAAAAAGTATCGTACAGCACTACTAAATATCTAAATATAATAAATTCAAATCATTATTTTGTTTTGTTTTAAAAAAAAAGTAAAAATAATTATAAATAACCATTAACCAAACCATACTCTTTAGATTCTAATTCTATTATTATACACTATATTATACACTAATTCTATATATTATACACAATAAGTAGTTGCTAACTAACTACAATTACTAACATGATAACAAAAATTTCCTGCTAGCTCACATATATATATACATTTAGAAAAATCTACTAAAATTGTAAAATGTGGATAGTAATAAGAATTTATTATGCACGAAAAAGACAAAACGATTTAAAATACATACTAAGTAAATTGGAAAAACTGTTTTCTTTTTTTTTCTTTAGGCGAATTCTAATTTCTGTAAATTTTATGAGGCGAATTCGCATTCTGTAATCAGTACCGTGTAAATGCTTTCTTTTCTTAAAAATGTCTATAAATAATTGTGTAATGTCACAATACGATAGCAATATTAGCAATATTCGCGATTTTTTTTTCTGTTTTCAATATTCACTGTCAATACTACTGAATATGATGATTGTTTAATTTTTTTTAGTTTATTTTAATGTTAAAAAATGTGAATTTGTATTAAAAATATTGTGTGAATATTTATGTTTTTCGTATAAATTTTAAAATATATGTAAAGAAAAAATATTTCTAGTATTATAATGCTTTTATCTAATAAAATACATATTAAAAAAAGTCTGTTATAAAAGTTATGATAGACATATACTATAAGCGTATAAAAAATCAAAAATTTACTCTATTTTCATAATATATCTATATAAAATATTTACTATAATATACCAGTTTTTCCTGTAAAATTTATGAGAAGTACCTACAATTACTTATCCCATAAAGTTCTGTTTTTTTTTTTAAACAAAAGGAATATTTTGTATTTGTGAGCTCATATCGTAACTAACAACATATTAACCGTACAAATCGGTGCAGTGCATTTAAAGTTAAGTAACTCTTTTGAGTAAATCCGCTTTATTAATCGGAGTGTGTGAACATACATTAATCATAATTTAATCATTTAATTCTGTCATAATTTTGTAAAAAATTCTGTAAATCACGTGCTGTTTGAGGTTTTGGGGCATAAATTAAATTTTTTATAAAATTATTAAAATTAAATTTCTTTGCTATTTTTTTGCAATTTCGAATGATTTGAAAATGGGGATTCGATTATTTAAAAATCATTGGGTCCGGATTAACAATATCATAAAATATTTAAAAAATAAATTTTTATCCCTCGTGCGGCCATCATGTGATGAGCTTTTTCACTAGTTTAGAATAAATGAAAAACATCCATATATGTATGTATATGTATATAAATTTAACTATATAATATAAATACATTCTGCTTCTTAAATTATTTAAACCAATCACTAATAAATTATATTTAAATGATTATAAGTTTGTTATATTATTTCTTTATTTATTGTAAAAAATATATGTAAAAAAATTATATTTCTTTAATTTAAATATTCGACTCTATACTTCATTAACCTAAATATTTTGCGCACTCTGCCGGTAAAGACAACTGACACATGACATATGTGGAATGATTGAAATCATGTGGGATAAGAAAGCTGAACAAAATTGAATGAAGTCTAATAAAATAAAATTAAAACAATATTTAAGTCGATAGGATTAAATAAAGAATTATAAAAGGGAATTAGAAAATTTAAAAATAGACTTTAATTGTTGTTTCTTTATTTACAGGTAGGAATTTTTGTAAATAGTTCTTTGGTTATTAAAAATAGAAAAAACTTTATTTACAGAGCAACATTTTGGAGTTTTTATTTTATTTCTAACTCCTGAATGAAAAATTAAAAAGATTGATCTTATATATATATATATATATATATAGGTATACTTGCATTTTCATTATAAAATTACAACAATAATATTTTACCATTAAATTATATAAAAAGGTTCAGAAAATCATTAAAATCTCCATAATATGTATCTATAAAATATATATATACTTATTGAATGTATTTAATGTTTTTTTTATCATCAATTCCTAAACAAATAATCTTGTAATGCTAATCAGTCATAAAAACGATAAAACGTATATATGTATTTACAATATTCAGATATATATTATATATTATACTAGATATATATATATATATATATAAATATGTATATATGTATTTAAAAATATATTTATATATCCTTCAAGAAGAAAAGAATAAAATCAAAAGTTAGTTACATACATATATATATATATACTTGATATATGCATAGAATATGAAAATAAACATCATCTAGATGTTAAAATTCATATGCTATCATGAGTACAAAATAATAAGGAAAACATTTTTTTCCTTTTTTATGAACACATTATTGACAAGAATCAGTTTTTAACATATTGATATTTGATACACGTACATATGTATATGTACATATGTCAATATATCTCATATAAGTATTAGGAATATAAATGTATATATTTAAGATTTACATAAATGCATATGTGCCCCATTAATCGAAAATAGACAATGGAAAAAATTGTTAGTATGATGCAATACAGTATATATGTATGTATGTATGTACCTAACATTTAATATTATCTGCATTATATCTAAAATACCTACCCATGGGTTTGGTAAAAAAAAAAAAAAAAAAAACACAAAAAATTAATAGAAATTTCATATGACCTTGAAATTCTTATTAAATAATTAAAGATTTTTATTTTGTATAAGGATAATATTTTTTATTTTTAGATTTTATTTCTGTATATTGAAATATTAAAATAATTTTATAAATATTAAAGAATGTTAGAAAGATTTGAATAAATAATTCTAGTAAATAATTTTAATAAAATATTATTTATTACAAATAAGGTATAAAGTGCATAAATGACTGCTTTGGTAAAGGTAAGTTTTTTTTTTAAAGATTTTTCCGAAAAAAAAAAGTTAGTAATGAATTATTTTTAATATACCGTATTTATTGGCAAAACTATAAAAGATGACGTATGAAAAGTTATAAAAGATTTCATATAACAGAAAACATTATATCGATTCAAAGATTACTACTGCTATAATGGGTCTAAATCCATTTAGCAAAAAGACATTTCGCCTAATGCCATTTGACAAAAAAGACTTATTTCAAATATGTCTTTTATGTATAATGTGTATGTAATTATGTATATTTATTGGCAAAACTATAAAAGATGACGTATGAAAAGTTATAAAAGATTTCATATAACAGAAAACATTATATCGATTCAAAGATTACTACTGCTATAATGGGTCTAAATCCATTTAGCAAAAGGACATTTCGCCTAATGCCATTTGACAAAAAAGACTTATTTCAAATATGTCTTTTATGTATAATAGACATATATATAATACCTACTATATATATAATACCTACTATATATATTATATAATACCTATAAATATGCATAATACCTACGTATATGTAATTAGGGTCTTGGAAGAAAATGCGGATAAAATGCAAAATTTTTTTTTGTTCAAACGAAAGAAATTTTGGCTTTAAGATTTTTACCATATGACTCCATTCCGCAATATTATGACAAACTGTTAGAAGAAGTGTGATGAATTGGTTTGGCACAACATATATTTTAACGGAAAACGAAATAAAATTTTAAAAAGTAAAAATTATTAACTACTGAATTCGAAAATCAAAAATTAATTACCAATTTTATTATTTAATTGCGTATACAATATTCCTTTCTATTTATTGATCAGAAATTATTTTAATAGGCAAATTCTATGTGAGACATGGAATTTTGTTACAAACTTCATATCCGTCATAATTCAGAATCTGTCAAACATATATATAACATAAGTTACATATATAAATATTCTGGAAAAAGCGAATACCATGATTTTTTAACCAACTCTAAAATCTTTCCTAATTATATTTCTTACATATATATTTCAACTACATAACTTTGAAAATAGTGAGAGCTGCAGCCCCCAAACCCCTGCTAAACAAATTATTAAAATCCTGATTTTGAAATTAACTAAAATCTCTCCTAATATACATATATCTGTGTATATCTTTTTAATAAATACTTATTACAAAAATATTAGTTTTGAACAATTCACACATTCACACATTCATTTGTTTTCGCACATTCAACAATTAAAATAAATAATGATGAGATCGGTGTATTATCGGTGCAGGATCAATTGTTCTCCATCGTTAAGAGTCCTATTGGGTCAAAAGTTCGCATATATATTCTGAAAAATGTACATAGTCCTAAATTACATTTTGGTGCATTTAAAAACAAAAACGAAAAAATTTGCTTATTAGTTTTACTTTATCTGTCCTGCCTGTTAACTAAACATTTATCTATACACCATTTAAAATGGAGCAATAAAATTTTAACCATGATTAGATCTCATTAAAAAAATAATATTGTGAAACATATGTTTAAACATTTTTTTTATAGGTACGCTCTAGCCATTATGGAGCTACAGATGTCAAAGTTTGAAAAAGCCCTATTTTCAAATTTTTATATCAAGTTTTGCTAAATATTTTTTCAATCTAAAAACGTTCAACGACAGAATTTTTTTAGCTTTATGAATCAATTTACAATCACATATGTGAAAACAATTTGCCAAATGTTATTTCCCACATATCTACTGAACGTGTTTAGTCAGAACCTTGCAATTTACAGTGACGGAAGATCTTTAAGAATTAGTATAAGTTACTTCTTTTTTTATAGTTTTCCCCGTTTAAGAGCTACTAGAGGTTAAACATCAAAAATTCTCTTTGATGAAGCACAAAAATATTTTGTTATCTTTTTTTTTTAGATAATTGCAACGTATAGGTACTTCGAAAAATCATTCCAAGACATCAAAATTAAAACTCCAATGTTATATTTTTACATGTGATAACATCCTTAATTAAATAGAATTATTTTAAAACTGAAGAAAATAGTTCTTGATTTCCATAATTTTTAATTTTATATTTATAGTATTAAAATCCATATTTTTCTAAAGAATTATGGATTTCATATAAATAATCACCATATAAGAAAATTATTGAAATAGGAATGAATGTAGGAAATAGAAATGTCAAAAAAAGAAGTTCCAAGATGTCTTCATAATTCTCATATAAAAATTAGTTTAAATAGCAAAAAAATATTTGTGACTTATACATTAACAAATATATATATATTATGTATGTATATAAATTGGAATATTCCTCATTTGAATACTTAATTTTCTCTACATGTACAATGAATGCGATATACGAGCAGTGAAGAGGATAATACTTCCTGTTTATTTACATTAAACACCATGTGTTTTTTTTTTTTATATTACACCAATTATAAGTAAGTAAAGCTATTAATTAAAATAAAATAATATTTAATATAAATTTCAATTTAAAATAAATTAATTATGCAAATTAATATTAAAAAAAAAAAAAATAATTTCTGAATCCAGATAACACAAATGTCATTTGAGGATTAAGCAGCCGATATGCAAATTTTTTTTTTTTTGATACCCTTCATTTTTTAATAAAAAAAATAATTGTATTATTTATTTATAGATAATATATAAATTCGATTTAATTAAAAAATTACATATTTTATTTTATTTATCATCACGTATTTTATTGTGTTTATAAAAAAAAAAACTGTGTTGAAATTTCGGTAATTTTATATAACGGCCATTTAATATCGTAAAACTTTAAATTATTGTTGCATTATAATATTATTTGTAATTTAAATGAAAATAAAATTTAATTCTTTACTTTAATTTAATTTGCTAGATATGATTTTAGAAACATGTCATTAAAACAGGATATAAAAACATAACTAAGTATACATACATACTTATATTTATCTTTTTTATATACAAGTATAAATTTTATTTTTATTTGGTATCATTTTAATTTTAATAAAAAAAGACTTTTTTTTTGAAATATTAAATATATTTTTATTTTAATTTATTACAAATAGGTTCCGGTTAATAATGAAAAATTATGTCGGCCAAGTGGCCCCCTCTACTACTTCGGCAGGCTTCCAATCTTTTACCAAAATTCTGAATCACGTTGTTCAATAAACTGTTCTCAATGGTTGAAATATGCTCGATAATGTTGTTTTTAAGCTCTTGAATTGTTGTGGGATTATTGCTATACACTTTCGATTTCACAAAACCCCACAAAAAAAAAATTCAACGGTGTCAAATCGCACGATCTCGGTGGCCACATCACTCCTCCTTTACGAGAAATAACGCGATCTTCGAACTTTTCCTTCAAAAGATCCATTGTTTCTCTTGCTGTGTGGCAAGTGGCACCGTCCTGTTGAAACCACATTCTCTACGTCCAAATCATCAATTTCCCGCCACAAAAAGCTTCGGATCATCTCCCTGTAAAATATGGTCCGATGATTCCTCCTGACCACAAACCACACCAAACTGTAACTTTTTGTGGATGTACTTGTTGCTCTAGGATAACCCTTGGATTCTCTTCACCCCAAATGCGGCAATTCTGTTTATTGACGTAGCCATTGAGCTGGAAATGAGCTTCGTCGGTGAAGATTATTTTGTTAAAAAAATTCTCATTTTCTTCTTGTTTTTCGATTGCCCAAGAAACGAATTGCCGACGTAATGCATGGTCAGTTGGTTTTAATTCTTGCGTCAGCTGGATCTTATAAGCCTTTAAATGGAGATCACGATGCAAAGTGTTGAATAATGTGGATGGTTTGATGTTTAATTGCTGCGAACGATGACGAATGGAAGTTTTTGGATCTTCTTCAACACTTCTGCTCACAGCTGCTACATTCTCGGTTGAACGGCCACTACGTTGATAAATGTTGCCTCTGTTATCAAGAACAGATCCAGTTTTTAGAAATTTATCAACCATCAGCTTGATGGCTCGATTTGTTGGAGCATTTTCTCTACCAAATTTTGTTCGAAATTTCCTAATTACATCTTGAAAACTTTTACCATTTTCAAAAATTGTTGTAATAACAAAAACACGTTGTTCCTTCGTGTAACGTTCCATATGAACTAACCGGAATGTATTTAGAATATACCTAAAGAAACCTCGTATAAAAATTACAGGTAGAAAAAAAATGGCGGCAAAATCCAAATGATACCTCAATTTTTAACACCCTTTATAATCGTCAAATATATTTTAAACTATAAAACGAAAAGATTTCGTCACGGATGAATGAGTGTTTGGATTTCGTCACAATGAATGAATAAAGTTTCTGTAGCAATGGATGGTTGGGATTCTGTCCAAAAGAAAAAATATCAGTACCTCAACCAAATTTAATTTCAATGATGCGAGATATATATGCGTGATGTTTATTATATTGATAAAAATATAATCTAAAAAAATGGTGGTATAGACTTTATTTTTATTTTACACTATAACTCATTTGTACGTAACAAATGATTACTCTATAGAAAGAAACAGGAATATATGAAGTTGGATTATCTAGGGTTTTGTAGGAAAATTGTAAATAATTATTAGATTATTGTTGTACAACAACTTGTTTATGTAGTCCCAGTCATTACGGGGCTACAGTCTCTCAAAGTTTGAGAAAGTCCTATTTTTAAAAGTGTATTTATTTCAGAGTCTTCTTAATATATTTTTAATATATAAAAACACCGACGATAAAATTCTGTTTTACCTTTATAAATAAATATGAAAACAAAATTTTGTACAATTTTGATTTCTTAATTTCTCAGGCACGCTATAGAATCTCTAAATTTTTAAGGGGAAAAAATTTTTTTTTAGAATTAGCATAAGTTACCTCAGAAATTTGTTTTCTATCTGCCTCTGCTTATAATCTATTAAAAGTCACAAATTAAAACTTTTTTTTTGGACATCTGCAACTTATGTACCTGCACAATTTTTTCTAAAATAAAAGAAAGGCTTTAAAGCTTTAACATTATAATTTTATATGTGTTAACAGTTTTTTTTTTGATTATAAAGAGTTTCCTTTAAATTGAAGAAAGAGTCTCTTGGTTTTCCACAATTGTTTCTTATACAGCGTAATTCATTAATGATTGTTTTTACATATACAACCCTGTAGAGAATGATGTGGAGATAAAACTCTTGTATGGGGAATTAAATGCAATGCTGCAATTTTCTTTGTTCTGATTAAAGTATAGGCATAACTTCTGTTACGAACAAGATTATAACATTCTATCAAATGTTTTTAAAAGCATGAGAAAAGCTTTCTAAATGTATTCATTTAAATCAAAAATCTTTTTTTGAAAAAATTTACTTATTAACTAGTTTCACTCTGTCCGTTCGTCCGCCTGTTTACAAAACTTTGACACTGTTAATGTTAGAAAAATGAAATTTAAACCATGTAGGTCTAATAAAAAAATTAATGTTGTAGACATCCATTACAGAGCTACAGCACTTCAAACTTTGAAAAAGCCCTATTTTTAAATACGTATCTCTCATGTTGTGCTTAACGTTTTTTCAATCTGAACGCTATTCGACAGGAATTTTCTTTACCTTTATAAATTAATGTATGTAATTTTTTTAAAATTCAGTATTGAAATGTACCGTTATGTGAAAACTAAATTTAGCATGATATTTCTTTTTTTATAAGTCCGGCATGCTTTTAGATAGGAACTTGAAATTTTGAGATAAGAAAGAACTTTTAAAATTAGTATAAGTTTCCTCAGAAAATTGTTTTGTACCATCCCCTTTTCAAGAGCTATTCGGTCTAAAAAATTAAAAAATTGCTATTTTTAGACACTTGTAACAAAATTTTCTTCGGTAAGACATAAAAATTAAAGGTTCAATAATAGACTTTTACGTGTATTAACGGTTTTACTTAGTGATATAGGGATTTACAGCTTCTGAAAATTGCAAAAACGTCCTATTTGCACATTTTTCTTATATGAAATTCTAAGAAAATTTTTAAAATTTTGGTGCCAGTCACAATTGTAAGCACTTTGTATTGTCTTTTGGAAATGTGCCCTTTTACAAATCTTTGGTTTACATTCTGTCTGGTTTAGTTTGTGCTTTAAAACATCTTTAAGTTAAAAATTTTAAAGTTCTTTAATTTTTCATTATTTAAATCATTTAAATAAAAATAAAAAGATTTTTAATAATAAAGAGTTTTATGGTGTTAAGTAATGTTTAAAAAAAATTTAAATTTTTGTAATTTTCAAATGGTTATAACAAGTTTATCTTCTGTCGAAAATTGAATTAAATATTTTAATATTAAAATAACAATTTTAAAAAATACAAAATAAAGAAGTTTACCTATGTATGTATAGAGTAGAATTTTTTTTGTTTTATTAACAATCATAAAATATTCAAATTTCTGATCATAAAAAAAATTTTTTTTTTTTTTTTTGGATCAATGATTGAAAAAAAAAAATTAAAAATTAATTTCCAGAAATTCTATTGGCAAAGTGAAAATTGTTGACATTATTATTAAAAATTATGAAAATTTTTATGAATTTTTGAAAAATCATTATCGATAAAAAACAAAAAAACAACCTCATAACTCATAAGTCTTTTAATGGGTGTTGTGTTATTTTTTTATTTTTTTTAAGTAGGTATCGATCATAAAAAAAATTGGATAATTCTATGTACAACATTCCCATAAAACATTCATCTATTATTATACAGGATAATATAAATTATGAATAATGTATAACAAAAAATGCCACATTATTCAAATAAGGATGTTATTATGTTTCATTTCTTTTTCTTTTCTTTTTATTATTATTATTATTACTCTTGCTGTTTTTTAATATTTGTGGTAGGTGGCCTTGATTATTTTTCATTCTCAGAGAATGGAGGCAGGAAAAAAAAAAATATTTGCATAAATAAAGAACAATAAACAAAAGTTCCAATTTTTTTTTTGTTTTTGTTATTAAACAGTCTGAACTGTTGTTAAAAAAACATCGAAACTGATATTTAATATGGAATCGTATAAATAATAAATTTTAAGTTAATACTTAAAACGAGTTGTTGAACTTCAGTCGTTTGTTTTTCATTCCTTACTTATATATAGTGCATGTTTTTGTTTTTACTATTAAAATGTATTCTATTAAATTTCTTTCTATTAAAATTTATTCGTATACGGAAAATACGGTTTTTTAACTTCAGTAAAAATAAAATCTTGGGGTAATAAACACGAGTTTTTTTTTCACACTACGAGAATATACTTAGTTACATTTTTTCAATCATACGTTATAAATTAACTTTTGTATAAAAGGCCTCGATGGCCTATTGCGTAAGAGCGTATAAAATACGCTGTAAACACCGAGGGACTGTGTGTTTGAATCACACACACGTCGTAGGAGTTATTCCCCCTTACGACTTTTACAGCCACGTCTGAAAAAGAAAGGCTGTGTAATTTCCTATTCACATTTATGTGGTTGAAAAAAAAAAAAAAAACTTTTGTATAGTGATTTTGTTTATGATGAGTTGTTTAACTAATGCTTAAACCTATATAAGAAAGACTATGAATAAAGATTATGAATAACTTAAGAATTGATATGTGAAGATTCACCTATATGCTTTGGTTTTTCTTAATTCTTCAACTTCATCTCATCTAATACCATCTGATCATGTAATTTGTTTTGGGTTAAAAATAGTTTAAGTGGCTTAAGTCAAACACAATCAAAAAAAAAAAAGTTTTGCACAAGGTTCTTTTATGCGTCTTTTAAATATTTGCACAAATTTTTACAAAATTTGGCTACATGACAGTAAACGTAAATATTTTTTTGTGCGCCTTAGTTAATATTCAGTTTATTTTCTTTTCACTTCGTAATCGTAAACGCGTCTCAGGAATTATCAATTTTATTTTACCAAAATAACGGTATTAACTTTTTAAACTGCGTTTGTTTTTATTTTCTTAATTTTTTTTTGCTTTAATCGCTTTAGGATGAAAAAAAAAATAAACATTAAAGGTTTTAATTTTAATGACTTGAAAAACAAAAAAAAAAAAAAATACAAAAATAAAAGTAAAAAGTTTACATAGGTATGTAATAAAATTGTCTGGATTCGATCCTATAAATACTTACAAATACATATTCATTTTAATAGTACATAAATTCATATAAAAATACAGTTTCAATGGTATATAAATTCTAAATGAGTATCTTAAGTTCAGGTTTTTAAGTTGATAAAGTGATTTTTATGTGAAAACTTGTACTTTATTATGCAATTTATTTAATAAAAAAAAAAAGCTAAAAAAATAATTTTTTTATACCCGTACGATAGGATCGGGTATAATAAAATTACTCCTCCGTTTGTAACACCTCGAAATAAGCGAGGTAGATATACCTTCAAAGGTATGGATCGGATCAGAAAAAAATTCTAAGACTTTTGAGCCATGTCCGTCCGTCCGTCCGTCCGTCCGTCAGCACGCTAACTCAAAAACTAAGAAAGCTAGAATCTTGAAATTAACACAAAATATTTTGGGAGTAATTTGTAGGTTCCCTATTTTTTTTGGTTGAGTTTGGACCAAGCCTTAGGGTAGCTCTCGAACACCTAACTTTTAGATCCCCACATTTTTTTTGCAATAGAGCTATGAAATTTTAACCGCTGATAGATCTTACAAAAATATTAATTTTATTTTGAATAACTTTTTTTTGTAGCCCCACCCGTTACGGAGCTACAGCTCCCCAAAGGTTCAAAAAAGCTCTATATTTAAATTGTTATAGCACAAGTTGTATAAGGTATATCTTCATTTTGAAAACGGCAAACCATTACTATTTTTATTAGCTTTAAAAGTCTATATACAATAAATATATATTTGTGGCATACGGTGTCTTAATTTACCGTTATGCGAAACTCAAATTTTGCAAAATCCTTTAACCCTCCTATCTTCTAAACGCTTTAAGTTGGAAACTTGAAATTTTGACAGAAGTTAGATCTTTAAAAATAAGTATGAGTCATTTCAGAAATTTTTTTTGTATCACCCCCCGTTTAGGAGCTGTAAGGAGTCAAAAACTGAAAATTTCCAATTTTTAAACACCTGTAACTTGAACACCTGTTAGAATTTTTTTAAAGTAATACACAAAAATTAAAGCTTCAACATTATACTCTTATTTCTGTTAACAAATTTTGTTAATAATATAGGGTTACTTTATAATTGACGAAAGTGTTACTTGATTTTTTCAAATTTTCTAACAAATTTCTTCAACAAATTTTTTTGCATTTGTTTTATTCGATAATTTGAAATTGTTGAGGATATAATGCGTAGGACATAAAAATGTAAATAAATATACAGCATAACGGTTGCTTGAAGAATTTTTATTTATATGATTTTGATATACATACATACTTATATAATATCATGTTTATTTACAAATCGTATATGTCACTAGTGAATGAATGATAAGAGTATATATGTATATTATATAGCGCCGTATTTACATACATATATGTATTTTATTGTACTTATAAGAAATTATTCTGTCAATGGAATATTTAAATATAATATAATATAATATTTAAAATTATATTTACTATTTTGTACTAAGTAAATTTAATATACATTTACCTCTTAGTATTAAATGGTACTATAGAATATTTGAAAAAGTTTTGGATTGATAATCGTTATGTGAAAGGTTAGAATCTGCTTTCGAAGAATGTACATATAAACATATAGTTTGAATATATGTACAACCCATAGTTCTAGAAATTATAAAATTCACCCAAATTATTTTAAAATACTAAAATATTAAAAAAATAATATTGTGAGCAGAGTGACAGGCTGTTAACATACTAACGGTTCGTACGGGTATCTAAGAGTTGACAAAGTCAACTGTATTCTTCCTCGTTTTTTTTTAAAAACTGTTGACTAAAAGGAGCCAAAGAGTTGAGTACAAAATTGATTAAAAAAAAAAAGTAATACTTGAATAGTTACTTTTAAATTTTATAGTTTAAAGATAAAGTATGAGGTTTCTTTATTGTATTTCTATACTGATTATAGATCTTAAGAAAATATCGTTTTCTACTTTTAATTAATAGAGAAAATATTCAAAAGATATAAATTATAGGATGCTTAAAAATTATAATATCTAACATAAAAATAAATTTTATATTAGGGGATATAGGTCGGTTTGTTGAAAAACAAAATATCGAAAAAAAAATGCTGAATGCAAAAAATGTTGAGAACAAAAATGTTGCAAAAAGAAATTTAAATGCAAAAAATGTTGAGAACAAATGTTGTGTAAAAAATGTTGAAAAAAAAAAAATGTCGAAAAAAAAAAATATTGAACTCAGAAAATGTTTAGAGATATGTTCCTCCACTTTTTGTTCTTAGCAAATAGAAGGTGGAATGAACTAGCCATATGTTGTATGGCCAGGAAAGTCTGACCATCTTATGATAAAAAAAGAACCGAAAATATATTGAAGCTATCCCGCCGGAACATAGCCAGAACAATAGGTGTGTACACGGGCCAGACTAGGTACCACATTCAATTCATCATGAACAGAATGAGAAAGAATCCATTACACACTTCACCTGTAAGTGCCCAGCGCTGGCGAGGGCCAGAAGAGCAATTCTGTGTAGCCATCAACTCAACGATCTTAGTGCTTAACCGCTAAAGCAACCTGCAGATATTGTAAGGTTTCTGAACGCAACAAAATAGATCTAAAATTAAACTAATATAGCCCTATTATAAGCCTTGTGGTCACGGAAGTGGTAGCAAAACGGTGCTAACGTGCTAATTGGGGTCACTGTCATGAGCGGCGGTGGCCAGCCATCCACACCAACCAACAAACCAACCAGAAAATGTATTTAAATTGATTTTTCTTTTTATTTTTTAGTACAAATAATATTATTATGTATAAACTAATGTGTATACTAATAAATTCTGGAAGAAGCGAATAACTCTAATTGTAACTAACTTAAAATCGTTCCTAATTATATCCCTCCTCCTAATATCATATATCCATAGACCATGTATATATATTTAAATATTCTATAAAAACGTAAACCTCTGATTTTGAAACCAACTCTAAAATCATTCCTAATTATTTTTGTATATATGTACATATTTCAACAATAAAACATTTATAATAGTAGGGGCTACCGCTTTCAAACCTCCGCTAAATAAATTATTGAAACCATGATTTAATACCCAATTCTAAAATCCCCCACCATTATTTTTTTTACACACATATTTCGTGAATGATAAAAGTTGATAACTAGCTCTAAAATACACTACGTCGACAATTTTACACACAAATGTCGACAATTTTTTTTTTCAGCATTGGAATTTGAAATTTTCTAACATTTTTTTTCGGATTTTTTCTTTTTCGACATTTTAACATTTTTTTTTCAACATTTTATTTTTCAAAGTTTTGAACTACATATTCGACATTTTTTTGCTCCCTTTATATTATCATTGTTGTACTAATAGATGGAAAAGTTAATGAACTAAATTGTTTCGCATTGAAATTTGATAATAAAAATAAATTTGTTGATGAATTTAAATTTTTTTGGGCCACCCCCTGTTTTGTGAGCTATTAGAGCTCAAAAATTGAAAATTTGCTATTTTTAGACACCTGTAACTTAGACTTGTACAAAGTTTTCTTTAGCAAGACATAAAAATTAAAGTTTTATTATTATATTTTTACAATTGTTAACGGTTTTTCTTAGTTATATAAGGCTGTAAGTGCCCCAGGAACAGCCCCTAAAAATTGGAAAAAAGTACTATTTTCACATTTTTTCTTATTATATGAAATTTTCAAATTTTGGTGCAGACTCAAAACAGTTTGTATTGTCTTTTGGAAATGTGCGCTTTTAAAAACTGTTGGTTTACATTCTGCCATGTTTTAATTTAATAATTTCAAAGAATATTTTTAGTTTTTTGTTTTAATTTATGTTATGGTATTTAATTTGCTAAATTAAATTCATTTATTTAAAGATTTAATTTGAAATTAAATTTAATTAAATTACAGATTAAAATAAAGATGGCAATGACCGTTTTATAGATTGATTTCAAGAAAACATTAAACATAAAATTAGAATATTGTTATATTTTTGCAAAAAAGAAAACGCATAAGGAGAATCATCTCATCCGTGAAATCACCAAAAAAATCCTTCAACAAAAGAAAGATTTAAAGAAACTCTCAATAATATTTTACAAGACGGTCGTTATTAACTGGAAACTAATAAATAATATGAGATATATAGTCTAGCACTTTTGTAATGTGATACTAAATAATATATATAATTAATATTTTCCGTCGGAACAGAGTCAAATTTTGCCAAGAAACATGTGTTTTTTCGTTTCCACTCATTTGAAGAGCATATAGAACATCCATTAAGTCGTTTATTACTAATTTTTGAATAAGTTTCATTTTATTTTAATCTGACTGTAGCCATTGTGTAAGATTATGCGAAGCATAAATATTTTATTTATATGATCTTTTATTAGGATATGAACTATTACAATATAGTTTATTAATATTTGACATGATTTGACTGAAGTTTAAATCACAGACCTTGGAAGGCTGCTAACTTAACGACTATATGTCATTAGTCAAATGTCAAGAAACAGTTCAAGAATAGTTTGTTCTAATTGGAACCATATACGAACATTTTTTAAAATCAAGAAAAATTTATTGATAAATATATATACATCATAAATATATACATATACACGTACTTATACTTATATTTACTCAAAAAAAAATTAGAAGAAATTTTAATAAGTTTTTTCAGTGGAAAAGTAATTAGAAGATAGACGCATATTTATGAATGAAAAAAATATAATGTCATAGAAAAGATGGAGTTTTCAACACACTTTGTACTAAATTTAGGAAGAAATGGTGTTTTCTATTTTTAAATCTATTTCTCGGATTATTTTTGAAAATTTGTAAATGTATTTGACAGTTTGATTACATTTCGCAAATTCAATTTATTTTTGGGAGAACAAATGAGCTGAAACTGCAACTAACTATATGAAAACAATCGAAAAATGCATGTACGTGTTTTTCAAATGAGAAAAAATAGAAAGAAGAAACGGTTGGTAACAAAAATAAAATAATACAAATTCAAAATCAAACAAACAGGAATTAACGAATTCGAAAATGTGCAGAAAATATTCTGAAAAAAGCAAAAAATTCATATTTTGTAATAAACTTTAAAGTTCTTCCTAATTATATTTATAGCATAGGTACCTATATATATTTCAACATCAAAGAATATAAAAAGTGGCGCCCGCTAAAGAAACCTTGATTTTGTAACTATCTCTAAAGTCCTTCCTTATTATTTTTACATACAATATTTCAACAACTAAATATTTAAAATAATTGTGGATCTTTTTTGAGGATTATCCTTATGGATTTGTTTTTGTGGCAAAATGGATTTCGTTTTTTTGTAGATTTTTGCTCCTACCCAAAATAAGATATTTCTTTTGCTTTTTATTTCATAAAAACTAGTTTAGTAGTAGCTAGTTTTTGTAAAAAGGATAAAATTTTTCGTATGCAGAAGAATAAGGCGATTAAACACTATGATTTATGATTAAATTTGTATTTTTGTAAAAGATAAATATAAAATACTAAAGTGAAATGATAGTTATTTAATAAGTTTTTTTAAATATACTCTAATTTTATTTTTTATTTTATTTTATGCAATAAAAAATAAAAACGAGGAAGAATACAGTTGCCTTTGTCAACTCTTGGATACCCGTACGAACCGTTATTATATATAGCCTGTCACTCTGCTTATAATATTATTTTTTTAATTTTTTAGAATTTTAAAATAATTTGGGTGAATTTTATAATTTCTAGAACTATGGGTTGTACATATGTTCAAACTATATGTTTACACATTCTTCAAAAGCAGATTCTAACCTTCCACATAACGATTATCAATCCAAAACTTTTTCAAATATGCTATAGTACCATTTAATACTAAGCTGTAAATGTATAATAATTTATACTAAGCATATGTTTATATATCATTCATTCATCAGTGACGTATACGATATGTAAATAAATATGAGTTATATATAAGTATGTATACTAATATCATATAAATACAAATTCTTCAAGCAACCGTTATATTTTTTATTTATTTAATTTTTTTTGTACTACGCATCATACTCAACAATTTCAAATTATCGGGTAAAAAAAATGCAAAAAAATCGTTCAAAAAATTATTTAGAATAATTTAGAAAAATGAAGTCCACACTTTCGTCAATTTTAAGGCAAACCTATATTATTTTTTGATCTAACCTATTGTTTGGTCAAAAAAGGGAGGTGGTGTTTAGTGGGTTAAAATTCTACACACTCATAAAGGACTCGTGCTCATTTTGACTCCTCTATAGTGTCTTTTGATGATACCTACCCTATACGAAAAAAAAAAAAAATGCAATTAATCTTCTAATATATAAGACATTATTAGAGACAAAATTGAAAAGCAATTGTCATCAACAATCCATCATTATACATATATATAAATTTTAATTATTGTGAACAATTATTCGACAATTAAAATTTGTATAAGTATATGTGTATATTATGATGGATTATTTCTTTTTAAACTCTAATATAATTTTTGCCGTTTCTTGGGTTGCAAATATTTCAAAACATTAATCGTTCATTACATATTCAGCATTTGTAGTTTGTACCTTAATAATAAATCATACATATGAGAATATTTATACTCATTTGAATTTTTTTAGCCCTTTAAAATGTTATTTAATTTTTAGTAGATTATTTTAATTTATTTTAGAATTAACAGCAGTCAACTTTAAATTTTATTCATTTATTTGGTTGAAAAATCGATTTCTTTAAAATATTAAAATCTGCTCTTGAGTAACGAAAAAGCAAGAGTTTTTAGAAACGCATACTTCCTCATTAAAAAATATTCCATAATAAGTTTTGGGTAAGGGGGACATAAATAAGTACATAAGTAAGGTGTTCAAGGTACAGGTGTTTAAATATAGGCAATTTTCAGTTTCGATCTAACTTGTCTTTGTCTCAATATTTCAAGTTTCTAACTTAAACCATTTGCAAAATATAAGTAGTAAAAACGTTCGCAAATTAAGTTGCTCATAAGTGTAAATTAAAATACCGTATGGCACAAGCATACATATATTTATACATATTTGTAAATGTAAATGTTTATACATAGTTGTAAATGAACTTGTGTTATAACAATTTAAATATAGAGGTTTTTTAAACTTTGTGGGGGCTTTTTGCGATGTCTATCCGTAGTTTCGTTGCTCTATTTTAAACAGTGTTAAACTTTTGTAAACGGTGTAGAACTTTTAACAGATAAACTGACAGACAGTCAGACAAAGAGACAAACAGACAGCCAGAGTACTAATCTAATAGACACATTTTTTCAAATTTTTTTAAAAATGTGTTAAAAGTACATTTTCTCATTAGAATTTAAGTAATCCCAAACCTTCACTTTCGGACATAAAACAATTCATTAAAAAAAAAACACATCAATCAAATGAAAATAAAAATGGCGACAGAAAAAAATAAATAGAAAAAGTATTTTTTTTTAAATAAATAATTCTTTTCTTTGTTACATTTAACTCTTTTGAAATATGTACTAAATTCGGAAATAAAAAAATTGTAAATTTCTTAGAATATGTACTAAATTCGTAAATAAAAAATTGTAAATTTCTTAGAAGAAAAACAAATACACTTATTATGTATGTATGTAGACCCATCTACTGATCTAAAGAAAATAAATTTGTTTTTCAGTTCATCCCAAAACGATTTTCAAATGTTGATTATTTTTGTTTTTCATCCAAAGAAAATAAAAACAAGTAATGGAAAAAGGTTTTCAAAAAAGCACATTTCCAAAATTAAAAAATATTCCATAATAAACCTTGAGTAAAGAGTAGATATTAAATTTGAACAGGTGTCCAAGTTACAGGTGATTAAAAAAAATAGAGTATTTTCGGTTTTTGACTCCTTATAGCTCCTAAACGGGGGACCACATAAAAATACTACCTGAAATGATTTATACTTATTTCCAAAAATCTAACTCCTCTCAATATTTCAAGCTTCTAAGTTAAACCATTTGAAGGATAGAAAGGGTTCAAATTTTTACAAAAATTGAGTTTCGCATAACGGTATATTAAAAATTTATTCTATAAAATTAGTTTTTTGGCAAAGCCTATCCTTAGTTAAAATTTTATTGCTTTATTTCAAACGGTGTAGAATTTTTAAAAACACTCAGGCGGACAGAGTGAAATTAATAAGCACATTTTTTCAAAATTTTTAGAAAATGTGATAAAAACAAAAAAAAAAACAAATTTGCTTCAAATTTAAGGGTTGATTAAATCTAAAAACTTTCAATAATTTTGTATATTTAATGAAAAAAAAAATTTAGAAGAGAGTCACAGATGGATTGATACCGATTTACATTTATAATTCGCATTAAGACGCTTATTTACTTTGTACAAGAAGATTAAAAGATTTTAAATTGAAAGGGGTTCATTTAAACATAAAAGAAAAGAATTTTGTATATTTGATACCGTTAGAAATTTTTTTTTTTTTGAACTTTTCAATGATAAAAATTTACGCTTAAGTTTACGTATGTTTAATATGAGAATGAGGTGATGAAAAATATGATATGGATGAGCACTTTTGATGAAAACTTTTAATAAATGATGTCGAAGTGATAAAAAGTAAACAAATAGAAAATATAATTTGATATCGAGAAATTTATGCAAATATTGTGTTGAGGCAGTCGCTATTATCAAAAAAAGTTATTAAGGATATTTCTATTTCGAGATTTCTTAGAAAATTCTTTACTTTGAAATGTATTCAAATAAGCTCTTTAAGAAGCAAAGTATTATGTACAAAAAATCTGCGAATTAATTCCGCATATTTTATTTATTTCACTTAAAAAAAATCATAAGATCTATATAGATCTATAAGATCTATATAAGAATCTTGTAAGAAATTTCTTCTTTATATCTTTTTTATTACAAGATCTCGTAAAATTAATTATATATTTTTTTTTATAATGATGAGTTTAAAGTCTATATATTCATAAATATTTTTTTTCCGAACGTTTTAACGAATTATCGAGTTACAGATATCTCTAACATTAGCAAGTTGTATTACTTATTAGCTATTTACTCTTCTAGTCGCACTTTTCTATGTATCTAAGATTCTTTCTTCTTATCTATTCTAAATTGCTTTTCTTAGCTTATCTTATTAAGTTATTTTCTCTTTTTAATTGTTTAATTGTCTTTGACATCTTTATTTAAAAAAAAAAAGTGAGGTCTTTTACTTACTTATAACATTTTCATTTACTTGAATTTTGTCCTTCAGCGATTCACAGAATTTTTAAATGAAGAATCTTTACTTCAGTAATTTATGTTATATAAATATTGAATATATACATATATTTAATTTACTTAATACATAATATTATATATTTGAACATGATATTTATTTACATATATATAACATATGTATATGTACATATATTTATTATATATTTATATTATATGTATTATTTTACTTTTACTTTTATTACAAATATCTTCACTTAAAATAAATCTTCACTTTAAGTAAAAAATCGTCAGTTAAAGTAAAAAAGGATACGCATAAAAAATAAGTGTATATGCAAACAATCTATAATTATAATTTAGTAGTTTTCAATCACAGACTACGTATTATGACATTCCATTAAGTTTCGAATACAAGTACATAAGTATGTATTTCGATACGATTTTCTATTACAAAAGATGGAAAGTTTTTTTTTTAAAGTTTAAGAGAAAATATTTGGAAAAAAAATTTTCGATACTAAAATATTAGGTTACCTGATATAAGGCCGAAAGAAATATAACAAAAATTGCACTTGTTTTACTTTATTTCAAATGAAAGAAAGATCAAAAATCATTTTATACTTTTCTGGTTTTATTTCAATACCACATTTGAAATGAAGCCGAAATTAAAATTTTTTTGTATTCGGTTTCATTTCATTTTGAAAAAAGAAATAAAGCAATACATAAATTGAAATAAAGACAAAAATATTATCAACAGGATGATATTGATAAATTCGAATTTTAATTAGAGATTTTAGAGTTGAATTCAAAAACAGGGTATTCCATTTTCCAGAATATTTATATTTGTATTCTGGAAAAAGGGAATACCTGGATTTTGAATCCAAGTCTAAAATCTCTTCTAATTCATCCCTCTCTACTCAATCGGGAGTGAGCCATAAAACCACAGATGATTGGTTTTATTCTAAAAAGTTAACGGCCATTGGCGGTTGTCCACCTGCAAAACGTATGATGGGTATACGACCATCGGCGAATGACGCAGCGCACGCGCCAGGCCAACGGCTACTGGAGGAGACTTTGGCGGTAGCGTGAACGTTTCTGAATTATTAGGGATTTTAGATTCAATATTAGGGTATTCCTCTTTTCCAGAACATTTATATATATGTGAAAGTTAAAGTTAATTTTGACTTTATTTCATTGACTTTATTCAATTTTGGCTTAATTTCTTTTATGAATGAAATAAAACCGAAAACAAAAATTTGATGATTTCGGTTTTATTTAAAATGTGTTTTGAAATAAAGTCATTTAGATTTATTTCTTTCGGCTTTATTTCAGGTAACCAAATATTAGATTGTCTGCGTTTTTGATAAAAAGATATAAGGAGTCAATTGAACTGTTAAATAAAAGATAAATTGTACGAAAACAAAAGAAATACATTTATGATAATTTATTTATATTGATAATACAAAACAGAGCAGTCTTTCTAGACAAGACAACCTCTTCTTTTTGTTTTAATATAAAGATATCACATGCAAAGGGAAAATATACAGAGAAAATATGTTATAAAAATTTTAGGCAATTTAGAGTGTAATTTATAAATAATGTACCTAATAATTAATCGCAGTCTATCTTGAAATGAAGAAAAACTTTAAAGGAAGAACATAAAAAAAATCTTTTTAACGCCGAATGTCTTTAAAATAAATTTTCATATTTTGTAGCAATATAAAAAATTAAATTGGGTACAAATTTCTTAATAAAGATATTCTTAAAATCTGGTTCAGTATAGTTTATCCAATTATTTAATTTATTATTTTTTATTTATTTTTTGTTTTTTTAAGTTTTCCCCAACTTTTTAATTTGAATAACCATAGAATAAATTTACTCTTAATATTCTAATATTTTTAAGAATTTAATATTCTATATACGTTGCAGATTTGATTTAATCAAAAACAAAAAAACAAAAAAAAAAAAATGTATGTTGAACTAAATCTCATTTTTTTTTATCTTATATGTTTTTTTTCTTTTTATCTTTGTAAAAATAATTTTAATTTTATTTTTCTTTTCATAATTTTTCTTTAAAAATTTAATCTTAATCCATTTTCATTTGCATACATTTACTATCTTTTTCTGAATAAAATTTTAATATACAAATAAAAAATCGAAAAGAACATCTCAAATTGTTGTGAAAATATTTTTTTTTCTAAAATTTACGTAAGCAAAATGAAAATGTTAAAGAAAATGTTGGTTTTCTGAAGAAAAGGAAAGTATAAGAGAAGAGAAAAAAATAAATAACTGGAGTCCATTAAAAAAAAAAAAAAAAAAAATTGTTGTTTATTATTTGAAACTGTGATGTTTAATACTTAATATGTACAATAAATATTGCTACATAGATACTTGCTCTACTCACTGCTGATACTTTGCATATACTCATTGCTGATACTTTGCATAATTTCTCACTCTTAATAAAGAATCATTTCAATAATATTATTGTCAACATCAATGGTTGTAACAGTATAGGAAATTTGCATCAGTATAAGCATCATCATCAACATTAAAATGAGCATCAACATCATGCATCAGCATCAATAATAACTATGGCTCTATGAAATAAGATCGATCGCAATAACTACGAAATCAAAAATGAAATAAGTTCGAAAGAAAATTTATGGTTTTTTTCGGCTTCATTTTTGATTTTTTCGTACATATTTCATTATCAAAATCAAAAATGAAATAAGTACGAAATTTTGTACTTTTTTCATAATGAAAAATTGATAAATGAAAAATTTATGAAGAAAATTTGACAGGAAGAAATAAAAACCGAAAATTTGAAACATTAGTTGAAACAGCATTATATAATATTCCATTCCAAATTGTTGAAACAGCATGTAGCATTTGTTTAACAAATCCGTTAAACATTTTTTTTTGCCGTGCCGGCACCTTAAAATCTGCAATCAGTGTCAGATATATTACTACAAGGTGAAGCACTTGTACAAAACCAAAACAATTATTTATGTCCATGTTGCAGAGTAATTGTAGACTACTCAATTCAAGTGTTCAATTAAAAATTACCTATAAAAAAAAATATATTATAAATATAAATTTTCTAAAAATTTCTTTTATTTTTGATTTTTTTGAATTTTCGTACTTGTAAAACAAATAAAATCGCCACGACACAGGGATTTTTACTTAAATTTTAAATAAAGTTATAGAATTTTGTAGAATCTATCGATTAATATGAATCACAATAGTGGCGTGAGGCCGCGCAAAAAAAAAAGGTTTTGCTTTATTCTATAGATATATATAGTAAGGCTACTAATTACGAAAGGAAGGCTAAGTTCGAATCTGGACAAAATCGGTCCATGGGTTCGGATTTTGGAAATTACCGAATGATTCCGGAGTAAACGAGATTATCTCAAAAACCAACAAAGATAGAACATTTAAATCTTTTACAATAATGTTTCTTCCCGTTTGATTTATGTCTCTGAAATTTAAGAAGATTTGTCCATGGGTTTCGATTTTGGAAGCTTCCGAACGAGCCCCAGAGCAAATGAGATTATCTCCAAAACCAACAAAGATATAACCTTTAAATTTGGCAGAATGGTGTTCTTTCATGTTTGATTTAAGCCTCAGAAATTTGAGAGGATTTGGTCCGTGGGTTCGAATTTTGGAAGCCTCCGAACGAGCCCCAGAGCAAACAAGATTATCTCTAAAACCAACAAAGATAGAATCTTTGAATTTGGTACAGTGGTGTTCTTTCGTGTTTTATTTATGTTTCTGAAATTTGGGAGGATTTGGTTCGTGGGTTCGGATCTTGGAAGCTTCCGAACGAGCCCCAGAGCAAACGAGTATATTTCCACAACCAACAAAGATAGAACTGTTATTTTTAGTACAAGGGTGTTCTGTTATGTTTCCTTTTCTGTAAAATTGGAAACTGACATTTGAAAGAATTTTGAACCATGGGTTCGTATTTTGGAAACTTCCGAACGAGCACAAGAGCAAACGAGTTTTCTTTATATCCCTCAGATGGATTTGATGAATTGAAGTGGCAATTCGGGTACCTGACATACGCCTCCCAAGGACTAACAAGCATATCTTCGAAACTAATAAAGATAGAAATTGAAATTTTTTACAAGGGTGTCAAGCATATCCCAAGAGAATGCCTTTTTTACGGTCCTGAAATTCGAGTTGAATAAGAGAGAAAAGGGAAGAAGTTCAAGAAGCTGCCAAAAAACTTATGGATTCTTAATTTAATTCGAATATTCAGGGGTAGGGTATTAATAAGTCGGTTGCATCGACTTACTGTTACATTTACTTGTTTTTAATTAATTATTACAAGATTTAAGAGATTTTCATTTAATCTTTTTAATTTTCATTTTTTAAGATGAAATAAATCCGAAAAAATATGGATTTTCTTTCGTACTTATTTCATTTTTGACGTTTCATAATTATTTCGTTCGATCTTATTTCATAGAGCTAATAACTATACATAGTTATCTATTTACAATAAAAACAGAATGGTGGTAATATTCATTCATTGGAAAAATTGTTTCCTTAACAGGGGGTTTTAGTTGTTAAAAATCCCACAAAAATACAAAGAAAAGGAAGAAAACATAAAAGGAGATCATTATTATGTATATATATAAAATGTAAAACCACTGAAATTTATTGTTTTTGTTGTTGTTTTTTTTTTTTTTTTTGTTTTTGTTTTGTATTTAAATTGTTAATCTAATGACGTTAGATTTTTCAATTTCTACAAAAGCAGGAAATCTTCTGCATGAATGAAAATGGATTTTATTTAGAGGTTGGACATAAGAATAGTCAGCTTTACTAATACGAATCAAGTAATAGTAAATATTTAACAATTTTTTAAATCTTTTTCATTTTTGTAATTTAAAAAAAAAAAAAAAATTTAAATATTTAAAAATAATAACAACAACAATATAAAATTATATTCTTATATTTTTTTCTTTATTTTATCCTTTACCATACTGTCTTTCCATTAAAAATTTTTTTGTTTTTTTAAATATATTTTGCATAATGAAAAGTCAAAAAAAAAAAAAACAAATTAGGTAAGTAAATAGAAAATCAAGTAAAGAAAATGGAAGCAAAGAATAAGTTCGTATTCAGTGCTAATAAAATACATTTAAATCTTAACTGGTTCGCCCTCTTCTATCTATAATACATATTGGAAATAATAAAAAAAAAAATACAAAAAATTTGAGATGCACAATCAAGAAAGATCACTTGGTCATATATTCATTCTGGAAAAAACTATAAATAAAAAACTATAAAAATAAAAAAAAAAATTTTGTGTGGTTTTAAAATTCCCATTTTTATTTAATTAATTGATTTCATTAAAATGTTAGTCTGTATTAAATTAAATGCAATTGAAGGGGTGGTGTCTCTTAATGGACATTTCCAAGGAGAATAATAAGTATAACAAATAATTTTTAATTGATTTTTTAATTGTCTTAAAACGAAGAGTTTTTATGATTATATATTTTTTATACATACATATATGAACAGTTTATTTTGGGTCGTCAGATTGTCGTATGCATACAAATTTATGTGCTGCATATAAAAGCATATAAGTACAATTTTTTTATTGTATATTTTTAATTTATTTTAAGAATTTGGGTCCGAATATCAAGTCGATTTAGGTTAAATAAATTTCTAATGAGTATACTGGGAATTTTAATTTTTGTTTTTGTTTTAATGCATTTCTCTGCCACATAAATGTGGACAGGAACTTACACAGCTTTTCCTGTTTAGGTGTGACTGTAAATGTCGTAAGGCGGAATAACTTTTACTACGTGTGTGGGATTCGAACCTACACTGCCTCGGTGTTTACAGTGTATTTTATACGCTCTTACCCATTAGACCATCGCGGCCCCTGGGAACTTTAATTTTATCATTTGCATACTTCGGTTATCTGCTATAAATTAACAATATTTATCGGTACATATATAATTTATCTATATATTGTTGCTTGTTTTGAACCTTATATTAATAAATTATTTAACAGGTTGTCTAATGCAGAAAATTACGTAAAAGAATGCCTAAAAATAATTAGTACATACTATAGATATTTTAATAAATTAGATGAGCTTTCCAAATATGCAAAACTATAAAAAAAAAAATTTGAGAAAAAAAATTCATTAAACTTTTTCTAAAAATTGTTTAAATTTATTTAAGATTTTTTTTTACTTCGAAAATTTGCGCATAAAATCAATGGCTGGAAATGAGATAGTAGTGGGTGGTTCAATATCTTTCGAATAAATCCAAGTTTTTTATTTTCCGTTAACTCTTGTAGAAAATATATTTCAATTTCAGTGATTAATCAAAAAATAAAATTACAAGATTTAAAAATGGAGGGGCTATTCTGAAATTGTACATTTCTGAAGATCTCTCTCAAACAATTTTCGTAATAGAAAATACTGCAGTATATTCCATAACTCAGGATTATAAACTGCAAAACACCCTGTATATATTTAGTGTAACATTTAAATCATTTTTTTTTTTAATAGAATATCTAAGGTTTGGCCAAGAATATGGAAGAATTGGATGGCAAAATTGAAAAGAACCTGTACAGCTTTCTTATGAAAAGTTACAAATTCTGAAATGAGGTATTATTATCAGAAGAGAGCACATTGGATCGAAGTATGTTTCACATTTTATTACAGTTCTTATAACAAATGAGTTTCCCCAACCAATCTTAAACCTTCTTGAGTATTTATAAATTATAACACTTGAGTATCTATAAATGAAATTTTTAGAAATTACATTCACTGTATGGTGTGATCTAGTTTATTATGATCTGAAACTAGACTATATATAATATAAATATGTATGTACGGATTAAACGTTTCACAAAGGCCTCAGGAATCAGGGCCTCGAATAAGAATTTTTATAACAAAAAAAAAACCTCCTTGATTTGGAAAATAAATTACGTTTCAGCTACCAAAAAAAAAAAGAAATATAAAAAAAAAAAGACAAAGTTAAAATCGCAGTTATGTTAAAGGGTGGATCCATAATGATGATTTTATCCATAACGATGAATTAAAAAAAAAATTGACATAATAAAAACTAAAAAAATATTTAAAAGTTAATTTAATTTGTTAACAATTTGTTAAATTTTTTTTAAACCTTATTGAAACAATGTTTCATTTATAGATTCTTGAATTTTATCATTTCTATTAAATCTCTTCCTCTGGAATTGAAATTTAAAATTAAACTAAGTATTAGGTAATTACGCAGTTATTTCAATTTTTTTCAATTCCTCCATGGATTTTGTTAATGAGATGAAAGTATGGTATTTAATAGCGGTTAAATAATTTTATAATATTAAAAAATTATTTAGACAATATCTGAAAATGATTAAGAATGTAAATTCGGAGGTTAAAATTTTTAGTTTTGTTTAGTTTTTCTTTTAAATGAAAATAAAGAATTTTTGTTTTTGAAATAATTAAAGGTGTTGAGAAACTCAAACTCAATATACGAATATTCATTTTGTTCCGCTTTACGGACTCTTAATTTAGTACCAAATTCTGCAAATAATTTAAGGAAAAGAATAGAAATTAATTTAAATAGGGGCTATTTTATATTTATTTTTGCTAAAAGAAAATTGTGGTACATCAGCTCCTGGATATGCACAAACTTTTGTAATAGATGAACTGAAGCATTTTTTGACCAGAATGCAATCAATTTGATTGCGAACAATATTTGCACTGCTGTCTTGTGGTGATTTCCAGGTGTACAACCTTCGTAGTGGTAAACAAAACCATGTATTAGTAATTTTCAAGCAATCTTCTTCTTGACCAAATTGTATGAAACGTTCGCCTTTCTCGTTTCTGGAACCTGGAGCAAATGGTACAACTATTTCATCTACTCTTCTGGTGTCAATTTTAGAATTAAAATCTCTCATTATTATGTTGAATTCATGTGGTTTTGTTTGTTTTTGCAGATATGATACTTGTTGATATAGTTCTTCTATTACATCATCGGGTTTATCAGCAGTGGCCGTATACATTTGTATGATGTTAAGTGCTACAGGCTTTATATTAATCTTTATCAACATAACTTTGCCAAAATGTGGTAAAAAATTAGGTTAAGTTATGTTTTATGTGTTCGACAACTATAATGCCCACACCATTTCCGTAGTTTGGTGTATCGTTTTCTGAGTAATAAAATTTTGCACCATTTATATGGCACTTGCCACGACTCGGCTACCATTTTTCACTTATACCCAGAATATCATTTTTAGGCGCTGCATTTCTTGGACTTCTTTAATTATCTTCCATTTTCGGATTAGTTATAGGAATTTATGATTTATAAAATGATTTTAGTTTTAGCGGACAAAAATTTTTTACATAACATTTTTATAAAGAGTATACGACTTTTACTGATTTTTTATCCGTCCAAGCCTATTTATTACAGAACAATTTTTTTTGTTTTTGTTTTTTAACGAGGGACGTTGGTAAACATCGAAATTCATTCAAGGGAACTATAGATGAAGTTCCTGCTGGCAGTGTTGGAACTTATTAGAGTTTTGTTATGTTAATTATTAGAATTCTTCAAGAATTGCATTAGCAATTTACACGCTAATGTTTAAATTTTTTTTTGAATCTCTAAAATATTTTTCTCGCCTAAAGAACTCTCTAAGCTAATAATATTAGAAATAGACGTAATTGATCTCAGTTGATCTAGAAAAAATTTTAATTTTTAAAATGGAACATTTTACACTACATCATATTTATTTATTTATTTATTTCTCCACACTTCAATTTTAAAGTTTTGAATATAATGTTGAACTTTAACTGTCAGGTTTGTTAGATTTGTGTTTAATTATATAACAAACAAAATAAAATTTTCGAACCGTGAGGCATTAAATGACTTCATCTATTGTTTTTTTCTTTGGTTTAAAAGATTGTAAATAAAGATTGTAAATTGTTGTTTCTTTTAAATTCCAACAAAATTGAATTCAATTGAAGTGAAATGATTTCGTGTTTGTCACTTTAATTACGTGGAATTTTATTACTATTGTTGTTTTTGTTGTTGCTGTTACGACATGGTGATTTACACTTGATACAAATTACATTAGAAATTATTATGGGATTGTTTGATTTAAAATTAAAACAATGAAAGAGAAAACTATAATTTTGTGTTTTTTTTTTTAAGTTTTAAAAAAGATTTTTTTTTTTAATAATGAGTTTTTTTTTTTTTTTGTAATATTTATAATTTTTGATTTTATATTGTTTTGTTTTTCATATAATATTTTGCTTTTGTTAAGTGAAACTTTTGTATTACTGCAAATAATGTACTTCCTTCCTTGGTAATTTAATTTGAATTTAACAGATTCAAGATACGAAAATGAAAACACGAAATGAAAACAAACTTTAATTAGATTTAGTATCTGTATAATGCTTTATTTTTATTCAAAATACGGTACTACTATTAATTTATCTTAAGTAATTACTTATTCTTCACAAAACCGTTTGTTTGATCTGCCTTTCAGAGCACCTGTCAAAAACATGTTGTTTAGAGGATTCTAACATAAAGTTAACTCTTACTTACTCTTAAAGATAACTCTCACATTTTTGGGTACAGGCATAAAGAACGAGCCGATTTAAATATTTAAATTATCAACCAATATCTGTTTTAATTATATGGGTTTGCAAAAATCTTTGAATCTATTATAAAAAATAGACTGAATATTTTCATTGAAAAAAATTAGATTCTAAGAAATGATCAATACGGCTTTGAGCAACAATCAAATACTACAACTGGTTGCCTTAGTTTGACTCACGTTATTATAAATACAAAAAATATAGATGAAAAAATTTTTTGCGTAATTCGTGACCTAAAAAAAGCATTGGATTGCGTTGACTACAATATTCTTATACATAAATTAACTAAAGTATATTTTAATTCAAATCTTTTTTCAGTTTATTCCCCTGCCACATAATTGTGATAAGGAAATAGCACAGGCTCTCGTTCTAGGAGTGACTGTCGATGTCGTAGGGGGAATTATTTGTACGACATGTGTGGAATTCGAACCCATACTCCCTCAGTGTTTAAAGGGCTTCATGCCAACGCTAAACCCAACGCTCCAAACCATCGTGACCACTTTACACAATATTTAAAAAAATACTTGGTGAGTTTATAATAGTAAGGTAAAGAAAGAGAATATTAGAGATATTTTAATGTCAGCAAATGATTGATAAAATTAATGATGAATTATTTGGTTGTAAATTTTCGGCAATCAGGTCTAGTTAAGAAATTTCTAGGGCCACAAAAATATCTTTTTGTTTATATTAAAAAAATATTAAGTACTTCACGAAACTAGTATTACGGGAACATATACCAGGAAATTTTCAACTCAACGTCTTGGGTTTGTAGACACCAGTTTTGGAAAATGATCACCATCAAACTTAGTTTTAACAGGACGGAGAATTATCCGCAGAGATCGTTTGATTTAATTGTGCCATATTATTTGGGGTTAATTAAAAAAGATGTTGGATATTAGTCAATAATAATTCTGGAAACAAAAAGAATAATCTTCGGTAAGAAGGAGCTCAAAATTGTAAACAATATCTATAAAATGAATGGAAGCTCTCAATGAATAGATTTTTCTTTTCAAATATTTTGATAATTTTTGTAATTTTATCCATAATTTGCTAATTTTAATATACTTATAATGTAAAATATCTTAAATGAAAACAAAAAACAAATTTTTTATCGAGTCAGTTGTCTGTTTTAAACTTTTATGATGATATTAATGACAATTCAACATAAGGTAATGAAATTTTAACGAAAGATCTAACTAAACATTTTTATAATTAATCATTTGATAATAAATGGTAGAAGAACTTTAAAATTTGATAAAGTTTTATTCATTGCGGAGTTACAGGCCTCCTAAATTCTAAAAAAATCGTTACATTGGAAAGGTTATAATTAATGTTCTACATGAAAATTTTTTTTAATATGAAAATGTCTAAAATCAGGGAGCTTTTTCATTTTGGTTTTTTATTTTTATATCTGAGTTTAAGTTTTTATTTAGCCAATATCTTAGATGTTTCAATTTTGAAACTCTTTCAAATTTTCTACTATGTATGATTAAGTTTATGTTGTTATTATGTGTATTATTTTCAGAAATAACCCTAAATTTCATTTTCGTTGTATTATAATGTCGTATATTATTTAAGTCGAAAACTCTACTGCAATCATATATTAAATTTATAAGTTGTTTAAGTTCAGTTATACTATTATACATTAGTATCGAATAAATTTAAGTTTAAAAACAGTAAATTTCAAAATTAAGAGGAAGAGTGCAGTAGAGTAGAGTCTACCAACTCTAAGATACCCGTATTAACATAATATATATATACTGTTTCTGTACACGTGAGAGCAGTTGTTTGGCAGTTACCGAAACTGTTGCATCAGCACAAACAAATTTTGCAGAAGTTGTTGACATATAACTTAACATTTTTCCCCAAAATTCAGATACCTAACTTCAATAGACACTGAATTATTTTCATATAAAGAAAGAAGTTGTATGGCAGCTACTTGAACCCGTCGGTTAAACTTGCTAGATTTAAATAGGGTATAAAAATAATATTTTAGAATTTTGTAAACTATCATTAAAAACTTAAATTCTTTTATTTCGATAAGTAGGTAACAATTTCTTAATCAGTTTCTGACATCTGATTTCAATCCGGATATTTGTTAGATACCGAATAGATACCATATAGATATCAAAATTCTATTATACCAATATTAATAATTTCGTTTTACGGATCAAAAATTGAAAGTCATTGTTTTTGCAAAAAAAAAAAAAAAATTCTAAACTTAAAAAAAAACTTTTTTCCCATACCAAATGTTCCCATTTTTTGTATTGTTCAAATAAAAAATGAAAGTTAAAAAATAATTTTAGCTCAAGTAGTTAAAAATAAAAAAAAAATTTTTTTTAATATCTATTAAAATATAGTAAGAAAAAAACCATAAAAAACCAGTTACAATTGAAGGAAAATGAAACTGAAACTTATTATATTTTTCTGTTTTATATTTCAAATGTAATTTACGTTGATTTTTTTAATTAAAAATCCAGTTACAACGATGGCGGTAACATATAAAGTATTTTTTTAATAATTGCATATGAATTGTTTATTTTTTTTATTTAATATTTTTACGGCCACTCGGTTCGGTTTTTTTGTTTTATTATTTATGTTGTGGATTAGTGAAGGCTAATAAAATAAATAATCATTTTGAAATTTCATCATGTAAATTAAGATTTGTAAAAAAGGTGATTAAACCCATTTTAAGTAAAATCAAATCTTGTTTAACTAAAAAATCTTCAGTTTGTATCTTTTACTAAATTTAAAGTATTCTCAATTTTGCATTTCTGCCTTCAGTTATATGGTAAGTTATGTTTTTTTTTTTTTTTAAGTTTATTCCCCCGCCACATAAATGTGACAAAGCAATTACACATTCTTTCCTTTTCAGACTTTTCGTGGCTGCAGGGGGAATTATTCTTAGGACGTGTGTGGGATTAGAACCCACACTCTCTCAGTTTTTACAAAGTATTTCATGCACTTTTAGCCACTAAGCCACCGAGGCCCCAGTAAGTTAGGTTGGATCAGACATAATGATTAATACAAACATTAGTTATATTGTTCATTTAGAGAATTATCACATTAATTGATTAACTAATCACTTACAAGTGATAGTATATTAATAAGAGTGATGCTAAATAATAATTTAGATTTGGTAATTAGTTAACAAATTAAACTAATTAACTATATAATAACTGCTTCGGCATCATGAAAAGCTTGTAAACACCTAGTAATGGACATAAAAACATTCAAAATACAGTTTATACTATTTGACCATCGCTATTGTTCATGCTTCCATACAGTAAGGTTTGAAATGTATGTTTGTTAACATTAAAAAGATTTTCAGACTATGAACTGATCTCTAGCAGCTTTCTCGAAAATGATTTAAAACCTCTTGTAATTTTTATTAAATACAATGGAATATTATAAAGTTAGACTAATCTCAAATTGTTCTCTTTAAACTTTATCTGATCTCAAATAGATAGAGCAATGATATACGCTCGAACCACCTCATCATTGAAGCGAAATTAAGCGAGAAGCTAAAAAGAACCTAGCTATATATGATGGAAGACGTAATGCGAAATTACGTAAAGCGAAAAATAAGAATTTTTTTTAGTCTGATTCAATATGAGAGATATCTCTATTTATAATGTGAAATCTATAACTCTATCTATACAAGAGATATCAAAATTGCATATTCAAGAATTGACCTAAAAAAATTAGTAAAAACATGTTTAGGTATTGATATATGGATCAGAAAATTCTTTTGATCAACGGATAATGTAGTGAAGGTTTGATTAGTTTTGTTAAAAATAAAATTAAATATAACATTTAAAATCCAAACTATTCCAAAATCAAACGCCAGTTAGACACACGATCTCACGGAACCGTTTTAAAGTATTATATAAGTATTTTTTATATCCGTATGAATTATATTCAAGGGTATAATAAATTTCTTATTACGTTAGTGATAACTTAAAGGAGTCGAGCTAGATATATAGTGTCAAAGGTATCGATCGGCTCAGAATCGAATTCTGAGTCTATTAAGCCATGTACGTCCGTCCGCACGATAACTTAAAAAAAAAAGAGCTAGGAGGCTGACATTTTTTTTTACGTCAAAAAAAAATCTACATTTAAAAAGATCTCGAATTGCGTGTAAACAACTTCTGTAAAATTTTGTTGAGCTAGAGCAGTAGATTCAGGCTTCTTGCACCTTTTGGAACTTTATGAAGCTAAGCGGCTGAAATCTTAGAAAAGATAATTAAGTTTTAGGGCAATAACTTCTGGGAAATTTGTTTGTGCTTTTGCAATTGATTTAGCTGTCATACAACTCCACAATTTATATAAATATATCTCGGTAGTTAAGTCGTACTAAAACATCTGAAATTTTGTAAAAGATGATCAATTTTTAGGAAAATAGGATATAGTACGTTCATACGGGAATCCCAGAGTTGACACAGTCTACTCTACTGCACTCTTCCTCGTTTTTAAATGAAATAGTTTCAATTACAAACAGCATTGACTATTTTCGTTACTCTAAAGTCTCTAATTGACTTTTTATTCAATTTTTATACAAAAACATAATTGAAGATTTTTTGACAAAAGTAATCGTCAAGTATAATAAAAAATTTAAATTGTTTTTATGTTAAACAATGGTGAAAAAACAAAGAGAAAACATCGCTAAAAGATTATATTGTTATGAGACTGCTTTTTCATCTGGAAAACAATGACATGTTTTTTAAAGTTTAATTTCCACATTCAATAATAATTGATAACATCACCTTTAAATAATTGCTGAGAAAAAAATAAAAAAATAATTTTTGTCGAATTGGAGTTACAATTACTGTACCGTTATTATTTATTTTTAAACCGTTATTTTTTTATCGTAAATTAAATTGCTATTGTAGAAATTCTTACGAAAATTAAATTAATGTTTTTTTTTTTAATTAAATTATTTGATATTTATAAAAGATTTATGCTGGTTTTTCGCATATTTTCCAAAAATGTTTAAAAATATATACTTATTAATTTCACTCTGTCAGTAAAACTCCCACAAATTTACCGTACCTCATTTGAAATCAGTTTATTAAAAGTTCCGCTGAATATATTTTCAAATGACTGAAATTTCTTTACTCTTTATAAATCAAGTCCGATTATTGATTATGAATTATCCAGTGTTGCCCATTGTATATAATTTTTATAAGACCAAAAGGACTTTTAAAAGTATCCTTGTTGTTTTGGTCTTTTGTAAATAAAGACCATCTGTTAGGTATATGTATAATTAATTATGCTTTTAATTAAGGTTACGGTCTTAGGAATATTTTAACGTTTATTTGATAACGATAAGTGTTACCGTTTTGGAGATAAACAAAAAAAGCTTATAAAGCTTTTAACAAATGCAATTAAACAACTTTGTAACAAAAAGGTGAAGCACTTTTAGATGTACTAGGGACTTGCGGTAAAAGGTATTTGATAGAGCTTACTATATGTAACCACCCAAAAAAATCTGACATTGGAAATTTTCGGTTTCAAATCAGCCCCTTAGATCTTTTTAAGTTGTATAGGGATTTGAATATTTATAACCCAATGCCTTCATGTGTGGTATCATGAAACAAATCGCGCTCTATAGCTTTTGTTTGAGGACCATAGTTCTAAGTCATCCTGTTCAGATACTGATGGAGTTTTTAAGTCCTTACTATAAAAGTTTAGTGTCGCTGACTTTTATAGTAGGCACTACACAATTAAGAAGAACGATTAACACATGTAAAATTATAAAGTCGAAGCTTTAATTTTTATTTTTTTTAATTTTTGCCTTTGATTTTGAAAAAATTTTGTACAGGTACCTAAGTTTCAATATATCAAAATTTTAATTCTTGAGTTTTAATAGTCCTGCGTATAACCTGTGATACAAAAAAATCTTTTTAGACAACTTACGATAATTCTAAAAGATATTTATTCTCTTAAAATATTAAGGTTCAACCTAAAAGCGTGCAGGAAAAATCTTACAAAAAGGTTGTCTTCACATAACGGTTAAATAGTAAATTGCAAAATATTGTACAATTTTGATATTGTTTTATTGAGGTGAAAAAGAGTGCTGAAAAAATTTTAAGCAGAACTTGAAATATATACACATTTAAAAATACGGCTTTTTCAAAGTTTGAGAGCTGTAGCTCCGTAATGGATGAAACTACATGAAAAAGTTGTTCTACAAAATTAATTTTTTTATGAGACTTAACCATGGTTAAAACTTTATTGCTCTATCTTAAACATACGGTGGGACGGAAGAACAGAGTGAAATTAATAGTTAGGCACATTTTTTTTAAATTTTTTTGAAAGTGTGCCAATGGGAAGATTCCGGTGTTTAAAAAAATCCATTTAAGGATTTATAACATTAATAACTTTAATAAAATCAATAAATATCTATTGGAAATCATATAAAATTTATTAATACCAAAATCAGCTATCGTTATGATATTTATATGCTTAAAAACAATCTTCAGATACAGATTATAGAATATAGAAAATAAAAAAATAAAATTGAATTCTCATTTAATTTTATGAAATCACATTTTAATGGTCGGAAATAATTTTATAGTTTCTATCATCAACATAAAATTTGATTGGTAACTAAAACAATATGAGATTTACGTGGAAATCTTTTGATAAAAAATTTAATTAAATGGTTTAAATCAAAATTATGTATTAGATAATAATACAGATATTTTTTATAATATTTTTATTCTAAGTACATGTTATTATTTAATGTATATTTAATATATAAGTACTCATGCATTATTATTTCAATCTTATCCGATAAAAATTTATTACAGGTTTATTTTAAGGTCTTTTATTTTATTTAGGTTTTAATGTTTGCTATTTCATTTTGTACCTTACAACAATTGTAAAAAATTATTAAATAAAGGAAAGAATAATTTAGTTTAATATTTAAATTTTTTTTATTTTATAATTTATATTATATTTATATTATATTGTCCAGATAAAAATATCTGCCGATATTTTTAGGACCCCTTTACCTTTAGCATGTGGGCCATCTCGGTACAAGTATTCAATTATAATTATATTTAATATTTTGTTTGCGCTTATTTTATTATATTTTATGTATTATTATTTTTGACCTGATCGGGCTTTTGAACCTGAAACCTTTCGCCTGAAAAACCGGTGACTTACACACTGGACCATTCGTCAGATAATATTTAAATTTATTTTAAAATTCAAATTAAGTGAACTTTATAGAATTAAGGTTATTCAGAAAAATTCAGATTTTAAATGTTTTACATTAAGGTAAGGTAAAACCAACAACGGCAACATTGTTGCAGACAACGTGGGTTATAAAGAAATTTTCAACTGAATTTTGCTCCAAATTTTGTTTGTGCATTTTACGAATATTTTACGGATACCTATTCCGTTTTTTCCACAAACCTTTAAAACATTTATTTCGAACTCGAAAATTGACATAAATAATAGTCCTCACTCACAATACTAAAATAACTTCAATAAGTATACGTACACCACCTACAGACTATTTATATAATTTAATTCTGTTTTGGCGCTCTATTTTAAAAATAATTTCAGTTACTGTTTTGACGAATTTGATTTTGCTTTCAGATTTTTTACAGATTGTACTTTTTCCATAAATTATATTTTTCTAAAATTCAACTGTCGATTATAGGAATTGGAATTCAACATAGAATTTACACAACACATTAACAAGGGCCCCTAGTTAAATTATGATGCTGTTTATTTTTCTTTTAAAATATTCTATTTACCGTTCGAAACAAGGCATATATAAAATATAGTAATTTACTTATTTCAAGTAATAAATTTTATTAATGTTCATTTTGAGTTCCACTGCATTGTTGATAAAACAATTTGTAATCAGAGTATAAAAACCCTCGCCAACATAAATAAAACAAAGGAAAAAAAGGGTATAAAACAAATAAATAATTGAAACAAGTCAAAAAGTTTAATTTAATATTAAACAAAAAATCTTATGGTTTAGAACGTTATAATGTTTTTTTTTTTTTTTTTTAATAAAGATTTTCATTAAATATGCAAATGTCATCCACGTTTTATTTATAAAAGATCCTTGATTTTTAAAATAGAAAAAACAAAAATCATTTAAAAAATTTCTAATTTTTATAGACAGACCAGATTTCTAAAAAACCATTAATTAACAAAAGAAGAAAACTTAATTTTCATAATTAGTTAGGCACTAGAAATATCTGGAACTGTATTGAAGGGTATGAAATTAGGTAGTCAAAGAATATATTTCAATATGAATGTAAATTTTTGAATTTGAATGCTTTGAATAATAATAGGAAAATAAGTGAATTATCTGACAACATACCTGACTATTCAATTTGTATGCAAAAATTTATATTTTTTTCTTTTAATATTAACTGTTTAATTTTACTAAATTATTTGGGCGGGAGCCCCACAAATAGCGCTAGGAAATACCTCGTAGCAGTAGGCACCTGTTCTAAAGAATTTAAACAATTAATACCTGCACTTAAAGTATTCCAGCGCGAAACAAGGAGTGCAAACATATGCTCATTCGTACACAGTAGATCTTTCAAAATGGCATAACACAGCTTATGTGTTTCCCAAAATTAGTGATTCATATGTGTACGATATAAAAAAATTTAAGAAAAACATTAACATCTTTCTTCAAAGTTCCTCTCCGCATTTTCATTACCATCTGCCTTAATCCCAAATTCCCTAAGCCTTATTTTCCCAAAAATCCTTCCTACATCCTTATCCCTAAAACCATACTATACATTTTTTGTAACGTAACGTGCAATTCCCTAGGTGGCTTTTGATGCTTCCCACCTTCCCTCTTAAAAAAAAATAAATAAAATAACTGTTGTTAAATTTTATCAATTTTCTTTAATAATAAGTAATTTGTTTTTTTTTTTTCAAATTCTACCAGAATTTTAAAAAAATTTTAAAACATTAAAACAATTTTATCTAGTTATAACATTAAGTTTCTACAAAAAGCGCACAAAAAAATTACAGCACAAGTCAAAATGTTAAGTACTAAAAATTATCAAACTAAATAAATTAAAATCCATCTATAGATCTGACGCTTTTTTTTGTCTACAAAAAAAAAAAAAAAAAAAATCCTTAAAATTAATTTTGTGAAATTTGAATAATAAAGATTTTAACCGAATTATTTATACAAATATTCAACTTTATTAAATTGTTATAATATAAATTGTGTATCGTTATAGTGTTGCAGTTTTAGTTTTAATGTAATATATTTACTGTTTTATGTATTTACTCACTATATTTATTTAATCTTTAAGAGATTTGTACATTATGTATACGATATTTATTAACATAATAAAAAAGTTAGAATTGTATTATCCCATTTCACTGCCTCACTGACTCACTGCCTCTCCCATTTAGTCCGACCTACACTAAAGTTATACAAAAGAATTCTGTTCTAGAATTTCGCTTGTACGTAAAAAAAATAAACTAAAAATAAGTAAGTTAAAATGTTTCATAGTTCTCTTTTCAGTAGTCAGCAACAAAAACATGTTATTTTATTTTGAATTTTACTTAACTCTTATGCTGCATTTACACTAAACACTTCCGTTCCCTCTATATACGCAGCCAATTGTCAAAGTTATGTTGGAATCTTAATTTTTCTTAAATGTACGAAATCAAGTGTCAATTAAAGGAGCCATTTTTTTTAGTATAATTATATTTGCTTTTTTTTACAGTATTTTGAAAATAATTTTCAATGTAATTTAAAATATTTAAAACACAAAATATAGAAATAAATAATTTGTTAAATAAAGAAAATGTCAAAAATTATAGCAATTAAAATTTGTTTTTGTTTAATTTTTTTCTTGAAAATTATTGTGGATACACTTTTTTAGACTGCATAAAAACTGCGTATAAAGAGCGAATCAAAAGTGTTAATTGTAGATCCGATTTTAAAATAACTGTTAAGTTAAAATTGTTTTTAAATATTTTTTTAGGTACATAAGTCTTAAATTAAATATGATTTTGTAAAATTTATTTTTCATTTTTAGAAACCAATAAAAAAAATCCGCTGTCTCCACCACAGGACCAACGGCCACTACACGAAAAGTACAATGCCAAAATTTATAGATTTTTTACATAATAATTTATATAAAAGCGAAATAACTTCTAATAATTTAACAACATTTTGTTTTATTCAATGAATGTAATAGTAATACGCAATGAAATCGTAAAAATATATGTGCAATCATTCATACATCCATTTACATATGTGCTGGTACTTGATTTTTTTTTCATTCAAAAATATTAGAAATAAAAATAGTAAAAACTGAAAACAAATACAAAACAAACATAAGATTAATATTGAATCTGCTAACAAAAATTTTACCGTTTTAATTTTATGTCATCAATAAAAGAATAATATGCATAGATTTTATGCATATAAATTACAAATATATAATATATAAACTTTTAGTTGTTACTTGTGTAACAACTTTTTCTTAATAATTTTTCTCATAATATTTTCCTGTTTCGAAATAATCTTAAAAAACTTAAAAATGACACTAGTAAACTACTACTTCGGGTTGTCCGAGTTGCTTCAAAAGCTTATCAATCCGACATATTTACGTCAAAATCTTAAATAAGTATGAAATTGCAAAAAATTGCGCTCACTCGTTTAAGCTGTACACGTGCCCACAAAAGTACCCACACACACACACACACACACAAGAAGACATCATGCTAAAAAAATGTTTACAGCCTTTTCCACACCGGAATAGTGCATATTTGCCAAAATTTCGGGTACAAATTTTTAGTATGAAGACAATACCTACCTTATACACACATTGTATGCGGTCGGTAAAAATACTTAGAAGTACGAATTAAACTCATAAACATTGAATAAGAAATTTTACTACATTTTCTTTTTTTTAATTTTTTTTTTTTTGTGCAACACTAATTTGTATACTTGTTAGTAGTTCATTAAAGAATTGTCTAAAGAATTGAATATCTTTCAATCTTCAATTATTTTGTTTCTCTGTTGTTAAAAAATATTTTGCAAAAATTTTTTTTTTTTTTTTCTTATTATAAATAGAATAAATTTGTAAATCTGTCAGGATAATCATCGTATTTATGGCGTAGATTAACGTATCAAAAGATTTTATTAACATTTCATTTTCATTTTGAATTTTCTTTCTTAATATTATTTGAATAGGTTAGTGACATTTATGGTATTTTAGACAATAATAATGATGATGAGATGAAGGAAAATGTGTATTGTATAATATATTAAAATGTACTACTTACATATAAAAAAAAAAATCGATTTTATTCAAATCAGATAGTTATTATTTTAAATATAAGAATAGACAGACATTACGATGTAATTTATATATGTATATGTATATTAAATGATTAGGTATTAAAATGGTTTGAGATTGTTATAAAAAAAAAAAAATTAAATAAAAAATTGGAACAAATTTATATTCTATTGTAAAATAAAAGGTATATTTTTTTCAAATTTATTTAAGGTTCTAATTTTTTAATTTTATTTTTATTTATTATCAAATCGTACATTTTGCAATATAAATTTTCCCATATAAAAACTAAATACAGATATAATAATGTCTGTAATGATACAATAATAATAATGATATAAGAAAGTATAAATGTATATATGTACTAATTTATATTACTTATATATAAGTATTAAGGTTGTATATTTTATCGTAAGGGGAATTTGTTAAGAAAAATTACTTAAGTAATTTTCCTTCCAAAAAAAAAAAGTAAAGTCCTTGTGATCTGTCACCTATGCCAAATTTGTACTTCGCGCTAACTTATTCGGGGTATTGTATTTAAGCATAAGTAATTATTTATTTAGTTATATATATTAATATTACAAATCACATAGAATAATGCAATATTACCAAACCTATATTACTAAACGGCTACTGTAGGGCCAAAATTTATACATAAATCTTATTTATTTTGTTTATATTATATAACAATTCTATATTTATGCTATGTATTGGGTAGAAAGGGGGATTTGTTAACAAAAACTAATTTTTAGTACAATTAAAAATAAGTACTTGCCAACTTGCAGGACTTAAGTATATGCGGACTCCTTCGATTGATAAGCCACGTGCTTAACTACTAGGCTAAATATTTATATTATTTCAAATAATACTACTAAAGACCATTATAATAGGTCGAATACTATTATTAATTTATACATTAATGTACCTAACTACTTATGTAATTTTTTATTTTATGTTATTTATTAACATTATATTTGGTAGAAAAGGGGATTTGATTTCAATTAATAAAACTACCTGTGCAGGATTTGAACCCGCACTTACTCAGTTAATAAGCCATGTGCTTAATCACTGGGCCACGGAAGCCCTTAGGCTTCGAATACTCCATACTCATATACTCATACGGTCATAATTTAAAAAAATTTGCATAAGCTTAGGCGAAATTAATTCAAAAACTTTAAAAATATAAATAAAAAGGCTGTTAAATATACTGCGAGTTTTTTTGCTATCCTTAGGTTATCAGCTTCTTTTAATTCTCTGAGGATTCCTAAAACATGAACTAAAATTTCTAATTAAGCGAAACATTTGCTGCATCGATTTCACTCTTAATAATAATCTTACATTTATATTTGCGTAATATAAAATATCTAATATTTTAAATAGCAATATACATATTTACATACATATTAATTTTATTTTATTTTCTATGTCCTAATAATCGAATTGTTTTGATTTTATCTGTGAAACAAATTAGAAATTTTTCCAGTTTTACAGTACAGTGATTCTATAATTATTATCGAATTAATTATTATCTATTACTATTTTTGTCATTTCTATAATTTTTAGATACAATAATTTTATTGTACATATATAGAATACAATCAAAATATGAATATGCAAATAATTAACGTTCATCAGAATCCATTAGCTTATTTTTAGTTATTAAAGATGTTGTCGTATAATAACACCAACTGAAATAAAGTAGAATTTCAAATAAGAAACATGTAATAAAAAAACGAAGGGTTTTCAGAAAAAGACATTTCTAAAATTAAAACATATTCCATAATAAGTTCTATCTAATAAGTAAGGAGTATGGGTAAAAACAAATCACACTTTCGTCAATTTTAAGATAACTCTTTATTATTAAGAAAAGGTGTTAACAGAAATAAAAAATGTTAACCCTTACAGTTCTTAAACGAGTGGCGACACAAAAATGTTTTATGAAATGACTCATACAATTTGTTTTCAAAGATTTAACTCCTCTCAAAATTTCAAGTTTCTAATTTGTAAAGTTTGGAATATAGAAGGGGTCGAAAATTTTGGAAGTTTCGCACGAAAAATTAAAATAACGTATGTCAATATTTGTAAAGCTAATAAAAGTGGCTATCGTTTGGCGTTTTCAGATTAAACATATGTATATCTTATAGAACTTGTGTTATAACAATTTATATATAGGGCTTTTTAGAACTTTGTAGGGCTGTAGCTCCATAACGGATGAGGCTACAGAAAAAAGTTGTTCCACAAAATTAGTTTGTTGGCGATGCCTATCCGTAGTTTAAATTTCATTCTTTTATTTCAAACGGTGCAGAAGTTTTGTAAACACCCAAACGACCGCACGTATAAACGGGCAGAGTTAAACTAACAAGCAAATTTTTTTAAAATTTTTTAAAAATATGCTAAAAAGGTGATGTAAAATTGACTCGGGAAGTCAAAAGATTGATTGAAAACAATGAATGAATAAGTTTAACAAAAAAATCCACCAAGATTTATAAATGAAACAGAAGATTATCGTTATGCAAGCATAGAATAAGAAAAATCTGCAATTCCCAAAGACAATCTTAATTTATTTTGTAAAACTTTAGGAAAACTGAATTTTTCTTCTTCTTTAAAAACTTTCTACTATAAGTAACTAACTAACTAGATAAGTATTCCTTCTTCTTTTGGGGCCATTACAAATTTTAGTTTCGGCTTTACCGTTTGAGAATAATAGTCAATTCTACTTTATTTCTTTTTTTTTTTTTTGAGGGGATAGATATTAGAGAATATTGAGGTTAAACTTTATTTCATTTGATATTATTTCATGGTACCTATATATGATATTTTATGACAACAAATTTTTCTGAATACATTTTGTCATAGATAGTGGATATCTGCATAGTTATCTGGTAACAATAAAAATAAAAAAAGAACTTTTTAAGTTGCAGAAATAAACGGTTTAATATTATTTTTAGGCTCTAAAAAAGAAGGTCTTAACATTTTCGAAATAAAGTCGCAAATCAAAAATGAAATAACGTCGGAAAAAGGAAATAATCAAATTTAAGGTAACAAAATTTTATGACATTATTTCCTTCTTGCGACGTTATTTCATTTTTGATTGGTGCCCTTATTTCATAATGATTTTCACTAAATTTATATGGAAACCGGTATGCTCTACCGGTAACCGAAACGAAACCGGTATGTATGGAAACTTTAGTATAGATTTTAGAGTTGGATTCAAAATCAGGATTGCCGCATTTCAAGAATATTTATACACTGTGGTTAAAAAAGAAGAAATTGAATTAAAATATTAAATTTTTTTTCATTATTCTTATTTTTTCCAAATATTTTTCTTAGAATAAAGCATTTTATAGACGGTTGCAAAATTAATCCTAATTAACATTATATTCTGGAAAAAGTGTATTTACTTAAAAAAAAGTGTATTAATTGTATTTACATACAATTCTAAAATGTCTCCAAATTCAAAATCTCGGAAATATACATCGGTATTTTTCAAATAAATGTTTTATTATTAAATTAGATATAAAGGCGAAAGCGTAATTTTGACGTTTAAATATTTCAATTTTAACGATATTATTTCACTTTCGCAACTTTATTTCATTTATGAAATGATGTCGCATTTTTTGTCAAAAATCAAAAATAAAATAAAATCGCAAAAAATGACAAAAAATGTTGCGACTTTATTTCATTTCTTGCAACTTTATTTCATATCTTGAAAGCGACATTATTTCGTGCGACACAATTTCATGGAGTCTTATTTTTAATAAAATTTTGATAGCGAAAAATATTACTATAATTTTTGTTCTTGTTTAAAAACGTGTTAATGCGGAATGAATTGGAAAATGAAAATGATTTGTTTGAAAATTTAAATTAAAAAAATTATTTTTATTAAATTTATTTTTAGTTGTTTAATTGCACATCATTAAAAAGTACAAGTTTATGAAAATTAAATATTTAAATATATATGCACACAATATATGAGATAAGTATATATACATTTTTTTGTTTTAATAATATAATTAATTAAATTTATAAAATAATATTTTTAATTGAGATAAATCCGAAATATATTTGTTTAAAAATTCAATTCAATTCAATTTTTGATTTGGAAATCGACTTATTAGGGTAATTTCTGTAGTTACATAGTTGATAATGCATTGCGCTTCTTAGTTTCACTATTTTCTTCGCTGTATGTGTTATTTGTCTTCCTCTGTCTGTCTCGTTTACAAAAATACCTACACCTTCATTTATACATCTTTTTATTTAAGCGTGCTCTTCACCTAAATGACGAATTTTGATAGAAGAAAGGTTTTTTTTGGAATAAGTATAAGCAAGTTATCTCAGAATATTTGTATTTATTCCCATTTAGGTTAAAACAGATTAAAAATTGAAAATTTACTGTTTTTAGACACTTTTATAACATAATAAGTAAAAATTTAAGGTAAAACTTTATGCTATTTTACATATCGTCCTATTTTATCAACTTATCTTTATTTAATAGGAATTCCTTAAAATTTAAATAAATTCCCTCAATTTTTCCCATTTTCTTTCCATTTTTCTTTTCATTCTCTCAAAAAATATAAAAACAAAAAAATTAAGAAAACCGTAATTCTAGAAGATTTTACCTATATAAGTACTACTTAATACTAGTTTTTAATGGATCTTCGGTCTTAAAAACTTTTATACTACTTTTGCAGATTTTACATATCAAGGGCATGTATTGATTGTGTTAAAACCGCACGTCATTTGTGCTAAGTATTTGAATTGTTCAAATTTGAACGCCTCATAGCAAAACCAACTAATAAACAGCCTTATTTATTTATATAATCAAATCACAATAAACTATTATAAAGATTGTTAATTTTGATACGACCAATCCCTGTCTTGATATGCACTTAATTCGTTTTTTAATCAGTTCAGTTTTAATAATGTTCTTTGTAAAGTTAAAGCGGTTTCTATTTCATCTATAGGCTTTATGTTCATGTTGTATATAGAGCACTTCATTAATTTATATTAAAATGATTTGCATCTAGTCTTCAAATAAACTAGAACGCTTATTGAAACCCTAAGAAATAAATAAATTTAAAATCAAGATTCAAATAACCACACATAAACATTAAATGATTCAAAATGGCTTAAGGGTGCAAAAAAAAAAAATTATATGTAAGTATTACAAATTTTACTTATGGTTATGAGTCTGCTAAATAAAGAAAAAAAATATGATAATGTTTTGCGAATACAACTGCTGTTTATAAAAAAATAAAAATTTTTTTTGGACTTGATAAATATTGTGATAAAATTTGAACCAGTTCTGAGATTAAAAAAGATGCCTTTTAATACGTTTTCAAATACGAGTATAGCACTTATTTTTGTTTTTTATGCTTCTTCTTTTTGTTTTGCGTATTATATTTTAAAGATTCATTTATTTTTTTGCCATTTCCTTTTTTACTGATTACCTAATTATAACAATATGAGATATTATGACGTGTATCTTTACTGTATATAGTTTTACATTTCCTTTGCAATTTTATCCAGTCATAGAAAATTTTTTTTTTTTTTTTTTTTCTTCTTATATAAAAGTAATATGAGTATATTTATCTTATTCCAGAATGTTGCAAAATAAAATATAACAAAAAAAAAATATATATATATTTTGTATCTATAATAATAGAGGGTGGAGAAAATAAAAACAATTTTCAAGTAAATGAAACGAATACAATAATTTTTGCATCACTTTATGATCAGTTTCCTGTTTATATTTTGTAGTTTAAAAAATTTTTTTTTTTTTCATTTGAATCTTTCGAAATTATCATTTCCTTTTGTACTTAACTATTTCAGTAGTTATCTTAAGATATTATATTTTTTTTTTTGTTCATTTTGTATATGGTTTATTCAAATAAGGTGACCATTTGTAAAGTACAGTCACAGTTTGTTTTTTTTATATATACTTATGTTTTTCTATTTAAAAGAAATATTCTTAATCTCTGGCAGTTTGAACGAGCATATAAGTGAACAAAACAGGACAATATGTAATGTTAATAAAATGCCACATTTTTGAAAAGGCACAAAGGCTCTTTTACCATTTGCAGCTTTAAAATGAAGAAATTACAAATATTTTTATTTTTGAAGGTCTTCTTTACATCCTCAAATGTTTTCTTTCCAATTTTAATCCTTTATTATATGAAGGAACCAAATATTTTGAATAATATTAGTTATATAACAGTAAATTTTTAATTTTTAAAGACGGACGGATGAACAGACTCAATTCAACTCGTAAGTAAATTTTTCAATTTTATTTTTTTTTAAAATGTGCTAAAAGACAAAGTTTTTTAAGATAGTTTTATGAACAATTTAGCGACCAGCTGTTAATTACCTGCTGACATATTTTGTAAAGATTAAGTTAAGAAGTTGTCAACGATTTCTGCAAAATTTAGTTCGTTTAACAGAACAGGTTTTGGTAACTTCAAAATTTGTATACTCATTAGAGATCTGAAATCTTTTAAAAGATGATTAAGTTTTATGAAACTGCTTCTATTAAACAGTATATTGTAGAGTTGACACAGTCGCTTATTTTAAAAATATTTACTATAAGTAAGTATTAATATTAAAAGTAATGTAACAATAAGATTCGAAGAGAAAGATTTTGAGCTAAGACTGAGGATTGTAGTAACATGTCAATAGCCGAAATGTTATAAGTATATAATTATCTGGTAAAGGAGCTTTAAATACAAGAATAAATATATTCTATATTTTATTAAAAAAGATTGTTTAATATGGTCACATATTATTGCTTTGATATGAAAAATATGTTAAACATATTATAATGATTTGTTTGTTCACTTGGAAATAATTTGAAAAAAAAAAAAAAAACAAAAATGAATCTTATTGAAAAGAAAACTAATTCTTTCCAAATGATAAAACTTGTAAATTTCAATTTGCATCTTTTATAAATGACTTCTAAGCAAATTGTTAATGGTAAGTTGCATTTAATAAAAAGTAAGAAAACGAATTGACTTAATAAGATAAAGAACTAAGAATGTGTGACATTTTTTTCCATTATTGTCTCTTAAATGAATTCATTTCACTTTGATTTGTCAGACATAAAAGAATAATACCTCAAGTGTAAATCGCTTTGTTTTATCAATTCATTTTAATCGATTTCTTTGAAATAATTTATAAAAGAATATATAATAACCTTGAATAAAGGTCATTATAATTAGGTTTAATTAATTTAACTAAAAATTAATTAAATTTATTAATTTATTTTTTAAAATAATTTTTATATAAATTTATTAAAAATGAACAAAGTGTGTTTTTGTAATTTTTTTCAAGTAAACTAATTTAGGGAAGACAGGGAAAAAGCATTGTATGCATTAAACCACAAATATTTAAATAAAACCAACCAACTATTTACGAAAGCTTCCCTCGAAAAATAACAAAATAGTAAAAAATTATAAATAACGAAGATTTTGAGACATTTTATAAATGTGATTTATTGAAAACTGTAACAGTATACCGAGTGTGCCCAAGTCAAAAGTAACAAAGGAAAGATGTCATAGGGGTAATCTAAACAAACAAAAAATTGTTCGGGAGGGGGGTTATTCTTAACGGTTTCGGATAACAGCCTTCAAAGCGTTTTCGTTAAGTTTTTGAAAACGTAGTAATATTTTCGCCCCTGTATAACACAGAAGATACACTTCAGAGGAATCGATACACTGCTCAAACTATGAACTTTTATTCAAATATCTTAACTTTTTCCTAACTTTTATAGTTGAGTAGGTAGTTTAAGCTTTTAAAGTAAAAAAAATATTTATATTTTTAAATATATATTTTTTTAAATTACTGTATTTTTTTGCATACGTTGATCATATTATAAATTTTAGAACATTTTCTAACTCAACAAAATTATAACTTCAATTTTATGTTATTATCTTTTTTTCGGTATATCTTAGTAACTACTTAACATTTTTTCAAACTAATAGCGTCAAAAATTATGAATCACTAGCAGGGATTCCCAGCGTCTCGAAATCTTTTACAGATTTTATAAATCAAAAATTATCAACTTTTATTTTGACAAAGTTGCAATTTGTGATAATGAAAAGAAAACGTTTTCTTTAAATTGTTGTAGTGTCGAAACGAGTTCACAGAACTTTACAAAAATCGTTATGGTTGTTCTTTAAACCATTAAAGCAGCGTGAAAAATTGGACATGATTTGGTTAGAAATATTTTTTTAATAGTCAAATCAACATCTTGAAAAAGATTAAAGGGACGTTTTGAATATAAAATGTTGTAGGGACAGATCGGTTCTCGGCTCACTTGGTCGAACAGTATAGATATGATGATGAAAATAAGAAAATATCTTTAAAATGTTGTAACGCTGCAATGGATTAATGGAACTTCTCAAAAATTTGTTAAACTAGTTGTTTCAAAAATCAACGTCACATTAAAAAAAAGTGAACGTGAAGTTCCCTACATGCTATCGAAAAAACGTGTCGTTTCCATTTTTGACAGAAAATTAACGTCACGTTACTTGCATACTACCAAATTTGTTTTTACGTTTTTTTAGCAAACGTAGCGAAATTTCATGCTGCCACTCCAGCGTATTTGTCTTGTTTTGTTATTTTTCTCGTAATCTCGTAAAAAAATGTTAAAAATTAGAAAAGTTAAATTAAAACAATTAAATTTTTCATTTTGTTTATTTAAAAGATTCAAAATAAACGAAAAACTTACATAAATGTTTTTTTAATTTTTTTAAAACGTGAACATATCCACGCGTTTGACTTACACACAACAAACTAACGCCATACGTTTGCAATCGTACAAATAAATTTAATTCGAAAAAAACGTTTTCCGTGCGTTTTCAATCATACGATAATAGTTAATTTGACATTTCGGTAGTATTTACGTTTTCCGTACGTTTTCAATCATAAAACCCTTTATTTATTTATGTAATTTAAATATTTTTAATAATGTTTAGAAAAAATGTTTTATTTTATTTTTTTAACTGTAACTTGTAACTAATATACTTTCACCCACAATAAAACAACACAATAAAAGTACCTACAGAATACCATTTTATGATACCTAAACATGAAAAAGCAACGCCACTAAATAATTTTTTAAATTAGTATGTACCTCCATTTTTTTTTTATATTTGAATGTAAATTGTAAATAAAAATGCTCAGAATAATAAAAGTTTCATTTATTTTCAATGTTGATTCAATGATGAACAAAATAAAAATTTTATATTTGCACATTATATATTTTCATAATTTTTTCATCATTGTCTTTGAATCCAAATTACTTTATTTCTACTTGAATCTCTGAACGGGATCTAACAAAATAATCCAATAGGATTAAAATATATTAGAGCTATTATCACATTCTTCCGTATGAACGAATGTATTGACTAATGAGAGTGAACAAACGAACATGTTCAATATTGATAGTAGAATATTTTGTGAATGTTATTATAGCACGTACTTTAAGTATAAATCATTTAAAATAAATCTTAAGGTTAATAAAAATATGTAACTGTAAGTGTCATATAATATTTTTGCAAGATGCAAAAAAGGAATGTTCGGAGAAAAATAGTCTTTTTCATTTCATATTTTGTAATTAAAAATATTTTTACTTTTTTCTTCTAGTCTACAAGTCGATTCTATTTTATACAACAAACATTATCTTTATTAGATAAAATCTTTTAATTGATTTTAATTATATAATTAAAATTAAACCAATCTAATAATTCATATAAAGAAAAAAATTCTGTTATGCAATTTTTAAAGTGATTACAAAAAATTATAATTTAACAAAAAAATGTATAATGGATAATTGGGTATTTAAAAGATCGTTGTAAAGATGAAAAACACTAATAATAGTATGAAAAATATTTATATTAACTTTTTAACTGTCTTTTCTGTTGTTTTCATACATCACCTCGAACTGATCGGTTTTAAAAAAAAATGTCCATGTAATTTTAAAAAATCGAATGTTGAACCCTGAGGCGACCTAAAATTTCGAATATGTATATATGTTATCCTGTTTTATCTTTCTTTGAAGAGAACTTGCTGTTGTTTGTTTTGCCAATTATTTTAAGAAGATCATTTAAGTGGCAATAATCAGTAAGAATTCCTAACAGCCTTCTTTGTTTATTATAAATGAGCACAGCAGTGCTCTAAATTGTCTTTCATTTTGATTTTCCATTGAGTTGTTCATTTTGACTTGTATATAATATCTAGAATAGTAGTAGATATTTTTTTTATTACTTACTTAAGTACATACTGATTTTTTTAACATCTTATAAGGGTTTTCCAATTTGAGTGATATGATTTCTAAGTGACGTTTCGGCCATTTGTAGTATGTCATGATCTGTCATTTTTTTGTTCATTGTATTCAGTAATGTTTACAATTTCATCATGGACCACCGTAAACATCGTGAATTTGCTGATTTTGTCTTAGAACAACTTGAAAACGATAACGATTTTTTTAAGAAAATCATCTTCTCCGATGAGGCTCACTTTCATTTGAGTGGTGCGGTAAATAAACAAAACTGTCGATTCTGGTGCGAAGAAAATCCACAAATTATTCATGAACAACCATTACATTCACCTAAATTGACAGTTTGGTGTGGTTTTTGGTCTGGTGGAATCATCGGTCCGTACTTCTTTCGAAATGAAGCTGGTAACACCGTTACTGTCAATGGAGAGTGGTATATATCGATGATAACCAATTTTTTGTGGCCGAAATTGGAAGAAGTTGACCTTGACAACATCTGTCAACAACAACATCAATCAATATTGAACGTGCTATTCATGACATACAACTTGATTTAGTGGAAAAAGTTCTCAAAAATTGGGTTCATCGAATTCGTTCCAGCAAAAGAAGTCGTGCAGGCCATTTGAATGACGTTTTATTCAGAATTTAATTATATCGATTGTACTTCACATTAAATAAAAAACATTTGAATTTCCTTAACAAAAAGAAATCATATCACTCAAATTGGAAAACCCTTATTACTTATTATAACATTCTTTTCAATGTACATAAGTAGTAGGTAATAAGTGTGCTAAGTATGCTTTTTTTACATTGTAAAATGTTTGACATAGTTTAAAAATATTTAGCTTTAGGTTTTTTTATGTTTAATTTAATTTTTTATGTTAATTTTTATGTTTAATTTAAGTCGACATATTTTAAAACGTGTCTTCTAAAAATATTATCAATTATTAAATTTTGGTACGAATTTTAGAAAATCTATAAATTCTACTTAAGTATGTCCATACATCATTTTTACCGACTGCATACATTAATGTATAAGGTAGGTATTGTTTTCACACCAAAAATATGTACCCGAAATTTTTGAAAAAATCCATTACATCGGTGCGTAGAAACCTGTACACACTTTTTTAGGTTGTTATCTGTACGTGTGTGTATGTGTGGTGTGTACGTGTGTGTGTGGGTATGTCTGCGTGCTGGACACGTGTACAGTCTAGACGACTGAGCGGAATTTTTTGAAATTTCATATTGAAAGTTTTGGTGTAAGTATCTCGGATTGATAAGCTTTTAGAGCAAATCGGACAACCGCAAATTGTAGTTTACTAGGGTAATTTTTAAGTTTTTTACGAATATTTTGTAACAGAAAAATATTATGAAAAAAATTATTAAGAAAAAATTGTTATATAACTAAAGAGCAACAACTTTGCCATACAATTTTTTTGATATTTTTATCTTTAAGTTTTATTTAATTTTTTTCCAAGTCCAAATTTCATACATACATACGTATATTACCAGATTACAACCCTTCACAATGTATTAAGTATGTCTATGAATAATTTTTTTTTTGGTTTTTTATCTTTTTTATATCTCTAAAAATTTATATACCAATGCATACATATTATATATTATATATTGTTGATGATGCAAAATTCAAACTATAAAATTTTTATTAGCGGTTCAATATTAATGCACCTATTACCTATACATATATCACATAAAATTTTTTGTTTGTTTTGTATATGATAAATTGTAAATGATTATGTAAAAAATCTATAAAATTTCGCATTATGCTTTTCGTGTAATAGCAATCGGTACTGTGGTGGAAGTAGCTGTTTTTTTTTTTATTAAAGAAACATCTTCCATTTGTTTCAGGTATTATAATAATATTTAAAATTTATGATTATTTTTTTAATAAAAATAAAACTCCAGAAGATCACGTTCTTGGCTCTGTGTTGAAAATAATACAGAAAAATAAACTGTTGCTTAATGGTATGAAAATGAAATGTGTTAAATAATATTTTAATGTAAAATTATCTCTGAATAAGGAAGTTTAAAGAAAGACAATTCCATTATTTCATCTAGCAATTGTTCATGACATTCAAAATTTCAGATCAGTACAATAAAAAATAAAAAAAAAGGAAAAAGGCAGAAAATGAAAATAAATGTTAGAGCAAAGATTTTAAGAAACTAAGAAGATTTTCAAATAAAATTCAGAAAGGAAACATTTTTATTTTACTAGAACAATTGACTAAACTAAACGGGGAGTGACACAAAAATATTTCCTGAAATGACTAATACTTATTTCCGAAGATCTAACTTCCCTCGAAATTTCAAGCTTCTAAGTTAAATTGTTTAAAAGGAAGGGGTTAAATTTTTGCAAAAATTGAGTTTCACATAACGGTATATTAAGATACCGCATGGCAAATTTACATATTATATATAATATGTATATATATTTTATATATATTTATAAAGCTTATAAAACCAGGTATCCTTTGAAAATGTGCCTTATAGAACCTGTGTGATAACAATTTAAAAATAGAGTTTTTTCGAAATTTGTAGGGCTATAGCTTCGTAACGGGTGGGGCTATAAAAAAAAGTGATTCCACAAAATTAATTTTTTGGCGATGACTATACATAGTTAAAATTTCATTGCTTTATTTCAAACGGTGCAGAAGTTTTGTAAACACCCACATGTATGGACAGACAGACGCACAGAGTGAAACTCATAAGCACATTTTTTCAAAATTTTTTGAAAATGTGCTAAAAAACCGGAGATTCATTAGGAAGTTATATTTACCCCTAATTTTTTTTTACATTTTTTTTTATTTCTTTTGCACCTGGAGTTTTTCTATACTTAATAAAAAGAAATATAAAATTGGGTTCACAGGTGTATAATTTTCGATTTTTTTATAAAATTTTAATATTGTTTTCATTTTAAATTTTTTTAAACTTTAGATACAAATATTATTTTTTATGTTGTTTTTTGTATTTCTAAATATTAATTTTAAAATTTTTTTACTTTGGTAATTGACTTTTTGAATACTGCTTTGAAGCAGTCAAACAAAATTTTTTCGTTAAAAAATTTAAAAAAAAATGTTTTTATATCCGTACAATAAGTATTGCGTATATCAAAATTGCTCCTCCGTTTGTACCACTTCGAAATAAACAAGCTATAAATATAGACTCAAAGGTATGGATCGGAACAGAATCGAAAAATTATTCGTTAAGCTTTGTCCATCCATCCATCCAGCACGATAACTTAAAAACTAAAAAGCTAGAGTGTTGCTAATAACATAAAATATTTTTGGATCAATTTATAGGTTCCTTATTTTTGTTGGTTGAGATCCGACCAAAACTTCGTGTAGCTCCACATTTTTCATACGAAATTTCTGAATAACGAGAATATAATATGTACTTATATGAATTTTTTTTGTTTCTTTAACACATTTTCAAAAAAATTTTGAAAAAATGTGCCTATTAGTTTCATTCTGTCCGTTCCTCTGTCTGTTTACAAAACTTCTACACCGTTAAATATATAGGAACAAACATTTTAACTATGGGTAGGTCTCATAAAGACATTAATGTTGTAGAACAACTTTTTCATGTAGCCCCATACATTAAGGAAATGTAGGCCCTCAAACTTTGAAAAAGCACTATTTTTAAATGCGTATATCCCATGTTCTGCTTAACAATTTTTCAATCTGAAAACGTCATTCGAATTTTTTTTACCTTTATAAATCAATAAAAAAATTATACATTTTTTTTAAATTTACTATTTAAATTTGTCGTTATGTGAAAATCAAATTTTGCATGATTTTTAGGGACATGAATCAGTAGGGAAATGCAGTTTGAGGTAAGAAAGAACTTTAAGAATCAGTACACTACTCCTCAGAATTTTTTTTGACCGCCCGCTGTTTAAGAGCTATTAGGGCTCAAAAATTGAAAATTTTCTATTTTTGGACACTTGTAACTTAGGCAACAGTTTTTTTCCGCAAACATAAAAACTAATGTTTAAATAATATATTTTTACGTGTGTTAACGTGGGTTTTCTTAGTTATTTAGCGTACCGGACTTAAAGCCCCTTAAAATTGCGAAAAACTAAACAACATGTTTGTATATTTACGTACTAAAAAAGTACGGAGTACACGTACTAAAAAAACGTTGAAAATCATAACAAAAGAGTAAATATTTTAGTACTTAGTAATAACAAACTTAGGTGTGTTTTTATACTGATTTGTATTCTAATTTGGAAAGGGCATATATACATATATATTCATTTTAGTCTAATGTTATACAAAAATATATACAGATGAATCAATTCATAATGTTAAATATGTACGAAAATAGATTGGAAATTCTAACAACGATCTGTTTTAATTTTCATTTTTTATATATATAAATACATTATAAATGGCCTGTACTCTATAAATATTTAAAAAAAAAACTAACTAAGTACCTAAATATAATTTAAAAATAAACGAAAATCCTATAACGATTATATGCCCTACTAATTATAAAATTATAATTGATCTTGTAATTAAAAAAACTTTCTGTACAGATAACTTGTAATTGGGTTACTTTCCATTTAAATTTCATTAAAAAAAAAAGAACAATAATAATCAAAATAGAATGAATAGAATTATTGAAATCAAACAATAATTAAAATAATTTTTCTCTTTAATTTTTGTTTTGAGGTTAGATCATGAAAAACAGCACAAAAATATAATAAAAAATAGTTAAACACACTGAGGTCAGTTTTAATTTACAATTTAATTAAAAAAAAAATAAAAAAAAAAAATAAAATTAAAATGAATAAAAATCGAGGAAGAGTGTAATTTATCTTCATGCAGGCTGTATGTCAATTCTAGGATACTGGCATGAAGATAATATTATGCAGTTTCAATGCAATTTAATATTTTTTTAGAAAGTTTAAGACAATTGAAATGAATTATTATCGAGATGTATTTATGTGAATTTTGGATTTTAATAATTAGCTACACAAATCAGTTGCCCCAAACCGACTAAATTTGACAGAAAAAAAATTTTTTTTTTTACGAGGGTAGACGAGAATCATCGAAAGAAAATATAGAGGAGTGAAACGAATATAACCCCTCTATGAGTGTATGGGATTTTAACCCACTAAATAACAATTCTTTTTTATTATAACCACTCAATAGGCTATATGATCTATAGTTAGTACTTTTATACTTACTATCTGCTCAAGGGAAACTAAGTTTGACAGGGAAATTGTGAACAAAGTTGTTAATGTTCAACTTGAATCTTTGGACGTTGTATATGCAATCTTCACTAATTCTGGAGAACACAAATAGCAAATAACACAAGGCGGAAAATAGTTCCACAATCGCGTTGTTCGTACAACAAAAGAGCTTCCGTAAGCTGAATTATGCCATTTGCGAATTTTAACAACTTATGGGCAACAGAGCTTTTCTTGTTTCCATTTGCAATGTTTTGAATGGAAGTATCAAACTTTTACTCTCGTCAGAACAAGTAATGACTCCTATTAAGGCATCTATAAAACAAAATAAGTGGTCCTGTTGCACGACGGAGGCCAAGTGGAGAAAGCTTTAAGGTGACGTTGGAATCGTTATTAGACGGATTGCTCTGTTTTGCATTGATAATCTGCGGTTTTCCAATGCGGCTTTTGGGACTGCCGCCCAAATATATCCATTGTATTCTACCTCTGCTTTTATATATGTTTTATTTTCTCTGGAAATTCGAATACGAAAAGGAGACTTTGCATCGTTACAGCAAACCCATACACCTAACTGAACCTTTTTCTGTACCAAAAATATGGTTATACCAACTTCAATTTAGATTTAGTTAGATGAAATGTTTATGATTGAATTGAAATGTTTATTTTCCGAGAAACGAAACAACACTTGGTTTTCTAGAATTAAAATTGACCCTATTGATTTTAGTCCAATTTGAGATTTTGACTAAATCAATAAAATAAAGTAGAATATTTCATAACGTTTTTTTGATAAGAAGCAACGAATGTGTTGTCGTCTGCGAAATTATGATTTGGATTGGAGGTTATATACTTAATGAATCGTTATAAATATCAGAAAAAGGATTGGAACTAAATGTCGGAAACGTAGCTTAATTAAATGCCGAAATATGTCAGCTCTCTGAATATGTTGCCCTTGAGCAATAAACTTTACAGAAGTTATTTCCAAAAGACTTGATCTAATACAAAATTTCAGACAACTAGCTTAATTATTAAAAACCAAGATACAAAAATTTTGCAGTTGCATGGCATCTATTCGAATCCGTTCCCCCAGCCAATTTCACAAAAGTTATTGTCATAAAACTTGATCATCTTTTACAAAGTTTCAGAAGTCTAGCTTAATAAAAGCCGAATTATGACAGCTCTCTGAACTTGCTAGAATAACCACCAAACAGGTGATGCTGAGAGCATCTTAACTTCTTTTCAAAAAATTTGAAATACCCAGCTTCAGTAGACACTGAAGTTGTTATAATAAAAAATTACAATAATAAGTTGAAGGGCAAACCTTTTGTGATAAGCAACCAAATTTTGTAGAATTTGTTAGGATAGAATTTTACTTTATTTCACAATTTCCGAGTTAACTTTAATAGTCACTGAGTTATTCTAATTTAATCATGAAAGTTGTATGGCAATCGATCGCGCCGGTCGGCTTTCCAATATAAAAAGACACTAAAAATTTTACAGATATGAAATGGTAAAAATTTCAGATTTTACCTCCATTATTTTTTCCGTTATCGTGCAGACAGACGGACAGACGTACGTGGATGAATCGATTCAGAATTTGATTTTGAACAAGAATATAATCTGTATTTTGCCATATCTAGCTCTTCTCTTTTAAGGTGTGACAAGTGTAATGGCAAATTTATTATATGCTCGAACTATGTTCATAAAAGTAGTAAAGGAGCATGCATTTTTAAATTAGCTTACATAGGATAAATATAAGCGTATTGGAAAAATTTATTAACTAACCTATAAATTAGAATTATAGAAACTTATTCTTAATTCATGGAATACATTACCACCATAGGCGTTTCTCGGTTCGTATAATATACAGAACTTCAAAGAACTAGTCAACATCTGATATAATTCCCACTCTCACATTGAATTCAAAATTTCTCCTCCTTATTCCCTTTTCTGTCCTCGTGCTATTCCTTAGCAATTATACTGTTTCGCAGTTAGGATGATTATCCATTTATCTAGCTACGGGCGAGGTAATTTTAGTGGGTAAAAATTCTACACTACTAAGGAGACTTATGTTTTCTTGGTGTCTTTTGAGCTCGACATCTCCAACACCGAGATCGTTAAAAATTTAAAAGCTTTGGGAATATTGAATGGTAGCTAAAAATAAATTAAATGACAGATGGCGATAAGACGTGATTAATTGTTTTTTAATCATATAGCTTGAAAACTGAGAAGGTACCTTAAATAGATAACTAATGTTGATAAGTAATATACGCACGAAAAATCATATACTTATTTGGCTTTCAAATGTAAGTTTTATTGAGTTTGTTATGAATTTTTTCTTTTATAGTTGAAATGTGGAACTTATATACTCGTAATATATTCCCAATTCAAATAAGAGTTAATGCATAAACTCTATTCTGTCACCCAAATTTTAATTGCTATAACTTTAGGGGTAAGAAAGAACATAATAAGATCTCATTTCAATCTTATTAAGAAGGCAATATTATTAGCAAATATTGTTAGAAAAGAATAGCTGGTCTCACAAAAGAACATCTCTTTCATAACACACTTATTATTAATTTGTAAGTTTGTAACTATAATCATTCCCTTTATTGAAACAGGAAGAAATTTTAATATTTCATTGGTTTATGATATTTTAATGTGCGATACCTGAAAAATGAAAATAAAATTGAATATTTCTACAATAAATATTAAATTTGTATGACATATTTACATTTATATATTTTTTTTTAATTTTGAATGAACGTAGAAAAATGGGTAAATAAATATTTCTACTAAAATAATATAACAATATTTTAATAATGGAAACAATTTTGAGAGATACGCTGTACATAATATAATGTAATATGTACATTTAATATTCCTGATGAAGAAGATAGTCTTTAATATGCATATATTCGTGCTTTATAAATCATAACAAAAATTAACATCCGTCCCTATCTAAATATTATAAGTATATATAAGTATTTGCATTTTATTTATTCAATTGAGGATGTATTCAAATCAAAGGTCACCCAATATTCATAGTACATATTATTATTTCAGCAGTCATACAAGTTTAAAAAATTCATATATCTAAGAATAAAATAAATCTTTGTAAGATTTTATTTCCAAGGATTTTTTTCTTTAGAAAAAAGTTATTGAGTTTGTCAACATAAGTATTAAGTTTTTGTTCTTCGGTTCATATTTTTCATATACATTGTGTTTTCACAAGCCTTTTTGGTTTAAGATAGGTCTGGTGTTGAAGCTTAAATTACATGTGCGAAGATTTGTAGAAATGGTTGTACTCTACTCTATCAGAAAAAATATTATCATACCTAATGTCCTAATGTTATTTAGGATTACCTAATGTCATTTAGGAATATATTTTTTTCATTTTAAAAAGTAGAATATATATATTTATGTATTAGCTACGAAGTAATATTAAATTTTACTTAGTATGGTTTATGAATCCATTGTCAGTTGGATATGCAAGCTAAAATAAGTTTTACAGGGCGTTTCTTAGACTTGCATGGAAATTACAGAAAATTGTGTCACTAAAATTCAATTTTTTAAATCAAACTGTTAAAATTAAAAAGTATCATGCTTCTTTTCAACAGTGCTTTTCAACAACAGCTTTTGTTTCAATTAATATCTATACACTTCTTATAACAGCAGTAATAATATATCAATGTATAGTTTAAATTTTAATATGATTAAATAAAAAAAATCGCTCAAATAATAATCTGTCAATATTATCTAAAATACAGAAGTATCTAGCACTTAATCTACTATAGTTTTTAAAACTAAGTTTAAATTACAATTCTTACCTCTTCATGTTTCCTGCTATTCCTTAATCAATTTTTTTCAAAAACGGATTCTTTTTATTTCATCAATTTTGATTTGTTTATTACAAATTTTAATTTTTCACGAAAAAATGCACTTAAATTCTTTTATCTTATTTTTTATATTTTCATTTCATATTTTTTTTTTTGTCGTACTTAATATTTTAAATTTGTTTTTTTTTTTCTTCATATATTATGATAATTTTAAATTTTAATTGGGGAAATACCGTTACTTTTCACCTATATTCAAAATAAAAACACATGTAATTAATAATTTTTAAATTATAAAAGCAAATAAAAAATGTAAATCCAATTAATAATAAGAGTGAGATGAAAATTAACATTAAAAATTCAAAACATGCAATTTCCTTTTTGTTCATTATGCTTTTACGCAACATTGAACTTCAGTTTAAGTTTTTTTTTATTTATTTCCTAATTTGTTGATGACAGATCATTGGATTACTGCCAACTTAATGCGGCAACATTGTTGAAAAATAAATTATCTATATTTACATACTATGACAAAAAAAAAGGCATACAAGTAAAAACAAAAATTAGAAGACAATAATGTGAAGAACAGACAGAGAAAAGGAGATTTTTTATTTCAAGACAAAAGTTTAAGCTAATTTTAATTTTATGTTCAGTAGTACACGCACAAAAAGAAACTTTTCATCCAGCCGTATATAAATGATATTTGTACTCGATATATCTCATACTAAGAACAATATAAGATGTGTAAACAAGAATAAATAACAAAGAGTAAAACACATCTTCTAAAGGGTATTAAAAGAACATCTTCAAAGTTAAAGAATTCAATCAAAGAAAGATGATCAGCTTCACTAAATAACCTGACTGCTGCAATAATATATTCTAAATAATTACCGAGTTATTGAGAGTGTTCAAAAGCTGAAAGAATGGAAAAATTAAGAAAAATATGGTAGGAAAGAAGGTTTTAAACGAAAATTAATTAAAAGTGTCTTGTAAGTGATAAGTGAAAGAATAATACATATATTCTTTTATTTGAAATAAAAATAGTAGAAAGTTTTGAAAATGGGTAATAATATATGTTGTAATGAAGGTAATTGATAATGGTATATTTTTTAATTCGATAATCCTTTTACTTTGTAACGCATTAATTAATTAGCGCATGTGATCATCTGTTGTGGTATAAATGATACTTTGTTGGTCACTACTACATGTGCTACGTTATAAAGAGTACAAAATATTTCAGAACTACTATTTAATTTTGCTTTAAAACACAATATAAAATTTACTTTCAACTTGATATTCTTAAATATTTTTTTGTAGATTACCTGTATACTTGTTAAAAATACTTGAATAGTTGTTTAAAAATAAAATATATATACTCTTTCTTCTTATTGGAATTTTTTTTTACAATTTATATTATTGTCGCATATTCGCGTATTAACGCGCTTTTATGATTTACGTTTTCATATATAAGCGAATTTTTGTTTGTTTTCTCAATAAAAATTCCGAGTTCATTTATTTTTTTACTTCTCTAAATACTGCTGTTTTTTGTATTATGAATTCTTATTTTATTTATTTTGGTATTATATATATATATATATTTTTTTTTTTTTGAATAATCCCTATGTAATATTTTTCCAACTTATACTTATTTATTTTTACCTGCCTACATATTTTACCTGAGAGGCACAACAATCAAATAAACGAGAAAAAAGGTCACACGTGAAACTTGTTTTGTGTTTTTTTTTTTTTGTTCTGTTTTACATTTTCATATCTTTTCTTTCTTTATTATATTTGATGCTGTTGTCTTTTTTTCACAAATAAAAGTTGATTTTGAACACGTTTTTTTTTTTTTATATATACTTTTGCAAATTCTGAACAACAGAACGAATGCTTCTGAGTGCTGCTATTGTATTTAAATGTAATATTGTAAATATATATTTATAACTAGGAAAGGATAAAACTGTGGTGCAAATAATCCTGAACTTATTTCAAAGTGGAATATCATCACTACTAACCTGCCATATATTTAGCATTACGGTAAATAAGTATGTATTTGTATATTTCATAATTTGCTATTGGTTGAGCATTGAAAGGAATAAAATACAGATCACATATGTCGATGTACTTAAGATACTTTTAATACTTATTCAAATAAAAGAAAAATAAAAAAAAAAACTATAAGATATTTATGTAAAAATAATTTAAGCGTGAATTTTGGATTAAAAACGAAAAGTAAAGTAGTAATAATGTAGTATTAGGAAACAGAGAAATGGAATGATAAAACCGAGTAAAGTATAGCTTAGGACAAGGTTTTTTTTAAAGGTTTTCTTATTTGTTTTTTTTCGTCTTGGTTTAAAATTTAAAGAAATCCATTAAAAAGGTTTATGACCTCGAGAAGGTCAAATTAGTTATTTTATTATTAATTTGAATTAGAATATGAACTTAATATTAAAAGTTTAAACATTTGGACAGGTTACGATATTTATTTTTATAGTCATTTAATTGAATTGATTTTGAAAAAAATGGTACACATTAGTAATTAATTAATAATTTCACGTTCAGTTTAACGATAAAATTAATAAAAACTAAGTTTTATTAACAAAATGAAAGGCGTGAAGTGAATTCATAGGTACTTATTTTAGGTCAGGTTGAATTATTCAAGTAAAGAATTAAGAAGAATCATAAGTTTTAATCGAATGACGCACATTTTTTTTAAGTTTAAGTAAATTACTTACATATATATAAAATTATTCAACAATCAGTTGTTATATGGGACTCGGCTCTCCTGAGAGTCGTAGAGTTACTGCTGATATTGTTTTTATTCACCAGATTCTTGCCAGTAAAATCTTTGCTCTGGGAGTATACGAAAAATTAGTTTATTATAATATTGAGCACGATTTGAGGTCTGGTGAGATCTTCACTATCCCTTTTTACTCCACTGATTATGGTATATTATAAAATATTACAAGAATATTGCTTGCGGTTAACACTTACTCTTCCTGTTCTGTAGTTTCTAGCAATAAATTAGCTTTAAACCGTAAATTGAAGTATTGTTTTAGCAACAACAACAATATAAGTCTCTAAATAAGTAATTAGGCTGTAAATATTTAACTCTAGTTTTGTTTGTTAAGCTGGCAGCCAAACGAGACAGTATTACCAGTATTACTATCTTGCGAGTGTGCAATACGAAATGTCAAACTACTGTCTGTGTGACACATACGTGGCAATTTTACTATCAAGACATTTCATTTATTATCAAAATATTTCTAGTTTATTTTATATTCTATCAACATTTTTCAAGTTTATTTTATATTTTTTCAAAATATTTCATTTTTAAAGTCGACACAAACAAAATATCAAATTTAAATTAAAACAACCGCAAACAAATTATTTAACATGAATGTAATTTTTCATTTGTCGCCATTTTTAATTGTTCAAAGTGTCAAATTACTATCTCAATTACTAGCTAGGAAAATATCAAGACAGTGGAGAAAATAGTTTAAAAAATGTAATAGTATTGTCAAAAATGTTCATGTACATGTATTTGTGCACTATCTTGCTAGTACTGTTTCGTTTAGCCTCTAGGTAATACTATTAAAAAATTGATAATTACCAAAATATCTTTAATTTACTATCAACAAATTGACAATTACTATAATATATCTTTAGCATGTGTTTTTAGTATTTTAAAAATATAAAATTTAGGAAATGTTTCGTTCTACAATACTACCGAAACTCTTCAGTAAGCAAGTAGTACTGATATGCTTAGACAATTCCTAATTATAAACTTCAACAAGTCTTACTAAATACTACTTATATGAAAATTACATAAAATCTTCTGAGAGGTAAATAAGACAAGTTGATCAAATCCCTAAAAACTCAAACATAAGTTAAAAGTTAAAACAATAAAACAAAAAAATTAAAAATTTTTTTTTATTATTATGTACTTGTTTTAACTTTTAAACTTATACGTGTTCTTAGTGTTTCGTGTCATATTGTTATATTATAACTTTATAATGTATTGACACTCTAGTTATATCTAGCTATACTCTAGCTCTAGATATATTTGCGTCATAGTTTTTGTTGTTAACACTGCGGCTTTATTCTATATTCCTATGGCTTAAAGTTGCGCTTGACAAATTTTTTTACTTTTTCCTTGACTTATTCAAGATATGTTATAAAAATTATTTTACTAATTTTTAAATCGCATGAAAAAAATTGAATAATTATACATACGTATACGTACATGTATTTTCATTTGTAGTGATTATTTTTTTATTTTTAGTTTACTACTACTAATAAGTTTTCTTTGGTGTAACGAGAACGGATCATTACTATTTACCATTACCAGATGAACGGATTATTGGATTTATGGTAATCATCTGTTCTCGTGCTTGCTTTTGTTGCTTTTTTTTCATACCAAATAGCATGTTTCGGAAATATGATTGTCGGTTGTATGCAAAACAATAATAATAAGAGGTTCTAGATTAGGAATTGGTCGTGGAATTTATTATTATTATTATAAAATTAATTAGCTTTGTCTTAGTTTTGAATTTTTGTTTTTTCATTATGAGAAGAAAAAAATATATGTACTTAAATAATAAAAACTTTCTCAATGTCAAACACAACAAAGACACCAAGCAGTTTAAAAAAATTAAATTAATTGAGTTGTTCTATTAATTGCTATTTAATAATTGGTAATTAATTACCAATGCTAGACAAGGGTAACATTATGGTTATTAAAATTGTTTACATTAATTGATATTTTAAATAAAATAAAAAAGTCGATTACGTAATAATTTTTTTTTTTTTGGATAACACTTTAAATGATTGAGAAATGTTACACGATATTTCTTTTTCCTGAAAAAAAAATGTCATTTATTTTTAATTTAACATTTCTAAGAATTTTGATCGATTGAGTAAATTTATTTTTTTCCTATTGATATTACAACAATATATATTACAACTAAATATATTTAGGCTTTAAGAGTCTAGGCTGAAAAACTAAATGATTCAATAAATTTAAATTATTAATTTTTGCATTAATTCAAGTGATCTACCCATCACAATTCCTTTAGCTGAATCTGAAAAAGTTTAAGTAATAAGTATAATAAAACTGTGGATGCAAAATTGCCAAAAATATGATAAAGATAAAATTATGATTTTTCATTCTCAAATTTGAAATTTTTATTTTTATGACTTTTACATATAAAATTGAGTGCTTTATAAAAAATGTTTTTTTAGTTAAGTTACAATTAAAGTTTCATGTTAATGTTTAGAAAATTAAGTGTCAGTTTAAAATAACAAGTTAAAACGAATGAAAGCATTGTTTATAGATAATGAAAAGTTTAAGTTATTATTACACATACTATTACAGGGTCGGTGGCAAACTTCAAATTTCATCCACAAGAATTGAACGTGATTTTCCCGAATAATACTATTACAGGGAACAAAAACCACCCCTTTTTTAAAACAAACTTTAGGTTGGGACTTTGATACAAATATTCAGTTTGGTTTACTGGAAAGAGGAATGTGGGGAGGATTCTTGCGGAAAAGGGATTTTTTGGATTATGAAGGTTGGGTACGAATATTTGGAAGGATATTTTGAAGAAAGATGTTCATGTTCTTCTTAAACTTTATTAGATCGTACACATATGAGTTAATAACTTAGGTGAACACATTTGATGGCATGTAATTCCAAAAACGCGGCGTGCGCATTCTAAACGAATTTTCATAAGCCGTTTTACGCCATCGTAGAAGTTGTACAGTGTAGGAGTGATGATCTGACGCAGTTCTTGTTTCGACGAGTTCTGAACCCGTATTTTCGATTATGAAGCAAACCTTTACGTTCCAGCTATTTCACAAGCTTTTGATTTAGAATTTTTTAGAAGGGGACTTCTAAATTTTGATTTAGAAGTTAAATTATTAGGAAGGTTACTAGTTAGAAGAATGAAGTTACTAGTTAAAGGAATCGCTTTTAATACATTTCTTGGAAATTGGGAAAACATGCGCAACCTTCCATTGAGTAGGATGACTACCATAAATGTAAGTTATGCCAAAAATGTTGTGTAGAGGTTTTGAAATATTGGCGTAGGTATTTTTCAATAGGTACCATAGGTAATGATACCATCCGGAGCGGCTGATTTTTTTATATTAAGAGTTTTCAAGATTTTCACTGCTCGTGTCCTAAAGTAATTTCTTACTTCTAAAGTAAACAGCCATCTTTTAGAAACGTTGCTGACTTTTGAGTTAACTGAGACAGTATTGAGTTAAAACTTAAAAGAGCATTACTTGCCAAATAAGTTCTCTTTTCCTTTTAAATCTGATACAGTGTCGTCATTTTTATCAATAAGTGATGGAAGAGAAGACCGGGTAATTTCATGATGAAGGCTTTACAAAAACGTTAAGGCATTACAAAAATTTACTTTAATCTGAGTAATTAACTAATTGAATTAAAAAAAAATTAAAAAAAAAATTTAAAACAAACGTTTGTAATAAAAATTGATATTTTTAGATATATTTAAATTAAAACTGTTAAAATTAAACGTTGAGTTGAAAGGGTAATTATTTATAAAGTTATTAGATCCAAATATTTATTAAATAATATATTATCAAAGATCATTTTAGCTTTCATTTCAAATTAAGTATCTGTCAAAAATAAAAATCTAGAATAAATTATCAATAACCTCAGAATCTCAAAATCTAGGACAGTAAAAAGTATTTGTTTATAAATTTAATTCAAATCTTTGAAAATACATTATAAACACATTAATAATTTGTAATTACTATTAACTTCTAATAAACTGTGTTAAAATTAATCATTAATCAATTTATAAGTCAATTTTTTTTTTTTTCTAATAAATTCACATGAACCATAAAAAATTAACAATAATCAAAATATTCAATAGTTTATTTTATTTTATTGCATGCATGTCCTCAATTTTTAATTTTCTTTCTATATCGGTGGTCTAAAATTATATATATTCGATTACATTTAAGATTTTGCTTTTATTTGTTTTAATTTTAAAATATACATAAATATTTCACATTTTATTTACAATCAATTCGTTATTTTGTTATTTGATTTAAAAAAAAAAAAAAACTAAAATAAAAAAAAATTAAATTTCAATTTTTTTTTTAACCGCCAAAAATGGATAAACCATTAAAATCAAGTTGTATGATTTCATTTTAATTACAAATAACCACAATAAATAAATAGAAAACTAGTTATTTGTAAAATACAGTGATACATTAGATATTCATCACAAAAAAAAAGTGTTTTCAATTAAGTATTATAATATTACACCTATTAATTTGTATTATAGATAGAATAATGATATGATATAAATTTGAGTGGGTAACAGAGTCGGTATACTTTTAATGGAGTGCTTAAAAAAGAATTTTTCATATTATGTATGATTATAAATTAAAGCAAACATTTTTTATTGATAAGATTTCCCTAAAAATTTGATAATTTTTCGATTTACGGTCATGATAATAGTTTTTCTAAGCATTCTAATAAGTTTACCAAAGTATAACATCTGTTAAATAATCCATTTCCGCCAAAAAAGTGTCAATATTTACCGGAAATCCTTCATAGGATTAGTTAGATTAAATTTTTCTTTATCTTTATTTTTTTTTAAAAATACGTAAAAGTGATAACAGGTTGGAAGTTGAATTTTTTAGGATATTATAATAAAGAATTTTAGAAATGTAATCAATGAAGAATAGTTTAAAAACATTATTATAATGTAATAAATGGCTATCTGTGTTTAAAAAAATTATATGGTACATACGATGTAATATTGTATTTTTAAGCGTAAAATAGAAATAACATATACGAAATTTGATCACTAAATTATTTCAAATTTGATCAATCAGATGCTCTTTCGGTCTTGAATATTTATTTAGGGAGTACTTCGGAAACCAAAATGAACAAAGTAAAGTAAAGTTTTCTGTATCAAACTTATGGTATATCAAACTTATTAATTAGTTGCACAGTTTTTGGAATAAAAGCAAATTAAATGAAAACTTATGAGAGAAATAACAGCACTACGCAAAGAAATCAATTGGCAATTCTCACAGAAACTGCAAAGCCAGGAATATGCTGATGCTATTGTTCTACTAAGCCATTCAGCAGAAGAAATGCAGATCACCATCAATAAATTGGCAGAAAAAGCTGAAAGAATAAGTTTTCGAATAAACATAAATAAGGCCAAGTGCATGAGAATCAACAACACAAGCCCAGTACCAATACTTATAGAAGATACACAATACCCAAATAGAAGTGGTATCAGAATTTGAATACTTGGGAAGTATATTAATGACAGATGGTGGTGCAAACAGAGATATAGAACATAGAATAGCCAGAAGTGCGTTCAAAAGGCTGAGAAAGTCAATATGGAATTCAACACACATAGCACACGGAACGAAAATTAAAATCTTCGAGGCATGTGTAAAATCAGTATTGCTATATGAAAGCGAGATGTGACTTGTATCTGGGAATAATATACAGAAATTACAAGTCTTTGTAAATAAATGCTTTAGAATAATATGTCGCATATTCTGAGCAACGCGAATAATAAACGAAGAGCTTTGGGTAATGACGAGGTAAGAGCCGATATGGATCCAAATAAGGAAGAAGAAGTGGGAGTGGATTGGTTACATTCTAAGGCGCCTAAAAACATCAGTTGCACGCCAAGCTCTAGAATGGAACCCCCAAGGTAGAAGAAATATGGGAAAGAGAGAATGGGAAAGGAGAATTGTGCAAAGAGAAAGTTACCTGTTTGAAAAAACGTGGTCGGAAATAAAAGGATTAGCGGAAAACAGAGATAATTGGAGAGACTATGTGAAAACCCTATGTTCCCTAGGGGAATAATCAGTAGAAAAAAAAAATGAAAACTTTAAAATAAACTTTAAGCCCACATTATCTTAAGAATCGAGGAAAGTAGAATTCGTTTTGGTCGTTGGCCGAAAGAGAATCACCCGGTACTATTTGTTTATTTTGTAGCAAAGAAAAATTCAAGATTCCGCCCTAATTTGGCATATTTTTTTTGTTTTTTACAATAGGTACCTAATTATTAGAATATTTGCTAATAGGCATCTAATTATTATTAAAATTTATAATATTTTTTTAGTAGCTTCAATAAGTTTTTGCAAATTTTTATTTTTTATAATAGGGAAAGGTACAATATTTTCGAATTTTAACGTTTAATTAGACTTTTTTTTTTTAGAAAAGCAAGCAAAGTTTCTAATATAATTCTAAATATTGTTTTTTTTCTTTTATTTTTGTTTTGCGGTTATCTTTGATCGTCACTGTTTTTTTTTTTTGTTTTCTTTTTTAGTAGAAATAAATCAAATAACAAATTTTAACGATTTACTGTAACTTTAAAGTTACTATATATTCAATTTCATAATTTATAATCCACTATTATTATTGCAAATATTTTTTTTTATATTGACTTTTACTATTTAATATTAGATATAGTTAAACAAAAACACTTTCACACCTATTATGGAATTTCCTATACTTATATTATAAATTACTTTTTAAATTTTAAATTTTTTAAATTGCATTAGGTATTTATTTTTATACACACTACTAAAATAAATAGGTATGTATATATTAAATTTTTTTTTAATTAAATTTTATTTTAAAAAAAACAGAAATTCTTTTACTTCAGACCTTTTTATTAAAAAAAATTTTAAGTATATTTTTTTTTTTAAATAAATTCTTTTCAACGGAAATTAACTCTTTTTTTTTTTTTTTTTCTTTTAATATTTTTTAATTTTTATTGGTGAGCAAAGGTAAATATTTTTTTCTAAAGGCACAGGTAATTCAACTTTAATTAAAATTTATTATTATTACTACTATATTTTGTATTTTATAGATATATTTTTTTTTTTTTTTTATTATTGCAAATAAACAAAAATTATATGAACATGTTGTAATATTATTATTTAGCATACAAAACTTAGACTGTATAGGCTAGGCCATACCAATTCAATAGAAAAATCATAAATTAGAATTGATTTCCCCACCTAAATCCTATAATATCTTATCTGATATTATATTATTATGATAATAAAATTTGTTCGAATAATTATTACTTTTTTTTTTGTAGTGTTAAATTGAATTTCATTAATATACATATATGTAATATATATGTATATACAGATATATAATATATTATAATATGTTTTAAATTAAATATTTATATAGAAAATAAACAAACACTGATGATAAAATATTAGAAAAATAATTTTTTTTTTCTTTTTGCAAAATTTTTACATTATTTTTTAAAAGGTGCCATATACAATAAGTTTTTGCGATTTTAATTCGAAGCGTTAGTACCCATTTTATTTTTTGGTATTTTAAATACCTTTCAATTTAATAGGACACAAAAAAAAAAAAACAAAACCACAAACAAATAAAACTAGAAATTCGCGATCGCAACCAAAAAAGAAAACACGACCGTGAACAAGAACAATAGTAACAGAGATACCAGTTAAACTAAAATATAAAAAATAATTTTACAAGTATTTTACCTGCATTATTAACCGAAAATAAAACAAAAATTAAAAAACATAATAAATAATAAACATAAAAAAAAAACAAGTTGTTGTACAACAAATACTAGTAAGATAAACTATACTATATAAATGGGAGTATGAGACTATGGGACACAAACACAACACAACACAATAATAATAATTTAATATGAATATATCTACTATACATTTTTTTTTTTCCATGATGATGATTGTATATGTATTTGTGTAGGTTCACATTTTTTGTTTACTAATCGTATCGCATACGTACTCCGACGTATTGTATTGTTGTATGCCTAACTTACATAAGTATTTTTTAAATACAGCATGATCATAAAACACACCAACAAATTTATGTAGTAGGTATGAAAATTTGAGATCAAAATATATTTTAAATTCCGTTAGAGCATGTGTTTAAATTTTTTTAGCTCATTTATATTTAGTAGGTATGATATGGCGTTTATGAAAATTGCGTGTATACATATGAATAAGATAATATAGTTGTTGGTGCCTTACATGTGCGCTAGTTCACTATACTTTTATTGTAGAATTACTTTAATATTTTTTGTAATAACCATTTTACAATTAAAAAAAAATTATAAATGTGACTTAAGTGTAGGTATTAGTATATTGTTAGTATTTTTGAAAAATGTATCATAAAATATTTTATTCATAATAATTTAATAGATGTTTTTTTTTTATCTTCTCATTCACTTTACAAATACAAAGAAAATAAATATATAAAGAAAACCCGTCTCAGACTTAATGTTTAAGTGCTTTTTTTTATTTGACTTTTTTTTTTTGTTAGAGAAAAGTCAAGTATATGCAATTGAAAAAAATATTATGAACGTTGTGCATATTAATTATAGGATCATTTTAAAGATTTTAAAGATTTTTTTTAAAGATTTTAAAGAAGAAGAAAACTGTAGGATTTATATAGGGATAGTTGATAATATAAAAATATATAAAAATAAACGAACAATTTTAATTATACATTTATAACTCACATATTACATAAAAATATGACAATATGCAGTAAAAATTTTTATATTAATAAAAAGTAAATTATTAAATTGTTAAACAAATCAATTGTTGAGTTGGGTCAATTTATTAAACAAATCATGTTTAGGCAAACTTAGTGCAGAATTGAGTTAAGGAAAGAAAATTAGTACGTCAATGTGCATAAATTCATACTTGTATAATGTTTAATTTGGACACATCTAACAATAATTCAAATAAAATATAATAAATATTCGATTCTATAATTCTATAAAGATTTTTAAATTACTTATGACCATTTTAAGACAAGTAAATCGTTGTTCCTATTCTTCGGTTCTAAGACGGTTTACTTTAATGTTCAAATCAGAGTGTAAACTTGTATTTAATTTTTTTTTAATAACTGGAGTGAGCGATGCCCCCAATTGCATCTGATATGAGACACCCTTACCAATGCCAACAGGAAAAAATGATATGCTAACTAATTTTATTGCCATTCATTGCGTGTAAAGTTTCTGTTTAAAAATGATTTAAAAAAAAAAACAACATTCAAAAAAAATTCTTTCGATTCAAATTCTCTAGATCGAAATATTTAAAACACAAGTAAGAAGGGTTATTCTTACTTATAATAAGGGTTATTATATTCTTTATTCATTATGGTTATCTATACATTTTATTTGGTAATTAGGCTTATTAAATTATAATTTCAATAATTAAAGCTGGTAATTTTAAACCTGTTTAATATGAGAAATTTCTTCAATTCACTTTAGCCGAATGCATTGTTAACTTTCTTTTACAACTAAAGATTTTTTTAATTTTATTAGAATGGAAGTTGATACTTCTTTGATTGAACAGAAAAAGTATTCTTAGTTGGTGACGTGTCATAAGTCCTGGGGTCAAAAGCCGCTGAGGGACTTATGACTCAATTTGTGGAATTCTGGGACTACAGACTCATTACGTTGACTTTGTAACCGACATAAAATCCAAATATTTTCCACAGCTACCATTAATTAATTTTAATTTTTATCTAGTAATGATAGGAGGAATTTTAGAATTGGATTTAAAGTCAGGGTTTTACGCTTTTTCCAGAATATTTATATATGTGTATACGTGAAATTCGAGTTGGAAGTCACAGTATTCTCTTTTTCAAAATATTTTTATATATGTATATGTGAGATTCCGAATTATTCATCAATCATGAAGACAAACTTTATTAGTGTTTTACTTTGACTTTGGAGTTCCAGTTTTAATTTTCAACCTTCATTTTTAATTTGTTGAATTTTTATAATCTGGCATAAAAGTCTAATAAAAAGCAAACTAATTGGTGACGTGTTACAAGTCCCAGGGTTAAAAGTTTCTAAGGCACTTATGACTTTTTGTTAAAGAGATTTATATCTCACTGAAATATATTATTATGAGTGAAAAATTCCTTAGGGACTTGTAACTCAATTTGTGTGTCATAAGTCGCTTAGAAGAACTTATACATTATGAATATTTCTCAAAATTTTCAAGGCAAAAATCCTTCGAGCAGAAACTTTAATTCAGTTGGTGATATTATAAATAGAAATATGAAATAAGTAATGTGCTAATAACATAGATTTTTGCGCTATAAAATTAGAAAACAAAAATTGGAGGAAATGAGCAATATTAAGAATACAAATAACATATTTTTATCTCACAACTGACCACATTTTATTGTAGTTTAATTTTGACAAAAAAAAAATAATAATTTTGTTTGAAAACTTATTTAAATCTTAAAAGTAGTATTGTGTGTGTGTATGTTTATCAGTTGCTTGTGCCTCTATTACTTGAATATCATTTATTTCCTTATTGCGCTCTCAATATACGAATTTAAGATTCTTTTGTTATGTTTTTAAATTAAGGTTTGGGTATTATTATGTATAGTTATACATTTTTTGAGCATTTATTTGTGATATTTGACTTAAATTAAATACATAATATTTAAAATATTGCATGCATATAATATGTATGTTGTATCTGTATGCTATATGATAGTTTGAGTAATAAACTATATTATAATGTTTTGCCCAAGTTTTGGCTATAAAATCGTTCGTACAAGAGAAATGTGGTTTTTTTTTTTTTTTAAATAAATTATAAAATTACATGGTGTTCAAAAACAAGTGGTTTGTTTGAAAAATTTATTAAAATAAAAAAAAAAAAAAGAAAATAAGGAATTAATTTAAGATTAAGGGTGCAAAAGTGTGGGAAAATAAGGAAAAATATTTTAGACATTTAGTTAATAGACTGTGGAACATTTTGATAATTAAAAATGAAGATAAATTACTTGAATAATAATGTTTTGTTTTGAAAATGGTGGAACTTTTTTTCTTTTTCCTTGAGAACCTTTTTTAAACCCCTATTTCTTTAGTTAAGATAAAAAATTTGAATTTTCTCAACTGTAAATGATAGTTTAATTGATATGCTATTATTATTTCTGTTTTGTTTTGTTTACATATTTTTTTTTTTTTAAAGAAACCTATATCTCAAATACATAAATAATATTACTATAAAGAAAATATATATGTTAATAGAGTTAAAATAGAATAATAACAACAGATGGTTTTTAAAGTTTTCGGACGAGTGACTGTCAAGTAATATATCACAAATTAAATTAAATTTCTCACATAAATTTTCATGTAAAAACAGTTTTATTAAAAAACAATTTTTTAAAAAGCATTTGAATAAGACTTTTTTTTAACAATAAATTTTTCTTTCTTTTTACGCTTATGATGACAAAATTTTTAGTTGCACATATTTAAATGTAATCCTTTAAACAATTTTAGGGTTAAATATTAATTTAAAAGTCTTAGCACATAATATATATATACAAATAGTAAGAAGATCATGCTTCATGAAGATCATGAATCTTTAAAAATAAAATCTTGTATAACTTTTTCATAGCCAATCCAGAAAAAAAAATTGATGATATCTTTCTGGGAAAAGCAGATATTCTATAACTTGCTTTTCGTATCAAGCAGAAATAACGGGAAATTTAGAGTAACTTTATATATTTTATAAAACTAAATCACTTAAACTATAGCAAAAGAGAGACTACTTCAAACTATTTTTGTTTTTATTTATATATATATGTATATATTAAAACAACAAAGTAAAAAAAATAGTGTAGAACTTCGCTCCAAAACCCAGATAAACAAATTTTTAGAACCTAAATTTTGTGATCAAATAACAATTTTATAAAAGTGACGTAGTAAAAATTAAGAAACGGTCGAACGTACGAATTCGATTCTGATCAGATCTATACACTTAAGTCCATATGTAGGTTGTTGTCACAAAACGTAATGTCAAATTAATTACACCCTTGAACATTCGTTCATACGGATATAATAATTTAAAATAAATACATATGAAAAACTGCAGTATATTGTAATGCAAAAATACGAGAAATATTATATTACTTAAATTCATAGTACATTAAATGAACGATTTCATAGTTATAACCAAATTCTTTTATTAAGTATCTAAAACTTTTCCTACATTTTTTTCAAATTGTATGCATCATCTGAAACATCTGAACACATCTGAAACCAACATGAATTAATGAAACGCTAATATTAAAATGAAACATTTAAAAATATAAAATGTATTTATTCCAATTCATTTCAAAATAATTAACCAAAACCATATGAATATTTTTATTAAGAAAAGAAATACAAAAGTATCCAAAAATCAAGTACCTACCCAAATTTCCTTTCACAAAATTTATATTCTAAATTTATACTTTCTAGAAAAAAGATCAAAAAATGTTAGGAAAATGTTTAAAAACAAAATTGTTTTGATTGTGTTTTTTTCTTACAAATACAGTAAAATATGTTTAAGTGGGACAGGACCAATTACCCTGGAACTGACAAAAAAAAAATCTGTTTAATTTTAAAGGGAAAAATATATGAAAAAGTTAAAGGATTATATGTGCGAATGACTTGTACAGCTGAAAATTGAGGCGATTCACTTATTAAAAAGTACCCGTTTTACATTCATTTGTGATCAAATTCTATTAGAGTAGGAAATTGATGACGTGTCGAAAGTCACATGGTCAAAAGTCCCATTGGTCCGCAGTCGCATGGTCAGAAATCCCTTTAATGAGTCCGAAATGCCGTGGGACTTTTGCTCAGTGTTAAGAATAGAAATCCTAATGGGACTTTTGACCTTTTTTTAATGGGACTTTAGTCTTACAATAGTAATAGTAATAGACTTTTTACTAATAGTAATTGTAATAGTAATAATAATCGTAAATAGTAATATTAAAACAAAAATCAAAATTTGGCATTTAGATATGCTATATATTGGTACATGTACGTATGTAAGTATATATATATAATATACATATTTTGAAAATGGTGTATGATCCTGATTTTATAATTAACTCTAAACTCCTTCCAAATTCATACATACATAATGTATATATTCTGGAAAATGGGGAAACCATGATTGAATTATATATGAGATTCTGAATTAAGAGATTTTTTATAGTTGGCTACAAAATCAGAATTTCCCCTTTTTTCTATACATATATATATATATATATATATATATATGAATTAGAAGGAATGTTAGAGTTGGTTACAAAATCAGCTTTTCCAGAATATGTATATAATATGTACATGTGAGATTTTATATTAGTAGAGACTTAATTAGAGTTAGGAGGGAATTCTAAAATCCTATAGCTCCTAATTCAGCATCTCAGATATACATACATATATAAGTATATTCTGGAGTAAGCATATAAAATATAAAAATATTAAATATAATATAAATATAAATTTATATTTAAAAAAAAAAAATATTTTACCTTTGGAATTTCTGACCCATTGAAATAAGTCAAAACTGCCATGGAATTTTTTATATGGCATTCTTTTTTTGGGACTTTTGTCTTACATTAAGTCAGTCCCATGGGACTTCTAACATCATGGGTTTTATGTAGATAACAATATGTATTTATATAAATATATATCAGCATTTTTATGACTCATATGAAACTTATTATCAACAAATCCCTTACTACATTTATTATAATAAAAACAGCCTTTTTTTTTTATGCTTCATTTAATTCAAAATACAAGAATTATTTAATTTAAAATGATAAGTTTTTAAATTGATTGTCATATTATATTCTTCTTCGTTTTCTTGATCATATTTGATTACATCCGACACAATTATATAGTAATAGAAGAAAAAGAGAGAAAAGGTAAAAAAAAAAAAAAACCAGAAAACAAATAAAGAAAAAAAAATCAATGAATTATGCTTCATTTGCAAATAAATATTAAATTAACCTTAAGATAAAAGAAAAAAACCCCAATGATTATAATTTTATAGATTGGAATTTTTGCCACTACTAAAATATAGACAATAATACGAGTTTAAAAATCATGTGTGAAATGACCGAGATTATTAAAGATTATATTCGATGTTCTAAATAATTGTGAGTAGGTTAGGTTCCTATTTAAAGATTATCATTAAATTTAAATGTGTATATATGTATGTGTATTTATTTGTTTTTGTTGATTTTTTAAAGAATAAACAAAAGAGGTTAACTAACTTTTTTTTATGGTTAAGTCTTTCTTTTATGGATTTTTTTCATTTTTTATTTTATTAGTGTACATTAATTTGAATAATTATGCAAAAAAAAAATTTAGAAGTACATACACAAATAAATTAGAAAAGAATCGTTAAATGGAATCATTAAAATTTTTTTATTTTCAATTTATGGTGATTCTATTGTTAGAATTTATTTTATTTTTATTTTTTTAATAAAGAAAGTTTTGAAGAAAAAAAGATGAGCTTAAAAAGGAAATTAGATAAAATTAAATTACTTGAATTAATTTGTTTATTATATCTTTTAAGAATTTTTTTTGTTAGTCAAAATATGTTTTTGGCTATAGTGTAAATTGTATTTAGAATATATTTTTTTTTTGAGTCTGGGTAATTTAAGATACCTACGTATGACTTATGTTCATAAAAATAAACCAAAATTTTTATTTTGGTCTTTTGTAATTATCGTAAAAAGGCGGTTTTGTTTTTATTGAGAAATATAATATTAGTTTAGGAACTGATATTATTATTGATATTCAGTTCTACCATATGAATGCCAAGTTCTAATCAATGATTTATGAAAATTTTTAATAAATTTCAGAAATATATATGTATTTATAAATCATATCGGCTATATGACATAATTTCTATCAACTATGACAATTCCTATGAACTATGGTAATTTCTGATCTATTGTGAATTTAATTATATACTTCAATTCATAATTAGATGTCAGAATTATTATTACAACTTACGTATATAGTGAAAATAATAATTGCGAATTTTGACATTTCCAAAGATGTTTTCTAAAAGACTGTAGTACCAGTTGGGTAATACCTCATTTTTGAATGAGTTTGAATGAGACACTCATTTTGCAAAATGAGGTGGTACAATGTAGTACCTCAAATGAGGTACGCACCTCAAGATTCCACAAACTTTCGTTCTACTATTTTTTCTTGCTACTACAAAACTCTTTTTTACATCTACAGTCTACACAACACAAACTATCGTCTACTCGTTCTACTATTTTGTATTATTGCAATTGTACTACTCATTTTCTACTACAAATTCTTTTTTTGAATTACATTGTAATTTGTAGTACTTCACTCATTTTTGAAAAATGTCACAATACCTCAAAAAAATAATTTGTACCACCTCATGTCACAATACCTCAAAAAATTATTTGTAGCAAAATGAGTTATGATTTACCTCAAAATCATACCTCAATACCTCAAAAAATTATTTGTACCAAAATGAGTTATGACTTATGAGTAGAACATTTTGTAACAGTACAAAAAAATAAAATTTTATTTTTCTACTTCTAACTCATTTTGGTACAAATAACTTTTTGAGGTATTGAGACATGAGGTGGTACAATTTATTTTTTTTGAGGTATTGTGCCATTTTTCGAAAATGAGTGGGACATTTGAGGTACCTCATGAGTGAGTAACACAACACTAAACACTAAAATGAGGGTTTTAACCATTTTTTAAGTATGAGTTTGAGACGGCAGTCCCCACTATTTAAACTGCTTGAGATTATAATTTAAATTTTATATTTGTAATATTTTTTATGGATTTTTTTTTTTATTGCATTTCTCTGCCACTTAAATGTGGACAGGAAATTGCACAGCCTTTCCTGTTCAGGTGTGGCTGTAAATGTCGTAAGGGGGAATAACTCTTACGACATGTGTGAGATTCGAACCCACACTCCCTTGGTATTTACAGCATATTTTATACGATCTTACCCACTAAACCACCGAGGTCCTGGATTTTTTTTTTTTGGATTATGTAAAGGGTATTTATGTAAAGAGCTTATGAGGTTCAATTTCAATCAAATTCCGCAAACATTTTACAACTAATAACTGATTTTTAGAAAATATATAGAGGCAAAATTCCAGAAAATTAAATTTGTTGAAGATGTAGGTACAGAAAAATTGAAGCAAATAAACAGATAAAAAGAAAAAAAACGTGAAAGCACTATGTCGTTAGAAATAGAAAAACAGATACATTACAGAAATTATATATATGATTATGCAAACTACATACATAAAATAAGTCAAATAATTAAATTTAATTAAATATACTTTAGTTAACACCAGGATATATCTAGAGTTTAGAATAATTTATTTGATATAAATTGTAAATAACTGACTGATTATAGTAATATGACCTTGAATTGGCACAAAATGTTGAATTGATAGTATTGTACGTATATTTTTTTAAACAAAAAATTCAGTTTTATGTAAAACAATAAAAACAGACGATAATGATGAAGAATACAGTTGCCTTTGTCAACTCTTAGATACTCGTACGATATCATTAGTATGTTCATAGTCTCTCACTCTGCTTATATAATATTATTTTTTTAATTTTTCAGTATTTTAATATAATTTAGATGAATTTTATAATTTCTAGAACTATGGTTTGTACATGTATTCAAAGTATATGTTTATAAATTTTTCAAAAGCAGATTTTAACCTTCCACCTAACGGTTATCAGTATAAAACTTTTCCAAATATGATATCCCTAGTACTCTTTAACACAAATGTACATTAATTAATTTACATTTGTATTAAATAGAACTAGCGATTAATATATATTTGCCGCTTAATAAATTTAAGCGACATATACGATATATGGCGAATCATATACGATGTATGGCGATATGTACATAATAATATGTATTTTATAATAATATACAGATGAATGCATTATACATATTAATGTGATATAAAAATTTGCAACATTGTAGTAAGTATAAGATACAAGTGTGCTACTTATTATTTTATGGCTTTTAAATTAATAACTACAATACATAATGTGTGCTTTTATTTCATGCGTACTAAAGTTTTATACATAATTTATTAGATTAAATGAAATAAAGCTTAAAATTATTGGATCAAGCAGGTAGCTATAGCAATTATGCACCGTTTTTATATTTATTTAAAAATAATGAAAAGTTAAAACAATTCGACTATAAGTGGATTGTTAAAGGGTTCGTATGGGTATTTAAGAGTTGACAAGGGCAACTGTATTGTTCCTTTTTTTTTTATTATAAAATTTACCTATCAAAAATCTCATTCTTGTGTCACTAAAAATTTTGAAGCGAGGTTTCAAATACATATTTCTATATCGTATATATATTAACGTTTTCAACGTGCTATGGATTTTTGATTTATAGCTATTGCAGCAAAAAGTAGTAAAGAAAAATTATAATACATTTTAACATTAAAAAAATTTATTTAAAATTTTTTAATTACATTTTTTCTATAATTTTTAATATTGTGACGGACTTCCTGCTGAATTAGAAGATGTATAACTACTTAGTTATATTGAGATAACTTTAATATAGCCTTGAATAAAATAAACGAAAAGTACAAAAACAAAAATGTATTTCTATTAACGGAAACAAATTTTTAAATACATACATAAAACGTTATTTTCATTTCGTAATAAGCCTAAATACATTTGTAAAAACCAAAAAAAATTCTCATGCTGAAATGATAAAAACTATGTTGAATTTTAAGCGGTTGGTTGGTGGAAGAATCAACACAAAAGAAAGATAAGAATATTGCAATATTTGGTTAACTGGTTTTGGCACGAGAGTACAAAAGTCTTATTTTATTACAATATATACTTAGTGGAAGGTTTCATATTTCATAGTCGCAAATTTCATATTTATCAACCATAAAGAATATACTACGTTAGTTATGTATGTGTTTGTGTACAGTATCAGCCAAAATACTTTTTCAATAAATTTTATTTAAATATAAACATTTTTTATTTTGCTAGGAATTGTGCGCAATAAAAAAAATATTCAAAAAAGAAAAGACTTTATTTTTCACATTCATAATTGACTATGAAAATTCCTTATAAATGTGTGAATTCAAATCTGTTGCAATGTACTACGAAATCTTTATTTAAGAGGTACCAGTAAAGGTTGTATTATCTAGTCTATGGTGTAGTGATTAAGACACCGATCTTTCTTACGAAAAGTCTCGGGTTCAAACCCCTGCTGGGCCATAATATTGTTATTTCTTATAATATATAATTAGTATATAATATAATTAAATTAAAAATAAGTATATATGTCTTATAAATTATAATTAATATCATATTGTAATATATAATAAAGTAATAATAAAAAATATAATTCTTGTGCAAGATAATAGACGGCGTAGAACTAAAGAAACGCCTAGTCAGAAACTGAAGCTTAATCAAATATGAATAAATGAAGTGGATGCCCTATGCTCCTTATATAGAAGGAAAAAAAAAGTAAAGGTTGTGAAACCATAAGAAAAATAGGTATAAACATTTTTATTCCAAAAAAAAAGCTAAGATCATTGGATAGATGATGTTTTAAATAAAGCTAACGATAGCATATCCATTTATGTGAAAAAAATACTAAATTGAAGGGATAAGCTATTAAATGTAGGACTCAATTGAAATATTACAAATAATTGAGTATTTGGTTTATAAAACTAGAAACTGTAATTAATACTCTATTGTCATCAACAATATCAAGCAATAATTATAGAGTATATTTTTACAACAATATTTAATAACGACTAAGCAGCTATTAAAAAGAAAATTTTAGCTCGTAAATCTTTTATTGCAAGGCTATAATACAAGCCGAAGTTCTAATTGATCATTTAAATCATTTTTAGGAAAACAAAAAGCACAATCAATTTTAAGCAGATGATTTAAGTTAAAGCCAATGGCATCTATTATTATTTCATTTTTAGTTTTAGTATATTTATTTTGCTAAATTTCTAATATATTTTTAATTTTGTTCTAAAAATTTTGAACTATATTGTATTTGAAATAGATAGTGCTTATAACATATTACCTTCAAGCTTCGGTTAACCAACGAATTAAATGAGCGTACTAATATTAAATAGTCTGTATGTACTTTGTAATAACATGCTCCCAACAATTCATGCAAAAACAAAAAAAATAAATAAATAAAGTATAACTTTATATAAGTATGGAATCTCAATTATTCCAATTGTAATTTTTTTGTATTTTTTTACTGTCAGTATTGCTTTCTCTCAGACATATTAAATACCAATAAATGATGTTTAGGAGCGTTTTTTGTTCAACATATTGTAAATATCGTACCCCATTCAATAATTTACAGTTTCGAGTAAATTAAGACTAAAGTTTGTTTAAACTTGGAAGTAAAAATAAAAATTAATTTTTATCTTCCTTTTGATAATAAGAATAATTTGAAGAAAACTTGAAATAAGAATTTTATTGTCTTCATCTGTCTATTATATTTTATAATTTATTTCTTTACTAGGTTTCTTAAAGGGTAATAGAAGACTACATTAAAACACAGAATGGCTGTAGAAGATTAAGAAAATATTTTCAAACTAATATTTAAAAATAGAGTTCCAACATTTCAAATATGTTCAAAATCGTATTTGAAGGATACTCTGAAATAAAATATAGGAAAGGTCCACTCTTGTATGAGAAAATTTCACTTTCGTATGTATATAAAAAATTAATCAAACATCGAAATTAAAAGAAAAATTTATCAGAAATATTACAAAAACGTATCCCCAATCTTGATACTATGATTAAAAACAAACATCGTTGAAGAAAACTATACAAAGCTAAAAGAGAGTTAATTAACATTTGGTCTTCAAATAAATGTTGTTAAAAATATTTGACAAAATATTTCGAGGTTAAAACTTCTGGAAGGAACACGATTTATTTATCAAATATAGTGCTTGGAAAAATACAATGTTTGAAAAATTTTCAAAACATTTTTCTCAATCCCAATATAACGCTAGTATGCCTAGACCCAAATATAATATAACGCTAGAATGACGCGTACTGAAACATCGAAAAAATTAATGAACCCATAAAGATCGGATACAAGTGATATTTTCCTCTTTATAAAATATTAAGGTCTAAAAACATTAATTACATTAATTGTCATATCATATATAGATCAGAAATTGGGGGCTAAGAAAGAAAGATGATAAAAGACAATTTAATATTTTCAAGATAAAAATATTATGGAAAATCCTGAGGGCTGTCAAACAGCAAGATGGAAGATACAGAGGAAGAATTAATGATGAAAAATCAAGTCAATATGGTGGGATGGCTTTCTGTCGGCCGGCTATCTTGTTAAAATAGCTAAATTTTTGACGGAAATTCAACGGAAAAGAAACCTGGAAGGAAGATCCAAAAATGAGGTGGATTGATAACTTGCAAAAAATTACAACAATATGTGCAAATGAATAACTGGAAGTCGACTCACCGAAATTAAAACAAGGTGTTGTTTCACATTTAATGAGAAATAATATACAGTTGGATTTTTTTTCGCATAGGCAATTGAAAAGTAAGACTCGCAAATATGAGAAATAAAACCCCGAGGTTTTATTTGTCTTTCAACTTTATCTACGACTTCTTGGAAAATACAGCCTCGGGATGTTATTTCTCATTAAATGTGTAATAAAACCCAGTATTGTGTAAAAACTCGGTAAAAAATTAAAAATTCATTCAAAAATAAAAACTTTATAGAGAATAAATTAGTATTTCATAGAAATTCACATTTAACTAAAGTAGGATTGGATTACCAAACTTACAAAAACAAATATTTAAAACATATTACAAGTCTTTTTTAGGAAATTTAACACTACGAACACCACGATAAAACTCTTGTTACGGTTTCTCCTTTTAAAAACGGTTTAAGTTTTAATCAAATATTTGACTTTCTCAAATATGGAGAAAAATTATGAGAAAAAAATTACTGATCCAATGATTTAAAAAAGTAATCGTTTTCATATAAATATAATAGTTATGATAATGCTTGATATTTTGTAAAGGTGACATTTTAAAATATGAAAAAAGAATATTTTAAGTAAATAAATGTAAATAATAAAACAGTCAATTTATTTAAATTTTTATACAATGTCATAATATTATGCATCTTCCGCAAAAGAGCAATATATTTTTTTTTTTTGAAGTCAGTTTGGTAATCCTTTATTCTTTAATTAAATGGAATAAAAATTAATATATTTTTGTTTTGTTACCAAAATATATAAACCATTGTGTTTTTTTAATTTTCTGGCGCAATTAAAATAAAAAATAACATTACGAGGATTTATTTCTCAAGAAGTTTTATATTAAATTGAAAGAGAATTAACTGGGCGGGCGTTATTTTTTACCGGTAATTGAAAAATAACACGGTAAGATATGATTTTATATTAAGTATGAAAAAACACCCAACAGGCTGTAATTCACAGCGCCGTTTTCTTCTCTTTATGCTTTTGTTAAAAATTCGTCATTTTGTTCATCAAATTCATGTTGCGATATAGTTCTGAGGGTGTGATAAGTAAATGTATATGCTGCACATGTATCCGGAATGGGAATAAAAATTGCAAAAGATTGTAAGACAAAAAACATTTTGATTATTATATTATGTATGCACCTACATATTTCAATTCACTCATTTTTAGCACATTTTTCAAGTAATTTTTGAGTGAAAGAGTGAAACTAATACTCTGGTCTTTTGCCCATCCGTCTGTTTTCAAAACTGCTACACCGTTTTAGATAGAGATATTTTATCCATGCATAATTCTCTTAAAAAACTTATTTTGGTAGAAGAATTTTTTTATGTAGTCCCACCGAATACACAACTACAGCCCTTCAAGTTTAAAAAAAAAAACTCTATTTCTAAATATGTATATCTCAGGTTCTGCTTTACACATTTTTATTCTGAAAACGCCAAATCAAAGATTATTTTGTATTTTGCAAGATTTTGTTTTTTTCATATCTTCGTTACCCTTTAATGTTCGTTAAAGAACTTCGTTTAAGGTAAAGTCTTGAAACTTGAAGAGATAATTAAAGATCTTTCAGAATTAGTATAAGTTGCATCGGATATTTTTTTTGTATCACGCCTTCCTAAAAGGTGTTATTGGCTAAAACTTTAAAATTTTTTATTTTAAAACACCTGTACAATTTTTTGCAAATTAATATACAAGAATTAAAGCTTATAATTTTTCAGCTCTTTACAGTTTTTTTTTAACTATTTCGGGTTTCCTGGAAATTAAAGAAAGTGTCACTTAATTTTTCACAATTTTTTTCTTATATTTTGTAAATACAATTTTAAGAAAAATTTTAAAATTTGGGGTAACTCAGGCTTTTAGTCAGAACATTAAAACTTTAAGAAAAGAAAATTCTTTTAGAATTAGGATAAGTTTTCAGAATTTTTTTTTGTACCTTCCCCTGTTTAAGAGATAATAGAGATAATAAATTGAAAATTTACTATTTTTAGACATCTGTAACTTAGGCACCTATACAAATTGTTTTAATGTAAAACGTAAATATTAAAACTCAAACATTATGTATTTATATGTGTTAAAAACTTTTCTTAACTGACACAATTCAAGACTGTTTTCACTGTCTTTTGAAAAATGTACCCCTTTAACAACCGTTGGTCCTTATTTTATTTTTAAATATGAGAATAATATGCTGTGTTTGATTCAAACTAATAATAATAATATGTCTAGCAAATTTTCTATCTAAAAATTGTTTGCAGTATTTTCTGATCTTTCTTGTCTTCCTTTTTAATCTTTAGTTTTTTTTTAATAACTGGTTTTTTATTATCTGATTACGTATACATAATTTTGTCTCGTTCTATCTAATTTAGTTTTTGTCTCCTCTGATCTGTATCATAATAATATGAAGTATTGCTAATAATGTTTTTAAATGGCACAATGCGATGCTGCATTTTGCTTGATGATGTGCAATAATAATTTTTACTGCGATTAAGTGAATTTGTGTTAATTTATAAAACCGTATATACATAATAATATATAGTTATGTATTATATAATGTGATGATTATATTATGTTCTTATATATATCAGAATTTCTTTTGAGGAGTCACTTTAGGTGTGGGTGATTGTTATCCTCAGATGAGCCAGAAAAAAAGAAAACAAAAAATAAAATTACCACTAGTTTGTAACTTTAAAACTTTCTTTATTGTAAAGAAAGAATGTAAACAAAGAAAGTAATAATTCATTAAAATGCATTTCATCAACATTTCAAAATGGTGCTCATTTTCAAAATCAACATAAGTTTGGGTGGAGTCTGTATTGTACCTCACGAAACTATTTTTTTTGAGATGGTTTGTATTTTGTAAATTGTTTCGGGAATAAAAAAAAAAAAAATGTATTTTTTGTTATTGTTTTTGTTGAATTGTTAATAAGCTTAAGTGGTTACATTATAATTTACAGATTTTTTTTTTTTAAATTGAAGTGGTCTCCTTTGAGTCTGAAAATTTTCTTAGTTGATTTAAATTGAAAATGTTTTTAGGTCAAAATAAGAAAAAAGATATTAATCTTATTCAGAATATTTTATTATTTGTTAAAGAACTTAATAGAAAATTCTTGTTCTGTTACAGTTTTGTATTTTAAAAAACATTTAAAAGAATGGATGTTATTAAAAAATGTTAGTATGGTTAGTGGAAAATATTATTATGATATTTACATTTAGTTCTAAAAAAAATAATATTCAAATTTAAGTTTGATAAGATTTTTAAATATTATATTGGTACCTAAGTCAACATATTTAAATGTTGCTAAATTGACTCATTAAAATGTGGTCAAAATGTTCCTAATGTTATAAAAATGTTGTTGACATGTGTTTTATATTATAAATTTCCTACCTATCATCCACAATCCCAAATTTCTCAATTCCAATTTCCCCAATCATCCTTCCCATATCCCTATCACCAAAACCAAGCTGTGCATTTGTATTAAAGGTTCCATCCTAAAATTTGGTTTTAAAAGGGGGTGGTTTTGAATGGTTATACCGCAACTCTTCTCTGAGGAACCACGTGCAGTTCTTCTTGGTTTTCTTTCGAATTTTCCACCAACCCACGTACAAAAAAAATAAGCTTATAAACAGAATTTTCATCAACTGTATCAAAGTTCTACTGATTTACAAATACTATCAGTTACCAATATGAAATAATTAATAGTTTTAAGCTCTGATAAATACGATAGAGGAAAATAATTGCTTCAATTTTTATTATCCATTATTAGTATACTGTGTCATTTTTTTTTTTTTTTTAGCGCATTTTTCTGTCACATAAATGTGAACAAGAAACCACACAGCCTTTCCTGTTTAGGCGTGTGCCTTAAATGTTGTAAGGGGAAATAACTCTTAAGACGTGTGTGGGATTCGAACCCACTTCCTCGATATTTACAGTGAATTTTAAACGCTCTTATCCACTAGATCACCTAAGCCCCAATATTGTGTCATTTTCAGTATTGTTGTTTATAATTGCATTCAAATGGCTTCTTCGTCTACAACGTATAATATATAATAAGGCATGATAGATAAATATAAACTCAAGTGTAAAGATGTATTTATATTATTGAAAACTAAATAGATTTAATTATCGGTTGGTTCCTCAGCTCGATTTTCGGAACGATAACTCAAAAACTAAAAAGAGCTAAAGTTATGAAATTCATTCAAAATATTATTGAAATAATTTGTAGGCTCCATTATTATTATTTTATTTTTTTTTGGATTTTTTAATGCATTTCTCTGCCACATAAATGTGTGGACAGGAAATTACACAGTCTTTCCTGCTCAGGCGTGGCTGTAAATGTCGTAAAGGGAAATAACTCTTACGACGTGTGTGGGATTCAAACCCACAATCCCTTGGTATTTACAGCCTATTTTATACACTGTTATACATACAGTTATACACTGCTACCCAGGCCCCTGGTTCCATTATTATTTTTGTTTCAGATTGAACAAGGCTTTTCAAACTATTAGACTAGAAATTTACAAATAAAATTACCATAAATTATCTAAGTTTTGATCTTTCGACAACACACAACGAATTTTCGAATAGTGTAAAATATCTAGGGAAGCATCTTAACAAAAACTTCAGATGGAATAAACATAAAAATTAGAAAAAAGAAAAAACTATAACGGTTAAATAGGCTAATAAATAGCTGCGGTGATGAACTATTGCCAAAATAACAGAAAAGTGAACCAATAAATGTGTAAGCGTCAGATACAACCAAAAAATATGGAATAGGAATCATATGGTACGAATAGAATGTAAGAATAACAAATATAGTGGTGGGACATTCGACAGGACATGAATGCAATGTTTGCAACATTAACAAAATTTTGTAATATTGCTTCATAATATATTATAAGTAAAGGGATAGTACATTATTTTTATACCCGTACGATAGGATCGGGTATAATAAAATTACTCCTCCATTTGTAACACCTCGAAATAAGCGAGCTAGATATACCTTCAAAGGTATGGATCGGATCAGAAAAAAATTCTAAGACTTTTGAGCCATGTCCGTCCGTCCGTCCGTCCGTCCGTCCGTCAGCACGCTAACTCAAAAACTAAGAAAGCTAGAATCTTGAAATTTACACAAAATATTCTGGGAGTAATTTGTAGGCTCCCTATTTTTTTTGGTTGAGTTTGGACCAAGCCTTAGGGTAGCTCTCGAACACCTAACTTTTAGATCCCGACATTTTTTTTAAAATAGAGCTATGAAATTTTAACTGCTGATAGATCTCACAAAAATATTAATTTTATTTTTAATAACTTTTTTTTGTAGCCCCACCCGTTACGGAGCTACAGCTCCCCAAAGGTTCAAAAAAGCTCTATATTTAAATTGTTATAGCACAAGTTGTATAAGGTATATCTCCATTTTGAAAACGCCAAACAATTACTACTTTTATTAGCTTTAAAAGAATATATACAATAAATATATATTTGTGGCATACGGTGTCTTAATTTACCGTTATGTGAAACTCAAATTTTGCAAAATCCTTCAACCCTTCTATCTTCTAAACGGTTTAAGTTGGAAACTTGAAATTTTGACAAAAGTTAGATCTTTGAAAATAAGTATGAGTCATTTCAGAAATTTTTTTTGTATCACCCCCCGTTTAGGAGCTGTAAGGCGTCAAAAACTGAAAATTTTCTATTTTTAAACACCTGTAACTTGAACACCTGTTAAAATTTTTTTGAATTAATACACAAAAATTAAAGCTTAAACATTATACTCTTATTTCTGTTAACAACTTTTTTTAATAATATAGGGTTACTTTATAATTGACGAAAGTGTTAGTTGATTTTTTCAAATTTTCGAACAAATTTCTTTAAAACGAATTTTTTCCATTTTGTTTTACTCGATAATTTGAAATTGTTGAGGATATAATGCGTAGTATAAAAAAATGTAAATAAATAAACAACATAACGGTTGCTTGAAGAATTTTTATTATTATTTATATGATATTGATATATATACATACTTATATAATATCATGTTTATTTACATATCGTATATGTCACTAGTGAATGAATGATAAGAGTATATATGTATATTATATAGCGCCGTATTTACATACATATTATGTATTTTCATGTACTTATAAGAAATTATTCTGTCAATGGAATATTTAAATATAATATAATATAATATTTAAAATTATATTTACTATTTTGTACTAAGTAAATTTAATATACATTTACCGCTTAGTATTAAATGGTACTATAGAATATTTGAAAAAGTTTTGGATTGATAATCGTCATGTGGAAGGTTAGAATCTGCTTTTGAAGAATGTACATATAAACATATAGTTTGAATATATGTACAACCCATAAGTTCTAGAAATTATAAAATTCACCCAAATTATTTTAAAATACTAAAATATTAAAAAAATAATATTGTAGGCAGAGTGACTGTGAACATACTAACGGTTCGTACGGGTATCTAAGAGTTGACAAAGTCAACTGTATTCTTCCTCGTTTAAATACAACAAACACTTTGTAAAATTATTTTACTGATGACAAGAACAACTTTTTTCTTATAAAATTTCTGTTGAAAACTGAATGAATAAAAACTGAAAGTAAAAAGAAAATTCTAAGAATAACATTGAAAGTGTAAAAAAATGTAGTAATAAATGACAATTGTACATATAAAGAATCGTGAGAAACTGTTGTGCTAATCGATTGTGCTAATTGGGGAAGCACAAAAAAAAAATGTATTTTGTCGTCAAATTATGTCCAATAATAAAAACCAATTGATTAAAATAAATGACAACAAAATAATTTTAAAACTATATGAACTTGAAACTCAAATGATAATTGGTTTTGTAAATAGAAGAACATTTTAACTGGAAAATTTATTTTTAATAGACACACACACACACACACACACACACACACAATGATTAAATGAATGAATTGAATGAATCATTTTTTGTAATATTCAGTATCCAAAATTTAAAAATTAAAATTTCTGCTACTGTCATAGCATTTTTTTTTTTTGTATATTATTTTGATTTTGTAATAAAATAACGATGAAAAATGATTTTAAATGCTTTAACATATTTTTTCTTCTTATTTTAAAAATATGAGCAAACAACGCATCAGATTAGTCACAGTTAAGTTATGCTGTAATAATTTAAAAATTAAAAAATTAATTGGTTGTTTTTAATCATATGGGATTAAGTTAAAAGATTAAAATTAGATTCAGTCAATTTTTATGACAAACTTTTTTTTTTAATTTTATTTAAATTTTTTAGTTTTTGAAAGGTCATTTTGGATCAAATGATTGGATATAAGCCAATGAAACTGATTTAATGCATTATGGGAACCTTTGAAGATAAATTTTATGTAAAAAATATGATGAAAAAATGTTATGATATAGGGTGTTCAAAATTGAGGTATCATTTTGATTTTGCCGCCATTTTTTTTCTACCTGAAATTTTTATACGAGGTTTCTTTAGGTATATTCTAAATACATTCGGGTTAGTTAATACATAATACATAATACATTTAGTAAAATACATTCGGGTTGGAACGTTACACGAAGTAACAACGTGTTTTTGTTATTACAACATTTTTTGAAAATGGTAAAAGTTTTCAAGATGTAATTAGGAAATTTCGAACAAAATTTGGTAGAGAAAATGCTCCAACAAATCGTGCCATCAAGGTGATGGTTGATAAATTTTTAGAAACTGGATCTGTTCTTGATAACAGAGGCAACATTTATCAACGTAGAGGCCGTTCAACCGAGAATGTAGCAGCTGTGAGCAGAAGTGTTGAAGAAGATCCAAAAACTTCCATTCGTCATCGTTTGCAGCAATTAAACATCAAACCATCCACATTATTCAACATTTTGCATCGTGATCTCCATTTAAATACTTATAAGATCCAGCTGACGCAAGAATTAAAACCAACTGACCATGCATTACGTCGGCAATTCGTTTCTTGGGCAATGAAAAAACAAAAGAAAAAGAGAATTTTTTTAACAAAATAATCTTCACCGACGAAGCTCATTTCCAACTCAATGAAGTCAATAAACAGAATTGCCGCATTTGGGGTGAAGAGAATCCAATGGTTATCTTAGAGCAACCAGTACATCCACAAAAAGTTACGGTTTGGTGTGGTTTGTGATCAGCAGGAATCATCGGACCATATTTTTTTGAAAACGCAAATGGAAATGCGATTACGGGGAGATGATCCGAAGCTTTTTGTGGCGGGAAATTGATGATTTGGACGTAGAGAATATGTGGTTTCAACAGGACGGTTGCTACACAGTAAGAGAAACTATGGATCTTTTGACGGAAAAGTTCGAAGATCGCATTATTTCTCGTAGAGGAGGAGTGATGTGGCCACCAAGATCGTGCGATTTGACACCGTTGGATTTTTTTTTTGTGGGGTTTTGTGAAATCGAAAGTGTACAGCAATAATCCCACAACAATTCAAGAGCTTAAAAACAACATTATCCAGCAGATTTCAACCATTGAGAACAGTTTATTGAACAACGTGATTCAGAATTTTGGTAAAAGATTGGGAGCCTGCCGAAGTAGTAGAGAGGGCCACTTGGCCGACATAATTTTTCATTATTAACCGGAACCTATTTGTAATAAATTAAAATAAAAATATATTTAATATTTCAAAAAAAAAGTCTTTTTTTATTAAAATTAAAATGATACCTCAATTTTGAACACCCTTTTATAGTATAAAAGTGATTAATAAGATATTGTAGAAAATCATTATAATTATTTCCAGTTTATTAGGCTTAGTTAATATTAATATAAGTAGATTTGTATATGTAAATTTTGAATGGCTTTGACCGCAGTTAAATTATTTTATCATGCAGGTTCATCATTTATTTATCTTTAAAATATGTTTTTTTTTTCATATACATTTTACCTATTTACATATAGTATATATATATATTTATATATGGATGTATTATTTCGCGGTTATATTTAATTTAAAGATTTTGTTCATTATGGGTGCTGATTAGATTTTAGGTCTCATTTAAGGAGGTGATATTTACATATTTTAAATAACTGAAAAGGTAAATTTTTGTTTTTATAAAGAGTCAATAGTTTAATTATAGATATATTTTTTGGTTAAGATTTTATATGAAAGCATTATTACAAGAAATTCTTTTTTGTTGTGAAGTCCTTTTTTTATTGTAAAATAAATGTGCCTGGTCCAACAAGAAATAAAATTCTTTAAAATATATCAATCGATTTATTGATTGTATTAATTAGAATTGGTACTAAATTTGTTGCATGAGGAATTCTTGAAAGAGAATCTTAATCATTAAAATGATTCTTTAAATCGAGAAAAAGTAAAAATCAGTACTTATCTATCTAACTAATTTAAAAATGTTGTGTTGATAAGTTATTATTACTGTCAATTAGAATTTTAAAGGATATAACTTAATTCAAAACAATTAAAAAAGTTATATGATACGATATATATAAAACTCATATAATGAAAGAAGAATGAAGAATGGGAAAAAAGGAAATGGAAATGAAAGAATGGATTTATAGGTACAATGAAAAAAACAAAACAACTCAGTAGTTAAAACTAAGGGAGCATATTTTTAAAATAAGTATTTTTAGATTAAAATTTATACATTTTCAATTTTAAGAAAAGTTTTTGCCAATCTTTACAGATTGTAAATTGGAATTTTTTACAGTAAAAATTGCATATTTCAAAAAGCATATCTCTTCGTTCGTAGAGTGAAACAAAACATCTCTTCATCATAATAAAAATATGACTGTAGCTTAGTGTAACTGCTTTCAAACTCTTTGTTTGATATCTCATTGCTAAAATGACTGACATATTCTATTATTAAAACCTAATTAATTTTTTTGGTTTTGGATACGTAATCTACAACTTAAAGTTTTACAAAAGATCACAGTTTCCAGAAAATGCTTAAATTCAAGTTTCTTTATAAGTTTTTTCAAATAGGTTAACAAGAAATTGCATTGTCAGTCATCTCTTAAGCGGCTTCGTTCAGTTGTCATTTTCGCAAAATTGATAAGATTCCCTTTCATAACTCCTTCTAAAGTTGTTGCTAAAAAAGTGAATAGAACGATGAATAAATATTTAAAGTCATAAAACAAAATTTAAATTGTCATTTTTCAAATGTATAATTTTCGTAATGTTCGTCATGTTAGCACAATTTTCTAGCCTCGAGTCGTAATAAAATAAATTATTAATTAATTTTTAAAATTATTTAAAGAAGATGAAATTTAAATTATAATATTATACCTATATATATATATATTTTTTTTTTGACTCACTTTAATAAATGTATGAAAAAAGATATTTATTTAAATGTATTACATAATAATTTGATGAAAATGGAAAGTTTTTTTTTTTTTTTAAGTTGTCATGTAAATTTAAAATCAAACCAAATGGGAAAATTAAACTAAAAAATATGAACATTTTTAATAAACTTTAACATTTTAACATTTATTTATGTTTTTTTTTTAGTTTTTCATTTTTTTAAATTCTAATATAAAACTTTTTAACTTCTAATTTTTAATAAAGAAAAAAAAAAGTTCAAGGAAAAAAAATTTTTTTTTTAACCTATTTTTCATTAGTACCCTTTAAGGTAGACCCTTTTAATGTTTTTGAATCAATGATCAAAGGAAAATCTTGTACTTTAAAAGAGCAAAAAAAAAAAAAAAAAATTTAAAATATCAAAAAATAATCGATTTAGGGTAACACTAATTTACTTTACTTTCTTTAATATTTTTATATAATTTAGTCATAGTATAGAAGTATACATAGTATAAAAGGAAACTATTTGTTCAATATTTAATATTTTTGTTTTGGAATGTTGAAAACTTATGTTTTTAACAAAATTTAAAAATTGCTTTCCGTTTTGGAACAAGTATTAAAGAATAAAGATAACCATAATAAAGTAAATGAGATTTAATCTATGTATAAGTTCGAAATCATCATTTTTTTTATGGCATATAGTTGTCATTTATAATAAAATAGCATTTTAATAACCTAAATTATACTACAGAATACCTCAATGATAGATAATTAGATCATATATAGTAACAATTACATATTAAATAATAAACTAAATGATAATAAAACATTTACGTTTAAACGTATTAAATGTGAGAAAATTTTGTTTTTCCTCCGAGAACAGATTTTCAACTGTGCCATTCAGTATAACTTTAATTATTAATACTTTCAAATTTAAATTTCTTTAATGTTTTTCTTTCAATAAAATATACTCGAAACAACAAAACTAAAGAATAGATTTAAAAATTTTTAAATAGTGAGATATTTTTTTTTTTTCCCCCGGAAAAATATTTATGGTAAAATTTTCATTTCAAAAAAAAAAATAATTTTTTCCTATATATTATATAAAATTATATTATAAACCTTTAAATAAGAATCTCTTAAAAAATTATTTTAATTTTTTGTTTGATTTAATTTAAAAAAAAAAAAAAAAAATGAAAAAGTTAAAACAAACTGAAATATCTTAAAGTAAAATCCTTTTTCTGGTTTGTGGTTTTCATCTACTGCCAGAACTGAAAACTTTTCTACTACACACTTATACTACTTTTAACTACTATTATAATCTTATTTTAGTTTTACAATTAAAAACAAAAAAATCAAACAAAGAAAAATACCACTAAAATACAGTTATTTAAGTAAAAAGATGACTAGAAAAAACAACAAACAAAAAAAAATAATAAAGAAGGAAAATTAAGTAAGCAATTTTTGAAGGAGAAAGTTGTCTTTTTTTTTTTTTTTGTGTTATATTTTTACTAATGCATAAAAATACTTAATGGATCTTTTTAATTTATTTATATATACTATACAAATACTTAGATAAATATATATCTAGATATATACTAATACATAAAATCATTAAGGAAAAACCAGCAAGAAAAAATACAAAATGAAAAGGTAAATCTATATTAAGTTAAAATGTTGAATAATTATTTATTAAAAGCACATTTTATTTATTTATTTATTTACTTTAGTCTAATATTGTACAATAAATTGTATAGTAAGACTCTCGGCTACAGAATCATTTTGGGCCTAGCTATTAAAGTTTTAATTTTAGTATCTTAAATTATTTGTATTATTTACATTTTTATATAAATAATCTAATGTAATGAATCTTAAGTGCTTCAGTGGCTGTGGTCGAATATTTATCAAGCACGCTTCTGGTTACTGAACATTCTAGGTAGATGTGTTTTATTGACATGATATTATGACAAAAGCTGCAGGATGTTGGCTGAGTTTTTTCAAACAAATGTTTTTTGATGTCTATGATAGTGTGGCCTAATCTAATTCTAGCAATTTACATATCTAAGCTTTTGTTTTTCTAACTTATACACAGGAGATCTGTTTGCATCGGATCAATGACACTTAAGAAAACTATTTGGATGAATTCCATCTTATGTGCCTAAAATTTTGTACGACTTTTTTACAACTTTAATTTTAGAGCTGTATGGCTATTTGCAAAGATAAGTGCGGGAGTTTTTATGGTAAGTTTTGCTTCCGTATCCGATAGATCACTGCAACAGTGACATTGGACTCATATCAGTTTAATTTCTTTATTTGTGCTAGAGAATATTATGTTTTTCTTTGCAAAATATAAGAATTGCATACTTCGTGGATGAAATGGAAAAAAAACATTTTTATTAAGTACTTTTTAATTGCTTTTAAACTAAAATTTATATAAAAATACTATGGTAATATCAATATTTTTTCTACTCAAGAAATTTATCACTTAAATAGTATGACTCAAAAAGTTATTTTTACAAAATATTAAAATATTAATATAATCCTCGGTGTTTTGGCTTAAACGGAATATTAAAACCTTAAATATAGAATTACATGTAAATTTTTTGAGATTAATCTATGTTAAATATTACACAGTACACAAGTAGTGAACAAAAAAGTAACATTAATTTATCATTATAAAAATTTTATTTCTACGGTTTTAACGCCTGGTAGATTCTCAAACTTCATAATTGCGATCTTCAAATTGATCTTCAAACTTCATATAACTTAAATTATATTTATCTCTAAATCTTAAATTGTACTTTAAATATTGAAATTGGTTTGAATTCAATTGATTTTTTTTTTTAATCATAACTCACAAAAAAAAAAAATAAGAAATGTTTTAAATTTAAATTAGCTTATATTGTTATTTAAGAGGTATAAGTTGTGCTTCCCCTATTACTACGTCTTGGTAATTTGGCCTCCACTTATTATAGTTCTGTCAGACCACTGCCTCTAAGAAAGTAAAGATTTGCATAAGACTTATTGCTGGCAGTTTATCTTCGGAAAAGCAAAATACCCCTAGATGCACATAGCTTGCTCGGAGTAAAGTTCTGCAGTTCTTTTTGACAGAATCTGCATGTAAGGTAAATTTCTATTCCAATTTTCTTTAAATATTTTAAACTTGAAAAAATGTAATCATTGGTAATGTAATTGTAATCTATGGTATTATTTTCTCATTTTATAATTTTGCTTAATAATCTCCATAGTAGATATATAAAAAGACAGACAAATTTAGTTAAAAAAATAAAATTCTACTCATCTTTGCTTTTTTTGTTTTGTTCCAAATATGATTTTTACATAAAATTTTTTTACTTAAAAAGAAAATTTACCTTTGTAGAATGAAACTTATAATGAAAACAAAAAAAAAAGGAACTTCGCATATTGTAAAAATGATGAAAAATTAATTTTGCCTTATAGAAAGACTAAAAGACTAGAACAATAATAATATTAAGTAAAATAAAGAGAACGTATTTTTTCATTTTTTTGATAACAAAAGCATATGAATCACATATACACAGTTCTTATATGTTTGTATATAATTTAGCGATCTTTTTACCCTTGAAAATATGAACTTTTATTTTGGTTTCCTTAGAGGAGAATAAAAGAAAATTTATTTACCTTTTCAAAATTTATTTTAATGCTTCCGTCTCTATTATTTTTAAAATTTAAGCAATTTTTTGCACAGTATTGATCAAAATTAAAGCAACATTAATGTTAACTTTGAATCATAATCTAAAAGTTTAAAATATTTCTAGAATAAAAAGGTTTTATGACTTATTGATTTATTGATCTTTAATTATAAAATCATTTTCCATATTTTTTTTTTTTTTTATGTTAACAGTTTAAAAATTAGAAAAATTTGTGATTAAGTGTTTCCGCAATTGTTTTGAGATTTTTGTTATATTTTTGAACAGTTTTTAGATTTTAAATTAAAATTTAAAAAAATCTAATTTAATGAACCGATAAATACAATACAAACCGCCTTTAAAGCAGTTATAACAATAAATATAAATAACAAAATAATCTTTAAAATAAGAAACATTGAAAATTACTAAATAGTAATGCCATTTTTAAGAAAAAGAAAAGGTGAAGTTTTTGTCTCAAAATTCCCTACAATTAAATAATTCTTTTAAAATCTCTACAAAATACGTTATAATTTTATTAACAAAAAATTAATAAATGCTGAAAAATTAATGCATTCATTTGACATGAACAATTCATTTTTGTAAAAATTGGAGTAAATTGATGAAAGCATTTTGACAGAACAGAGAAAAGATGAAAATAACTACAACAAGTAATGAAAAAAACAAGGTTTTTCAAAAAAAGAACATTCCAAAAATTAAAAATATTCCATAATACCTTTTGAATAAAGGGTACGTAGGTATATCGAAAAATAAAAGTTATAAAAAAATTGGAAAAAATTAAGTCAAACTTTCGTCGTTTTTATGGTCCCTACATTCTTAAGAAAAGGTTTAAAAATAAATAAAAATATAATGTTGAAGCTTTAAGTTTTGCATATTACTTCAAATAAATTTGGACAGATATTCAAGTTACAGATGTTAAAAAATAGGATATTTTTAATTTTTAACTCTTACAGCTTCTAAACGGGAGACGACACAAAAAAAAAGGATTTACCGTTTGGCGTTTCATTGCTTTATTTTAAATGGTGTAGACGTTTTGTAAACATCCAGATGGACAGACGAACGGACAGACAGACGGATAGAGTGAAGCTAATAGCACATTTTTTCAAAATATGTCGTATCAGAAAGGATAAATTGTAGTAAGAAAGGCAAAGACCTCTTCCATATTGGAATCGGTTGCATCGTTTAGAAAGAAATAGAGTAGAAACAATCATACTTACAAGGATTAAACAAGTTAACAAATAAAATATTTTTAGTAAAATACTTATTAAAATCGAAATTCATACAATTTTCTTATTGATTCCATTTATAAGCATTTTATTTACAAAAAAAAAAAAGAAGAAATTTCTTTTCCACTTTAAATGTTCTTTACACTTAAATGACTTAATCGTAAAAGCTTTTAAAACATAGATAATGTAGAATTAGGACTTCTAAAGAAGAGTAATTCGTATACAATGATTAAATAAATAAATAGTTTTTGAAATCAATTTAATTTTTCAACATGTACATGTTGGATTATTTACACACATTTCTACCCCCTACATATTAAACTTAACAGTTGCTATATTAGATACTAAATTTACTTTTATATTATTCAGAATGTATAAAGACATAATTCATTGTCATTGTATTTATGAATGCAATTTTTATCCTTGGTAATCATAAAAATGCAAAATTACAATTATAAACAAAATAAAACGCATCCGCATTTTATTTTAACTTTTAACTAACAAAAAAAAAAAAAAATTCTTGGTATCTGTTGTGTTTTCTTCCTTTAAAAAAAATTGAAATTTAAACGAAAGTCAAAAAATAACAAAAAATTAAAATGACATCTATTTGTTTGAAATTTCAATTTTTTTTTTTGTTAATTACTTGTAACAATCTGCAATTAATGTCAGATATTCAAGTTTCAAAGTAAAAATTAATCAAATAAAAAATTATGCCAGATTTTTAAGTAGTTGGTGTCACATTCATTTTGAATACTTCAGACAAGCTTTCCAACTCTTTGTTTTATACACTATACTTATATTTTTAATACTCTTCTTCTCAAATTGTATAGAAACATTTTTGGACAATGTGCGAGTGAGAACTCTTAGAATAATAATTACCCACAAAATATTTTGGAATTTATTTACAGAGAAAAAGTACTTTAAACTTTTGAATAAAAGTACTTTCATTTAGAATAGAATTATCGAAAAATTATGTAATTTCTAAAAAAAAATACTAAAATTGCTCCTCCATTTGTAACACCTCGAATATTATGAATTACTAGCAGGAATATCCGGTATTGTCCGGGTGAGTTTTGAAGTGAGTGAGGTTTTTTAGAATGACAGAACTTCAAATAGAAATAAAACACATTTAAATTAAGATTGAAGCCATTTTTCTTTTTTATTTGAAAGATAATTTTTGACATTTAGGTTATAAAAATAATTCCCGGTATATGTCCACCATGACTAGCTCTGAAGAACCGCATTGGATCAGACCAATTTTGGACCACTTTTTCGAGTAATTCAGGCCTTATTTCATCAATGATGGGGGTTATGTTGGCCTCCAAAGCGTCTTTTGTTTCTGGTTTATCAGGATAAACCATGACTTCACATAACTCCAAATAAAATCGCATTTCAATTATAAAAGACAATAATGTAATACACTTTTTTTATAAGTAATGTCACTTCATGTTTTATGAGTTATACTTTTAAGCACATTTTGAAAAATTTGCTACTAGTTTCACTCTGCCTGTCCCCCTGTTTACAAAACTTATACACTGTTTAATAAAAAACAATGAAATATTAACCATGCATCTTTTCAAATTTTGAAAAAATTTCTTTTTAAATGCATACATCTCAGATTCTGTTTAACATATTTTTAATATAAATAAAAGAGACAGGATTGTTTTTTACCTTTATAAATCAACAAAAATTTTTTTACGTTAACTTTTTCTAATACATAATTTTCAAATTGATATTGAATAAGGCTGAAAATTTGTGAAAGAACTATGTATGAATAAGAATGTTAGGTTTTCTGTTCTTTAAATATGTGTGTGCTTATCTTTGATTAAATACTGTACAGAAATGTGAATATGTTTTCTAATTTAATTGATTGTGTTTATAGTATTTTTAAATATAAGCACATTATACATATAGTATAGTATGTACGTATTTCAATGATATTTTTTGGGAAATATCTTATACGTACACATCTTATATAGGTACACCACATGTTGGTAATGCATTCCTAAATGATGACATAATGATTTTCGTATGGAGGAGATTATTTCTGGTTTTTAATAACTGCCGAAAATGTTATGTTGTTTAAACTTAAACACAGTATTCTTAAGATATTTAATCAGGTTATTTTAATTACTATACAGGGTGTTTCCGACTCGATGGTCTTCCTTGACATCTGTAATCGGGCATACCGAGACCAACAAAAAATTGTATTGGAGGGGGGTCTATTCTAGACCCTTTTCGAGATATGAGGGGTTAAAGATTTTTTAGAGACTTCTCATAAAAAAATTTACAACTTTTGAACGAAAAAAAAATGTATTTTATGCCCTAATGATTCCATAACCCCAACAGTTATAATGTTATGGAGGTTTAAAATGATTTAAAATGAAAAAATTATGTTTCAAACTCAATTTTTTTTGAAACACCCTATATTTGGGGTACTTTTTATAGCATTTTTCAAAAAAGCTTTTCAAGCGCTATAATTAGTATCTAATAATATTTTCTCTATCTCTAATCTCCGTTTTTGAGATATGAAAAATAGAAAAGTGTGTTATTTTTAATAGATCATCGAGTCGGAATTACCCTGTATATTAGAAATTTGCATTAAAAGCTTTTTATGGAATATCAAAAACAAAATAGACAAAAGTAAAGAGTCTTAGAAATATCTTTTTAAAAATAATAACAATACAAAAATTTGAGCAGAATATTTTTAACAGGTACTTGCGCGGAAATGGGTTAACGAGCGTCAACAAAAATTTGTCACAGGCTTTATGTAGAACCGTAAATTCATCCTTCTTCATCCTTAATAAACTTATAAAAATAAAAATAAATTATAATAAGTACAATGCATTACATGTGCTTTGAATTTATATATACATAATATAAATTACATATGAGAATTGGACTAAGAAAAAATTGAAATTTGGGCTTGAAATTATTGGACTAAGGCTTGAGGTAGCTGCAGCAACTATGCAAACTTTTTATATTTATTTAAAAATAATGAATAGTTAAAAAATGCTATATTTAATTTTGTACACAATAAAGGGTTCATAAGAATATTTAAGAGTTGTCAAGTGCAACTGTATTCTTTCTCGTTTGCATTAATTTTGAAGATTTGAAGTTCCGCAAGGAGGTACTAGGTATATGTACTCTAAAGGTAAATTCCCACTACAACGGCACGTGACGACGCTATGAAGACACCGTATTTTTATTCACGCTACAATGACGTCAGACGTGAGGCACCGTATTTTTATTATATTAAAATCAGACTGTCGTCACGGAACCCTATTGAAATATAACGTTGGGCGTAGTTTTTTTTTCATCTGTGATTTTTATTTTATTTTGTAATTTTTTATTTAATTGATAACATGCACATCTAATGAATATAATCACACTATACCGGCAACAACAACGTGACGACGTTTTGAGGGTAACAAAAAATCGTTGAGAACGATATTTTAAATCACGGTTTCGGTACGTCGTCGTTGTTGTCGTTGCCGGTATAGAGTGAATGTAGTCATAAGTAATGCATAATATAAATATAAATCACGTTGTCGTTACGATACGTCGTCTCGGCGTCGTTACGTGCCGTTGTAGTGGGAATCAACCTTAATTCCTTAAGTGTTTACAGTAAAATATAACGATAAGATAATTATTACAATGGTGATGATTGAACTGAAACAAAATATGCGGTATACTGTCGGTTAATATTATTATTTAATATTTTTCTTCTGATCCAAAAAAAAGCAAAAAAAAAAAAAAAAAATCCCGCTAAGAGAAAATATTGCCAAGACGCTATTGTTAAAGATCCCGCTATTGTTCCGCTATTGTTAAAGATCCCGCTTTTTTGTAATTTGATTTGTTTTTTATTGTAGGGAAAGATGGTTTACTTATCATCTTTCCCTATAATATGTTTTTTTAAAAATAAAAAATTCTATAGAATTCTATAAAAAAATTATTATATTGAAAATAAATATTTTTGTATTTTTGAAATATTTATGTAAACAAAATTGATACGGGAGAATTTTAGAGTTGGTTATAAAATCAGGATTATACTATTTTTTCAGAATATTTATATATATGTATAAGTGAGATTCTTAAATAGGATGGATTTTAGAGTTGAATTCAAAAGCGGGATATTCGTTTTAATGTTCAAATTAATTTTTATATAATAACGGGATTTTTTAATAAATTACCGGGATTTTCTCTTAGCAGGATTTTGAAAAGCGAACTTTTTTACCGGACCCAACTTTTTTTTTCATTCTGTGTAGTTTTGGTACTCTTATGTATTACTTCACTTCCTAATTTTTCACATTGTATGTGAAAATGTATAAAAAATTTTAAAAGAAAGAAAATTTAGAAAAAAAAACACAACACATAAAAAGAATTCTGTTCAAAGGATTCATTCAGCCTGATAAAGTCTGCATTTTTTTTTTTTTCAATTATTTAACAAAAAATAAAATTATGTAATTGCACCTGCTGTTACTGTGTTTTAATGTTATTCAGGTGAGAAAATATAAACTGGAAAATATACAAAAATAAACAGGTAAAACAGGAGTTTAAATAACAGCTTGTGTTATTTTTTGTGTCTTTTATCGAATAGAATTTTTTTTTCTTCCTAAGCAGGAGACAATAATATAAGTACATACTTTAAAGAAACAAATTAATTTGGTCTGAGACAGAAAAAGTTTTTTTATATAATTCAATACGAATTAAAACTCAATACGTTTTTCAATTATAGGCTTACGTTCATTTAAAATTTAAAATATCCGACTAAATTGTTATCTCCTATTATTTAGTATATTATAACAGATGTAATTTTGTTATTGTTCCTGTGAAATAAGGATTCAAATGAAAATGAATTTATGATTTCAAAAAATGAATTTATGCATTCATGTGTTTATGTTAATTTTATTACTCAATTGATAAGTCTCAATATTACTACCTCAAGTATTGACAGTTTTTTAAAGGAATTTTTATAATTTTAATATATTTTTAACTTGTGGTTTTTGATTTTAAATTTAAAATCTGGTTAAAAATTATTTTTAATTCTATATAATGACAGAAATATTTAAGTTAGAATTATTAATTTAGTTTCTTCAATTTTTATTTAAAAAATATGGCAGTTGATTCTTTGAATTGCAATGTACCGAATAAATTATGTCAATTGTTGATGCTCACTGCTGAATTGTTGATCTTTCTTTGGTTTAACTTTCAAAATGTAAGCCCGCGAGCGTTAATTCCTTTTTGATTTGAAATGAAAGCCCATAAATAAAAGAAATTAAAACCCGAAGGCTTTAATTCCATTTGAATTGGAATTAAGACCCACACTATTTTTTGTTGTTAAAAGAAGAGAGTAATATAATATGTAGAGTTAACGCATTAGCAGAGATTTTAGAGTTTTGGATAAAAATTGGGGTATTCCCCTTTTTCCAGAAAATTTACGAATATGTATATGTGCGAGATTCTGAATTGGAAGGAATTTAGAGTTGGTTACAAAATTATGGTTACATGCTTTTTTCAACATATGTATATAGGTAATACTCCTATTGTCGAGGATAGGAGTATTAAACTTGCATATGAATATATCTAAATATTCTGTAAAAGGCGTATACAATTGATTTTGAATTTAATTCTAAAATCCCTTCGAAAAATACTGAGGCCTTAACAATGACCTCATGGGATTTCTGGCTCATTGAGGTGAATCAAAAGTCTCAATGCTACTTCTGACCATGGAAATTCCGACATGCCACCAAATAAAATCCAGTCAAATAAAATACAGACTCATGATTTTAACCTTTACTCAGTGGGCTTTAATTCTCTTTCGAAATGGACTTCAATTCCACTATATAGTGGTATTAAAACCCGTGGGCTTTAATTTTTTTTTGAAAAGGGTTTAAAGCCCACGGACCACGGGAGGATTTAAAACCCAAATTTTAAAATTAAAGCCCGCGAGTTTCAATTCCTCGGATGTCCTGTCATTGCACCATTTAATTCACATATACATCTTTTTATGGTTGTATAGAAGGAAATAATGAAAGACACTATAGGTATATTAAATAGAGAGTATACTTTTATATATAACCAATAAAATGACATTACATCTTTTTAATTTTTTAATCATCTAAAGATGATATCTTTTCCTCCAGACTTTTATTAAAAATAAAACAAGCTATAACTACACAGGTGATATTAATGACAACAAATAAGTAAAAAATTTGAAATTTACTCCTTTATAATTATAATCCTAATCCTTTCAATTATCAAGTATTCTTAAGTAAAAAACAATTTTGTTAGCCTCATTTAGTCATAATGGTATATTTATAGGTATACTTTAAAACTTTCAAATTTAATTTTAAACATTTTTTGTACTATAATATGAAAAACCCAAAAAAAAAAAAAAAAAAGAATCATGAAAATATCAAAAGTCAATTAAAACAGGCATTTTATTCTTTTTTTCTTTCTTTCTTCCTTCCTTTTATATTTTTCTGTTGCTTCCTTTTAATCCTTTTAAACTGTTACTAATTAGAGAGATTGTAATTTCCTTCCTCCTATTATATTTTTATTGTAATTTCTTAATGTCTGCAATAACTGAATAAATTCTACTTAATGTTACATACTTATATATATATATATATATATATTTATACTTACTTCCAATAAGGTATGATTTTATAAAATTTTTATGAACTAATTGTCATATATTTTCATACTAACCTGAAATGAAAAGAAAAATAAATAAAATAATTATCAATAATTAATTTTAATTAAAAATTTTCTTGAAAATTTACTAGGTCAAGAGTTAATTTAAAGCTATAATGTACTTCGAAAAATTGTAAAAATACTTTTTTGGTTGTAACACTTGTCAAATACAATTAAGAAAAAAAAAAAAAAATAAAAATTTTAAGAATTTCTGAAATTTTTTCGGTGAATATTTTTAGGGAAAATTCAGTTTTTATTTTTTATTTAATTTTATGCGAAATTTTCATTTTTAAGACGAACTGAAAGGAAAATTTTGATATCCCACTACAATTTTTGTATAATCTTCTCAACTAGAAGAAAAGTTATTTAAAAAGTGTAGCCATTATTTAACATAAAAAATGTAACTCAATTGGGTAGAAGTGCCTGTTACTGATGATAATAGATTTAATTTTATAAAATAACATTTTCAAACAATAAAAATGTAGTTTAGAGCGAATACTTGAAGTTTTAAAACAAAACATAAAATTTTAATTTTCGAAATGTTAAATCGAAAAATTGAACCAAACAATTCCATTACATCTAATAATGTTTGTTGGATAAAAATGTTGTAAAAGCTTGAAATCTTTTTTAATATCAACAGTTAACTCTGCTAGTTATCGTTTAATGAAAGTATGGTACCTATGAGTATTTATTATTTTTTTCCTATTAATATTTTCTTTATGAATTATTTCATTTTTATTTACACTCACACGATTCGGAACACACTGAATGAATTAGTAGTAACTAATACATTTATACTGCACTAGATTTTTTTTTTTTTCCTATGGGAGGTAGGAATCTTTCAAAGACACCAAGAATGTCCCCCTTGGTAGTGTCCGATTCTTACTGACTAAACCCACCTCCCCCTTTAGCCAATATAATGGGATGAAACCCTTACCTGCGAACGCAGCATATTGGCTAGGGAGTAGGGATAGGAAAGGATAGGAAATGGATACGGAAACATTGAATTGGGAGCGGGACTGTAAGGAAACAATGAATCCGCCTATTATTATTACTATTTTGCTAACAGTGACTAAAGCCGTCACAACAGTTACAACTTATAGTAGTAGTATTATAGTACTACGTGAGGTAATTATTGAAGGCAACCCCCACTGTCACTGTAGCGGCTTACTATTATTGGTGTTAGTATTCTTATTAATATTATTATTATTATACTACAGAGTCAGCGCCATCAGTGGATTACAACGTGCAGCAGTATATAACACATTTACTTGCATGATATAACCAAAGATAGCCCTACTGTAGCAGCTAATATTATTATTACTATTATTATAATTATTGTTATTATTACTATTACTATTATTATTGTTAATATTATTAATGTTATTATTACTACTATTAATTATACGATATACATTATTACTACCCGTGTACATTACGATATACATTAGATACCCGTGTAGTCAGACTTCCACGAATCAAATAGAACATCAAAGACTGTTCAATACAAAAACTGGACCGAGCTCATTTTCATTCATTACATACAAAAACATACAAAAGGCAGCAAAAAAACAAAGAAAGTTCTGAAACAGAACGGATCTATGAATTTTCACAGAAATTAGTACAACGCTTCTAGAGCATATGCGGAAAAACTATAATATAGAAACTAATTTGCGTCCAAGCTGCCAGCAACCGCTGGAAATGATACTACATATTCTGTGTCAATGCCCGATTTCAGAATTCTAAAGGCGGAGAATCTTGAATATGATAAGCGTTGCGATTGACGAAGAAAACGAATTTTTGAAGGTAATAAATTGGCTTGATGAAGCACGAGCAAATCGTTGAACAGTGATGTACAACATATGAAAAATCCTAAAGGTTTAAGGGTAGATAACAATCTCTTTTGTCAAACAACAACAACCGCACAACCGCAATTCTTAATATAAGTGTTAAGGAAAATTGTCTATATTAAAACAATTGTATTTTTAAAGGATAGGTGCAACAATTTCTTTTTAAATACTTTTTTATTATACCCGTATAATAAGTATCGTGTATAATAAAATTGAACCTCTGTTTGTAACACTTTGAAATAAGCAAGCTAGATACACTTTCAAATGCATAAATCGGATCAGAATCAAATTCTGAGTTGATTAAACTTTGTCCATCCGTCCGTCCGTCAGCACAATAACTCAAAAAATAAAAAAAGCTAGAGTTTTGCAATTAACATCAAATATTCTTGGATCAATTTGTAGGTACCCTATTTTTTTGATTGACTTATTATTCTTAATTAATTGAATTGCTTATTATTCTTATTAAATAAAAAAAAATAATGATAATAATTTTATTAGAAGTTATTTTGCTTTGATATAAATTATTATGTAAAAAATCTGTGAATTTTCGCGCGTTATACTTTGCGTGTAATAGCAGTCGGTCCTGTGGTGGAGGCCGCAAATTATTGTTTTAATTGTCAGCCATATTGGCTAAGATATATAAGCATTAAAATCTAAGCACTTGTTAAATTTATTTTGTTTTTATTATTTTTTTTTTTTTTAAGTTTTATAATATAATTAAGTTCAAAGTTTTATATTATGAGGTTGCTATGAAATTAAAAATATTATAAAGAGGAAAACTGAAAACACGACTCGATTATAACATGCACACGACTCGTATGAAGATTATCATTATTATTAAGACAACAACAACAAATTCAACGTTATTTGAGAAAATTTTTAAATTGAGACAGGATATAAATTTAAAGAAAAAAAAATTAATAAAAATTTCTGACAAGTCCTTCAATTTCTAAAGAAATGGGATTTCCTATAGTTGTTGTTATACAACTAAAAAAAAAAACAAAGAAAAAGCTTTGAAACGATCGTAAAATTTAATTCTGTAACTTATAAAATGTGTACTAACATGAAAATTGTATTTCTTTAAAGTATATACAATTCGTATAGTAAAAGAACGTCAAAGAACGAAAAACCAATTTTTTATGTTGCATTTTCCAAGGATTAATATTTATCTTTTTGTATTTTTAATAATATGAAGATAATTTTCTTTTAAGAACAACTATTATTAACTGCTTAGTCTTCATATCTGTCACATTAAAATTTAAAAACAAATGATTCACTTGAAATATTTTAAGTTTAAAATAGTTAGATGAAGCTGTTTGATATCAATTGATTGCAATTGGTTGTTGGCTTCGCGCATTACTTAAAGCACTTTTTTTTTTAAAAGGGCTATGTATGACTAGGTAGTACTGTATCTGGTGCTTATTCTAACAAAAAGATTGGCAAAAACTAAGAAATTTTTTTAAAGGTTTTCAAAATGATCCAGTAATTCATTATTAAAATGGAAAATAATAAAATAATGCTACTTAAATATAAAAAGTAGGATTATCTTAAAAAAGGTAAAGAATAGCTGGTATTCAAGGCACTTTAATGGTGCATGAATATTAATATCCAAAGATTGAAGTTAGAAAATTATATGATTTCACTTATTACACTATGCACCAAAAAACATGTCATGAGAAATTCTGGAAAATCTGAATGTTTCGTTTAAATTCTGGAAAATCTGATGACATCAAACTCTTTAACTACAATGATAGAAATAATGTCTCCAAATTTTGATTAGAGATAGAATAAGTGTCAATTTAAATGAACTACATGTATTTTATTTGAATTCTAAGTTTTTTTTAGACTTTAGAAAAGTGATTTTTGGTAAATGTAATAACTGTTAATATAATATGTAAATTTATTATCATTTTTAAGAATGGGATATGATCTATTAAAAATGAGATCGATTTAAAAAAAATGGAAGTGTGTGAAAAATAATATAAGCGACACTGACATTATACATATATAGAACTATTACATAGATGGTCTCAGAAGCAAATCAAAATCATTACTATATTATTGCCAAATTTACGACTTATTGAATATAAAATTGTTAAGCTGCAAAAAATAGAAGAAAATACCGTTAAAATACAAAACATATTTCTATTTCTCCATTTGGATCTTTTGAATTGTATTTCGTTTTCAGATATTACTTTAATTTTTTACCGACCGCATACACTATTGTATAAGGTAGGTATTGTTTTCATACTAAAAATTTGTACCCGAGATTTTGGCAAATATGCACTACTCCGGTGTGGAGAAGGCTGTAAAAATTGTTTTAGCATGATGTCCGTCTGTGTGTGTGCGTGTGTGGGTGGGTATGTCTGTGGGCACGTGTACAGCTTAAACGATTGAGCGGATTTTTTTGCAACTTCATATTTAAGGTTTTGACATCGGACAACTGCAAGTGGTAGTTTACTAGTGTACTACACACTTAAAGAGGAACAACTTTGCAATAGAATATTTTTTGATCCGACTAACTTTAACTTTTATTTAATTATTTTTCTAAGTCCAAATTTCATACATAACACTCCATATGAATTTATATGAACATTTTTTATTTAGAATTTATGTTTTTTTTTTTTTTTTGTTCTTTTTTTTTATATCTCTAAAAATGTATATACATAATAATATGTACTTATATCTATGCATATTATTCTTTTGTTGATGACATAAAATTAAAACGGTAAAATTTTTGTTAGCAGATTCAATATTAATATTATGTTTGTTTGGTATTTGTTTACAGTTTTTATTATTTTTTACTTCTAATATTTTTGAATGAAAAAAAAATCATGTACATTACATAACAATGTAAATGGATGTATGAATGAATGCATATATATATATTTTTACGATTTCATTGCTTATTATTGTTATTGAATAAAACTAAATGTTGTTAAATTATTAGAAGTTATTTTGCTTTAATATAAATTATTATGTAAAAAATTTATAAATTTTGGTATTGTCTTTTGTGGTGTCCTGTGGTGGAGACAGCTGATTTTTTTTTTGATGTAAACTAAAGAAATTCTGATGGAAAATAATTTTTTCGTTTTGTTTTTGAGGAAATTAGTTTTGTTGATTTTTATTTATTTGTTTTTATTGATTTTCTCAGAATATTAAATTACATTCGTGCCTGGCAACATTAAAACAAAATATTACAAAAATATTTACGATTAAATATTACAGGAAAATATTTCTAAAATAAATTCAAGGAACTGATTTTAATAATATTGTAACTTATTAGGGTAACTTTGTAGCGGTACGAAATAAAATTGTTTAGATAAATATTTTTTTTTTTAATATGTTAATAAGATATTTCAAGGAACTTAAATTTTACGCCAGATCAATCAACTAGAAAAAAAAGTTCATTGGAAAAATTTATTTTTTCATAAAAAAAAAGTCTAATATTATATTAAATACTATAGAAAACCCCTGTGCTATTACACAATTACCATAGATACAAAAGCATTATCCACGTTATCACACAACCACATTATCGTGAATAAAGTTTGTCTAAAACAATAAAGTGCCCCTAAAGCTTGATTTATACGATTTTTTCCATCAGCACCATTAAAAAAAGGTTTATCTTCAGAGAAGAAATCATATGGAAAATTTTTGTTTGCAACGGACACATAATTTATTTTCGCATTATCGTAACAATTAGAACCAGTCGCGTCTTATATTTCAATGCCTAACAATATCTACACACCTAAGATTTAAAAAAATCATCTAAATTATGATTTCTCCGGGATTGAAAAAAAATCTACTTCTAGATCATGGGTTAACTAATATTTTCTATTTGATTAATTACTATTCATAATTTCAAAACTGATATAGTAAACAATTTAGAATCATAGTTTCTTCAGTTTTAGAGTTATCGTGCCGATGTCCTTGGCTTGATCGACTCAGAATTTGATTCTGATCCGATCCATATACATTTGAGTCTATATCTGGCTCGACTACTTTAAGGTGTCGTAAACGTAATGACAAATTTAGTATAATTTTGAACATATGTTCATACGGGTATAAAATCAGAAAAAATTTTTTTAAAGAAATATTGCAATGTATAGCGATATACTTATAGCAATATAAATATACTGCGCACATAATTAATATAATATAATAATGCGCACATAATTAATATAATATAATATTTAAAATTATATTTACTATTTTGTAATTTAATATACATACATTTACCGCTTAGTATTAAATGGTACTATAGAATGTTTGCAAAAGTTTTGGATTGATAATCATTATGTGGAAGGTTAAAATCTGCTTTTGAAGAATGTATAAACATATAGTTTGAATATATGTAGAACCCATAGTTCTAGAAATTATAAAATTCACACAAATTATTTTAAAATACTAAAAAATATTAAAAAAATAATATTGTAGACAGGCTGTGAACATACTAACGGTTCGTACAAGTATCTAAGAGTTGACAAAGGCAACTGTATTCTTTCTCGTTATTCAATAATTTCAATCTATGAATATGTTCTTTTGTACTAAAAAGTAGTTGAGACTAAATTGTATGGGATACGGGAGGGAAAAATGCGGATAAAGGGGAACGAGACGGTAATTGCGTCATAAATCTGTTATCAAATTCATCTTGAATTTGTGCAAATTGAAAATCAAAAAATCGTCAACTTTTCGTCGTTTCGTCAAAATCGTCAACACAGAGGATAGTAATAGGTTCCACATTTTTGCAGTTCTGACAACAAACTTTTCACATAGTAGGCATGAGCACTTAAGGCCTCTCTAGTGGTGCGATGATATGTTTGGAGAGGTGGCATCAGCGATTTTATCTTATTACCACAAGTGTCATTACCCACAAATTATCTATAAAAAAGAGAAAGGCCTCCAATATTACGATGAATGCCAAGCAGCAGTCTCAACCGAGTCGCCAGAAGTAAGTGAGTGAGAAATTATACTCCATCTTGGATCGTATATAAGCCTTTTAGATATTAAGCAAGTCTCTGGCTGAAATATATGTCTTGCACCTAAAGAGGAAACCTAAGAATTTAGCAGCACTTTTCGTTGTATCAAAAATATGATCATTCCATATCATTTTTTGATTTAGCTGCATGCCTAAAATGCTTAGGTTTTGTGATCGTTGCACAATTTCATCCTGGAACTTCAGAGTAGGGTTAATATTCGTTTTTTTTTGTTTGAGATCTGACAACATTGAGTTTTGGTCATGTTAAACTCCACTCTGTTTTTAGCACCCCAACTAGCAATTATGGCTTAATCATGAATAGTGAATGCTGCTGTTAATTTTTCCACAAAGATATGTCTTAAGCCTAGGTTCAATAGATATTAAGTTATTTCCATATAAAAAGAGAAGTTGTATGGCAGCTATCCGAACCGGTCTCACCAGAAGAACCAAAGTTTACTGATGTTGTTGGCCTGTAACTCGACACCATTTTGCAAAATTTCAGATACCTAGATTCAATAGATATTAAGTTATTTCCATATAAAAAAAGAAGTTGTATGGCAGCTTCTAGCTACTAGTTGTATATGCTGGATTTAAATAGTGAAACTAACAATTTTGCAAAAGTGACGTAAAAAAAATTTCAGCTTCCTAGCTCCTTTATTTTTTGAGTTATCGTGCGGACTCAAAATTTATTGCGCGAACTTTTGAGTTATCGTGCCGTCCGTCCAGATGTGCATGGCTTAATCGACTCAGAATTCCATTCTAAACCGATCCATACCTTTGACACTATATCTAGCTCGACTCCTTTAAGGAGTCACAAACGTAATATTTTATTTTGGCTGATCATGCTCTGCTCTTTTAAAATGCAAAGTGATAATTCTATTCAAAAAAGTAAAACTTTTGAAACTCATATGAATTACAGCACGAAATACTTTATAATAGAATCAGTGCAAAACTTCAAGTACTTAGGAAAAAATTGATTCAAAAAGTTAAAATTGATTCAAATCTGAAGTGGACTCACACTCACAAGTGAATACACTCTCCGTTAAAAATTATTTAAAATCAGTTTTAAAAAGTTTTCATAAGTTAAAATATATCTACTCACAGCAGATTTTAAAAATATTCTATTTTGGTATTTTTCAATCGCTTCTAGCTTTTTTATCACTCTATAGCAAGCCGTTCAAAAGTTATGAATTTTTTTTATGAAAAGTCTCTAAAAATATTTAACTCCTCATATCTCGAAAAGGGTTCAGAATAACCTCCCTATCCAATATAAGTTTTTGTTTCTTATAATGCCTCCAATCACTGAGGGCACTAGAGTTGGAGACATCCTGTATAAAAATCACAAGAAATTATTTTCTGAAAACTTGAGAAAAGTTGCAAAAATTATAATTATGGTCTAATCATAATGTCAACAATTTCATATGAATATGATACTATTTTTGTGTATAAAAATTGTCAAATTGCTTTAAGAAACTTTTTTAAATTTAAAATTAAAATTAACAATCAGTATTTTAAGTTACTTTCAAGTTTAATCAAAAAAAATAAAATAATTAAATGTTCCAATTAGAATTAAAATGTAAATTATATTTTTAAAAACTTTCAAAAACATTCAAAAAAATCCTATCCAGAAACTTAAAGAAAAAATAGGAAATGCAATTTATCAGATTGTTAATTCAAAAATTATAATTTATCTTTGCTTGTGATTATTTCATTGTTTACTTTTAATATCAGATTTAAAGATTATATTTTTTGTAAAAGATGAATACCTACTAGGAAGTAGAATGTTTTAAGATTATAAGAGAATGTTGGCTCCTTTTGTTTTTGCAAGTATTGAAATTTATAAGAAAATTATAATTATGTTTCAGAAAGTTTTTGATTTGATAACTATATATGATAAAGAGTACCTACCTACTATACAGCAAAAATTATTTGTATATTTTTCAAAGAGGAGGAGATACATGAGATGGTATTATTTTTTTTGTTAATGGAATGTAATTTGCATATTTTTTTTTTAAAAAGTTTTATTTGAGACAAGAAACAAAAATGTTTATATTTTGGATGGATTTTTTAATTAAAAATAAATTTTGGTAAGGGAAGATATTTTAGATTAATAACAAAGAAATTTGGATATGTAAATATGATCTTCCATTTTTTAATGTTATTAAATATGGCATATAATGAACGTTAGTAAATATAAATGCAAATTTGGCTATATAAATTCATTTAATATTGTACTTAAACTTGCTACACAGCCCTTTATCTTCTTCTCCTACAATTATTACTTTCATATTTTACCTCCCAATAAGGTGTTAAAGCTTTATTTACCTATTTCCGAAAGCCGAAATATATATGTTTGTTGAACTATACAAATTTTGAACGTTATTAAGGTGTATTAAGCCATAATAAATTTTCGATTTATCCATGTACGTCCGGCCGTCCGTATGATAACTTATAAAATCACAGAAACTAAGATTCGGAAATTTTAACCATTTCATATTTGTAAAATTGTTAATTTCACTATTTAAATTGAAATGATTGATATTTTATAGTTCGATTAGCTGTCATACAACTTCTTTATTTATATGATCAGGTATATGAAATTTTGTGGAAAGGTGTAAAGTAACATGCCAATTACTTCTAATGAAATTTGGTTAATGTACAGCAGCAGGTTTGGGAAGCTGTCATACAACTCCTTTTTTTGTTTGTATTAGTATATTTTTAATCCGCATATCTTGACACTTAATAAAACTAGACATCTTCTAGAAATTTTGTAAAAAATTATGAAGTATTTCGAAATAACTTTTATAAAGATTATTTGCTTTACCTTTAATTTCTTGGAGTTTAAGTAAGCTACATATCGGAATAATCGTGTAAAAAATAATCATATTTTTTACAATCATATTTTGATTTGTTCGGAGAACAGATTCGAGTAACTGTCATACAATACCAAAATGTTAGGTAAATATATCCCGGTACTTAATTAGGTTAAACATTCTGATTTTTTTAAAAGATGATTAAGTGTTATGAAGACAGAATATATTATAATTATTCATGAGCGTACCCTATAGTTGAGACAGTCTACTCTACACTTTCTTTGGTTTTTCTTTTTTATATATAAAGGCTTAGCTAATACTTCAGTAATCTCTAGACTTAAGGTCAGGAGTTCATCTTCACAATGCAGGAGAACCTATTCCTAAGAGTTAGTGTTGTTTCCTTAGATTTAAATCAAGATGATATCACTTTGCCGGAAGAAGATTTTCAAGCTTCTCAGATTCATGTGAGAGAGTTCAAATAAATTTTTGAAAAGGAAACTACCGAAATATTTCAACTTTTTCCTTGACAGGCTGTTACAGGTGCAAAAAGAGTGCTCCACGCTCTCTATAGTCCTCCTCAGCAAAATCTACAATATCTTCTTATGTTATTAAAGCATTTATATCGTAGTTTTACTATTTATTTATATTGGTACATATTTTTAATAAATGAATAATATGATTATATTGGATTTATAATATTTAGTCACAGTCGCATAATTTAATTCAGTAATTTCCTTACATATTAATTGATAATATTGATAATTCCTGCATTTCCTCCAGTTGCTACTTCAGCTTTTTTTCCACTCGAGCAATTTAAAAACTCGTAAATGATCGTTTAGGTCCTTCACCTTTACAAAATCTTTATTGATTTTTTAAAATTATTTTTTATCTTTTTCAGTATATTTGACTTAAAATATTTATTTATTTTTGTTATCCTTACAACTAACGGTAACTTACTAAAATTTAAAATCCGATTTCAACTTACATCATTTCATATTTTTTTTTTTTTAACAAAAGTAAAGTAATAAAAAAAAGTTTCTAAAACTTTAACTAGCTTAAATATGTTAATAAGAAAAAAACTTTAAAAAATAAAAAGTTTATATGGAGAAAAGTTGATCATTAGAGTAATGGTGTTCAGTGAGTTTCGTAAAAATTTTTCAAATAAGGAATAAGAAAAAAATTTGTAGTTTTAGAGGAATTCAGGACTTTTTTCTAAGTTTTTTTGAAAAGTTTGTTTTCTTTTTATTATGAAGTCTGAAAAAAATGTATGAAGAAATTTTTTTCAAATTTAATATTTATGATAATGTATAAATTGAAACTTTTTTTAGTAACTAGGAAAAATTGAATATTATTTTTCAGATTAGCTTAACCCATTTTCTTTTAGATAAAATAAAAAATAAACAAATCACAAGGATTCTTTTTTTTTTTATATTTTAAATAAAAAAAATTTATATTAAAACAAAAACAAAAAAAAAACATTAACTTTAAAATAAAGATTATTATTTATAATAAATAATACAGAACATTAGTTTTATTTTTAGAATATACTAGAAAAATGCGGTTATTAAATCTTTAAAAATAGGACTTGTACTTAAGTTTTATTTTTTTCGGGATTACATACTGTTTATCATTGAAAGTGAATAACATTACTTTTCATATTAATGTTTAGAAACTTCAGTTGATAAATGATAGAGCTATTGAGATAGAACTAATATTGAGATAATCTTTATGTGTAACTAGCAAAAATGCCCGTCGTTGCCCGAAGTATTTTGTTTGGTTTTATGAAATACAATTCTTTTTAAGTTTAATTTAATTAAATAATATGATTAAATAATTTAGTTTTGGGCACAGTTCTTTTTAGTAAAAATTAGCTTTTTAATTTCACTCTATCGGTCCGTCTATTTACAAAACTTATACACTGTTTAATGAAGAGGAATATATAATACACATACATATTATTATATACATTGCATCTTTAATAATGCATTACTGACTGTTGATATGATGGTTCTCGTATGGAGGAGATTATTTCTGTTTTAATAACGGCCAAAAATGTTATATTGTTAAAACATAAACATAGTATTTTTTCTTAAGATACCTACTTAATTAACTTGTTTTGATTACTATTAAGATTTTTATGGGGATACATACTACATATTAAAGATTTGCATTGAAAGTTTTTATATGAAATAACAAAATCAATATAAACAAAATTAAAGAGTTTTGAAAATATTTTTTTAATAATAGTAACAATACAAAATATTAGGCAGAATAATGGGTATTGGGTTAACGAATCTTAACAAAAATTGTTTTTTGGCAGATTATCGTGCCGAAATGGGTTAATGTATCGTTACTAAATAAATTGAATGAGCTTCTGTACTAAGAAGCAACACTTGCCGAATTTTTCAACTCAATTAAACAAACTTTAACTACTTAAACGACAACAAAAAAAAAAAAAAAAAAAACTTCATTGAGTTCTCGTGCCGAAAAGGGTTACTGGGTCATAACAAAATTAACTTAGCAAGCTTCTGTGCTAAAAAGTAACACTTTTGTAAATTTCCAACTAAATTGATCGAACCGTTTTAACACGACAACAACAAAATTAAAAAACTTCATTAAGGTGCCGAAACAGGTTCATCAATCATAACCAAATCAACTTAATGACCTTTTGTGCTTCTGCTAAAGAGCAACACTTTTCTAAATTTTTAACTCAATCGATCAAACCATTTAGGCAGAACAACGAACAAACTAAACGGCTTTAACAGCCTCTCGGGCGAGAATGAGTTAATGAACCGCAACGCTATATAACCTACAACTCCCCATAAAAATCTTCCTGTTAAATTTGGTTGCAATCAAACCGGTGGTTTTCACGTGAATATGAGACAAACAAACAAACAAAACGTATTTCTACTTTGTATATTAGATACGAAAAACAAAATCGATCTGCTTAAAATTTCAGGCAGTAACTGATTTTATTTATCGTTTTAAATGAGCGTTAAATTTTTTTTTATATTTGATTGATTTTTGAAACGAATGTAGTTATTTAAAATTCTATTTTGCATGGTTCCTATTGATGTGATCGGGTTTTGAAGCCAACATCTTTCGCTTGAAAAGCTACTGACTTACGCACTGTGGCGTTAGTCAGATGACCTAGTTATTGTAGTTATTTAAAATTCTATTTTGCATGGTTCCTATTGATGTGATCGGGTTTTGAAGCCAACATCTTTCGCTTGAAAAACTAGTGACTTACGCACTGTGGCGTTAGTCAGATGACCTAGTTATTGTCGCACGTTGTTGTCTTCATATTTCTCTTCTGTAAAAGTAACCTACTATAAGTGTGTCTTGTTACGCATATGTTTTGAAATCAGACAAATTTTTTTCCATTGGTGTCATTAGTTTCTAACCAAATATGAACTATAATCAAATATATTTGAACAAAAATACCTAAAATTTCTAATTAAATAGAGTGCAGAGTAAGGTAATTCCATTTTCATCTCAAATCTCTTTCAACCATTACTTTATTCTTTTACTCTATTGTGCAAATACTTTGTAAAAGGTAATTCTTGTTTTGTCGAAATAAAAAAGCGTTTCATAGCTTTTCAGAGATAGTTCAAAAGTTACAGTCCTTAGATGATTCCACAAGGATTACCTCCCATCAAAATAAAAAAAAACATTTTATATAATACCAATATTTATTATACCAATAGGTGCACATAAAACATCAATTATTTTCAAGACAACTTACAACTAAAGTAAGTATCACTACTAAAAAATAATTTTAAAATTAAATAAAAAGTGCAATGATTTTGGTGATCTTTTATTGCCAAAGATGAAGAAACAAGCTTTATGTAGCAATTTTGAAACTGACAAGCAAAGCGATTGCAAAATTAGAATTTAAAAAACAAAATAAATCTACCTACTAATTTAAAAAGTAAATCTTTTAATGTCTTAATACAAATCTATAATATTATTCATTAATTTTCTACAACTTAATTGGTTATAAATTAGGTCAAATTTATTTCTTTTTCAGGATTTATTTATATACAGATCCTGTTGCAAAAAAAAAAATTTCTTTTTCGTACAAAGTTTTTGTTGTCTTTAATATTTAAATATTTTAGTTTTCAAAGTTTCTCTTACAATATTTTTATGTAGGTTTTTCTTTAAATTAAACTTTAAACTGATGATATTTTAATTTTATAAGCTAAGGATGGATACTGTAAACATGATAATCAGTGTTATTCAAACCAGTTGAAAACTTTCAAGGATTTATTATAATCCTTATTATTATTATTATTATTTTTTTTTTTTAAATTTATTTCTTTTTTATTTTCCTGTTTTAATTTCCATAATTTTACTGTTAAAGTCGCCAACTCCTTTTTTGAATTATGTTATTTGTAAATTTTTCTCTGTTCTAAGTTTTAGAATTTTAACTATGATTCACAAAGACTTGAATTACGTACAACGGGGCATGTATCCAGATTGCATTTGATATGATAGAAAGAATTTATATATAATAAAAATGATATGTAATTGTTAAGGGAGTTACTCCCTCAAAAATAAAAAAAAGAAATTTTTTTTTTTGCCGATTCTAGATCACTCTATTCTACACTCAATTTTGCGTATAAAAAATTCTCACTTCAAGTTTATCCGAATAGTATATATAAGTGGTTCAAAACTAATCAAAGTTAGAATTATTGTACTCAATTTTGCATATATAAAATTTTATTCAAAATTTTTCTAAGTAGAATTAGTCGGAGTTTATAAACAAACGAATGACCGGGAGAGAGGTCGCGGAAGGGGCCGGAGGGAACTGCAACGTGAGGTTGCTATAATAACACCAAAGAACTTGAACGCAGAAATAGTAAGACGCGGAAATAGTTAGAAAAACAAAAAAAAAATAAAAAAATTTTAGCTAAAAAACGACTTCTTTTTAGTTTTTTGACTCTCCTGAACAATTCACTTTTCTAACTTTCGGTACACATTTCTGGAAAACTATAAGAGCTATCAACACGCATTTTGTTTTTTGTTTTCAAGGTGGTTTCAATAGCTATATTTTAAGCTGAGGATTTTTTTATATGTTGAGAGGGAGTTTTTTAACAATGTTTAAGCTCTAAGCTAAGCTTAAGTTTTTAACAAAAAAGCTCGAAAAACGTGCATTTTTTTTATTCATGTCCAGTAGTTTCCCAGAAAATGGAACAGAAAAAATGCGTTTTTTGTATGGAAAATGAACGAGGAAGTGACCGACTTAAGAAAAATATCAGTAGGTATTTTAAAAGTAAACTGGAAAGAAAATAATTTAAGAATTAAGAAAGAAAGAAAGTAAAATTAAGAATTCTGAACAGAACAGAAGGATGAAAGAACAGAAAGAAAGTAATTCCGATTCAGAAAAATATACGAATAATTATTAATTTTTTAAGTTTTTGAATATATATTATGTACCCCATTTCGATTGTATAAATCAGTGCACTTTAACTAATTTATTGTTATAGGAATTAGAAGGGTAAAAACATAAGTTTTTTCCATTCCGATAATAAAAGGTAAATTCCACTAATCTTTTTGATTGCCAGGTATAAAAAGTTTTTTTTTCCCATCATTTATTTTAGCTTTTCTTTTGATTTTATGTCTCTTTCATTTCATTTTGTTTTTTTTTTATTTTACTTTATGGTGGTATAGCACGAAAGTAGTGGTTTTCTTAATTAGATAGTGAAAAACTAATTTAAATATACAGACTGCAAAGAAGAGAAAGATGTAAAACAATAAAAAGTATTATTGGTAATTTATATTATCCTGAATAAAATATCAAAATGTATAATTTTATAATGGTGAATTTAAAAGTTTTCGTTTGAAATTAAAGAAAAACAAGGCAGAATGTAAACCAACAGTTTTTAAAGACGCAAATTTTCCAAAAGGTAATACAACTTGTTTAGAATCGAATTTATGCGTTTTATTTTCTATTTACAGGTAAGTTACAGGTGTTTAAAAATAGCTAAATTTCAATTTTTGCGCTTTAAGCAGCTCTGAAACAGATAGTGGTATAAAAAAATTTTCTGAGGAAACTTTAACTAATTCTAAAAGTTATTTTTTTCTCAAAATAAAGTGTGCCGGAGTTATGAAGGAAGAAAAACTTGTAAAATTTTGTTTTCACATAATGGTAAATTTTAAAAAATGTATGATTTTAATATTGATTTATAAAGATAACAAAAAGTTCTGCGTTTTTAGATTAAAAAAATATTAGGCAGGATTTGCGATACACACAATGTTTTAGGGGCCGTAATTCCGCAGTCCAATAAAAAAAAAAGTCTTTTTTGTAATTATTTATGAGAACTACCTACGGATAAAATTTTAATGCTCAATCTTTAATGTTGTAGTAGTTCTGTAAATAGACGGACGGACAGAGTGAAACTATTACGCAAATTTTCAAAATTATGCTAAAAAGCTGCAATGTGGTTTGTAAATGAAATTGTCATAAGATTCTTTGGATATGTTTATGTATATTATTGTAGGTATGTACATATTAATTTTGAACAGCAGAAGTAAGAAGAGTTTCTTTGGTTATAATCAATTACTTGGTTGTGATAAGAGTTATAAAAAATGGATTTGTGGTGAAATTAAGTTCAAAAACTGTATAAAAATATGATTATAAAAATAAAAGTGTTAAAAATTGATAAAATATATAATAAAAAGTATTAATACTAATGAAAAAACTAATAAAACAAGTATTAAATTTAAGAGGATTACGATTGATTTTTTTTTGTTTTTTTTTTTTTGTCAAATACCTAATAAAAGACTTTACTACAAAAAGTCAATATTTTACTTAACAATATATCGCACGCCTCCCTTACTCGAACTAAAGAAAATAAAAAAACTTATTTAAATTTAAAATGTCAATCCTTAAACTGATTAAGATAATATCAGTTATCTGTGTAATGTTGTAAAGTTTTGTAAAAATTAATTTTGTTGGCTTGATTTAAACTTGATTTAAACTTCATGACTGTTTTTATAAAATTAAATAACTTTGAAAGCTAAATGAAAATAATTTTATGTTTTTGAGTTAAAAGATTATCCTTTCATTATGTTTTCCTGTTGTCAGAATATTTATTTTTAATTTAAAAGTTAGTTTTAAACTTGGCAAAGTGATATAAGTAATCCTTAACTTTTATTATTTATTTTCTTTGCCTTTAAATGTGGATTTACGGATTTTTAAATAAAATAAAGTATCAAAAAGACTATTAAATCATTATTTTTAGGAGTGTTTAGTTGTTTAACATTATGCTGGACTCTTCAGGAGGCATATACTTAGTGATACCTAAACAACTTCTAGTTTAAACTTTCGATAGTTCTGCTTGATGGTTATTTGTGATATTTTTATTACATATTATTTTTTGATTTTTAATATTTTTATTAATAGTTAGTTTTTAGAAAAAAAAGCATATAAAAACAGTTGTTTTTGAAAACAAACTTTTGAACAGATCCATTATCAGAAATGAATTATCAAAAATTTGATCATAAGTTTAAAATAACTTTTTGAATAGGGGCCTCGGTGGCCTAATGGGTAGAAGCGTATAAAATACGCTGCAAACACCGAGGGAGTATGGGTTCGAATCCCACACACGTCGTAAGAATTATTCTCCCTTACGATATTTATAGCCACTCCTGAACAGGAAAAGCTGTGTAAATTTCCTGTCCACATTTATGTGGCAGAGAAATGCATTAAAAAAAAAAAATTTTTTTTAATTTTAAACACGTGAAAACTGATATATAGTTTAGCACATATACAAAAGTAATTTTGAGAGCTGGAATATTGCCCAACCAACTACTAAATATAATTAAGCATAGAAAAATTTTTTTTAGCTTTTGTTTTGTATTTTGTAAAATTTTTTACTTAGTATGTCAAATTATTGATACCCTAATTTTGTAATCAGCACTAAATTTCTTCATAATTATTTTTTTTACATGTACACATATTTTAATCACATTGTATTTCAAAAAGTAAGGACTACTCTCGTTCGCCAAAATCTTCGCCAAATAAATCATATTAAAACCTTGATTTTGTAACCAACACTAAAATCTCTCATAATTATTGTTTTTACAAACAATTTGTGTTGTGATATTATGCCTTTTGTTCCCGAATTCATTACGGTAAAGGATAATTTAGACAACTTGTAGAAAATGCAGGTGAAAGATATTCTAAGAAAATGAAATTCATGTACATATATAACATGTCCCCTTTTACCAACTTATGCTTAATTTCTCATCTTATAGATTTTATTCGTTATAAAATTACAATTTTTGAGGTTTAAATGTTTAAAAGTTTTACATATATTTTACAAAATATTGATTTTGAATAACAGTAAATTTAAATGCTCTATTGCACAACTGTATTCATAGACATTTGAATATATGATTTTTTTGGACAAGAGGCTGTAGCATACTAACTATGGTAGGGGTTGATAATATATTCTCCTTAGACAGAACTTTTATTTTTAAAATTTTTAAAAAGAATAAAAAACAAGGAAGATTGTAAACCAACAGTTTTTAAAAGAGCACATTTCCAAAAGATAATACAACCTGCTTAGAATTGTAACTTGCACCAAAATTTGAAAAATCTCATATAATAAGAGAAAATGTGAAAATAGGGCTTTTTTGCAATTTTGAGAGCCTGTTTGTCCGGAATCCTATATAATTAAGAAAACTCGTTAACGCACACGTAAAATTATATCATTGCTTTAATTTTTATGTCTTGCCGAAAAAAAAATTGTACAGGTGTCTAAAAATAGCGAACTTCAATTTTTGAGCTCTAATAGCTCTTAAACAGGGGCAAAAAATTTTCTGAGAAAACTTATACTGGTTCTAAAAGTTCTTTCTTACTTCAAAATTTTAAGTTCCTATCTAAAACCGTACCTGAGTTGTAAAGATAGAAAAAACATGCAAAATTAGCTTTTCACATAACGGTAAATTTAAATACTAAACTTAAAAAAAAAATGTATAATTTTGATATTTTTTTTTTTAATGCATTTCTCTGCCACATAGATGTGGACAGGAAATTACACAGCCTTTCCTGTTCAGGCGTGGCTGTAAGTGTCGTAAGGGGGAATAACATTTAAGACGTGTGTGGGATTCGAACCCACACTCCCTCGGTGTTTACAGCGTATTTTATACGCTCTTACCTACTAGGCCACCGAGGCCCCTTTTGATATTGATTTGCAAAGGTAAAGAAAACTCCTATCGAATGGCATTTTCTGATTGAAAAAATGTTAAGCAAAACATGAGATGTACGCATTTAAAAATTGGGCTTTTTCAAAGTTTAGGGGGCTGTACCTCCGTAATGGTTGGGGCTATATGAAAAAGTTGTTCTGCAACAATAATTTTTTTATGAGACCTACTTATGGTTAAAATGTTTTTTCTCTATATTTAACGGTGTATAGAAGTTTTGTAAAGAGACGGGCGGATGGACAGAGTGAAACTAATAGGCACATAAATTAATTTAGTTTAAAAGCACAAAAATTTGTAAAAGTATAATTAATTGTGAGAAGTAACTATTAATTGTTACAAATTTTAATTTTTATTAACAGTTAGTAATTTATATTGTAATAATTTTAAGATGGGATTGTGAAGGTTTTCTTGATAATCAGAACAAAAAAGTATTTTACATGTATATGTATATTGAAGGTCCTTATTGGTTTAATGTATATATATGTATGTATATGTATATTGAAGATCCCTATTGCAATATTTACTTCGGCTTTATATTTAAATACATAATATATTAAAAATAAAAACAAATACTATATATGTACAGTTATGTAGTTGTACAATTATAATTAATTTCTGCATATAAATTTTCTTTTTTCTTTCAATATAATTTTCTTTTTTCTATATACCAGTTTATTATTTTTTCAAGTACACTTATATGGTTATAAGATGATGTACAGTAATATATATAATCCAGGAATTTTATAGGATTAACTTTTTTCACATAAACACATTTTCTTTTTAAAATATGACTTATAATATATCTTTTGAACCATCTCTCCACTACTACTCTTTTTCTGAATCTGAATCTTAAGATTTTTCTATGTTGGACCATAATTCGAATAAATTGTCACAAGTGAATATTTTGTTATAATTTTTAATTAAATTATAGAACATATTTTTCATTTTGTTTCTTGCATGCGTTTGGATTATTACATGCGTTCTTACATAAATATAACAACCATCTTAATTAGATGTTTCCTTTTAAATCTTTTAAGCTTTTAATAAGATTTCATCATATTATGTCATCATTTATATTTTGTATTTGTGACATATTGTTTACACATATTTTATATATAATATATACAATAATTTAGTATGGATGTCGTATATCATAATATATAGTAAATCTTACACCTACATATATGTATATGATGATGATGTTGATATAATCTGGTAATCTAATGAATAACTGTGAGCAAAAGAAACGTTTAAAGGATATTTTTAATGATCAAAGTTTTAGTGAATTACGAAAATTATTAACGACAAAGGCAATCCATATATGATTTTATAGTAGCAGAAATTACGTAAGAAAAAATTAAGTGTTTTTTGAATCGTTATTCGTTATCATGGTAGTGAAAATGAGTATTATTTTTTATGATTTTAGTAAAGTAAAAAGAGGAAAGTGTAATTTGATTGAACTAGACTTTTGTTTATATTTGAAAACTTTTAATGAAATTTACAGATGTTTCAATCTGTTGACATATGATGAACTTAAAAAGTTGTACTCTTAAAATTGATGATAGATAACCTTTTTTTAAGAACAAAATGGACAAAATCTTGCAAAAAAAAATCTTGAAAGAAAAAATCTAGAATTTAATCGTGAAATTAAATATTTCTTTCAAGATTTTTTAAAAATTGATGCTGTGTATTTTAAACCTAATTATATGAAAAGAAAAGGATTAAAAGGTTATGAAAAGGTTAAAAAAATTTAAACAAAATCAAAATTTTATTGTGTATCAAGGTTTTGTAAACAAGTTTTGGTGACAAAATCAGGGTTTAAGTAATTTGATTTATAATACTTTTATAGGAGGAGGCAGTACCTATTTGCAATACTTTGTAATTTAAATAAAAATTATATTAGGAAGGATTTCTAAATTGGTGACAAAATTAAAATTTCAATAATTTATTTAGCGTAGCTTTGAGATCCGCAACCCCCACTATTATATATGTTTTGTTGTTGAAATATTTATGTAAAAAAAATAATTGAGAGGAATTTTGTAGTACAAAATCAGGATTATATGCTTTTTATAGAATATGTATGTAGGTATATCTTTTAGGTAGGATTTTAGAGTTCGTCACAAAATCAGGGTTTCAATAAGAGATGCATCACTTAATTAGAATTTTGTGGGCTTTTTGGAGTAGCAGCCGCTCTAAATGGAATCTTTTGTTGTTTAAATCTGTCTGCACAAAAAATGATTTGGAAGGATTTTTGAATTGGTTACAAAATAAGAGATTCATACTTTATTTAGCAAGAGCGAGGATGTGGCCCATACTATTTGAAATGCTTTGTTGTTTAAATGTGTGTGTACAAAAAATTATTGGGAAGGATGTTTGTATTGGTTACCAAATCAGAGTTTTAATAATTTATTTAGTGGGATTTTGAAAATCGGAATTTTTGGAAAGCAGGATTTCGCAAAAGTGGGATTCAAAATGTGGTCCTTTCGTAACAGACCCGTAGACAATATCAATATTGAAATAAATTTGATAAAATTTTATAAACAAAAAATTCAATTCAAGTTTTTTTTTCAAAATTTTGTCCCAAAAAGATTTTATTTTTCAATATTTCGCCCCAAAATATTAGTTTCATTTACATTAAGCGGGTATCAGTAATTAATTTTTAGAACAGCATATTTTAATTTGGCATATTTAATTCAAATTTTAAAATGATGCAGACATTTTTGCATCATCATCAAAATTCAAAAAGACGACAATAGCAAATTCCGGCAAATATTAAGATTAAAATTTTTAAAAGAAAAAAAATACCTTTTTTGTTTTCAATTTGCTGTATGGAAATTTATTTAAAACAAAAATTAGAAGTTTGAGTATCAGTTAAATTTTACTAATTTTGCAAGAGTTACTTTAGGTACACATAGAAAGATAAATTTTTAACAAGCAAAATCAATGAAAAATTTAATTATTCGCAAGAAAATCAACTTTAATTTTCTTCTTTGTTAAAAATTTTTTTCGCAACTTTTCACTTTTAGTCTGCAATAAATAAAAATTAACTTTCATTTTGAATTAAGTCATCTGAAACGAAATTGTATCTGCCCTTTAAAATCGAATATTAATTAAAAATTTCACTATATAATTATTTATACGCCATATCAATATTAAAAGGACAGGTAAATCTCTATGCCAATTAAAAAAGCAGAAAGAGTATGAAGTACGTCTAATTTCAAATGTTTGATTAAATTAAGTACCGCTATATATTTATGTAAATTTTTGAAGATGTGTCACAGCTATACTCGAAGCTGCTCGCAGCTATACTTCGAACCAACAAAATTTAAGAGAAGTTATTGATATAATATAATGGCTTAAATGACTGAGAAATTCGTTTCTGAACAAGAATATATGTCCTTTGTCATATCTAACTCGGTTCTTTTAACGTCTCACAATTGTAATGGTAAATTTATTATATACTTGAACTATGTTCATAACGGGTATACAAAAATAACCAAATTTTTTTTTTTTTTAAGTATTAACATTTTAACAAAAAGGACCAAATAAAAATCACTATAACATTAAAAAGTTTAATCCCGATCAAACACAATATTCCTTTTTTTGGTGTTTTGTGGGTTATACCCATTAACTTTTGGTTTTTATTTCTTGACCTTTAATTTCAAATTATCAACATTTTTTTTTTAATTTGATTTTTCTCCAGTTACTAGCATATGTTCCTGTCAATGCATGTATGTAATAAATTATTTAAGTAATATATTTTATATTATGTATGTCTTATATTTTTCTTATTTTTTTATAAATATATATATTATGTATATTTATATTATGTATGTCTTATATTTTTATGTTTTACTGATTTTATCTATTGATTCCAAGACAACTTTCTCGTAATTAGTTATACGATATTCACACCTTAGTTATACAGTTCAATCTCAATTTCAAGTGTTTTTGTATTATAACCAACTAAAATAATGTCAGCTTATATATAATGTATATATTACATAAGTATAAATATATATATATATTTGCGTATTCTAAGTGTAAGTTTTTTGAAGTAAAAAAGTCTTTTTATAATATATTTAGAAAATACAGAATTGCTAAGGGAATATCAAATTTTAATATACAGTTGAGGACAAGAAAAAATAAAAATTTAAATTTACTAAAAGATACCATAAATTGTATATAAATAACAAATACAAATTTCTATACAATGAAGTTTTAATTCGCAAAGCGAAGTTCAAAATATTCCATAATAATTACTAAAATTTATTTATTTAATTCTTTTACTAAGAATTTTGCTTGTATTTCAATTTCACTTGTATGTATGGCTCTTACATTGCTATCCTGACTCTGCTATTGTTAATTTTTATACTCCTTTGAACATAAAGTTCAAGGGTATAATAAATTTGCTATTACGTTTGTTCGACCTTAAAGGAGCGGAGCTATTTATGACAAAATAAATATTATTCTTGCTCATAATCAAATTCTTAGTTAATTTAGACGTAGATGTCTGTTTGTCCGCATGATATCTAGAGAGATTTCTTTTGTTATATTAAGCTAACTTTGTGTGAAAGTATAAAACATCGCTTTTGATATTATGTAAGATAAAATATCTTAAAATTTTCCTTAGATATTATTTTTGAGAAAAATCTATAAACTTGTTAGAAATACTTTTTCGTAATTTTCATATAATGTTACATTCATTAAAAAGCACAGCTTAATTTGTAGTTAATCGCTTTTGTTTTTAAAATAGCAAACTTTCAGAAAGGAGTTGTTCTTATTAGGACATGTTCTTTACTTTTAAATGTAAAGGGAATATCGTACGTAATTTACAACTAATATATATATACTGTTTTTTTGCAGACGCATTAATTTTTTTGCATTTTTGCACAGCCCGCTTTTGACATGAAATTTTCTGCTTATGTGAGGATTCTTCCATATTATGCTAGACTTGTGATATGTATCACCAGAATTTGTTATTGAATTCGGGTTCGATTCATATAAATCTTTTAATTTTGTTTGCCCATAAAATGCTTAATAACCATATTAAATGATTTATTTTGCCAAATATACACCAAAAGTTTTATAGTTGCAGTTTTAATTTTATGTCAAATTTTTGGTGATAATTATTCACAAGTTTAATATAATATGGGTGATTATCTATCAATTCTACTTACTATATCTTTTCAATAATACTCTGTATATTTTTTTATCTCAATTAAAAATTTTACTTCTTAATTATTTAATTTATTATATTTTAATTAAGAAATTAATACTTGTAATATTAACAACAATAAATAACTTCTATTGAAAAAACATTTTTCTATTTATAAATGTACAAGATTTAATAATAATTTGTAATTTTTTTTTTTTTCAGACCTGTGGATAGAAATAAAGGATAGAAAATTATTTGGTCAATTAGGGAAAAACATGACACTCGTTTTGTTAATGGCCTATAATGAAATATGATATTTTATAAAAAAAAAAAAAAGTCTATATTTCTTGTTTATTAAAAATAATGAAAAAGGAAAGAATTATTTTTCTTTAGAAAAACATTTTTAAATGGTTGATCCTTATTCTGAATGTTCCAAAAAAATTTTTAAAAATAAGATTAATTTTTCCCAATTTCCCACAGTTTTTAATAAAATTCATAATTAAAAAGTAAACAGAAAGGGGTCCAATTAAATATTTATTTAGTTTTTTGAAAAAGGGAGAAATAGGTATCAAGGATTTTGTTTATTATAGAAGAAATTAACCTTGAGATATTGTGACAGTAAATTTGAAAAGGACATTTTTGGTATTATTAGGGTTTTTTTTTTTATTTCCGTAGATTGTGGCTTTTAAAATTTCCAAAATGTTTTTATTTATTGTATATATATTTATTTCTTTATAGGGAACTTAAGAAGCAATTTCAATTTAAGTCAGTTATTACAAATGGCTATATATCTATGTCAGTTTGTGTGACATATTCAGAGTATTACAACATATAATTAATTTATATAGAAAAAATTGAAATGAACATTTTATGTGTCTAGTATTATGTATGGGTTTGAATTAAGATGACTTTTGTAGAGAGTGGTGGTTATAGTTTTTTTTTTTTTTTGTAATTTCGGTTTGGTTCATATATGATTCAGACCTAAGAATTAATTATTCCTTTTTCTGTTCTTAACTATTTATTTTTAAAAAACTGCATGTAAAATAAAGAAAGTAAGAATTGAAAAATATAACATTTATAATTAGCAAATAACTCGGAGGAAAGGATTAAAATAAACAGTTCTTCCACAGTTGTCTGTATTTTGAAAGACCTTTAATTGGGCTTTATTTGTGTGGCGGATATCCACACAAATACTGTTTTATGAGTGGAATCATCTGGTTTGTTTAACATCGTCTTCATTCCTCGACTATTATTTTTTGCTCTAGTTAACAAAATGCTTGACATATTTTGTTGATGTGTGATCTGCATTTCTTTGTCTATATTTGACTGTTCTTTACCAACATCTTGTATTAATCATATAGAGTATTAAAAGATGTGATTATTAAATGTTTTTGAACAAGAATTTCTTTGATTTTTCAGAGTGCGCTATATTGCATTTTTAAGACATTGTTGAAAGTGCTACATATTCTTCAAGTTCTAGTTCAATTTATGGGCTTAATATGTATTCATATTATACACATAGAACATATTTAATTCGAAACTTTTTTGTTTCTAATACAGCAAGGCAAGGATATTTAGGAAAATGTGTTTGGCGAAACAGTTTGTTGATATTTGAATAAATGGAAAAATGATGCTAGATTGATGTATTTTATTAATTATCTGTCTAAACTGTGTGAACCAGAAGAATTTTTGTTTCAGATTACTTAGATACTTGTTTTATTTTAATATGTGTAGTACATATTTTAATCTGCATAGCACATATATGTTTTTTATATATGTTAAAAAATTTGCACAGGTGACTTAAAATTTTTACCTAATATAAACCTGAAAGGTGAGGAATACCAACATTTTTCTAAGTTCACTTATATTTTAAATTTGCCTTTTCTTTTAGAATCTTACTCATATTTTTTTGGAAATATTTAAGGTCAAAAAATCATCCCAATTAAAATGAATTAAATAAATTATAAACTTTTAATTTTTAGAGTTTTAATTGGGGATACAAAATTTAGACAAAATTCCGTTTACACATAATGGTAAATTTAAATACCAAATAGCAAAAATTTCCAACGTTTGACAAAATAAATTTAATAGAACTTGATTTAAAACTGCATTAAATCTATCTATGGTTAAATTGGGATGGTTGTTGAAAATGTGCTAGAAAAACTGAAAGATACACTTAGAAATAGTTAGGTTTACAACCTTTGTTATAAAACATTTGATTTTTATTTAATTTGTTCTAAACAAATCTTTTTTAAGTTTTTAAACTTATTTTACTTTTGTTATTTACATTTATCAGGGATGACATAATCGTCACGTGATACGTAACTTATAATAAAAATTAAATTTTCTATTTTTAACTATTTAAAAGTTAATATAAAATATTTAAAAAGTATTAATTTTAAAATAAATCATTTTTAATTCAATTTCATACAATATGGATATTAGTTTTAAATAAATTGTCAGGATATAAAAGTAACTATCAAATTATTTAATTATATCCTGATAAAAATCCAACATATTCTATAAATTTTTTTTAATTAAAATAATTTCCTATTTCTAAAGACTTTATGGTTGATCAGAATTATTTTGTTAATTTATCTTAAGTTAATTAAATTTGAATACTGTAATAAATAAATTTTTATTTTTATATTAAATACAACTTACCTGCAATTCCTCTATTTTGTTTTGTCCTGCGATTTGAGGACGGACTTAATAAACTTTCTCTACGGCTTACAAATGAACCACTAACACTAAAACTGCCATAGCTAGTATATGTATTAATATTTAATTGTGAAGGCTGTTGTGGTACCGAATATCCTAAATTTAAATTTTGATTTTGTGCTGAATTTTGTCCAGAACCTGATGAAATGGTAGACATTTGAAATATTGGTACACTCGTTGTACTTGCTGTACTATTTCTAGGAACATCAAGCGATGGTCGAGGTGAATCATTCCATACTGTATCAACCATTGAATCAATACTTGCTGATCTAGGTAATTTATTACCATAATCTTTCCTACAAATATTTTTTAAAAGGATTTTGATTATTCGATGTAATATTATTCAAAAAATAAAAGAATTAGGAAAATAATTTTGGAATTACAAAAAAATTTCATTGTTTTCTGAAGGTAAAACTATAGGATATTGATAGAAATATATACAATAGTGTAATTATTACAGAATTGACATATAAGTACCAAGGACTAATTTAAAAATTGAGTATCTTAAGTTTTTACAAAAAATTCCCTCTTTTAGAAATCGGTATAACTTTATAAGAATGACCTTAAAAGACTTTATAAGAATGATATTCTTAAGAACTACTTTTATATCTTTTTTATTAATAGGGTAAAATAATTTTTAAGAACTGAAGCAATAAATGAAAAATTATTAAAGTGGTTTTATAACATTATTGACAAAAAATTATTTTGTATTAAATAGAAAAAGGTAATTGGAAAATTTATTCATTGGAATTTTAAGTTAAATGTAGGATGCAACAATGGAATAAAAAGGTAATTAAAAATTCAATTAAAAATGTGGTAAAAACAAAAACTAGAGGTAAAATAAAAAATATGTAAAAAAAGGTATATACCTATAATTTCAAAATAATGCAATTTTAAAATACTAAATTTTTAATATTGTATTGCATACTGCAATTTCAAAAAAAAAAAAAAATATTTAGGCAGTTTCACGCTTTGTACTTCTAATCTATTTCGATGCATTAAGTAGAGAAAAAAATATTTAGTAAATTTTATATTTCATTTACCATTTTAATAAAACTTTGCAACGCGGAACTTTGTTGGGATGTTGACAGGGGAGATAAGATGATAATGAATATAATCAAAAATTATTTAAAAAATGAGGGAGGGTGATTGGTTAACTGGGTCAACTTTAGGATATCCGTACGAACATAAGTTAGATTGTGAGCAAAAAATATAATTATCTTTTATCAAATTTCAGATATCTGACTTTAAAGTACCGAGAATAGATTTTTATAAATTTTGGAGTTGTATGACAACTACCCGAATTTGTTGCGAATCTGGATTAACCAAATTTCACAGAAATTCTTGGCATGATACTTAACAAAATTTCAGGTTCCTAGCTTCAATAGACACTGAGTTATTTTCATATAAATGAAGTAGTATGACACCTACTCCAAATAACCGGTCAAATTTGCTCAGCTAAAGTAACAATTTTACAAAGGTGAAACGGTAAAAATTTCAGAATCACAGTTCCTTTATTTTTTGAGTTTTCGTTTTGAAAATTATGAACAGAAAATTGGAAAATTTGGTTTCATAATAAGCGCTTCCCATTGTCGAAAATGTATAGTGCTATTTTAGAATAATGTAGTGTACATAGCATTAGAATACTGAAATTTATTTAAGCCTTAAGTCTCTATATTTAATATTTTCTTGATATAATATGAAACATATGCTCATATAGCCAAAATCAAAAAAGGAATGATTTACTCAAAAGTGGTCAAATTAATTTCTGGTTAAAAAAAACTTATAGAAGTTGTTTTGTGTTTATAAGCTTCTAGTAAATATTAAATTGTATTCACCTAAAATTCTTACAAAAAATTTATTTAAGCACTCAAATCAAATTGATTATAGGTCTATTGTTGTCAAAAAATTTGAGCTCAGCTGAGCAATTAAGAAAATATGCTAATACATGTAAAAACATAATGTTGGAGTTTTAATTTTTGACTTTTATTTTAGCAAAATTTATACAGGTGTCTTTGAGTACATAGGAGCATAATTTTGACATTGATTTATAAAGGTAAAAAATATTTCTGTCGTTTAACATATTTAGATCGAATAAATGTTAATCAGAACACCTGAGATATACACATTTAAAAATATGGCTTTTGAAATTTTATGGGGCTGGAGCTCCGTAATGGATGGGGGCCGTACATAAAAACAATTAATTTTTTTAAAAGATCTATGAATGATTGAAATTTCACCTTGTTGCACCTTCAATGGTGTAGGGGTTTTGTAAACAGACGGACGAAGGTACGAACAACAGAGTTAAACAAAAAAAAAAAAAATTTTAAAATGTGCTAAAAATATAAATGCAAAATTACGCATATGTTTTTTCAAATTAAAATTTAAAATAGTAAATAATTTTTATTTTAAACTACTGCATACATATAAAAATTTTGCTATTATAAATAAACCTTTTATGACAATTGCTAAATTTCAATCACATTTCATTTATTTTAGTAATACTAAAAGTTTTGTTTATTTTTTGGTTTTTCAAATTAATTTTGAATCAAATCTATTATTATTTAAAATTTTTTTTGCACATTTCTTTATATGTATTTATTTTATCAAATAAAATTTAAAATTCTGACAAGTTTTTATACCCGTACAATAAGTATCGAGTATATTAAAATTGCTCCTCCGTTTATAACACCTCGAAATAAGCAAGCTAGATATACCTTCAAAAGTATTGATCGGATTAGAATCAAAAAATTAGTCGATTAAAGCTTTGTTCGTCCCTCCGTCTGTAGACACGATAACTCGAAAATTAAGAAAGCTAGAGTCTTCCAATTAACATAAAATATTCTTGGATTAATTTGTAGTTTCCCAACTTTTTTGGTTGAAATCCGACCAAAACTTCGGGTAGCTCTCGAACAACGAACTTTTTGATTTCCACATTTTTTATACAAAAACTTTAATTTCTGAATAACGAGAGAATTTATATATTTTTTTTTTTTGTGCTTTTGATGAATGATGAGGATGTTGATGAATGATGAGTAATGGAAAAAAATTTAATAAATAAAAATATAACGGTTGCGTAAAGAACTTATATTTATATGATATTAGTATACATATAAGTATTGTATTAATGTATACATATTACATACGAGTACCTATGTGATTGTGTCATATTGTGTGTGTAATTTAGTATGATATAATATAAAAAGTATAGATATAAAATAATAGCTGCATTTCCTTTAATTTTACACTAAATTCAGAGTAAAATTCTAATTCCTTCTAAGGGATGGGGAAATCTTCCAAAGTTACCAAGAATTCTCCTTAGATTCTACATAGTTTGTGCATTTAGAAGAAAAAATTGAAAGAATGAAATATTTTATAAAAAAAACTGGGATGTATGGTGATACATACATACATAATAATATGTCGGTATATTATAATAATATATTGTATAAATGCATTAACACATTAATATTATATAACAACTGATACATTGTAGTAAGTATATAAAATACAAGTGTGCCACTTAGTATTTTATGGCTTTTAAAATACATTTTTTTTTTAATTTCAATACATTTTTATTTTTATACTCTATCTATACATGTATACCCCGGCCTTGTCGGTAAGAAGGAATACCCATTTGGGGCAATATCTCTTCGACAGCCTTAGCGATCTGACAGGTAAAAATGTGAAGAGTATTCTTCGTTTTGCAAAAAGCTCAAATTGGTTTTATCGAGTGGGATAGAAAAGCTTCTATGTGGTATCACAATGGACCAAATTCGGTGTAAGTGTGCCTTTTTGGCAGCCACCTTAACCTAACCTATACATGTATATATGATCGAAGATTGTTTCTTAGTTATTAGTATTAGTATTACCTATACACAAATTGTTCTTTTTATACATACATATGTATTTATTTTTTAATTCCTAAAAATTAATTACAGTATTGTATAAATATGAGAGAGGAACCCTATATAAGATTCATATAATGTAACTCAAGGTTTGAGGTAGCTACAGCAATTATGCACAGTTTTTTGTTTATTTAAAAATAATAAAAAGTTAAAACAATTCGACTACAAGCAAAGTGTTAAAGGCTTTGTATGGATACTTAAAAGTTGACAAGAACAACTATATTCTTCCTCGTTTTGTTAAAAATTTTGATGTTTTTTCCTAACGTGTGACATGCGTTCCTTATTATAAATCAATAAATGAACAAAAAAAAGAAAAAAAAACCAACCAAGAAAAAAAAAAAACAAAATTAGGTACAATTTTGCAATGACATGAAAATACACTCAAAACAAAGTAGAACTTGACTGTTGTTTTTATACTGTGGCGGTTTTTTTTTTACTTTGTTTTGTTAACATGTGTTAAGACGAGTATAGAATCAACAAACATCTAAATAAATAAACAAACATATAAACAATCATTTCAATGTTTATTTATATTTTTAACGGAAATTCGTTTAGTAAAAATGATATTTCATCACGAACTTTTTAAAAAAAACAATCAGGCGTCTCCATCGTAGTACCGACCGCTATTACCAGAAAAGCATAATCCGAAATTTGATGGATTTTATATGAAAGCAAAATAACTTATAATAATTTATTAACATTTTTTTTATGCCCGTATGAACATATGTTCAAGGGTATAATAAATTTGCCATTACGTTTGTGACACCTTAAAAAAATCGAGCTAGATATAGGCTCAAAGGTAAGGATCGACTCAGAATAGAATTCTAAGTTGATTAAGCCATGTACGTCCCTCGTTCCGTCCGCCCCTACGCACTATAACTCAAAAAATAAAGGACTAGGAGGCTGAAATTCTTTTTATGTCACTTTTGCAAAATTGTTAGTTTTGCCGCCGGGTTCGAGTAGGTGCCATACAACTTTTTTCTTTATATGAGAATAACTCAGTATCCATTGAAGCTAGGCATCTGAACTCTAAAGTCCTTCCTAATAATTGTTTATATATACATGTATTTGAACATGAAAAAATTTAAAGCTGGAGGGATCGGAAAGCGGGGAATAATTAGGAAGGATCTTAGAGTTGGTCGCAAAATTTTAATTTCTCATCATAGCTCGATGAGATATTAATGGATTAAGAATCTTATGGGACTCAAGAGGCTTTTTTTAATAAAAAAAATTTTATTTAATAAAATAAAAAACTTAATCAAATAAAACACAAATTGCTTTTCCAAATTTCCAAAAGAAAACTTTACAAAACTTTAAATATAGTACTGTACTGTGGGATTATTCAAAGCAAAATTAGAGAACAAAAAATTATAAAAACGGTAATAAGAGGAACAAAATATGTTAAAAGAAAAAGAGAAAACAATACAACATTATACCTGCACTCGTATTTCCTGTGAAAAAAGGAACCTTGTCACAAATTATTTTGACATGTTTGTGACATTTAAGTTGAAAATAAATTTTTCTTTTGTTTTTTTATTTTTGTATATTTGGAATGAGAAAGCAGAATTAAAAATTTTTTAAATCATAAATTTTTTGTTTGTGTAGGTAGTATTATGAAAATTTGAAAAATATAAATATGTATGTTAAGATTATATACAGACATATATTAAATTAATTTTAATTTTAATTTAAACTAAATTATATGAACTAAAGTGAAAATAAATCAGGTGGTTGTAACCACATTTTTGATAGCAGATTACTGTATATTTTTATAAATAAATTTAAAATAAGGTTATATGACTAATTCAAAATCAGTTCTTTAATTTTTTTGCGGTTTAATTGCTTACGTGGTGTATTTTATAAGGTATAATGTGAAGGATTTTTTAATTTTGTAAATATAATTTAAAATAATAAACAATAAAATTAATAAATTTTAGGTTAATTCTTTAAATATAACTATAAATATAAAATCTACATTTTACATATTTAAAATTTAAATATAAATGTAAATCGATGAAAATATTTTTTTTTTTAAGCTTTTTTAGGTTTTTGTACTTTGTCTTCCATTGAGTTAGGGTTCATATTGGAATGCACGCGTGCATTCCACCATCAGTTGTCTTTTACCGATTAATAAATTTATATAATTATCCTACTACTATTAAATAAATAATAAATTCAATTTTTATATGTATATTAGTTCACATTATTCATAATTTCTTATGTCATCTTATTGGCATTTCGAAATTAAATATTTTGCGGTAAAATGATGGTTAATAGGTCTACAAAAGTACAAAGTTTTATAGGTTATAAAAATTGTAAGTACAAAATAGATATTATTTAACTGCAGCGGAAAAATGAGAGAAAATTTTTTGAGAGATAGTAAATGATCTTACTTAGATTTATTTTGGTTTCATATTAGTTTCTACAATATTAACATTTTCCACAAATTGACTTTACTAAAAATGTGACGTTTCTACATATGATTTTATCTTTAGAACGTGTATCACTTTTTTACCGAACGTTTAAACAATCCAGTGAAGAAAACATTTGACAAAAAAATAAAAATTTACAATGTTTGGCTATATCACTGCAGAAGGTACGTATATATATGCCTAAGTACATATATAAAATTTTTATCATGCACACCAAAACAAATTTATCTTTAATATAACTTTTATATACAAACATTGATGGATGCTCTGCCAAGAAAAATTACGACATTTGATAAAATATATCATCATTATATAAATAAGAAAACAACAATTTTGCCCCCCTTTCAGACAAAAATATTTGAACGATTTTTGTGGAACTAACATGATTGGAAAGATATTTCTCAGAAGAAGTGCACAAACTTATTTTTATACCCGTACGATAGGATCGGGTATAATAAAATTACTCCTCCGTTTGTAACACCTCGAAATAAGCGAGATAGATATACCTTCAAAGGTATGGATCGGATCAGAAAAAAATTCTAAGACTTTTGAGCCATGTCCGCCCGTCCGTGCGTCCGTCCGTCCGTCAGCACGCTAACTCAAAAACTAAGAAAGCTAGAATCTTGAAATTTACACAAAATATTTTGGGAGTAATTTGTAGGTTCCCTATTTTTTTTGGTTGAGTTTGGACCAAGCCTTAGGGTAGCTCTCGAACACCTAACTTTTAGATCCCCACATTTTTTTTGCAATAGAGCTATGAAATTTTAACTACTGATAGATCTCACAAAAATATTAATTTTATTTTTAATAACTTTTTTTTGTAGCCCCACCCGTTACCGAGCTACAGCTCCCCAAAGGTTCAAAAAAGCTCTATATTTAAATTGTTATAGCACAAGTTGTATAAGGTATATCTTCATTTTGAAAACGCCAAACGATTACTACTTTCATTAGCTTTAAAAGTATATATACAATAAATATATAATTTTGGCATACGGTGTCTTAATTTACCGTTATGCGAAACTCAAATTTTGCAAAATTCTTTAACCCTTCCATCTTCTAAACGGTTAAAGTTGAAAACTTGAAATTTTGACAGAAGTTAGATCTTTGAAAATTAGTATGAGTTATTTCAGAAATTTTTTTTGTATAACCCCCCGTTTAGGAGCTGTAAGGGGTCAAAAACTGAAAATTTCCTACTTTTAAACACCTGTAACTTGAACACCTGTTAAAATTTTTTTCAAGTCTTACACAAAAATTAAAGCTCCAACATTATACTTTTATTTCTGTTAACAACTTTTTTTAATAATATAGGGTTACTTTATAATTGACGAAAGTGTTACTTGATTTTTTCAAATTTTCTAACAAATTTCTTCAACAAATTTTTTCCATTTTGTTTTACTCGATAATTTGAAATTGTTGAGGATATAATGCGTAGTACAAAAAAATGTAAATAAATAAACAACATAACGGTTGCTTGAAGAATTTTTATTTATATGATATTGATATATATACATACTTATATAATATCATGTTTATTTACATATCGTATATGTCACTAGTGAATGAATGATAAGAGTATAGATGTATATTATATAGCGCCGTATTTACATACACATATGTATTTTATTGTACTTATAAGAAATTATTCTATCAATGGAATATTTAAATATAATATAATATAATATTTAAAATTATATTTACTGTTTTGTACTTAGTAAATTTAATATACATTTACCGCTTAGTATTAAATGGTACTATAGAATATTTGAAAAAGTTTTGGATTGATAATCGTTATGTGGAAGGTTAGAATCTGCTTTTGAAGAATGTACATATAAACATATAGTTTGAATATATGTACAACCCATAGTTCTAGAAATTATAAAATTCACCCAAATTATTTTAGAATACTAAAATATTAAAAAAATAATATTGTAAGCAGAGTGGCTGTGAACATACTAACGGTTCGTACGGGTATCTAAGAGTTGACAAAGTCAACTGTATTCTTCCTCGTTTTTTTCAAATTGGGTTGGTAGCTTAGGAAATATAGCCTTTTGAAATTTCAAAATACATACCCATCTTTTAACACGATTTATCTATGTATTTACATATTTCGTTTTTTTTTGTTTTAATAGTCCTAATTACTTGCTTTTTATTGCTTAAGTTCGTCTGTTTGTTTGGCTGTCTAAATATTTGACTGACTGAGACCGATTGAATCGAAATTTGCACAGGTGTTCTACTTAGCTAGAGCGGTTTACCTAATAAATTAGGTTGCAATATATTAATACTATTTGGCCCGGAGGGCTCCCAAAAAATTTTTTGTTTCCAATTTATGTTTAGTTTTGTAGAGTGATTTTATGGTCTGAAAAAAACAAAGTTAACTGGAACTTGTTAGGTTCCACTAACCCATTTCGGCTCGCGGGCCCAATGAAGTTGTTGCTCTTTAGTTAATTTACTTAGGGTATGATCCATTAATCCGTTTTGATAACGAGGGCTCTATTAAGTCTTTTAATTTTTTGGTTGTTGTGCTTAAACGGTTTTACCAATTGAATTAAAAATTTGATAAGGAGTATTGCTCTCTAGTAAAGAAGCCTCTTAAGTTAATTTGGTAATGCATTAACCCGTTGCGGCAAGAGAACTCTATGAAATTTTTATACCCGTATGACCGTGTGTTCAAGGATATAATAAATTTGTCATTACGTTTGTGAAAGGAGTCGAGCTAGATATTAAATCAAGTGTATGGATCGGATCAGAATTGAATTCAGAGTCGATTAAGCCATGTACATCCGTCTGCACGATTACTCAAAAAATAAAAGAGCTAGGAGCCTGAAATTTTTTTTTCGTCATTTTTGTAAAATTGTTAGTTTCACTATTTAAAAACAGCATTTTATTTAACTACTATCTACTATCGACTACCTCCCATTCAACTTCTTTCTTTATATGGAAATAACTCAGTGTTTATTGAAACTAGTTATCTGAAATTTTGATAAAAGGTGCCGAGCTACATGCCAACAACTTCTCTAACATTTGGTTAGTCTAGAGCCACAAGTTCAGGGAGCTGCCATATGACTCTGTTTTTCATATAAACATAATTTATATCCCCATAACTTCGTACTTAATAAAGTGGATATATGATAATTCATGGACATGATACTATTGAAGCTAGGTATCTGAAATTTTGTAAAAGCTGCCATACAACTTCTTTTTTTAAATGAAAATAACTCCGAGTGTATTGAAGCTAGGTATCTCGGATCAAGTATTGCTCTTTAGTGCTTAAGCTCACTAAGTTAAGTTTGTTACGACTCATTAACTCATTTCGCCGCAAGGCATCAATGTAATTTTTTAATGTTTTCGTTGTTCTTATACGATTTAATTAATTAAGTTAAAAATAGGTACAAGTCCTCACACAATAACTTATTTAGGTACGATATTCTTCCAATAACAATTTTGTTTTAATCACAAAGTTTATAAATAAAATGCTTCAAAAATTATTATGTATTAGCAATTCATTTAGTTTCCAATCAGTTTCTTTTCAGTTTGAAATTTGGAAGAAAAGTTTAAATATTATTTGATGCCTAAAGTTGAATATTTTTGTATTTATTTTAAAAATTCCCAAATTAGTGTTGAGTAAATTTGGCTAAATTTAGAAATTAATTGAATAAAAAATAATATCAACAAGTGAAATTCGTTTTTAAAGCTTGTTTACACAAATTACAACAATGTGTCAAAAGTAAATACTGTTATATTGTATCGTTAGAAAGATGTATATTCCAATAGTGGCATTAGAAAGATGTCAGAATTTGACATCTTTGCATGACAAATTAACTTTATTTAACCAAAAAGCAAACGTGTTGTTTGGAAAAAAAAAAACAATACCATTATACCAATCACAGCGAAACATAAAAGGTTTATGTGATTTCGTTTAAAATTGTAGTGGTTTTGATGAAGGATTGCACATTTATTTCATTTTTTATCGAATTTTAAACAAAAATATCACAAAAATCATATGATGATAAAACATGAAATAATTGGGTAAAATATTTTAGGTTTTTAGTAGTGGATATAGATAATTAATTTTTTTAATATGTAATATATATACATATGTAAATAACATTTTATTGTCAATTATTGTTTTTTAATTGAAATCATAATTTATGATTCATGGTCAGAGTCAGACTTGTGCCTAGGGTTAGAACAAAAAAAAAATATCGAAAAAGAAAAATCTCATATAAAACTTAGTTGAATTTGAAATAATAAAAATATGTCGCATATAATAAATAATAAAAATATGTTATTTGATTTATTTTCCAAACATTATTCTGACAGACAGATTTTGTAACTAAAATCCTAAGAGAAAAAGTCTGGAGTTGCAAACCTTTGCTAACGAAATTATTGAAACCCTGTTTTCGTGTCCAACTATAATAAAGTATATAAAATAGATTTTAGTTTTTTAGTTACAGCTTCCAATTATTAAAAAAATACTGGGAAATGGTAAAAATAATTAAGGTTTCAGGAATTTCGCGATTTCCAGCAAAGATGAGAGTTTCACTTTCGGTTGATTTTAAAATGTTCGATTCTCAAAATATATTAATATTATAATAAATAAATAAACAAATTTCGGCATTTAAAAGTTTGTGATAAATTTTTTTCAAATTGTCAAGATTTTCTTATTCGAAATTTGTGTCAATTTCAGATTTTTTTTACTAGAAAATAAGGTGATCAAATCGGAAGTGACTGGGGAGCTGGTTTTACAATTTTTATTATTTTTATAAAATTCATTTGTGTCTAATTTATTTTCTTTATCTCAAACGATTTATTAGTTTTATTAATAAACAAACGAATGGAAATCCGAACGAATGGAGAAAAACGTATCATAATTTTTTAAATAATATTCCTAAAATAAAATTGCTATTTGAATTTTGAATTCGTTGCCCGAAACTTTCTTAAAATGACCGAAACTTTTAAAGTAATTTAATTCCAAAAAAAAATATTTAATGTTTATTTTTCTTTTTTAAAAATTTATATCTTTGTCATTCTTCCTTCGCTCTTAATGCATAGGTTATAGTTAAATGTTTATAGCTAAAAGTAGTTTTTACCTTAATTTCCATCCTAAGTAAACAAAAATAAAAAGTTAAAATAACTCAATTATTTGTATGACACTTATGACATAACGTAATGAACAAAATATCGTATTATTTACTCAAAATACATACATGTATATAATATATATAATGTATATTATATAGAACACATATTTTCTATGTACTATGTAAAACGATATACTTATATCTAACTATTCTAAAAAACCTTTAAAACTAAAATATAGAAAAAGGATTATTCCATTTACTAATTAGATATACCAGAAACCATATAACTTCAAAAAAAAAAAAAAAAAATTAAATTCAACCCACAGGATCATAAATTTTTTAAATATATTATACTCAAGAATCAAAAAAAAAAAAAAAAAATTACATCAAGTTTATATGATATGTTTCACTATTATTTATGTATATAAAATATTTTACTATATTTTTCTTTACCTTCAAGTCTTTAATAACAAAAAAATGACTTATTATAAAACCTATTTCAATTGGCCTAATAAACTGCATATATGCAAAACACACAGACGTAAAAAAATAATTATAAATATATATATACTTATGTATAAAATATTTAGTATCTAAATTAATGTAATTACCTCTCCCATGATAATCGCCTAGGTGCATCATCATTTAATGTTGGACTTTGACGACCACCTTTTGCTGTTTGATTTAAAAGTCTAGCTAACTTGTATAATGCTGTATTACTATTATTTGCATTTGTTGTTGTATTGGCATTATTATATAGAATACTACCACTACTATTACTAACACCAGCACTACTTCCACATCCACTTGTTCCAGTCATTTGTTGTTGATGTTGTGCAATAAACATACTACTTGTTGCAGCTGTTGTACTACCCGACGATGAACTACCAGTATTCGAACTAAATGAACTAGTAACAGTGCCACTAACAGACATACGATAGGCACGTGCAGCAACAACATGTGGTGCAGGTATTCTATAAGAAAAATAATAATAAAAAAAAAAAAAAAAATAGCGGTATATAATTTATTTGGTATTAAGTGAAAATGACAAGAAAAATGAAAAAAAAAGAAATAAAAATAAAAATTAAATGGAAGGTGTGATATAATCACGATAACATAGAGTAATGTTTTAAAAGAATTTAATAAAGTTATCTTTAAAATTGTAAAAACAGAATATTCAATAAATCATAAAATTCTTATGAAAATGCAGTTTGCTTTTTAAAGAGTAGTTATAGTAATGGAAATAATATAAACAAGGCCAAGTATACCTTATAGGTAATTGAAAGGTAATCGGGTTAATAGTGAAGTAACTTAACAAATTTTCAAAATTAAATTTTCATCAAAGTTTGGTAACAGTTAAAGGCTGAATTCTGTAGTAAAATATAAAAATTTTATAACATATAAAATTTGTTATTTTGGATAGAAATGGGATTTTAACAATTTTTAAATAGTTATAGCCTGTAGTCATTTTTGAAGTTAGAATAATATTATTATACTTTTAACTTCCATTTGGGGCACTCACTAAACACTTGGGAAATGGTAATTAAAAATAATATTAGAACTGAAGTAATTTATAGAATACATATATAGTTTTAGAATTTTCATTGCGGCAGCAAAAATTATTTTAATAGACGAGTACTAAACTATGAAACTGTTTATCGTTTTAGCTGTTCATTTGAAGTTGGAGGTAAAAAAAATGTTTTGTGAATAAATTATTAAGAGTGTATTTGAATTTCTGAGTATGAGAATAGTAATCTTTTAAGAGATTTTAGCACTCAAATTGATAAACGTAAAATTTATTTTACTATGATTTTGTAGAAATAATGCTCCACGCCGCAATGGCAATATTTAGATTTTGGCCTTATGACGGCTTTAAAAAGGAAATATTGTCGAATCAGTTTTCCAAATATTTTGTTTTTTCTTTTGATATTGACATCACTGGTATAGCAGGGATTTCCGTCGACGTATGTATATCTATATGTAAAAAATAATTAACAGCAATTTTAGATACAAAATCAGAATTATACCTTTCTCCAGAATATTTAAATATATATGGATTAGTGACATTCTGAATTAGGAGGAATTGTAGAGGTGGCGGATTCAAAATCACGTTATTCTCTTTTTTCAGAATATTTATGTATTTGTATATATTCGTAAATTTAAATTCGAAATATTTGTAAAATACTTAAAAATGTATTTGTATTAAATTTGTAAATACACTAGTAAATTACCACTTGAGGTTATCCGATTTGCTTTAAAAATTTATCATCCGAGATATTTAGACTACTAGATATTTATTCATAAATTATATTAATAAAATACGTAATTTATTATTATTATAAATTTATTTTACAATATATGTATCTACTCTTTACTCCAGGCTTATTATGGAATAGTTTTTAATTTTGGAAATGTGATTTTTAGAAAATCCTTGGGTTTTTCATTACTTGTTACTTTATTGTTCTTTAAATAAGAAATAAAAAATACATACCGAAGTACAACGGTTCCATCAGCATGACGTTCATAATCATCACATGCATATAAATACGGATCAATACCATAACTATTACTATTATTACCAAGACCGATTAATGGTGGTCCACTATGAGTGCTTCCAGATGATTTACGACGATATTCTAATGAACTGTCATCACTTATTAGAGAAGCTCTTGACGATTTTGGCTGTAACGATAATCGCGGACCATAAGAAGATGATGATGTTGATTCCCCTAAAAAGAAAAAAAGAAATTATTAAGATAAGATTTTTATTTTGCCTGAAATATATTTGTTAAAATTGAAATAACTAAAAAAAAAAGTAATGTGTAAAATGAAAGGTTTTTACAGACACATATTTTTTAAAAGAAAATAAAAAACGGTTTAGAATTGTGACTTTCATCAAAATTTGTACAGTTCTATTAGAATTTTATTTATAAAAAATTGTGAAAAATCAAGAAACACTTTCTTCAGCTTTAAGGAAATCCAATGTAACTAAGAAAAGTTTTTAACACATATCTATAATTATAATTTAGTAGTTTTCAGCCACACACTACGTATTATAAATTTCACTTCAAGCTTTGAACATCAGTAACTACATATTTTTTCACGATTTTTCTTTATAAAATCTATACATAATATATTAATAATAAAACATAAACAACACATTCCATATTTCCATTACAGTATTATGGTACTACGCTACGAGTGTTGGTACTCGGTATAATAGTAGTACAAAACGTACCCAACAGAAGAATAATTAAAAAAAAAATTCAAAAATTTTAAAGGGCATCCTCACTTACTCTCTTTAAAATTGTGTATTTTTATACCCGTATGAACATATGTTCAAGGGTATTCTAAATTTGCCATTACGTTTGCGACACCTAAAAGGAGTCGAGCTATAGATATAACCCAAATGTATGGATTGGCTCAGAATGGAATTCTGAGTCGATTAAGCCATGTACGCCTGTCCGTCCATCTGTCCGGACGATATCTCAAAAAATAAAAGAGCTAAGAGGCTAAAAAATATTTTTTTGTCACTTTTTCAAAGTTGTTAGTTTTGCACTTAAACCCAGCACTTTCGGCCGCCAGGTTCGAGGAGCTGCCATACAGCTTCTTCTTTATATGGAATACCTCAGTGTCTATTGAAGCTATTAGCTAATTATCTGAAATTTAGTGAAGAGGTGTCGAATTGCGTGCTAATAACTTCTGTAAAATTTCGCTGTACTAGCAACAGCGCCAGGTAGCTTGTACTAGCAACAGTGCCAGGTAGCAACAGGTCCGAGAGCTGTCATACAACTCCAAAATTTACAGAAATATACCTCGGTATTTAACGTCGGTAAGTACTAAAACATATGAAATTTTGTAAAAGATGATCAAGTTTTATGAAAATATCATATAAGTTCATACGGGTATCACAGAGTTGACACAGTCTACTCTACTGCACTCTTCCTCATCTTTTTCTTTTTTTCCTCCGACTATTCTTTGACTATATGTGTATGTACTAAGTACTTTAACTTATGCCTGTATAAAGAAAAAAAATTTAAAATTGATAAAAATCATTATTCATCACAATTGGCATTGAAATTTTAAAATAATGATGAATGATATTGATCTGATATTGATATGAATCAATATGTATCTAAGTATGCAGTTATTTATGTATTACCATATTTAAAAGATTTATTTCGAACTCGATAGATAAATAGATATAATAATCCTCACGTACAATACCAAATAACCTAAATATCCGTATCACAACTACTGGCTTTTAATGCAATTTGGTTTTATTTTAAAAATAATTTTTCAGTTACTGTTTTGACGAATTTTGTTTTGTTTTCTGATTTTTTACGGATTGTACTTTTCCCATAATTTCTATTTTTCTAAACTGCAACTGACAATTATATGAATTGGGATTCACCATAGAATTTCAGAACACATTAACAGCGGCCCCTAGTAAAAATATAATGTTTTGAAGTTTCAATTTTTGTGCTTTACTTTGAAATTTTCAATTTTTGTGCTGGAAAACAGACGACGAAAGTAATAAAAAGTACAAACTACAACTGCGGTAACATATTCTGTAAGATCTTTCTTCTCTTAAACGTTCAAGATTCTAAATAAAAGTGTGGTGGTAATATGAAGGAAGTAAAATATTCAAAGATGTTGTTTTCATATAACAGTAAATTTATACTAAATTTAAAAAAATTCTATAATTTTAATATTTATTTTTAAATTTATAAAATATCCTCGGCGTTGTTAACTTCATAAAATATTAAACAGAAACTGAGATATAAAATAGACATAAAATAGGTTTTCCATAAAATTAATTTTTTTAATTTTTTTAGGATATCTATCTGTAGTTCCATAACGGGTGGGGTAACATAAAAAAGGTCTTCCATAAAATTAATTTTTTTAATTTTTTTAGGATATCTATCTGCAATTAAAATTTCATGGCTAGACTTCAAACGATGTAGAACTTTTGATAAATTTATATGATAAATAAGATCAAAAAATTTGGTTTTTCTAGAGCTACTCGAAGTTTTAGTTGGATCTCAACCAAAAAAAAATATCTATAAATTAATCTAAAAACATTTTGTGTAAATTTCAATACTTTAGCTTTCTTAGTTTTGGAGTTATCGTGCTAATGGACGGACAGACGGACGAACGGGTACAGCTCAATCGACTCAGAATTCGATTCTGATCCCATCCCTGCCTTGAAAGGTACATTTAGCTTGCTTATTTCGAGGTGTTACAAACGGAGCAGTAATTTTATTATATAAAAGTCTTTTTTCAACTTTATTAAATTGCATTTTTAACTTTTAAAAAATGTCTATTGCTTGCACAGTGTTTTTGTAAACATTAAAATCCTCAATATATTAAAATCTGAACTTAATTAGGGCAAATTATTAACTTGACTCATGCATTTAAGTAAGACAAACATATTTATATTTTAGTGATACGACATTTTATTACAAACATCCATGCAAATTTATCAATTGTACTATATCAGTAAATCATGTATTATTTATATTTAAAATTCCTTTTGTTTATTGCATAACAATTTCTTTTTTTTAAATAAGGATTCTTGTAAAAGCTTTTAATAACGTCAATTTTATTGTAATAAAAAGGAATATACTCAAGAGTATACTTAAAGCTTTTCCTTTTGTTCTTTATTCAACCTTTACTTAATATTCTTTTTTACTTTTTTCTTGAAAAATAAAACTTTTACCCATCAACTTTTATTTTAATAAAATAAAACATATTACCAATATAGAAACCATTAAAAGTTATTGGGGTTATCCTTTCCTTTTAAAATACAATGAATAGAATTTTCATTGTAAGAGATAACATCAAAAGATTAAAAATTAAAGATGAAATATATGTATAGGTATCCAAATTTTCATATCTTATATATTAAAAGGAAAAAGAATACAGTTGCCTTCCTCAACTCTTAGATACCCGAACGAACCCGCTATTATGTTCATAGTCTGTCAGTCTATTTATAATATTATTTAACTAACTTAAAAATAAAATAAATAAAAGATGAAATTATTTTTAAAGCTTACTGACTAATTATCTTATAGAGATTTTATGAGCTATGACTGAAAACAAAATATAAAACTTTAAAGATAATTACTAATATAATGATTGTTTTGAATATTTTAAAATTCAAATATCTGTTACAAATTGTGCATCAAAAGATTCGAAACATTTTGAATGGTCTGAAGAAGTTATAAATGCTTTCAAATGTTTAAAAAAAACATCAACGTAGAAAAAGAAAAACAAAACATAAAAAGATATTTTTATGCGAAAAAAGATCTAAATAATTTTTAAATTTTGTTTTACCGGTTTTTAAGGGTTAAAAAAACAAAAAGTTTTTTAAGAAACTTAAAGAGCTGAAATAAAAAAAAAAACGAGGAAGAATATAGTTGCTCTTGTCAACTCTTAAATACCCGTACGAACCCGTTCTTATGTCTATTACTCTGCTTATAATATTATTTTTATAATTTTTCATTATTTTAATATAATTTGGGTAAGGTTTACAATTTCCGGAACTATCGTTTATACATGATTCTTCCGAAACTTTTCCAAATATGCTATAGTAATAGTACCATTTATAACTAAGCGGCAAATGTGTATTAATTTATATATACTTACTTTCTACAAAATAGTAAATAAATATTAATATGTACATATGTATAATGTATTCATATAATATTATTATTATATATATTTATAAAATATATAAAATTTATTAATAAAATATTTCATTAATAGAAATAATTTCTTATAAGTACAATAAAATACGTATAAATACGCCACTATATACATATATCTATACTCTAATTATATATCATTCATTCATCATTGACATATACGATATGTGACTAAACATGGTATATAATTATGTAAAGCAACCGTTATATTTTTTTATTTCAGTTTTTTTGTATTATGCATCATCCTCAACAATTTTAAATTATCGAGTTTTTACTATCGATACAAACTAAAATTCAAAAAAATCGTTAAAAAAATTTGTTAGCTAAATTGGAAACAATCAAGTCATACTTTCGTCAATTTTAAAGTAACCCTGTATTATTAAGAAGAGTTGTTAACAGAAATAAAAATATAATGCTGGAGCTTTAATTTTTGTACATTACTTCAAAAAACTTTGGGCAGGTGTTCAAGGTACGGGTCTTTCAAAATAGAGAATTTTCTGTTTTTGCCCCTTAGAATTCCTAAATGGGGCCGATAGAAAATTATTTTCTGAAAAGACTCATACTTATTTGCAAAGATCTAACTGTTCTCAAAATGTTAAGTCTCTGAGTTAAACAGTTTGGAAGATAGAAAGGGTCAAGAATTTTGCAATATTTGAATTTTGGATAACTGTAAATTAATATATAGCATATGGCAAAAAGTATGTATTTATTATATAAATAATTGTACAGCCAATAAAAGCAGTTATCGTATGGTAGTTTCAGGTTGAATATATACCTTATTGACCTTGCGTTATAACAATTTAAATATAGGCCTTTTTTGAACTTTGATGGGCTGCAGACAAAACTTGTATCTATCCGTAGTTAAAATTTCATGGCTTTACTTCAAACTATGTAGAACTTTTGAAAAATTTATATGAAGAATGTGGAGATCAAAAAATTCATTGTTCGAGAGCTATCCAAAGTTTTGGTCGGTTGTCCACCAGAAAAAAATAGGCAACCTACAAATTGATCTAAGAATATTTTGTGTTAAATCCAAGACTCTAGCTTTCTTAGTTCTTGAGTTATCGTGCATCGTCGGACGGACAAAACTACATCGACTAATTTTTCGATTCTGATCCGATCCATACATTTGAAGGTAGATCTAACTCTCTTATTTCGAGGTGTTAAAAACGGAGGAGTAATTTTATAATACCCGATACTTATCGTACGAGTATAATAATAAAAAGTTAAAGTTTTTGTGGGTATTGAAAAGTTTTTTTTTAAAAAAAGGTATAAAAACGAACTTACTTTTTTTTTCCGAAAATTGTGATCCGGAAAATTTTGTTATTTAAGCGAAAAGTAAAAATTATTAAAATATTTAAAATACATTTAGAAAAAAAAACCAAAAGTATAATATTTTTTTTTCTTGTTTTCTTTCGTATGTCGCATTTTTTTAACAAATTTACCTTTGAACTAATCACGAGTCATAAAAAATTTTATTTAAGGTTTACTTTTCGTTTAATTTCACAATTTCTTTTTGTTTTATTTTCAGAATATTTTTCGGTTATTTACAATGAAATTTCGTGAATTGAATATCGTAAGGAAGCAGTCACTAAGTAGTACACAATATAACTTTTCGAAAAAGTTATATTGAAAAGTTTATTGCAATTTCATTTTTCAGATCATATTTTTTTATATCCGTACGATAAGTATCGAGTATAATAAAATTACTATTCCGTTTTTCCTATTTTTTTGATTGAGTTCCAACCAAAACTTCGAATAGCTCACGAACAACTATTTGATCTCAACATTTTTCATACAAAGTTTTCAAAAATTCTACATCGTTTCAAGTAGAGTCATGAAATTTTAAATACGGATAAATATCCTAAAAAAATTAATTTTATGGATCATCGTTTTCCTGTAGTCCCTCCCTTCCGTTACAGAGCTCCAGCCCCCAAAGTTGGGAAAAACTTTATATTTAAATTGTTATAACATAAGTTCTATAAGATAAGTTTTATATCTTCAATATGAAAGCAACAAACTGCTTTTATGAGCTTTACAAATATGAATATAATAAATATATACTTGTGTCGTATGCTTAATTTACCGTTAACTGTACCGTTTACTGTTTACTTGTACCGTAAGATACCGCGTATCCTTAATTTAGCGTTATGTGAAACTGAATTATTGCAAAATCCTTATATCTTTTCTAAACGGTTTAAGTCAGAAACTTGAAAATAAGTATGAGTCATTTCAGAAAATATTTTTGTATCGCCTCCCGTTTAGACAAAGTATGGCGATATATGTATGTATAATAATAAATACATATGAATGCATATGCATATTAATATATACATATATTTGGTATTTTGTAGTAAGTTAGTATAAATTAATATACAGTTGCCGCTTAATATTAAATTTTAATAGTATATTTGGAAAAGTTTTGGATTGATAATCGTTAAGGGGAAGATTAGAATTTGCTTTTGAAACATATAGTTTGAATATATGTATATGTACAAATTGTAGTTCTATAAAAAAAATAATATTATAAGCAGAGTGACAGACTATGAATATACTAACAGGTTCCTACGGGTATCTAAGAGTTCACAAAGGCAACTGTATTCTTCGTCGTTTTTATTAAAAAAGACTTGGTGCTTATACTATAACAATCTAGTACATACACTAATAATATATTCAATTTTAATCTAATTTACTAGTTTCCATAATTACAAAGTACTTATCCCATGATATTCCACTTTTATATTTTTAATAAATATTATTATTTTATCATTATTTTAATGTGCACTGATCATTATTTTTATTACAATGTTCTTCCATAAATTAGTACGAACAGTTTGAATCCCTCTAATCGTGTGTTTAAGTAATTATTATCTAGGAGCTGGAGAGCCTCGATGTTGATGTGCTGATGTAGTCGTTGTTGATTACTTTGGGCGTACTGCTTGATGACACTGTTGATTGTTTCTCCACTCAAATCCTTATGCAGATTTTCAATGCGGATGTACCAAGCAGCATCGACTATTCCACGAAGTAAGCACTTACTGATAAAGCAGAAGCTTGTTGTAATTTGACAGGACAGAACTGAATGTCGTCCCAATAACCAGTACATCTTCCTGTGCTTAAGCTTTAATTCTTCTACTTTTTTCTTGTCATGCGTTTTCCATCTCAGTTTCGCATCTAATGTCATGCCAAGATATTTAACTGCATTAATAAAAGCTGTGCTAGTAAAATATATATAGTAATTCAGAAATGCCGAATAGTGAAAGTAATTGTTTTGAATTATTTTTACAAGGACTTCAATTTTAATATGAGGAAATATAGCTAAAAAATAAGATGAAATGAGGTTTAAATCAAGGTTCATATCTAAAAGTGTATAATAATACCTACTTGTAATTGAAAAATTATTTTAAGTATTAAATAAAGTGAACTACAAGAAAAAATTAATTTAATTTAACTCCTAACCCAAAAATAGTGGTACTGTCACCCAATTGTTTAATATTTCTTTTTTATATTTTTAAATAATTTATAAGTTAAATTTATAAGATATACATAAATTGTTTCAAAAGAACTTTTTTAAGATACAAAAATTGTACAATACATAATTTTTAATGAAAATTTAAAATCATATACAATATTTATTATTTAAATTCTTAAATTTCCAAAGATTCTTCATATAAAATTGAAAACATTCGATTTAACATCATTAATTTTAAAATCAATTTGAAAATCATATTTTACGTTTTTTAAAAACTTTTTAAAACAAAAGTTTTAGTAAAATAAAATGAAAGATAAAAGACAAATAAAACATACCATACTTAAATATATTTCATAAGTTATCAAAAAAAGAAAAGTCTTCCCGCAAAGCAGATGAAATCCATTAATTTAAAGTCAACTGCTTTAAAGAATTATTTAAAGTAGAAATTTTTGTAATAAGTTTTATTGTGCTCTCTAGTTACGATCACTGATAACGTGTGGCCCAAATGATACCAACTGATGTGAAACACAAATAACTTTTTTATTTTCCAGCATAATTTGTTTTTTCTTTTTGCAGATTATAACTGAAGTCTTGCAAATTTAAAATGAATACGTACAGTACACAAAAACTATCCAATTTTTCTATTCTACACAATTAGCCACACAAAATGATTTTTTAAATAATCTTTTGATGCCGGATGAACCTCATTTCCATTTAAGTAGCTATGTCAATAAGCAAAACTGTAGATTGTTGGGCACTGAAAATCCAAGAGCAATACATCAGTCGCACCCAATCAGATGCACTGTTTGGTGCGGTGTTATGTCCACAAAGGTCATCGGCCCATATTTCTTTGAGAATGAGGATGAAATGCTAGAAAGAGTCTAAGGGGCTTCTTACCGAACAATTATCGACAACTTTTTGCGGCCAATGGTGGAGCAACATGCTAATTTGTGGTTTTAACAAGATGGAGTGACTGCGCATACTGCTAGACAAAGTATGGACATGCTGCGTGAATTTTTTGGTGAACGCATAATTTCAAAAAATGCAAATTTCCCTAGTTCACCAGACTTAACTGCGCCCGACTTTTATTATTGGGATATTTAAAAGATAAAGTGTATGTTAATAAACCAGAGGACAGTTGAAGCAGAATATTCGAGACGAAATATGGAGCCTGCAATCAGAAACATTACGTGTTGTAATGCAAAATATGCTAAAAAGAGCCAATGCCTGTATCAAGTAAAATGGTGCGAAATGATGTCATATTTGTCTGATGTCATATTTTACACATAGTCACGTTAAATTTCCATGAAATGTATTTAATATATAAAAAAAAATTATTTAAAAAATCGAGTATTACAATTAGTGTTATACGTGTTTTACATCACTTGGTCTTATTTGGACCACCCTGTATATTAAAAAAAAAACTGAAACACTTATAGAATCACCATTTTGAATCTGACTACAAAATTTTTAATATATTAAAAAATATCCAATGCTACAATTATTCGTCAATGGTTCATATAAAATTGTAAAAGCAATTCGGGAAACTACAATTAAATAAAATAAAATTATCAAATGAGATTGAATCAGAATTTGTCTATCTCAAGAAGTCTTAAAGGTAAAATGATCGCAAAGAATAAAATATAATTTAAATGAATTATTTCTATAAAAATCTTTTAAAGCTAAAAAACTACAATTTGGTAGTTAAAATAAATATATTAATCTATCTATCTATTTATTTTAAAATTAAATATTTAACAGTTGACAGTAATTAAAAAAAATTTAAACCAATATATAAAATCGATAAATAAGTAAAATTAGCTTCAAAATAAGTTAAATAAAAATTACGAAATTTGATGGTCTTCTAAACGGAAAACTCAATTATTTATATTAAGAATTATTCTCTTTAAAATTCATATATATTGTTACATCTTTAAGGTAATCTTCAATAACAGTTCACCTTTACACTGATTGGTTTATTACAAAATTTATTTTCCAAATAAAAAAATCAACTTATGTTCCATAAAATTTTTACTATACAAAAGGTGGTAATGAAAAAAAAAAAAAAATAAAAAAGAAGGAAAGAGTTGAATCTAAAATATCCTAATAAAGGGTTTTTAACAATAAAAAAAAAAATGAAGATAAATATATTTATGCTAAAATTTTTTTTAGTACATTTGTTTATTAGTTCCAGTCTTTCCGTTCCGTCATCAGTTTACAAAATTTCTACAGTATTTAAAAGTGGAGAATTTGAATTTTAACTATGGATAAATCTCATTAAAAAATTAATGTTCCAAAAAGAGTTACCACCTCAACAAACATCCACGTATCCACCACAGAGTTACTATTCCTCAAAGTTTGTAAAAGCCTTATTTTTAAAATTATATTTCTCAAGTTCTTTATAATTTTTTTTTTGTAGCGTGTAAAATACGCTGTAAACACCGAGAGAGTGTGGGTTCGAATCCAACACACGTCGTAAGAGTTATTCCCCCTTACGACATTTACAGTCACGCCTGAATAAATTATAGCATAAGTTACTTTAGAAAATACTTGTACTTCGCTCTATTTGAAAGCTCTTAGATGTTAAAAATTAAAAATTCACCATTTCTAGACACGTGTTACTTGGATACAAATTAAATATTCAATTTTTACATGCGTTAACAGTTATTTATTTATATAAGATTTACTTAAAATTGAAGATATTGTACCTTTTAAAATTTTTTCTTACATAAAAAGTCCAAAAAAAATTACAAATTTTGATGCCGATGTAATTAGAATTACAATTTCCTTTTTTTTTTATCTTGTTGAAAATAAGCATATTTAGAAACCTTTGATTTTATAAAAATTTCGTTTTTATTAAAAAACCCCTTTAATAAAAACGAAAAAAAAAAAATCTTTTTTCTTTAAGAATATTTTTAAGAGCTTTTCTTTAATATGCTAAATTCAATCATATAAAGTATCTTTTCGTTAGTTTGAAGAATATTATTTCAGTTATTGGATTTTAAATGGATTTAATATCATAAAATGCAATTTTATATTTTTTTCAACAATAATTTTTTATCCAAAATGGTCCTTTTAAAAATCTGATATTATTTAAAAAGAATTTTATTTTTCTTTAATAGTTATAGATACATCTTGATATCACAATCTTCTGTTTTATGACAATAAGTTTATTTTATTTAATATATTTTTTAATTTTGATTTTTATGCGATATTCAATTGATATATTAAAAATATATAAATAATAAGTTCTCGAACCCTTCTATTTGTTTTAATTTCAAAAATGCGCAAAAATAGATTTCACTATATTTTCTTCTCATTGACGTCTTCTGCTTGTTCGTCTTTTTACAAAAACTTCCGGTATCGTTTGAGTTGTATACTGATTGATGTCCCTCTCCAAAAAATTTACGGAAAAATTCTTTTGTTTAGTCCCATCCGAAATTCTATATGAACATAGCGTTTAGACTTTTAGAATGTTTTTAATTAATTATAATTTATATAAATATTTATGTATAGCCTATTCATATGAAATAAAAACTTTGATTGACAATGTATTAGATGGTGAAACTCTATTTATTTGTTATGCATACATCACTAATTTGGAACTGTCTATACAACTAATCCTTGTTCTCAAAACATTTATAATGATTATGAGATATTATTACACTGACACTGTCGTATAGTTGAAGAGGGTAACCCGTGACACTGTCGTATAGTTGAAGTTGGTACCCCAATTACCAGAAGATGCACTGAGTATAAATATTTAACGAACTTGAAAATAATATTTATTTCTCTACTTACATATTTTAATTCAAAGCATTTTCATTAATATAACAAAAAACTATGATATAAACTATGAAAAAATGGAGCGCCACGAAATCCCAAAAAAAAAATCCCAAATGCCAAAATGCCAAATTAAATAAAAATCCCAAATTTTAAAAACCCAAATTGCAAAATCCCAATTTTTAGTTAGTTATAAAATCAAGGTTATATCTTTTATATGTTCATGCGATATTCTGAATTAGGAAAGATTTTAGGGAGCGGGTCACAATCTTGCACTCCAAAATCTACCTGCGACAAAATCTTGCTTGTTTTTTTTATCTTGCATTACAAAAAGCCACTATTAAAAATATATTTTATTTTTAATACTTTTGTATAAAGTAGGTATGCCGTACCCGTATTAGAGTTGGTTACAAAATCAGAGTTTCAATAATTTGTTTAGCGGGGGTTTTGGGGCGGCAGCCCCCACTATTGGAAGTTCTTTATTATTGAAAATATATATCAATATAAAAAAATATCTAGGAGGAATTTTATAGTTGGTTACAAAATCTGGATTATAACCCTTTTACAGAATATTTATATATATCTATATGTGAAATTCTGATTTAGGAGAAATTTTAGAGTTGGTTATAAAATCAGGGTTTCAATAATTTGTTCGGCGGGGGTTTTGGGGCGGCAGCCCCCACTATTGGAAGTTCTTTATTATTGAAAATATATATTAATATAAAAAGATATCTAGGAGGAAATTTATAGTTGGTTACAAAATCTGGATTATACGCCTTTTACAGAATATTTATGTATATCTATATGTGAGATTCTGAGTTAGGAGAAATTTTAGAGTTGGTTACAAAATCAGGATTTCTATAATTTGTTCAGTGGGGGCTTGGAGGCGGCAGCCCCCACTATTGGAAGTTCTTTATTATTGAAAATATATATTAATATAAAAAAATATCTAGGAGGAAAAAATTAAAAACGTTGAAATGTAGAGTAAAATGTTGAATCTTTTTTGTTGGAATTTTTGCAATCAATATTTTTTTACTCATTAAATCGACCACAACTGAAATAAAAGAATTCAAAACGAATTATAATAACGATAGTGGTTTGGGATTTTGGGATTTTGGTATTTGGGATTTTGGAATTTTGGGATTATGAATTTTGGGATTTTGGGATTTTGAATTTAGGATTTTGTATTTGGGATTTTGCATTTGGGATTTCGCACCCAACGCAAAAACTTCAAATAAACTGATGTTAGCTGAAATAGAATTCCAGAGACATTGAAGTTCACTAATTGAAGCAAAGTTGTTAAATGTATTAATTTTCATATAACATCATCTAAATATAAAGTTTCCACTTCTAGGATGTTAAAATTATACTTAACTCTATTTTGTGCGTCATGAGAAAATATAACAGAAATTAAGACAGCTTAAATTTTTCTTTTTATATAAGAGTATAAATATTAAATACTTTTATGTAAAAATATATATTTTTTTTTTGTTTTCGTACCAAAAATATCTTTCTAAAGCAAAAAAATTTTTCACGTAAAATGGAATTTTTGTTAATTTTCTTTTGTACGATACAAAATAGATTAACACAAAGATAACTTTCAAAGAATTTTTCAAACTGCGAAAAAAGTAAAATTAAAAAAAAAAAAAATATTTCCTTTGTAAATAAAAATTTTAAGCATACATTTCATGTTAAGCAGATTTTTTTATTAGATTTTTCTTTCCCAGTGAAAATCGTCTTCAATATTAATTAATTTTGATGTTTTGCTATTTTTTACTAAGCTTTAAATTAGTTTGAAGAATTATTTTTTTATTTTGTTCTGCTGTGGTTACAACAAAATAATGCAAGTTTTCAATTTTGTTCAAAAGTTTAAAGATAGCTAAGATAAAAAAAAAACTTAATGTATCTTCAACACCTAAAACCGGACTAAATATATATGAAGACTTTATAAAGTTATTTTAAAACTCATTTAACTCTATGGAATGGAGTTTTGAGAACACATAAAATATTGAGATTCTGAAAAAATTTCAGTCAACATTCGTAAGGATAATAGTGAGTGCACCTTGGTTTGTCAGAAATAATGACATCAGAAGAGATTTAAAAGTCAAATCGACCAAGTAAGTGCTAAATTAAATTTGTAAAGTAACACTTAAACTAAAATTCTAAGAGACGGCTGACAAGATATCACACACTTCATCTGTTAACCAGATTTTACAATACCTAAAAACTAAACAAATAGAAATTAATATTTAGTGAGAGATATGTCAATGGACACCCTTACCACATGTCAATTTTCAAAAATGTCATTTGTTTTAACTTAATATTGTTGATACTATTGTCAATTGAAATTTTCATTTAAAAAAAAAAAAAATTACCCCAAATTGTCGATGGTTCTAGATCGTAATAACGAAATAAAATTTAAATGTTAAAGAATAAAATAAGATCTAAATAAAGTAAAATATACTACTTCTTTTATAATATTTTATAGTGAATGAATTAAGATCTAAAAGTAAATAATAAAATAAAAATATCTTATTTCATTTTTAAATTCTTCTACTTTCAAAAGAAGCATTTTTTATCACTGTTAATTATTTATTTTCTTACACTGCATTTTACACTGCATTGAAGCATTTTTATTTATTTATTTAAAAATGTTTTTTATGGCTTACAACACAAAAAATGGTTTTGAAAGCCTGATCTTTCTATAATAATTAATTTGTTATTACAATATTTATAGCAATATTTCTAGATTATAAACTTACTTACTACACACTTACATACTAAGCTTTATTTTTACATATTATATTTTAACAACAAACAAAAAAAAAATAAAAAAAAAAATAAAAAAAATAAAAAATTTAAAAACTTAAACATTTTCTACTTTAATGAATTTTTTAATTTAATTTTAAGCTTTAATTATATTAAATTGTAAAAATTCTGTTTTTTGACAAATTCTATAACCCTATCATTGGAATTGCGGTCATCTGCCGATAGAGAACTCAATGAGATACCTAGTGATGTTCTCTGATTTACAGTAAGAGGGCATTCCTCAAAAATGTGGTGTACTGAAATAGTATTGCGCCTGCAATCACACTCATGTGCAAATGAGTTCTGATTGTCAAATAGGTAACTGTGTGTCAGATTAGTGTGTCCTATTCTCAACCTTGTCAGAACAGTAAGATCTCTTCGACTCAGATTATCATTGTTCTTCCACTTATCAATTTGTGGTTTTATGTTGTGCAATTTATTATTGTTTTTTGTATCCCAGTGACTTTGTTTTTTTCGAATTATGTGTTTATTTATTAATTTATGTAAGTCCGATGTAATAAATTTAAAAGAGTTGTCTAAGGGTTCTCTAACAGACTGTTTTGCTAATAAATCTGCTTTTTCATTTCCTTTAATACCTATATGTGATGGAATCCATAGAAATGCAAAATTGTTTAAAGATAGAGAGATCTCATCTCTTATTTTTTGTGCTAATGGATGTTTTGTAGTTATATTTTGAAGAGCTTCAAGGCTGCTCAAAGAATCTGTGCAGACCAAAAAACTTTCATTATTAGATTCGTTATTTACATACTGAATACCTCGATATATAGAATATAATTCGGCTGTGAAAATTGTTGTATTTTCCGGTAGATGAAATTTTGTTTCGACTAAATCAATGTTGAATGCACAGCCTGTGGAGTTATTTATGACTGAACCATCGGTGAATATTTGTCTGAATTTTTTAAATTTATTATTTACTTTTTCTTTGTAAAGTTTTCGATAAATAGTAGTATTTGTATTATCTTTTTTATATGTTGCTAATTCCGTATCAATACATATGGGTTTCTGAAGCCATGGAGGTTCATTAAGTATTTTTTGTATATCTATTGCGTTATCAAAGACATATAAACTTTCTTTTATATTTCTTAATCTCACAAAACATGGTTGTGTATTAAATTTTTTATCTTTAAACTTGGAAAATAAATGATCATTATTAAAAAATTCGAGTAATGGGTGGTTTTCGAAAGAAATTAAATTTGTTACATATTTAAGAGCAAACTTTTCTCTTCTAAGGTTTAAAGAAATTTCTCCGGAGTCTACAAGAAGACTATCAACAGGACTTGTTCGTAGTGCCCCTGTGGCTAAACGTATACCCATATTTAGTATTGTGTCTAAGGACTTTAATCTAGTTTTGTTAGCAGTTTCATAGATGAAACTGCCATAGTCAATTACTGAAAGTATTATCAAATTCAATAATCTTAGTAGAAGCTTTCTATCAGAACCGTAGTTTGTATTTGAGAGCATTTTCAGGATATTCAAGTTTTTTAAAGCTTTTGCTCTAACTGTTCTTATATGTTGATGCCAGTTCAGTTTTTCATCAAACGTTAGTCCCAGAAATTTAATTTTATCAACATAAGTTAGTTTTTGATTTGTTAAAAACAAATCTGGTTTAATAATATTTTTCCTTTTTCTTGTGAATAACATGGCAACAGTTTTCTTTTCGGAAAACTTAAATCCTGTTTTATTGCTCCATTTTTCAAGTAGATTTAATTGTGTTTGTAGTTTTTTTTTCAATTTTTTTGGATTTTTTCCAGAAATAAACATTGTGAGATCATCGGCATAAGCAATATATTTTATTGGGCTTTTTATAATTTTTAGAACACTATTAATGGCTATGGTGAATAAAACAACACTTAAGACTGAACCCTGTGGGATACCATTTTCAATAGACTTTTCATCTGACAAAACTTCGCCAATCGTTACCTGGATCTTTCTTTTGCTTAAAAAATTTTGAATGAAATATATTATATTTCCTTTAATTCCCATTTTTAAGAGTTGATCAATTATGAGTCTTTTCCAGGCTATATCATAAGCTTTTTCTATATCGAAAAAGATAGCTAGAGTTGACTTTTTGCTAGATAATGCAGTCAATATTTCTGATTCTAAATATGAAAGATTATCGATCGTCCCCCGATTTTTTCGGAATCCTGATTGATAAATTGATATCAAATTATTTTTTTCGAAATACCAAATTAATCTTTTCGATATCATTCGCTCAAGAACTTTACAGCAACAGTTTGTTAATGCTATTGGACGGTAATTATTAGCACTCTTGGAGTCTTTCCCTGGTTTAAGAATGGGTATAATATAAGCGCTTCTCCATTTTTCTGGAAAAGAACCTGAAAGAAAGATTTTGTTATAAAAAGTAAGTAGTGCTTGCTTATGATGCAAGTTAAATTGTTTCAACATTTCATAATGAACTGTGTCAGGGCCTGGCGAGCTACCACTACAATCTTTAAGCGAGTTTTCTAGTTCTATTAAACTAAATTTTTTATTATATAGTTCATTTATTCCTGAAGGAATATTTGTTGGTTGTTTTTCAGTTGTCCTTTTGTATGTTAAGAAATTTTTTGAATAATTATTATTAGAAGACATCTTACAGAAATGTGAGGCAACAATATTAACAATTTCATGTTTGTCAGTTATCAAGTTTTGATTATCTATAATTGAAGTAATTTCCTGATTTTTGGTTTTTCCGTGAATACGCCTAATTTGTTGAAAAATAAGTGATGGAGGAGTGTTACTGTTAATTGAATATACAAACTTTTCCCAAGATTCTTTTTTTGCCTGTCTTATAATTTTTCTAGTTTCAGATTTCACTTTCAAAAAATTTTTAAAATCATTTAAATCTAAAGTGCGTTTAAATTTTCTAAAAAGTTTGTTTCTATTTTTTATTGCCAGTTTACAATTATTGTTCCACCATGGAACTTTTTTCTTTACATTTTTATAATTTTGCATAGGAATTGCTATTCTTGCAGATTTTAAAATACTAGAGGTAAAGTATTCTTCATAGTCATCTATGTTCGTGAAATCATTTCTAGTTAAATTAAGTTGCTCTCGAAAAACATCCCAGTTTGCTTTTTTAATGTTCCATTTTTTTTTGAATCCATAAGAGTTATTACTATTGTCTGCAATTTGAAGAGATATAGGAAAATGGTCACTATTGTGTAAGTCTTCGTCTGTCTGCCAATCAAAATAAGCATTTAATATGGGACTACCGATTGTTATATCTATTGCACTAAATGTTCTGTAACTAAAACTAAAATGAGTAGGGTTTCCATTATTGAAAAGACACAAGTTATATTCATCTATGACGTTTTCAATTAGCTTTCCTCTTTTATCTACCTTAGTAGACCCCCATAGTGTATTATTGCAGTTAAAATCTCCTAAAATGAAGTACGGCGAATCAAAATGACTAATAAGATTATCAAAATCAGATTTTGTGATATTAGTATCTTGGGGCAAATATAAATTGCAAATAATTAATTTTATTGGGTAAAAAATTTTGACAGCAATAGCCTGTAAATGAGTATTCAATGGGATTTCTTCACAACTAAATTTTGAATTTATAAAAATGGCGACACCACCATGAGCAACTGTTAATGATATTACATTTTTGTAAAAAGTGTTGAAATTTTTTATTGAAGGAGCATAATCATCTTTGAATTTCGTTTCTTGAATGCAAAAGGCAATAGGATTATATTTATTGATTAATAAATAAAATTCATTAATATGCGTGTTAAAACCACCGCAATTCCATTGTAAGATATTAGTCATCGAAATTGTCAAAACCTAAAGAGTCATTGTCACTAATACTATTTTCTGATACAATAATCATTGATTCATTATTATTACAATTTGTTATTTTTTTCTTTTTATTCTTTTTTTCCATTTTTTTTAATTCTCGTTTTTGTTTTTGATTTACTGCTCTAGAAAATAAAAGTTTATTATTATCTAATTGCTTTACCTTAAGTTGTGGTATAGTTTTTTTTTTAGATGTTGATGATTGTTGTTGTTGGTGATCATATGTTGAGAATTGGGATTTGTTGATTAAAACCGGTTCATTATTTTTATCAGATGTGCTATCCGTAATTTTATTGCATGTGCATTTACAAGTACATTTATTTTTTGTACTCAGAATATTTGCAAAAGTTGATGGAAGTGGGTTTCTTATTCTGTACCTACGATTTGCTTCCTTAATATCGACGCTTTCCTTTATTTGAATTGCCTTTATTTCTCTTTCTTTTTTAGTACGTGGGCAGACTTTATCAAACGTACTATGTCCTTCATTGCAGTTGACGCATTTCGCTGGTTTTGTACATTTTTCATTTACGTTCTTGAGATGTTCATCCTCTCCACAATTTGAACATGTTTTGTTTTCTTTTTTGCAACTATCTGTTATGTGATTAAATTTTAGGCATTTGAAACACCTAAGTGGTGGTGGTATGTATGGCCTTATATTATACATTTGAAAACCGATGTTAACCTGTGATGGTAATACTGTGGTTGCAAAAATTAAGGTGTACAGACCAGTTTCTTCTTCTCCGTTTTGTGTTTTTTTTTTAAATCTTTTAACGCCAATTACGTTCTGCTCTTTCATCTCTGTTATCAATTCTTCATCACTGACGTATTTAAGTTCAGGGCAAAAGATGACTCCCTTGGCATTATTAAGACTTTTATGTTCTTCTACCTTAACATTGATATTTGCATCCAATTTTATTATTTTTATTAATAATATTGCTTGGTTAAGATTTTTTGTTTTAATTAGTAAAGACCCATTCCTAAGTTTTGAACACCTTTCAACTTCTCCGCCTATTGCTTTTATTGTTTTTTGGATTAAGAATGGCGAAACAGATCTTAAATCTTTATTTTCGTCCGTTCTTGTCATTATCAAAAATTTTGAACCTTGTGTCATGTTTAATACATTTTTTTTGGGATCTATTTGAATTCCCTTTTGTAATAACAGCAATTCATTAGAAGCCCCCATTGCGGGGGGAGCTTCAGTCCCCATTATTTATGAAAAAAAAAATTTAAATTATTATTATTTTTTTTTTTTTTTATTAGGAAAAATAAATTTAAGGAGAAAAAAAAAAAATTAGACAAATAACACAAAAACACTAATTGTTCAGTTAAATGTCACTAGGTATTAATTACAAATTATTTTTTTTTTTTTATTTTTGGACAATTGTTTACCAGCTATAATTTTTAACATTAAAAATATTGTTTTTTTTTTTTATTTTATAATGCACTACTTATAATGTAGTTTTTTTTATTATTATTATTTTTTTTTTTTTTTTGTAGAGATTAAGTTATTAGGTAATTAATTAATAATTCTTTAATTTAATGATTATTACGTCTCTTCTCCCTGAAGGTTGTTGGACAACTGTTGAAGCATTTTTTTACACTGTTTTTTTGTATTGTTATTATTATTAAAACGAGGAAGAATACAGTTGCCTTTGTCAACTCTTAGATACCCGTACGAACCGTTAGTATGTTCACAGCCTGTCACTCTGCTCACAATATTATTATACCCGTATGAACTATGTTCAAGGGTATAATAAATTTGCCATTACGTTTGTGACACCTTAAAGGAGTCGAGCTAGATATAGTGTCAAAGGTATGGATCGGCTCAGAATCGAATTCTGAGTCGATTAAGCCATGTACGTCCGTCCGTCCGTCCGTCCGTCCGTCCGCACGATAACTCAAAAAATAAAGGAGCTAGGGGGCTGAAATTTTTTTTACGTCACTTTTGCAAAATTGTTAGTTTTGCTATTTAAATCCAACATTTTCGGTCGGCGGGTTCGAGTAGCTGCCATACAACTTCTATCTTTATATAGAAATAACTCAGTATCTATTCAAGCTAGGTTTCTGAAATTTTGCAAATGATGATCAAGTTTTATGGCAACAACTTCTGTAAAATTTGGTTGTGCTGGTGCAGCGGGTTCGGATAGCTGCCATACAACTTCTCCGTTTAAATGAGAATAACTCAGTGTTTATTGAAACTAGGAATCTGAAATTTAGTAAAGAGGTGTCGAGTTACATACCAACAACTTTTGTAAAATTTGGTTGGTCTAAAGCAGCCGGTTCAGACTTCTTGCACCTCTTGGAACCTATTGAAGCTGGGCGTCTGAAATTTTGCAAATAATGATCAAGTTTTATGGCAACAACTTTTGTAAAATTTGGTTGTGGTGGTGCGGCGGGTTCGGGTAGCTGCCATACAACTTATCCGGTTAAATGAGAATAACTCAGTGTTTATTGAAGCTAGGAATCTGAAATTTAGTAAAGAAGTGTCGAGTTATATGCCAACAACTTTTGTAAAATTTGTTTGGTCTAGAGCAGCCGGTTCAGACTTCTTGCACCTCTTGGAACCTAATGCAGCTAGGCGTCTGAAATTTTGCAAATGATGATCAAGTTTTATGGCAACAACTTCTACAAAATTTGGTTGTGCTGGTGCGACGGGTTCGGGTAGCTGCCATACAAAATCTCTTTTTAAATGAAAAGAACTCAGTGTCCGTCCGCACGATAACTCAAAAAATAGAGGAGCTAGGAGGCTGAAAATTTTTTTACGTCACTTTTGTAAAATTGTTAGTTTTGCTATTTAACTCCAGCATTTTCTGTCCCCGGGTTCGGGTAGCTGCCATACAACTTCTTTCTTTAAATAGAAATAACCCAGTGTCTGTTCAATCTAGGTATCTGAAATTTTGCGAATGATGATCAAGTTTTATGGCAACAACTTCTACAAAATTTGGTTGTGGTGGTGCGTCGGGTTCGGGTAGCTGCCATACAAAATCTCTTTTTAAATGAAAAGAACTCAGTGTCCGTCCGCACGATAACTCAAAAAATAAAGGAGCTAGGAGGCTGAAATTTTTTTTACGTCACTCTTGCAAAATTGTTAGTTTTGCTATTTAACTCCAGCATTTTCGGCCGCCGGGTTCGAGTAGCTGCCATATAACTTCTTTCTTTAAATAGAAATAACCCAGTGTCTGTTCAATCTAGGTATCTGAAATTTTGCAAATGATGATGAAGTTTTATGGCAACAACTTCTACAAAATTTGGTTGTGCTGGTGCGACGGGTTCGGGTAGCTGCCATACAAAATCTCTTTTTAAATGAAAAGAACTCAGTGTCCGTCCGCACGATAACTCAAAAAATAAAGGAGCTAGGAGGCTGAAATTTTTTTTACGTCACTCTTGCAAAATTGTTAGTTTTGCTATTTAACTCCAGCATTTTCGGCCGCCGGGTTCGAGTAGCTGCCATACAACTTCTTTCTTTAAATAGAAATAACCCAGTGTCTGTTCAATCTAGGTATCTGAAATTTTGCGAATGATGATCGAGTTTTATGGCAACAACTTCTGTAAAATTTTGTTGTGATGATATGACAGGTTCGGATAGTTGCCATACAACTTCTCTTTTTAAATGAAAATAACTCAGTGTCTATTGAAGCTAGCTATCTGAAATTTAGTGAAAAAGGGTCGAGTTGCATGCCAAAAATTTTTGTAAAATTTGAATGGTCTAAAGCAGCCAGTTCAGGCTTTTTGCATTTCTTGGAACTTAATGAAGCTAGGCGCAATAGATTCGGGTAGCTATCATACAACTCCACAATTTACATAAATATATCTCTGTAGTTCGGTACTAAAACTCTGAATGTTTTTAAAAGATGATCAAGTTTTATAGAAACAGGATATATTACGTTCATACGGGTATCCCAGAGTTGACACAGTCTACTCTACTGCACTCTTCCTCGTTTTTTTAATATTTTAGTATTTTAAAATAATTTGGGTGAATTTTATAATTTCTAGAACTATGGGTTGTACATATATTCAAACTATATGTTTATATGTACATTCTTCAAAAGCAGATTCTAACCTTTCACATAACGATTATCAATCCAAAACTTTTTCAAATATTCTATGGTACCATTTAATACTAAGCGGTAAATGTATATTAAATTTACTTAGTACAAAATAGTAAATATAATTTTAAATATTATATTATATTATATTATAAATATAATATTATATATTATATTTTAAATTCCATTGACAGAATAATTTCTTATAAGTACAATAAAATACATATGTGTATGTAAATACGGCGCTATATAATATACATCTATACTCTTATCATTCATTCACTAGTGACATATACGATATGTAAATAAACATGATATTATATATATGTATATATATTAATATCATATAAATAATAAAAATTCTTTAAGCAACCGTTATGTTGTTTATTTATTTATATTTTTATGTACTACGCATTATATCCTCAACAATTTCAAATTATCGAGTAAAACAAAATGGAAAAGATTCGTTAAAGAAATTTGTTAGAAAATTTGAAAAAATCAAGTAACACTTTCGTCAATTATAAAGTAACCCTATATTATTAAAAAAAGTTGTTAACAGAAATAAGAGTACAATGTTGGAGCTTTAATTTTTGTGTATTACTTCAAAAAAATTTTAACAGGTGTTTCAAAATAGGAAATTTTCAGTTTTTGACCTCTTACAGCTCCTAAAGCTGTAAAGGAGAGTGATACAAAAAAAATTTTTGAAATGACTCATACTTATTTTCAAAGATCTAACTTCTGTCAAAATTTAAGTTTCCAACTTAAACCGTTTAGAAGATAGAAGGGTTGAAGGATTTTGCAAAATTTGAGTTTCACATAACGGTAAATTAAGACACCGTATGCCACAAATATATATTTATTGTATATATACTTTTAAAGCTAATAAAAGTAGTAATCGTTTGGCGTTTTCAAAATGAAGATATACCTTATACAACTTTGCTATAACAATTTAAATATAGAGCTTTTTTGAACCTTTGGGGAGCTGTAGCTCCGTAATGGGTGGGGCTACAAAAAAAAGTTATTAAAAATAAAATTAATATTTTTGTGAGATCTATCAGTAGTTAAAATTTCATAGCTCTATTGCAAAAAAAATGTGGGGATCTAAAAGTTAGGTGTTCGAGAGCTACCCTAAGGCTTGGTCCAAACTCAACCAAAAAAAATAGGGAACCTACAAATTACTCCCAAAATATTTTGTGTAAATTTCAATATTCTAGCTTTCTTAGTTTTTGAGTTAGCGTGCTGACGGACGGACGGACGGACGGACATGGCTCAAAAGTCTTAGAATTTTTTTCTGATCCGATCCATACCTTTGAAGGTATATCTAGCTCGCTTATTTCGAGGTGTTACAAACGGAGGAGTAATTTTATTATACCCGATCCTATCGTACGGGTATAAATATGCATTAGAAAAAGTTAACGTAAAAAAAAATTTAGTTGATATAACGGTAAAAAACAATCCTGTTTTTATACCCTACACCTAAAGTATAGGGTATATTAACTTTGGTATGGTGTTTGTAACCACCAAAAGCAAGTAAGTTAGGTATAGATATGTATATATATTCTGAATCAGGATCAACGCCGGAGTCGATTTAGCGATGTCCGTCCGTCCGTCCGTACGCACGATAACTCAAAAAATAATGATGCTATCTTGATGAAATTTATATAGTAGGTACCTAATTACGAAAGAAAGGCTAAGTTCGAATCTGGACAAAATCCGTCCATGGGTTCGGATTCTGGAAGCTTTCGAATGATTCCGGAGCAAACGAAATTATCTCCAAAAGCAACAAAGATAGAACCTTCAAATTTTGTACAATGATGTTTCTTCCCGTTCGATTTATGTCTCTGAAATTTAAGAGGATTTGGTCTATGGGTTTGGATTTTGGAAGCTTCCGAACGAGCACCAGAGCAAATGAGATTATCTCCAAAACCAACAAAGATAGAACCTTTAAATTTTGTACAATGATGTTCCTTCCCGTTCGATTTACGTCTCTGAAATTTAGGAGGATTTGGTCCATGGGTTTGGATTTGGAAGCTTCCGAACGAGCACCAGAGCAAATGAGATTATCTCCAAAACCAATAAAGATATAACCTTTACTTTTGGCAGAAAGGTGTTCTTTCATGTATGATTTAGGCCTCTGAAATTTGAGAGGATTTGGTCCTTGGGTTCGGATTTTGAAAGCTTCCGAACGAGCCCCAGAGCAAACGAGTATATCTCCACAACCAACAAAGATAGAACTTTTATTTTTAGTACAAAGGTGTTCTGTTATGTTTCCTTTTCTGTAAAATTGGAAACTGACATTTGAAAGAATTTGAACCATGGGTTCGTATTTTGGAAACTTCCGGACGAGCACAAGAGCAACGAGCATATCTCCAAAACCAACAAAAGTAGAACCTTTAAATTTAATAGAATGGTGTTCTGGCAAGTTTTCTTTATGTTCCTGAGATGGATTCGATGAATTGGAGTGGCAATTCGGGTAGCTGACACAAACCTTCCAAGGACTACCAATCTTCGAAAATAATTAAGATAGAAACTTAAAATTTTATACAAGGGTGTCAAGCATATCCCAAGCGGATGCCTCTTTTACGTTCTTGAAATTCGAGTTGAATAAGACAGAAAAGGGAAGAAGTTCAAGCAGCTGCCAAAAACACTTATGGATTTTTAATTTAATTCGAATTATTCAGGTGTAGAGTATTAATAAGTCGGTTGCATCGACTTACTGTTACATTTACTTGTTTTTATATCAAAAATATCTTAAACAGAACCTGAGATGTATGCATATAAAAAAAAGCTTTTTCAAAATTTGAAATTACAGCTGTTGGTGCTGTAGGAACTGTAATGGTGAGTCTACATAAAAAGTTGTTCTACAGCATTGCTTTTTTAAGAGATTTATGCATGGTTTATATTTAATTGCTCTTTATTAAACAGTGTATAAAATTTGTAAACAGACGGATGCAAAGAGTAAAACTAATAGCAAAGTTTTCAAAATATTAACTATCAGCATCTTTCAAGAAAATAGTAACTATCATCATCTTTAAATGCATAGTAATATGTATATGTAATAACTATATTAATTAAATTATATTAACGCAAAAACTAAAGGTAATAATTTTTATTTCATATAACCAACAAAATACTTCGGGCAAGGCTGGGTATTCCTGCTAGTATCAATATAAAAGCAAAAGAAGCAAGAGTAGTTAAGAATTAAAAAACCATTTTTTTTTTACAAAATTAAATAGTGGGGATTTTTAGAATGGTTACAAAATCAGTATTTCACTAATTTGGTTAGTATGGGTATAGGGGAAGGGCGGCTATATTGTTGTTGAAAAATTCAATAAAAAAATAATTAGGAGGGATTTTATAATTTGTTACAAAATTATAGCCCTAATATGTATTTATATTTATGAATTAATATGCCAGTTCTATGTTTGATGATTTATCCTTTTAATTTGGTGATTACTTCATTTTCTTTTAGATCTTATTCATTGTTCACTTTTATATATTATTTCATTTGACTCTCGTAGAATTCTTAACTTGATTTGTTTGGTACCAGTACAAACCAGTACAAACAACTGTAGCGACAAAAATATCGCATTGAAAAAATGCGGATAAAATATCGCGAGAAGGGATTTCAGATTTCAGAGTTGAAGTCAAAATCAGTATATTCCCTTTTTCCAAAAATTTTCCAATTAAATTTAAATTAATTATCGCCACATTTTATCCGCTATATTTGGTCCCGTGACACTTTCTGAATAGGATATATTTGCCGCGATTTTATTGCTTCCGACCATTTCACTGTCGATATTAGGACTCGGAATCCTTTGTTTGGCTGAAACAAAAAAAACTATTAAATTTTATTTTAATTTGCTAAAAAATAAACCATAAAATAAACATCATTTTTCATAAACATAAAATCCTTTCAAATATTTTGTTCTTATTTAATTATATGATCATCACATTAAGAATTTTGTGTAAAGATTTTAACGATATTCTATTTTTTTGGAAAAAAGGAAGATGAGGAAAAATACAAACGGATAAAAAAGATAAGGTTATCAGAAGTCCAATACAATTATTAATATTTACAAATTACAATTTTTATTTCTTTTTCAAATTAAAAAACAAAGGTACAATTAAAATAATTTTCTTTTATTACTTTTGGGAAACAAATTTTTAACTTTAGAACTCTATTTAAGATACATTTATTATAATCCAATAATTGTATCTAGAAACAAAATCATTCTATTTTATTATTATGGAAGTTTACAAGAATTTATGATAATCTAGAAAATTTTATTTCAATGAACACCATTAACTTCATAGAAAATATCGATTGAATTAATTTGGGGCCAATTCATTTTAATTTTAAACAAAGTCATTAAATTTAATTACAGTAAAATACAAAATGAATCTGAATCAAAAGAAAAAATTAAGCAAAAAATCTTTTAATTATTGGAAAATTGAAAAAAAAAATAATTTGTTTAACGTATATTTGGTAAGTATGGTATATTTTTGGTTACAGATATACAATATTCAATAACATTTTACTAATTTTATGCTGAATAACTAAATAAGGTTCTACGAAACCTTACAAGTCGATGTTTTGTCACGTAAGATTCCTACAGTTTTAGGTAAAGTTATTGCCATCAAAACAATAATACCATAAATTGTTATAAATATAATTAATATTAAAATATATATTCAATTTTTTTTAATTAATTACCTAAGCATTGTTTTCAATTGCAAAAATTAATAAGTATTCAGAAAGTTGAACTAAATCACCCTTTTTATACCTGACGTATACGAACATATAAAATTCGAAGAGTATAACATTCAAAACACAAGAAACTATCGGGTCTAATACGAAATCTCGGTTTTACGTTTTTACAAAATTTCGTTTTTTTTTTGTGTTTTTGTTTTTTTAATTTGGGGTGCCCAAAGATATTAATTTTTAAATAATAAACTTTTAAAAATTGAACTACTAAACAACGGCTCCTTTAATTTTCTCATTAAATATTGAAACCAGTATTCTTATATGAATTTTATTATTGAGTCCAATTGCGAATTTCAAGGAGGGGTAATTTTTCTTTTTTCAGTTTGAATAAAAAACTCCAACAATATAATAAAACAAAACTTTTATAGAAAATATGAGAAATAAGACCCCGGGGTATTGTCATTAAATGTGAAATAAAGCCCCGAAAGCATTATTTCACATTTAATGAGAAATAATATCCGAGGCTGTTATTTTTCATTGCGATTGAGAAATAAAGTTCCGGGTATTATTTTACATTTAATGAAAAATAATGCCCATGGGGCCTTTTTGCGCAGAGCCTTAATGCATTGCACCGAAATTTTATATATTGTTAAAAAAATGAATATATTAAATATTCCTCCCTTCCCTCCACAAATAACTTTTTAAATCCGTGCATGTTGTACTAAAAACGAGATTTACCGAGATTTTGTAAAACGAGATTTTGTAAACCGAGATTTCGTATCGCTCCACAAACCATCGCATCTCTGATGAATAAATAAAAAGACATAACAATATTTAAAGAATATCTTAAAAAATTACTCTTAAAGAACAAAAATTTTAGTTCAAACAAATAAAATTGGAATTCCTTTCGGTGAAAGTCACTTTTGGGTGACTGTGAATGTTTCTGTGATTCTTTGACTGTGATTTGGTTAATATTGCATTGCTTCATATCTGTCTGGGTAGAATTTTTGCAAACAAACGGAAAAACGGACAGACATATTAAAACTAATAAGTTAATTTATCAAAATTTTTTTGGAAACTGTGCTAAAAACACGGAGTCCATTTTTGGAATATGAGATTGTCAGAGAATAAAAAATATTATTAATTTTCACAAAAGTTTACGTTATTATTTAAAATTTGTATTTAAAATAAAACAAAACAAATTGCAAATGTGTTCGAATATCAACTTAAGGGATTCACTACTTCCAACCGGTAATATGTCATGGCTACAATAATGTAATTCTTAAAAATATAATGTATTAAATAATAACTTATATTGAAATATAACATTATTTGACAATTTTAAGGATCTTTAATGGATGATAAATTTTAAATCTTATCTCCGATAATTTTTGTAGTATGGTAAAAATAACAAATGATTTTAGGTAACTCAATATAAAAGTTTTAGTTTCTTTATAAAACCGTGCATTTCAAAAACAAAAAAAAAAATTTTTTTAAACTACTTTTGCTAACTATCGATTTTGACTACTTTTCCATCAATATTTTTAATTTTTAAGAGTTTTTATGTAAGAAAAAATTATATGAAAAATTGAGAGATACTGACTCATTTATCTGACTCATGGCGCAGTGTTTAAGTCAACCAACCAACCTTTCAATCGAAGGGTCTTTGGTTCAAACCCCGGTCAGGTCATATAAATAAAAAATATGTAGTAATTTTATATCGTAATAATGTATATCGTATAATTAATAGTAGTAATAATAATAATAATAACAATAATAATAATAATAATAGTAATAAAAATAATAATAGCTGCTACAGTGGAGCTATCTTTGGTTATAATAATAACAGCCGCTACAGTGACAGTGGTGGTTGCCTTCAATAATTACCTCATGCATTAAGGTGTTATATACTACTACATGTTGTAACTGTTGCAACGGCTATAGTTAATGTTAGCAAATAATAATAATAGACGGATTCATTATTTGCTTACAGTCCCACTCCCAGTTCAATGTTTCCGTATCCATTTCCTATCCTTACTCCCTAGCCAATATATTGCTTTCGCAGGTAAGGGTTTCATCCTATTATATTGGCTAAAGGAGGAGGTGGGTTAAGTCAGTAAGAATCTGACACTACCAAGGGGGAAATTCTTGGTGTCTTTGGAAGATTCCCACCTCCCTTAGGAAAAAAATAAAAAAATTTTGTCTGTTTTAAAGGAACCTTATATAATTAAGAAAAGCAGTAAAAATATAATATTGGACCTTTGATGCTTAAAAAAAAGTTTAGGGTTTTTTTTTTAAATTTCATATGAAAATAAGTGAATCTTATTTGATGCTTGATAAACTTTAGTATCATGCAGAATTATGTTGGGCTATCAATGTGTTGTTATAAAATCAACCTTTTTAGGTAAATTTTTCAGCTCGCAGACCTTTTGTTATAGACCTTAAGTTAAAGAGAATAAAGGAGGAGGTGTTATAATTTTTTAAAAGTTGCTTAAGAAAGCTTCAGTTCTATACCTACTGAGGAGTTCAAAAGAACTGTACAAGCACCAAAACACTTCTGTTTAATTTATCATAGCATAAAATATTTCTTATATTCTATACATTGAAAAGCGACATTTGCAAGTCTGATAACAGTCCGATTATATTATAAATATAAAAAATTGAACTGATGAGAATCTTTTGAGTACGGTTGAAACTAATTCTCTTATTTCTCTTGACATGAATGTAATACTGGATCTCTTTCTTTTTTTATACATATCTTGACGGTAATGACACTTGCTTAGATGAAATTAAATTACTGTTTCAAACAACTTCTCCTCTCAAACAATTCCAACAATAGAGGGGCTGCAATTGGTTATTCCTACTACGTGCAACTATTTAAATAGTACTCTACTGGTTATAGAAATTTGTTTGTTGTCAGAACTACAACAATTTACAACATATTACCATCCAATGTGTTCTCAAAACCTGCAGATATCTGTTTAGATATCAATTTGCTCAAATTCAAAATGAATCTAAACAGATTCATCATTCACTTACATCCTAATTCTTCTTTGTCCACATTTTTCCCAATTTCATCCCTTATAGTTACAACTACTTTTTGTACAAAGGAACATATTCCTAAATTCTGATTTATAAAGACAAAAAACGATACTATGTGTTTGTGTATTATTGAGTTTTCGAACTAATTTTTTAACGTTTTTCGAAGATTAATATGGAAATTAAATCAATGTAGTGAAAAGAGTCGCATTCAGTCTATATTATATTGAAAGAAACAAATATTTTTACAGTTTGGTAATACAATGTAAATTAAAATTATCTGTAAGTTTTTTTTTTTTATTCCAAAAGCACAAACTAGGAATATGACCCTTTGTACTTGAAGTAGTTGTGATTATATTGGTTGGGATAGTGATGAAACAAATGAGGATAACGGGGAATTAAAGGGTAAGTTTGAGAAAAATCTGTTGAGATTCCTCTTACATTTTAGCAAATTGTAAATAGCAAAATCGCCAACTTTTGGGAATACTGTGGATGGTAATAAATTCCACATTTTTGAAGTTCTAACAACAAACGAATTTATATAACCAATAGAGTATCACTTAGGCAATTCCACATAGTAGGAATGCCCATTTGATGCCCCTCTTTTGGTGCGTTGAAACTGTTTAAGAGGAGGCATCAGTGATTTTATTTCAACTGAGCAAGTGCCATTACCTACAAAATATCTATAAAAAAGAGAAAGACCTCCAATATTACGACGGATGTCACGCGAGGCTATTACTCACTATGGGATAATTAATTAGACGAATGGCGAGTTTTTGAACTCTATCGAGAAAGTTTAAGGAAGTGAATGAAGTGTCAGCCCAAATATGAGAATTATATTCCATCTTAGTTCGTATATACGCTTTATAGATTTTGGACAGGTCCCTTGAAGAGAAATATGATTTACACCTAAAAAGAAAGTTTTAACGATATTCCAAATAAATCAGTATTAGTCATTTTAAAGTTTTTCTTTAAATTTCAATTATATATTTTATAAAAATTTTCAATTTTACAATTAATTGTTACAATGATATAAAAGACATCCATCAAAAACTTTTGTGATGTATTTTTTTTTCCCCCGAAGAAATCTTCACTTATCATTTATCATCAAGTGTACAAAATTAAATTTCATTTTGATGATTTTTATTTTGATTAGCCATTAAATTCATTCGAAATTTTAAAAGTTTTTTTCTATTAAATGTAGTATAATATGTATTCCTATATTTAAAATCAAATATTTAAAAAAAAAAGTAAAAAAAAAATTCCTTAGAAATGAAAAACTAATAGCTTTAAAATGAAATTTTTGATCTATTAATTTATATTTCTTTTTGTAACGTTAACTTAAATTTAAACAATAACTTACCGGTTGAAAGTCGATTGGTATCAATTTGAGCATGAATTATAGAAATTCCTGGTACTACAATAGCTGGTAATGTTCTTGAACGTAATAATGGTGGTGGTCCACCAATTCTTCTACTACTACCAGTTTGTGATGTAATAGCAGCAGCTGCTGCTTGTTGAGCAGCTCTGAAAAACAAAACAAAGGAAAAAAGATATATATTGAAAAATTTTTATTGAAAGGATCTACTAATATCGTAAAAGCGTTATAAATTTGAACGTTATTATCCTTATTTTATATTGTTCCTATATTTGGTTTTTTTTTTATCAAAAAGACTATTAGATGAATATATTAACGTAATGACAAAAGACCAACATTTATTTTTATTCCCCAAAAAGAAAAATAATAAAGAAAAAAAATATATAAAGAAAATCTAATTTCAAATAACAGAAAAAAGAGCGGAAACTACAATATTGCTTTTGACCATCAATTTTAAAAACTGATATTGTTGCCAACTGAAATTACTCAAAAAAGATAAAAACCAGAGAATAACATGATTATATCGAATAAATTAATGCATTTCTCTGCCTCATAAAATGTAGAGAGGAAATTACACAGCCTTTCCTGTTCAGGCGTGGCTGTAAATGTCGTAAGGGAGAATAACTCTTACGACATGTGTGGGATTCGAACCCACACTCTCTCGGTGTTTACAACATATTTTATACGCTCTTACCAACTAGGCCACTGAAGCACCCATCGAATGAATACATAATAATAAGAAATTCATCTAAAAATTTTTTGGTTGTAGATAGTTTAGAAACACATCGAAAATTACAATCCCTGGTAGGTATATTTTTCTAAATCAATTAGATAGGTATAGTTGATTTACAAAAAATAATCAAATTTAAATTATTGCCAACTGATATAACTACATTTAGATTCTCTGGATCCAAATTGACAAAGCTTTAGAATGAAACATTTTATAATTAATGATGAAAAATCATTTGATAGGTTAAAGCTGATTTCAATTTAAAGACTGATTTAAATTGTAATTTTCCAATTTCTATATAGGTTAATAATTATTATACTAAGTAACTTTTAACTTGAAATTTAATATATACATTAGTGGTTATTAGATTACGCCTGACCATGCCTTTAGGACAACACACAAACAAAGAGAACACGTTATAAATAGTGAAGGTATACAAAAACAATAGAAGAAAAGGATTTCCTTTCCTTTTTTTTTTTTTGTATATAAAATTAATTAAAGAAACCGATTCAATTTATTTTTATAAATTGAAATTTATTTTCTTAATATATATTAAAAGTTAATTTACTTATTAAAATGTTAAATAAAATGGTATGCCTTGATCTATTGAATGAAAAATCAATAAAAAGGGTTAAATTCCTTTGTACTTTAGAATTGATTAACAATTTTCTTATATTTAATTTGTAGGATTTGTGTTAAAAATTGATAATGAAATTAATATTAATGAAGCATTTCTTTAAAACTTCGATAATAGGATTTGGTTACAATTTTATTAATGACCAAGTCATCAGTTACATGTTTAATGTTATTAAAAATTCTTATCAGTTTCTTTTTACGATTATTATAAAAGAAGTTCTTACTTATTGCTTTAAATTTGTGTTAAATGTGCAATAGATACGAGTATATGCGAATCTTTAATAAATTGTTAAAATTATACTACAAGTAAATGTTTATGAAATTGAAGTTTCAGCAAAAAAAAGGTTTTTAAATTAAGCAATGCCTGCAATATCTTTTAAGAGTAGAAAAAATTGCTCAAAAATAATTACCAATTCCACTTGTTACCTATATATTATAAACATAGAAATATAATTTAATAATATTATAGATGATCAAAATCAATAAAAAATTCTTTAGCCGGAAAAATTTGTAAAAATTATCCAATAAAGTTTTGTTATTATAATGAGTTTAACTCGAATAGTCGAATCTATATAGGTGTAAATTTATGTTAAGATGGGAACAATAAATAGAAACTTTTGCTAATATCTTATCATACGAAAAGTTTAACTTACTAATATCTTATAATAATTCTGAATTATTTCCTAAAAATATATTTATATTGTACGAGCAAAAGAACCAGGGGTATTAGTATAAAATCAATAGAGATTCTGTTGAGAAGAAGAAAAATCTCGTGAAGATATATTCAAAAACTGTGGAACTTTACTTCAAGCAAAATATATGAATCTAGAAGAATCCTTTATTGGAAATGAACTGGCAGCAATAAACTGTCTACAGATCTTTAAAAGTTTCTTAGAGTCAATATTATAAGTGGAGACAAATCCACACCGTGTATAGGAAGAGCACAAGAGAAGTACATCAAAAGATTGCAGTGTTACTTACTTATACCCCTTACAATATTAACAGAGAGTTGGAAAATTATAAAGTGTCAGTTTTCCAACTGTTTGAATTTGATCTTTTTCTATATATATTAGTTCTATATACATAATTCTATATATATTATAAAATATTGTAATTTGATTTTTATAAATTTTTATAAACTGCGTTTAAACATATTGTGTCTGCAAATAAGATCGTTTTATTAGGATATTAAAATGTAATTTGTTTATTGGTTTGATTTAAAATGGTTTTGCATTTGTTTTCTACAAAAAAATGCTCGGTAGCGGTATTATTTCCATGTATTAATGTGATGAACTGTACACATTGTCAAAATCGCATTTTTTTTTGAATAGACGACCGCATTCAGTAAATCATTAAATTTACAAAAAAAATCATTTTACAAAAAATCATTAAAAAAAATTATTTTATTAAATTTATAATTTTTGAAAAAGTTCGTTCTAAGTTTGATTTGAATCTTATTTATTTAGACGGCGTCTTATTCACTACAACACGCTGTAGATATAATTAAAAGACGACGGGCTTGACATCTAAAATTATATATATATACATGTTTACTTTTTTTACGTAGGTACGTAATATTAAGAAACTCCTTTTTTAAGAAGATAGATAATTCATTGTTGTTTGGATGTAAATATAAAATTTCGTAATAAAAAAGTTACGAGAAGAACACCTCGAATGTATTCAGCCTGGATAATTTATTTACGGTTAAAACTGCAAAAAAAATGTTTACATATATGTAATATGTAAGTACCTATTATAAAAAATGAAAAAAAAAAATAGAATTCTTAGGTTTTGAACCTGATGTCACAAATTCAGCAGTCAATGACTTATATTGAAAATCGAAAAACATTTTTTATATATAAGATGATATATTAAACACTACTTCTTAGCGAAGCCAGTTAATATTTTTTTTTCTCCTAAAAGTATGCACTATTTTCATTTAAATACTATTTTATTTTGCCCTATGCAATTTTCCAATACGGTAATAAAATACGGTATAAAAATAACTTTTCAACCTTTAAGAGAAATATTTTAAACTTTAAATTAAATCAATCATTCATTAAATTGTGATTTTATGGATATTATTGTCCAGCTTTTAAAATAAAAATGTTATATTTTAATTTCAAAAGCAACAATAAAAATACAAAATAAAATACTATTTAACTATAATAAATGTAAGTCAAAATGACATATGACAAATGACATACCTATAATATACAAACTTTGAGTCCCAGAGTAAATCAAGGTTTAGTTATTACTGCCATATTATTATTACTCCAGTAAAAAATTTAATATCAATGATATTTGACAATCTTTAATTAAAATTATAATTAATTTTATAGTACACATATAATTAATTAGAACTCACGATTTACAGACAATTTGACTGATATATTCTAGAATTGTGACATAAATAAAAACAGTTTACAATATTGTGACTTGCATCAAAATTTATAAATTTTCTTAAAATTTCATATTGTGTAAGAAAAACTTGTGGAAAATTAAGAGATATTTTCTTTAATTTTAAGAGAACCCTACATAATCAAGAAATGCTGCTAATATACGTGAAAACATAATGTTGGAACTTTAATTTTTGATTTTATTTTGGCAAAATTTGTACAGGTCACTAACTGAAAAACGGGTTTTTTACCAATTTTATACATTTTAACAGAGCTTTTTCAATTTTGGCTGTAACTTTGTAGCCCTATATAACTAAAAAAAATCTGTTAATACATATTAAAATATAGTATAGCAGTTTTAATTTTTTGGTTTTACTTTGAGAAAATCTGTACATGTACCTAATTTACAAACACATATTAAAAATATTCAATTTTTGAGCCCTAATTTCTCTTAAACAGGGGGTGGTAAAAGAAATCGCAGATAACTTATATTAATTCTAAAAGATCTTTCTTGTGTCCAAATTTCAAAGCTCTATATAAAATCAATGCGAAGATATGGAAACAGCAAAATATTGCAAAATTTTACATTTATGTAACGGTAAATTTTAATACTAAATTTAAGATAAATTGCATAATTTTGATATTTATTTCTAAAAGTTTTAAAAATTCCTGTTGTTTAGCGTTTTTAGATTGAAGAAATGTTTAGCAAAACCTGAGATAAGCACATTTAAAAATACACGGACTATACACATTCATATACACGGACATTTGGACACGGGTATACACATTCATATACACGGACAGACGGATAGAGTGAAACTAATAGACAAATTATTCAAACATTTTTTAAAAATGTGTTTAAAATGTTTTGATATAAGAATCAAAAAATTTAAAATTAACAATATAATAATTGCGGTGATTTTTTAAATTCAGCCTATCAATCAAAAAATTATCAGAACCCTGAGCCATTTTGTATACATATAATATCTACTATTTTGTTATATATTTCCAATTGCACAAAAGTAATTAAAAAACTCTTTTATCAGTTCTGTATTTCTTCATCCTTCGATTTAATAAATTGCTGATTTATGCTCAGCGAAAAATAGAAATAATATTGAACGAATTAAATTACATAAATGATCTAAAAATCTTATGACCGATATTTTTAATTTTCAACTGTTTTTTAATATCCCACTAAAACCACTATATTGTTAAATAATATTTACTTTACAACAAAGCTAATATAATTCTATAAAAAGTACTAAAAATTAATATTTCATCAACAATGAAATTATGCTAGAGTTAATTTTATAATTCAATTCTTTTAATATGAAAGCAAAAAAAAAAACAAAAAATAAGAAAGAAACCCAATTACGGGGTTCCTATTTAAAGATGTAGTTATAATTCCAGATATCTGATGTATAAAATTTCAATTGTAAAGAAAAATCTTTCCTTTTTCGGAAAACTGTTAAAGTGAAAACAGAAAACCTTCTTAAATTTAATTTAAATCATTTTCAAATAATGGTCAAAATAAATATAATGAGTTCCGGTTTAATCAAAAAGAAAAACAAAAATTTTTCATTGTATTAAAAGAAAATATTTGAAATAACAATATTTTTGAAACCCTTTTTCTTCTCATTACCATTACAAATAATTTGTAAAAGAAGTGAAAAATAAAAGGAAGTGAAATTTAAAAGAATATTGTCAAAAAAATAAATAAATAAATAAAACTTGAAATAAAAAATTTAAAATTTTTTATTCTTTTAAGTTCGATTAAAAAAATAAAGTTTTACAATAACATGACATAAATACTTTTAATTCATTTAAGCATTTGTTATTTGTTTAAAAATGTATAAAGTTTTAAAATATCTTAAAGTTTCAGTTGTTACTGGTATAATAAAATCAATGTGAAAGAAACATGGCTAACTGTAATCACAAATGTAAGTTTTGATAAATCTATAGAGCTATGAGTATTTAGCTCAAAAAACCGGAACATATCGGTTTTACTATCTGTGTGGTAAAACTATAATTCTGATTCGATCTCTTATTTGACATAATAAAACCAAGTTTGCGGCAGTTTTCTTCTAAAATGGAAATAATGTTGAATTGAATTTAAATAAAAACTTATTTTTTATTACGTTTTTTTGACTTGTATAGTCCATTTAATATTCTTCTTCTTTTTTTGGTGCTACATTCCATGATTGGATTTGGCTTCCTTTCATTTCTATCTTGAACTATATTTTGCCAGTTTTGTACACCTAATTTTCTTAAATCACCTCGTACACTGTTTATCCACCTCATGCGTGGGTTTACTCTTCATCTACTTGGTAGCGGATAGAGATTGAAAGTTCGTTTTTGCACTTTTTCTTTCAAAAATTTTCAGTTCATTTTCATCTTTTTACGTCATACACTCAGGTACTTGAATTATGAGACTGCTTCAAGCTTATAATCGCCAATTGTTATTTTGTGTGTACTTCTTCTTCTTTTATTTGTGATTGATATTTTTAAATACTTTGTTTTGTTTTCGTTAATTTTAAGAGCCACTCTGAACAGACATAGTTTCAAACATAATTCAATAATTTCTTGATACGATAGCTATCTTATCTGCCTACGCTACTATTTGATACGATTTGTTGAATATATTTCTCCTTTCTTTCAAACAATCAATGGCATAATCTAGAACCAGGTTGAAGATTGTGGTTGAAGAAGCGTCCCCTTGTCTAACGGTACACTCACCGGGAACTTTTCTGCAACTTGCGATTGAATTACGGCATCTCTGATGCTTTCTCTCATTGTAAGCATTGGGAGATTTTATATTTTGCGCGGGCCATTCAGAAATATTAAAGCCTCGATTATTTTACTTAATTTTATCAAATCAAATGCTTTCATGAATGAAAATTAAGAAATATTATATGGGGGTCCACTTTATACTCATAGCATTTTTTTTTTCAATTTAATATGAAGCGATATGATCATTTTTTTTTAACAACATTTTATCAAAATTTAATTTTCCTTTAATCAATAGATTGTTTTTGAAGATTGTGCAAATAGACAAAAAAATATTCTAAGAGGCAAGGGATAAGTCATCAGTTTTTCAGAATATTATTAATATTATAATATACTTATGTATATGATTAGAGTGATTAATATTTAAATTAAAATATAAAATAATAAATAATTGACCAATTGTACGTTTTGTACACAGGAAGAGATGGGAAAATGTAAAATATTTCTTATTTCTGCTTAAAAATCCTAAACATTACGCGGCATCTTTATCCACCACGAAAATGTAATCGTTCCACCAAAGTTATCCAAATTAAAAATTCCAGAAATTTATACTCTTTAATAAATTTAAAAAATTCTTGAGTGTTAAACAATTTTTTTTTTTTTTGAACAAATAATGAAAATCTAATAAAACCTAATAAAATTTCATTTTTACAGAAATTTTTATAGAAAATTTTTACAGAAATTCCAAAAAGTAAATTTTTATTTATTTTGAAGCTTTATTAAATTAATGTTGTACCTACATAATATAAATATAATAATATAATTATGTATGTAGGTATATAGTCACTACAGTATACAGTCATTGGAATTTTTTTATAGAAATGGAAACTTCTAAAGAAAAATAAAATAATAAATATTAAAGTTATATTAAAGGCAGTTGAATCATTTTTTCAATTATAAAACGCTCCTAGAAAAATTCACTTCAATTAAACGCTTCTGGTGTTTTTGTTTCTTTCTCTTTTTGCGTTAAGGGATGCGTGTTTTCGTATTATAATTAAAGAAAATTGTTTTTTCTTTAGCCTATCGTACGTTCAAACTATAGATTGTTTGCGATTAATTTAAATATTGTGAAATTATTAGATTATATCTGTATAAGGCGTATTGAAAATTTCAAACGTTATAGAATAAGGCTTTTTTAATTTTTAGTAAAAAATAATAAATAAACTTCCCATTATTTTGTGCTGTTGATTTGACAAAAATCAAATGAAATCATACTCTTACTAAAAAAAATATAAACGTGGAGTTACTATAATTAAAGCTTTTCTAACATGTTTTAATTCGATCCTCATTTTAATTTTAATTTATACTCTTAACTTATTTTCTCAGTTTAAGACTAAACTGAAATTCTGAACTCAGATTCCGAACACTAACAAATCACTCCTTGAGCTCATATGTATATATACTTACTAAAAATTAAGAAACTTTTTATATAGTTTTTAGAAATTTAAAAAAAAAAATTTTTAAATAATAGAATAATAGAAAAGGAAATCTGTTAAATAAATAAAAGTTTAACAAGAGGATTACGCATTAAATATATAGTTACTACTGCTGCTAATCGTTACATTATCGTTACATTAAAAAACAAGGTTACATAAAGTTATCGCTATCGTTACATTAAAAAACAAGGTAAATATAAAGCAACGGTTTTTAAAAGCGCACATTTTCAAAACTCAATACAACCTGTTTAGAATTATGACTTCATGTAATAAGAAAAAATGTGAAAATATAACTTTTCTGCAATTTTGAGGGGCTGTAAGTCCGGAATCGTATATAACTAAGAAAAACTGTTAACACACACGTAAAAATATATTGAAATTTTAACTTTTATATCTGGTCGAAGAAAAATGTGTACAGGTGCTTAAAAATAACAAATTTATTAAGGTAAAAAAATACCAGTCGAATGGCGTTTTCAAATTGAAAAAATGTTAAGCAGAACATGCAATATAAGCATTTAAAATAGGACTTTTTCAAAGTTTGAGCGGCTGCAGCGGCCGTAATGGATGGGGCTACATCAAAAAGTTGTTCTACAACATTAATTTTTTTATGAGACCTACCTATGGTTAAATTTTTTTTTCGTTATCTTTAACGGTGTAGAAGTTTTGTAAACAGACGGACCGAAGGGGCAGAGTGAAACTAATAGGTACATTTGTTCAAAAATTTTTTTGGAAATGTGCTAAAAAGTTATTAATTTAATAATTTCGTTATATATATACAAAGTATAAAGCAATTTTCTGCTCGTTTATTCAATTTATTCAATTAAAAAAAAAAAAAAATTTTCAAAAATTCTTAAAAGATTCTATCGACATCGCATTTTTATTTCAGACGAACCTAATTTGACATATTCTTAGATGTTGTTAATGAATAATGTTTGAACTTGTCAAATTAATTTCATTTAATGTGAAGATATATTAAGTGTTATATAAAATGCGGTATACTTATATTGTTTCCATATTTAAGAAAAAGATTCCAGAAAAAAAATTTATAATAATTTATATCAGCAGAAAATTGTATGAAATTTATTTTAGTGTAAAAATTTAAAATGCTGGTATATGCATGTAAATTAAATCAATGAATTTACAATTTATTAAACTTTTCCGATATATGAGATTTTCTTAATACTTTTTTTTTTGTCTTTTTGTTTCTGGGTTTAAACGAATTGAAGATTTCATTTGTACGTTCTGCTACATCATTATAAAATTCATAAATTTGCCAGACGTAATGATCTTCACTTTGTACTTTATTCATTAGGGTACGTTTATGCGATAACGAGTTGCGATAAGTTATAAAAGCTTTAGGGTATTGTGTTTATATTATAGCTTCGACAATAGCCTTAGAAAACATTCGTGCGTTGGATAGAAAATATTTTTTTTAGAAAAATTAAAGAAAATATTAAATTAAAAAAATAAAATTGTATTTTTAGCTGGAGTTATTTTGTAAGTATAAAAAAGTAAATTTTAAATTATTTAATTAAATCCGTCCAAAAATGGTGTAGTTGTTAAGACACCGGTCTTTCATTCGAAAAGTTTCGGGTTCAAAACCCGGCTGGATTACATAGATTAATAAAAAATAAAAATATCTATCCTATAATTAATATCATATCAGATCAGTTTATAATATTATATATAAAAAAATTATTCTTGTATAAGTATCATAGATGGCGTAGAAATAAAAGAAATATTTATTTGTCATAGTCTTGTACAGCTTCAGACAAGTAATTAACGGCTACTTAAGTTAATGATTAAAGTGAAGCTTCACTAAGTCTTCACTAAGATTCACTAAGTGTAGCAATAAATGACTTAGTGGATGCCCTGTGCTCCTTATTGGGGTGGCAAGGAAAAAAAATTTTAATTAAAGAGAAATTATTATACAAAAAAAAAAATATATAAAAATACACAAAAAGATTAATGACAGCGAAAACGAGCAAATATTTTTCTTATCAAGTATTACAAAAGGAAAGGCCTTGAATTTAGTACCCAAACTATTTCGATAAGGAAATAAACAACAAACAAAAAATATTTTAAACAGCGTCACTAATAATAAAATTGGTCCCGTTTATTGCTAAGCAAAAGTGGATGACAGAGGAGATATTGGAATTAATGAGCGAGAGGCGGAAATTTAAAAACATAGATATCTTAAGATACAAAGAACTTCATAAAGTAATTAAGGTAAAAATTAAGAACGTAAAAAACGTATGGCTTACTCAAGAGGGCGAAGAATTGGAAAGATTGCATAGGATACACGATGACTTTAATTTACATAAGAAGATTAAAAACTTATCAGGTGTCCATCGCAAAGTCAATCATTTTGCTTTGGTAAATGAGGAAAACGAAATAGTGACTGATCCCCAGATAAAGAAAACAATATGGGAAAACTATATTCGAGAGTTGTTCTCTGATAATGAAAGATCTCCAATTCAAGAAAATGTAACAAATCAGGAATTAACAGGTCCACCAATTACCAAAGCTGAAATCCAATATTTCGAGCGGATATTTAATCAAATATATGACACAGGTATCTACCCTCTAGATTGGCTTAAATCCACCTTTATAACCTTACCGAAGAAGAGTAATGCCAGAACTTGCAATGAATACAGAATAATTAGTTTGATGGGCCACACATTGAAAATTTTTCTTAAAATATTACACAATCGACTGTACAAAAAGCTAGAACTACATATGGGTAACACGCAATTTGGCTTCAGAAATGGTATGGGTACTAGAGAAGCTCTTTTTTCCATTCAAGTTCTGGTACAAAATTGCAGAGACGTACAGAAAGATGTTTTTCTATGTTTCATCGATTACGAAAAAGCTTTTGATAAAGTGCAACATAACAAATTGATCGATGTTCTAAAACTTTCAAACATAGATGAAAAGGATATTAAGTGTATACAGAATCTATATTGGCACCAAACTTCTGAAATTCACATGGGTAATATTCGGCAGGGCTGCATATTATCACCATTGCTCTTCAATTGCTATTCAGAATTTATTTTTCGGGAAGCAATCAGTAATAGGGAAGAAGGTATAAAGGTTAATGGCATCACTATCAACAACATAAGATACGCCGACGATACAACTCTTCTATCGGATAATACCTATGGTAATACTACTAAATTAACGCTAAATGGTTTAGACGTTGAGCGAGTCACCCGTTTCAAACATCTAGGATATTGGTTAGATGAAAAATGGAGAACCTCATCTGAGATCAAATGTAGAATAGAAATGGCACGTGAGGCCTTCTGCAGATATAAAAAAATTTTGTGCAATAGAGAATTTGATCTCAGTCTAAGATTAAGACTCGTAAAATGTTACGTCTGGTCAGTTTCTTTTGTATGGCATGGAGACTTGGACGTTGAAGATAGAAGATATGAATAAGATCGAGGCGTTTGAAATGTGAACTTTTAGACGAATTTTAAAAATATCGTGGGTCGATAGAGTGAGTAATACCGAAGTTCTGCACAGATTACAAACTGAACGCGAGCTATTACAAAATATTAAGCGTCGTAAATCTGCATACCTTGGAACATCATGCGCAACAATAAATATGAAATCCTACAACTTATAATCCAAATTATAATCCAAAAATTGAAGGCAGACGTGGTGTAGGTAGAAAAGAAATATCTTGGCTTCGTATAATATCAGAAACTCGGCAGGGTTGAGAACAATCGCCGAACTATTACAAACAGCATACAACAGAGAAGAATACAACATTAACATTATCATAAATTTGCAGTGATGTCTAAATGTGATTCACCAACATCCAAGAGGATTGGCAGCTAAAGAAGAAAAAATAATTACCAAATAAAAAAACCAAAAAAAAATCTTTTATAATCCATAAAAACGTTACAAAAATAAACAAAACTTTGTCGATGCTTTTATCGTTTATCGATAATCAAAGCGATACTCCAATATAAACACTTAAACTAGTACCACAATACGCTAGTATCGATTCTCTTATCAATTATCGGAGCTCCAATATAAACGCAAGCTTAGAACAGCAATATGAATTTGATCTGAAGAAATCACTTAAGGGGAATACTGACATATTTTCATGATTAGCCTTGCACAGTATCTTCTTATGTCATTCAATAAAAGTATGTCAAAATTATAACTTTAATTGGAAATTTAAAATTTGATAAATTATTAATATAAATTTATTAATTATTATCTTTAACTTAAATTTACGAATTTATGAAAATTTTAAAGTTTTGATGTAATGGTAACTATAGTTTGAGTTTCCTAATAAAATAAAACTTAACTTCAGAACTTAGCAAACAATAATTTTTTCATCACAATACATGGAATTGGCATATTACAAAATTTCTCATTATGTAACGAAGTAAATAAATCATTTTCATGTAAAATACATAATAAATCATATAAATAAAATAAATAATATTACTATATAAATTTAATGAGAGTATTTAGATAAAAATGCAAGAAAAAAATTAAAAAAAAAAAAAAAATTTCGAATTTTCTTCGAAATATTTACAATTTTTCACAACAAAATCAATCAATAGATCGAATGTTTTTCGAATTGAATTTACTGAAATCTTGGAATCAAATTATTGACTTTGAAAAACTAAAGTTAAGAAAAACATTTTCGTTAAAGAAAATTTTAAAATTCGGTCAATAATACAAAATATACAATATTTTTTGTTTTAATTTAACATATTTTAAAACCAAAGTTCTGAATTAACTAAAACTTTATTCTTTATATCAACATTACAAAAAAAAAAAAAAAAAAAAAACAGAATTGAAAATTAAATACAAAATTCAACATCAATTCTATTTTCCGCTAAATTCCATCATTAATCAGTCAAAAATTCTAACAATTTATTTTTAAGTATAAATATAAAAATACATATATGATATACTTAAATATCTATACACATATACACATATATTATACGTTATATAAATAGTTATACTATATAAAAATAAATTTATGATAATTATATACACACATTTACATAGGCTTCAATGAACAATATATTTGAAGAAGGATAACATTTTGTTGACAGGAAACTTTTTTTTATATCTTTCAACAAAAAATATTTTTTTATTTTCAATTTTCAATTTTTTCTTTTTTAAATTTGAAACTTTTTTTTAAAAGTAAATAAAAAAAAATTTTTTTTATTTTGCTTTAAACCAATTTTTTTTATCGTAGATGAAAAAAATAAAGAAATAAAAGAATTCTTAGATATTATTTTAAGATGGTTTTAGATCTCTTTTATCAAAATTTCAAAATTTAGAAATGTAAAAATTAATATAATAAATTTTATTTGACTGCACTAATTTCAAGAAGTTTTTAGTTTTAATATTTGTTTGACAGGAAAATGTATACTATGTCAAATTTATACACCTCACCATGTTTTTTACCCCTCACCATTTTTTTTAGATAAGGCATTAAATCTCTATATCTACTTTAATCTCTAAAAATAAATTTCATTTTATTTTACATAATACCATGTTCAAATTTACAGCATGATAAAAAATTATTAGTAATTATTATATAGAGAAAATTAATTAAAATAAAATAATTTTCCGAGAGTTTCTATATAAAAAAAAATGTCAAACTGAAACTAAACCTGACTAGCCGTAACTTAAATAAATGTCAAAATTTTATACGCTCTTATGCGATTGCATATGGCTTCAAGCATATTTAAGTCATGTTAATTTGAGTTTTCGTTAGAAATTTTAATTTTCGTTCAACTTTAGTGTATGCGGCGAAAACTTGTACAAAACTTATGCAAATAATTAGATAAAATAACATTTAATTTTTGTTATAAGTTAACCATAATTAATACAATTTAACATAACATAAACAATAGCATAAAAATAAATTTTTAAAAAAATCTTTTTTAAACGTTTTTTGTTTATTTTTCAAATTAAAAAATGGAATAAATAGGTATGTACATATTATGTATTTCTGTTGTCAAATTTGATACTCTCAAATGATGGCGTATAGTTTACAATAAGTTGCCTTAAGTTTTAACGTAAAATTAAAGGTCTAGGTAGAACAAAAAATATTAAGTTGTTTTAAGTACGGTTAGTCAGCCCTACTAGTTTTTTGGAGAAACCCTATTTTTTTTTTAAAAAGGATTGACATTAAAATATTTTTATAATATTTTTCATAATATTTCGTCATAATTTTAATTAATTAATATTTTTTAATTTCGTCATAATTTTTTTTTTTTGATTCATAATAGCCTTTTTGAAAAATTTGATTTGAAAGTTATTCATCATGGCCTTTTTAAAAGTTAAAACATTTTGAAATTTGTAAAGTTTTTTTAATAATTTTTTTTGATAATTAAATTTTCAAGAACTGAAATTTCTTCTAAAAATGTACTTTTTCTATTATTTATTCAGTACACGGTTTAATTAACTTTTTTTCTCTATTGTATTTATATAAACATAAATAAATTTTGAAGATGTAAAAAAGAAACGGAATTTTGTAATATGAACGCTATGTGTGTCAAAAAACTAGTTTTTCCATTGTAAATGTGAACATGGTACAAGATAAAAATTAATTAGAGGTTTAAAAAATAAATTCTAAATAAATAATAAATAAACATTCATTTTCATTTTATGAAATTTTATTAATTTATATTAATAAGTGGTTAACCCAATATATTATTTTGATCATATACTTGCAGGAATGGTTTCAAATAACCTTAACATTTTAACCTTAACGTTAATGAAATTTTTCTGTTTCCATATTTTAGACCTTATCTACTTTATATATAAAAAAATATTTGTAGTTTGTTTTAAAGTTTTTTAGTTCTTATTAAAAAACGATATGTTAACCATTTTAACACTGCAGCTAATACAGAAGTAGTACACGCTTAAATTAGAAATAACTTTGAAAATAAAAAATAAAATTAAAAAATAAAAAGGCAATTTCTGAATAAACAATGTAAACTACATATGAATAATCCAAAAATATTATGGTAAATAATAAACTATTCTATTTTTTAATAGATCAATAAACCATTTCGATCCAATTCCAGAAACTATATTACTTATAATAACGCTGCAGTATTTAACGGGAAAATTGTTTTAATGATCACTTCATGATTGCTGTAGATCTCTCGTGGCCACAAACTAACGCTAATGTAGTTGATAATTATAACTTAGATTTTTTATTTGCCGAAAATTAATTTGATTTTCAACCAATTACCGACAAAATTATATGTTTGATTATTTAACCAACTTAAAAAATAATGTTGCTTGTGGATACGATCATATGTCTGCAAAAGATTTAAAATCATTATGTGCTGATAAAATAATGTTACTAGCTAGAAATTCAACTACATATAAAAGTGGATCGAAATTAGAACTAAATAATTATAGGACAATTTCGCTTTTACCAACAATATCTAAAATATGAGGGCCTCGGTGGTGTAGTGAGTAAGAGCGTAAGAACGTTTCTAAGAAATTATTTAACAAATCGTCAACAATATGTACAACATGGTATTCCTCAAGATTCCATTCTTGGATTCTTATTATTTATTATCTTTATCAATGATATATTCGATTTCTCCTTAAACGGGACCCTAATTATATATGCTGATGACGTTTTATTATTCTTCAGTGAAGACTGTGTTACTAAACTTTTTAAATTATGCAACAGGATGTAAAACTAATTAATCAATACTTCAAAGAAAATATGTAACCGGTGAACTATCAGTTAGTTTATAATAATGAACATTTAAATGAGGTTGAAATCATAAAGTATTTGGGTTTATACATAGATAAGAACTTGAAATGGGATATAGTCATATTAATTATATTAAACAAAAAATAATACCTTCCATTTCAGTATTATATAGGAAAAGATATATATTACCAAAGATATAGATTACTTTATACAACATTTACTATGCGCATATACACTCGCGATTACTTTACTTAAACTTGATATGGTGTTCCGATTCATCATTCAAAATGCATAATTTGCAGGTGCTGCAAAATAAAGCATTGAAATCGATTAATAGATTACCCTTATCAACTACATCTATTGAACTGTATATAACAACGAAAAATTTTTTTCACTTAATTCGTTGAGAATTTACGAAATGTGTATACTGTGTCACAAACTGGTAAATAACAAGATTAAATCCTGCATTATGTTATCCAAAATTTGCGAAATACATTCTCATAATACCAGAAGTAGCATCAAAGTAGCATCATTACAATAAATTACCGAAGCATATAAAATCCTTCAATTCTATGCCAGTATTTAACAGATAGCTGAGAAAATCGCTTATAACATATTAGATCCAATAATGTTTTAAGTAAAGGTAGATTGTATGTTAATTTTATTGTCACGGTTAATTTTAAATTTATTGTCATGTTAATTTTAATTTTTAAAATATATTTTCTTTTTAAGCTTTGTTTTAAATAAACAGAAGGATTCTCCACAAGTTCCTGCACTTTTTTAAATTCCTTATTTAAAAAACCAAAATACATATCTGTAGTACATGTACATATGTAGGCGCATTTAATGTTTAGTTACAATATAAGAATTATATCTGACACATTTAATCTGACAGGTTCAAAATGATTATAGAGTGTAATCTGGGTAACGTGAATACCCTTTACCATATGAACACCGAAATCAGGAGCAATGAAATTTTTAAAATTGAGTACTCTACAGCGTGAACAATTATTGATAAATTATGACTGTTGAACAAAAGAATAAGGGAAATTACCGAACTTTATTTTAGAATTGTTTTTATATCCTTACAGTCCCACTCCCAATTCAATGTTTCCGTATCCATTTTCCTATCCTTTCCTATCCCTACTCCCTAGCCAATATACTGCGTTCGCAGGTAAGGGTTTCATCCCACTATATTGGCTAAAGGGGGAGGTGGGTTTAGTCAGTAAGAATCTGACACTACCAAGGGGTAATTCTTGGTGTCTTTGGAAGATTCCCACCTCCCTTAGGAAAAAAAAAAAAAAAAATGCTCACATTTATTCAAACTGGAAAAGCGTTGAGAAAATTTTAAAATTTTCTTAGGCCAAACTTTTAGTTAAATTTGAAAAAGTATTTTTAAAGCTGATGTATTTTTGCAAAATGTACACCAAATTAAAAAGATGAGACTTCATTAAATTGTAAAAAAAACCCCAAATGAAAATATGATGTAAGAACTCAATTATTTATGAAGATTATTTCAATATTTCTTGTCCCTTTTTTAGAATTTAAAATTTTTTTTCGTATATAAATATATAAAAAAATTTTATGAACTGTTTTTTTTATTCTTGTTTTTTTTTTTTACTTAACTTTATACACGAGACTTTTTCTCTGTAGAATTACCCTTTTTATAACTTTTACATTTCTTTTTTCGTTAATTTTGAACGACATGTTATTTTTAGTGGTAATATCTTTTAGCATATTGAAATTTAATATAAAAATTTTTTGTTTTTGACCTTTGGTAAATCAAATTTATGCTAATTTTAAATTTATTTAAAATTTTATCACTAAACTTCTTACATTAAAAAAAAAATTTAAGAAATTAATAAATAAGAAAAACATTTAAAGGAAAACACTTTAAATTTTAAAGAATTCTAAGTTAATTTAATTTACTTTAATGAGGTTCAATTGTAATGACAATGAAAATTATGATTTTTAGTATTTAGTTATTATGTACATATATCCTTTGTGTGTTGCAAAACATTTCAAAATTTAATATCTCTAAATTTTAAAGTAAAATAGAAACAAGGCAGAATGTAAACCAACGGCTTCTAAAAGCGCACATTTCCAAAAAATAAAACAAACTGTTTAGAATTGTGACTCTGCACCAAAATTTTAAAATTTCATATAATAAGAAAAAATGTGAAAATAGGAATTTTTTGCAATTTTGAGGGGTTAGGGTACGTCCGTAACCCTAACATAACTAAGAAAAGCCGCTAAAATCCGTAAAAACATATTACTGAAGCTTTAATTTTTATGTCTCGCCGAAGAAAACTTTGCCTAAGTCACAGGTGTCTAAAAATAGTAAATTTTCAATTTTTGAGCTCCAATAGATCTTAAACTGGGGGTAGTACAAAAAACTTTTCTGAGGAAACTCATACTAATACTTAAAGTTTGTTCTTAAATTAAAATTTCAAGTCCCTATCTATATGCGTACGGCAGTTATGAAGGTATAAAAATAATGCAAAATTTGATTTTCACATAACGGTAAATTTAAATAAGAAATTGATAAAACTTGTATAATTTTGGTATTGATATACAAAGGTAAAAATTACAAATTACTGTCGAATGGCGTTTTCAGATTGAAAAAATGTTAAGCAGATCATGAGATATACGCATTTAAAAATAGGGCTGTAGCTCCGTGATGGATGGGGCTACATGAAAAAGTTGTTCCACAAAATTAATTTTTTTATGAGATCTACCCATGGTTAAAATATTTTTTCACTATCTTTAACGGTGTAGAAGTTTTGTAAACAGGTGGACAAACGGACGGACAGAGTGAAACTAATAGAGCAAATTTTTTCAAAATTTTTTTGGGAATGTCCTAAAAAGTATATGGTGTGTAAATTATAATAATTGTTTTACAAAATCTTTCATATTTGGCCATGTATTATCTGTTAACAAAAGTAGTTCACCACTAGAACAACACTACAATAAATTCAATACAACGCATTATTCAACTTTCAATAATTAATATTAGCGCAACACATTTTTAGAAATCAAAATAATTTAAATTTTACTAAAATAATATTGAAGCATTTAAAACTAACTATTAACACCTATAAATACATATTGATAATTTAAATATATTAATTAAATTATATCAATCAAACAATCAATCAATTAAACATTTCAATCTCAACAGATTCTTCTCAAATTTACCCTTTAACTCCCCGTTAACCTCATTTGTTCCATCCCTATCCCATCCCATATACTTAATTACAACTACTTCAAGTACAAAGGATCATATTCCAAGTTTATGGTTTTAAAATAAAACAAGGAAGAGTGCGGTATGAACATAATATACCCCGTTTCTATTAAACTTGACCATTTTTTACTTTCAGATATTTTAGTACCGACGTTAACTACAGAGATATATTTATGGAAATTGTGGAGTTGTATGACAGCTACCCGAATCTATTGCAAAAGCACAACCAAATTTTACAGAAGTTGTTGCCATAAAACTCGATCATCATTTATAAGATTTTAGACGCCTAGTTTCATTAAGTTCCAAGAGGTGCAAGAAGTTTGAACAGGCTGCTTTAGACCAATTAAATTTTCCAAAAGTTGTTGGCATGTAACTCGACATCTCTTTACTAAATTTCAGATTCCTAGCTTCAGTAGACACTGAGTTATTTTCATTTAAAAGGAGAAGTTTTACGGCAGCTACCCAAACCTACCATACAATCAAAACCAAATTTTACAGAAGTTGTTGTCATAAAACTTGATCATCATTTGCAAAATTTCAGATACCTAGCTTGAATAAATACTGAGTTATTTCCATATAAAGAAAGAAGTTGTATGGCAGTTACTCGATCCCGGCGGCTGAAAATACTGGATTTAAATAACAAAACTAACCATTTGGCAAAAGTGACGTAAGAAAAATTTCAGCCTCCCAGCTCCTTTATTTTTTGAGTTATCGCGTGGACGGACTGATGTACATGGCTTAATCGACTCAAAATTCGATTCTGAGCCGATTCATACCTTTGACACTATACCTAGTTCGACTCCTTTAAGGTGTCACAAACGTAATGGAAAATTTATTATACCCTTGAACATAGTTCATATACGTGTATATAAAAAAAAAAATTAATTAACATAAAAACAAAAATTCATAATTTTTATTTAATAAAAGTGTTTAAAGAGCGTTGCCTGATGAATTTTGTTCATCAAGCAATGCTCCGGACTTCTGCTAGTATTTTTTATATGTTTAAACGACTTTTAGAAATTATATTGAGTTTCGTAAAATTTAAAAAAAAAAAAATTTTAATTTTAGAAAATAATAGTTGTTAATTTATTAAAAATTAACTGTATTTTTGACATTTAATTATTTTTAAATATAAAATAATGTAAAAGTAAAAACATTTTTAATATTTTCTCTCAAAATATCCATTCTAGTGTCATATGTTAATATTATGTTCCACTTTCTTTAATTTTTGGTGTGGATCTTATAAACTTGTATTAGAATTTTTTCCTTTTCAAAATCTGAATAGTTTTTTATATATTTGTTGTTTTTGGAGATAATCTCATTTGCTCTGGGGCTCGTTCGGAAGCTTCCAAAATCCAAACCCATGGACCACATCCTCTTAAATTTTAGAAACATAAATCAAACTGGAAGGAACATCATTATAAAAAATTTAAAGGTTATATCTTTGTTGGTTTTGGAGATAATCTCATTTGCCCTGGTGCTCGTTCGGAAGCTTCCAAAACCAAACCCATGGACCAAATCCTCTTAAATTTCAGAGACATAAATCAAACACGAAAGAACACCATTGTACCAAATTCAAAGGTTCTACCTTTGTTCGTATTGGATATAATCTCATTTCCTCTGCGGCTCGTTCGGAAGCTTCCAAAATCCAAACCCCTGGACCACATCCTCTTAAATTTTAGAGACATAAGGAAGGAATATCATTATAAAAAATGTAAAGTTTATATCTTTGTTGGTTTTGGAGATAATCTCATTTGCTCTGGTGCTCGTTCGGAAGCTTCCAAAACCAAACCCATGGACCAAATCCTCTTAAATTTCAGAGACATAAATCAAGCACGAAAGAACACCATTGTACCAAATTCAAAGGTTCTACCTTTGTTCGTATTGGATATAATCTCATTTGCTCTGCTTCCCTTTTCAAAATCTGAATAGTTTTTTATCTAAAAGATTGTATTTAGAAGATCTTTTAATTTTTTTTTTATCGTCGAAAAGGAGAAAATTCTCATTAATTTCATAAATTTTATTGTGTGTCTACTTGAATAATGAAATACTTTATACATTTTGTTTAAATTTATTTAATTAATCGATTAAAGGAGAAATTAATAACCTTCAAAAATTATTTTCAAAAATTTAAAATTTAGTTTTTTCTTTTATAAATTCTACTTTTCTATTTTGTTTTCTTAATGCAACATCAAATTTCAAATATTTTTCTGCTTACTTTGTTGAAAAAAAAAACAGAATATAATTTCGTTTTTTTATTTTACTTAATTTTTTATTTTTTTTTTTTTTGCAGATTTAAATTCCAATTTACATTTAAAGTATGTACTTTGAATGTTACTTATGTGGAAAATGAATGTGTAATTCGTATATTCGATGATATCAGTTTTATGAATGCATTTTAATTTTGATCATTGCGGAGTATTTTTGTTTAGTGACTTTATAAATCCGTTAAATTCAACAATCAGTTAAGCGTAATATAGATAGAATTGCATAAATTATTTACATTGCAAGAATTTTTTCTATACATAAAAAAAGAAAATAAAATTCACTGTTTAGTGCCCTTTATTATACACCTACTGAAATTCACAATATAATATTGATCCGTCTTTAGCTGATAGCATTTGTATACGAATTTAAATTTAAATTCATAAAAAAAGAAAAAAAAAAAAATAACAGAAAAAGAAAAAGAAACAATAAAAAAATTAAAAAAGAAAATTTAAAGTAAATATTTGTCTCCTAAATCCCTATGTTGATATTTAAGGATAACAATTTTTGGTTTTCTTGTTCAATTAGATAAACATATTTTACTTTTTATGGAGGTGGATTTTTTTAAACCACTGAATACACTTTTGAAATCATCAAAAGAATTTCCAATGGATTATTTTGTTATAATTTTGGAATTTGGAATGTTAAAAGAGATCATACATTTTTTTAGACAAATAACATAATATTATATATACATAAATATAAGAATAATACATAATATATATATTATATACTCTTTTATCAAGAAAAAAAAAAATTTTTTAGTATCTATATATTAATGTTAAATATACACATATGATATCTTAAAGTTTAAACAAAATTAATAGCGAGTATAATATTTAAAGATAATCTTTAAAAAACAAAAAAAAAACCTTAAAGATTAAAAAAAATTGTATAACAAACATAATCTGTTAAATTAAGTTAATTACTAATAAACGCTCTGAATAAAGTATTAAAAGAATCTGGTAAAAGAATTTGCTGCAATAATAACATTGTATTTCTTAACTTTGAAATTTTCAATGAAAATCTTATAGATATAATTTTTTATCACAAATACTTCATATAATATATAGAGATGAAATTACAACATGAAATCCATAAGATGAAATTAATTGATCTTTAGATTAGTAGAGCTTCTTCAACCCTCATAAAATCTTTGACAGCAAATCGTTTGCTGTATAATCAAAAGCCTTTTTCAGTGTAATTTATTTGAAATAATTCGGTACATGTAATATAGCCAAATGAAATAAGACCAATTGGCTTTATTTCAATATCACATTTGAAATAAAACCAAAATCATGATGTTTTTGGTTTACCGCTTTATTTCATTATTAAAGATTTTTAAAAACGAAATAAAATCAATTGCGACTTTTTTTCATTTTTCTAATTAGAAGCTGTGTCATATAAAGGAAATCGAATATAATTTATTTTTTTTATTTGTCTGCAATTGAAAGGTGAAGTGTCATGCGATATTCTGAATTAGATGATAGTTTAGAGTTGAATATCTCTACTGAGGGGCATCGGGGCCTAGTGAGTAAAAGTGTATAAAATACTCTGAAAAATCAGGGTATTCCTTTTTGCCAGAATATTTAAATATGTATATATGTACATGTTTGAATTCTCCTTAAAACCCCCCCTAAAGAATCTCCGCGTATAGATACATATATATATATAAATATTACGAAAAAGAATAATACCCTAATTTTGAATTCAATTCTCATATATCTTCTAATCCAGAATCTATTATTCTGGGAAAGGGAATACTGTATTTTCCATATTCTGATCAGCCTCACATTAACGTGGACAAAGCTCGCAACGTGGTCAAAATATTCGGTGGTAAACGTAAACCTCGCGGAGCGTAGTTGAGCGACCTTTCGCGAACGCCGTAGCGGTTGGGTGGAGCATGCTCTCGAAGTCCGTTTTGGTAGTCGTAAACTTATTAAAATAAAGGTACAAAAAAACGTTTTTCATTGATATATAGGTTTTCGTAGATGATCTATCCCATTCCAAAATCATATGAAAATCATCTCTCAGTAGTTGTATGTGTCACCTCCAATGCGACACAATACTCAATAGCATACCAAAATTATACTGAAAAAAGGATGAGCTATTTCACTTTTTGTACTCAAAGGCAGCTATACACAGAACTCATTTTCGTGAAAATAAACAATAATATCAAAAAAATAACTGCAACTGAATAATTTAAAAAATTATTGAATAATAAAAGAAAATTGGAATTAAAATTCATGGTTAAAATATTTCTTTTTAATTTTGGCTTTATTTCTTTTTCCAATTTTTTTAAAAATGGAATGATTACAATACTATAAGCCCATATAAAAGAGTTATAAAAGTTTATACAAAAATTTTGTTTGACAGTTTGACCTTCTACCTCTTAAATCATAGTTTATAACATTGATTGATAAGTTTAAATTTTTGACTTTAATTACATCATTCAAATTTTTTTGATATGACATAAAAATATTCAACAAAAATTGACATATTATTCTAAACGACTTTCTTGGACCAAAATTTAAAATAATTTATTCAAATAGTCAAGACAACGAATAAAATAAAACATCTCTACTGAGGGGCCTTGGTGGTCTAGCGGGTAAGAGCGTATAAAATACGCTGAAAACATCGAGGGAGTTTGGGTTCGAATCCCACAGACGTTGTAAGTGTTATTCCCCCTTACGACATTTACAGCCACGCCTGAAAAGTAAAGGCTGTGTAATTTTCTGTTCACATTTATGTGGCAGAGAAATGCACAAAAAAAAAAAAAACTTTCTACTACCGAAAATGTTTGGTCTAGATGCTAACGTTGATTTTTCTTTTAGTTATTAATTTGATAGTTACTTGACATTTAATATTAGTAAAATTTTCAAGACAAAGAAAATAATGACAAATGACTATGACTATTATAATAATATGAATAATAAAAATGACCAAGAAAATAAGCTTCAAAAGACGGCAAGTGAGTGAAAAGTTCTAAAGGAACAAAACATGATGTATACAATATATTGTAAAATTTTTTGAGTTAAAAGCAATCTTTCATTACATTTTTTTAAATTTATTTGCAGGATTTTAATATGCGAACAAACAACCAAACATATCTAAATCTATAAATATTATATAATATTATATATGTATTTCTATATATCCATATATCGCAAAAGTTTTAAAGAATTATTTCTTTATTTTCCTCATACATTCGAGTAAAAAAAACAGTTTTTTAATATTTTAATGAACAATTTGATTGACTGACATATTTAAAAAAGTACGGAGTTGACAGTTTTATTTAATTTTGTGATTTTTATAAATAGGAAGTTGAATTTCAATTTGATTATATGGAAATTGTATTCTGATTTATTTTTTTTTATTTTAAATATAACTTAAATATTTTAAATATTTTTTATACCCATAAAACTGATGTTAATATGTAGGTATGTATTGTATATATGAATTGAATGTGTCAGAAAGATTTTTATATTATGGAATAATCGAACATTTGTTGATAGCGAATTACTTGGATTATTATAACTTATACTTTAATAGTTTAGCAGAATGAAAGGCTTTTTAAAATAATATTTTTGACAGAATTAGAACCGGCTCAATTTAAAATAAATCTGTTTAATAATTTTGTGACGAAAAATCTAATATGTAATACTTAAAATAACTCTTTTTGAAAAAACACTATTGTTGCAATATCTTCTTGTCGGCTGACTGCTCGTTTACTAAAATTCTACACAGTTTAAAATAAATAAATGTAGTAAATAGATCTAGATATAGATCTAACATAAATAAGATAGAATATAAACCAATCGTTTTTAAAGGCGCACATTTTACAGAAGAGAATAAAAACAGTTTCGAATTGTGATTTGCTCTAAAATTTCCAATTATTCTTAGAATTTTATATGTATGCAAAACTGTAAAAAAATCTTTCGATAGACACTTTCCTTATAATTTTAGTGAAACGCCTTATAATTAAGAAAACCTGTTAACACCATGTTAACATACATAATGGTTTGAGTTTAAATATTTATAAGATACAGGTGTTTAAAAATATAATAAATTTTTAATTTTTTTATCTCTTAAACAGGGAGAGATCCAAAAACAAAATCCGGGGCATGCTAATTCTAAAAAATTCTTCTTCTTTCAAAAGTTCAAGGTTCCCAACTTACTTTAAATTTTTAACACATCCTAAATAATTCTGAAAAGCTGTTAAGACATGTAATAATATAATACTAAAGCTTTAATTTTTATTAGTATTTTAATTTCCAAAAATTTGTACAGGTGTCTGAAAATAGGAATTTTTAAATTTTAGAGAAAATCTTATCTTAAAAATTTAAAGATCAAAGGATTACGGAGATAATGAGGAAAACAAAATCTAACAAAATTTTGTTTTCCCATAACGGTAATTTTAAATATTAAATTTGAAAAACTTATCTAATTTTCATATTGATTTAAAAAGTTAAAAAAACGTCCTAAAGTTCAGCATTTTTACATTGAAAAGCATGAAACAGGGCCGAGATATGTAAATTTGAAAATACAAATATATTATAATATGATATTGATATTGAATTATAAAGATAAAAAGAACCTGTTTGGCGTTTTTAGAGTGATGTGTTAAAAAAATAGCAATATATATATCTACCACTAAGTAAATTTTAATAAATAAATATTTGTATTTCAAAATTTCCTGCCATTTAACGTTTTTTTGATTGAAAGCGGCTGTACCTCTATAATGAATGAGGTCTTATAAAAAAAAGTTGTTCCACAATATTAATTTTTTAATGAGACCTATTCATGGTCGTAATGATTTTGTAAAATTTTTAAAGTTCTCTTTCTTAACAATTCCTAAAATTTAAATAATCCGTTTCTAAAATATCTCAAAATTTGAGATTATGTATCTATAAAATATTTCTGGTTTGTTTGATCATAAAACTTGAATAGTAAAATTTTAAGGAGTTTGGTTATAATAATTTTAACCTTTAATAAAATTCCAATTAGAAAATATTGAACCAGCAATACTTAAATAAAAATAAACAAAGTAGAATGTAAACTAATGCTTTTTAAAAGCGCACTTTTCGAAAAGACAATACAAACTGTTTAGAATTGTGATTTGCACAAAACTTTGAAAATTCCATATACGAGTAATAAGAAAAAATGTGAAAATAGGACTTTTCAGAAATTTTGTGGGGCTGTAACTTCGGAACCCCATGTAACTAAGAAAACCCGTTAACACACGTAAAAATATATTACTGGAGCTTTAATTTTTATGTCTTGCTTAAGAAAAATTTGTACAAGTGCTTAAGTTACATTACAGGTGCCTAAAAATAGCAAATTTTCAATTTTTAAGTCCTGATAGCTCTTAAACAGGGGGTGGTAAAAAAAAATTATCTAAGGAAACTTATATTAATTACTAATAATATACTAATACTAAAAGTTCTTTCTGCCCTCAAAATTTCAAGTCCCAGTCTAAAACGAGTTATGAGGGTAGAAAAATCATGGAAAATTTGGTTTTCACATAACGGTAAATTATACTAAATTTGAAAAAATTGTATAGTTTTATTATTAATTTACAGTGGTATACCTGTCCAATGACGTTTTCAGATTGAAAAATTGTTAAACAGAACATGAAAACAGAACAAACGCATTTAAATATAAGGCCTTTTCAAAGTTTGGGGGGCTGTAGCTCCGTAATGAATGGGGCTACATGAAAAAGTTGTTCTTTTCTCTATCTTTAACGGTGTAGAAGTTTTCTAAACAGAAGGACGGACAGACGGACAGAGTGAAACTAATAAGCACATTTTTTCAAATTGTTTTTTGAAAATGTGCTAAAAACGTAGGTAATAATTATTTTTTGTTTATAATTTGAAAATCTTTTCAACTTTAATGTTCTTCTCCCACATTATTTTAAAGCTAAATTGAATTGAATTTAAAAAGAAAATTAATAAAATTTGTGATTGATTTGGCATTAATTCAAGTTTTTTACAAAGAATTTGAAAACATATAATTTTAATTAATTTTAATTTTTTATTCAATAATTGTGTTTTTTAATCTTTTTTGAAATAGATATTTGAAAAAATAAATTGAGATGGAATTTATATATAGGTAACGTGTAATTTACTTCTGATAAAGACACCACCTACTTAATGTTTTTGAATTTGAAATTCTTTTAAAATATTTCTTAAGATGTAATGAACAGAATTAGAAAATTTATTTTAATAAAAATGCGATTTAAAAATTTAATTAAACTTAAAAATTAATTAGACTTTCTAATGGTTAAAAAATTCACAAAGGTTAATACGTATTAAGGTATATACAAAATAAAATCTGGTATTATATCGTAAAAAAATATGTTTAAAATGAATTAATTTTTATTTTATGTACTAGAAAATCCCCTGTGCAATTGCACAAATTCTATAGATTCAAAAACATTTACGTTATCATACTGACTCCCTTAATAAACTACCTAAAAATTTCATTTTTACATCAGCACCATTAAAAAAAACGTTGAAATCACTTACTTACTTGTAATAGAAAAAAAACATAAAACAAATCTAAACACATAAAATTAAAAATGTTAGGTACAGTTTATTAATTTATTCTCGCCGTTTTTTCGTGGCGATAATTTTTGACAGTTTTTATAATTATTGAGAAAAAATGGTCCAAGCTAAAAACACATTCAGGGTAAAAGTTCGTGCCGATATCTCAAAAATTGTTTGAAACACATGTATAAAGTGCACAATAAAAACCGGCGAAAAACCAACCAACACCAACCGCTACGACATTTATTTTTTGTTACATTTAAAACACTCCCAATAATCGAAATAATTTTAATACTTGTTAAAATTTTACTCTCTATTTTTCTTTAGTTTTAAAAAAAAAATTTTATGTCGATGAAAAACAGTTGTTTTCGCCGCGAAATTACTTCAATTACCAAAACTACTTTCAAGTCTTTTGCGTTTATTTTTTTTTTGCTTGAAAAAAATTAGCTGAATTTATTTTATTTAAATGTACTTTGGAAGAGGTCTTTGGTATATTTAATAAAAGATTCATGTCTCTGATAATGTAATTTCATAAATTTTCGGGGTCTTTTTTTTGTGACGGTCGTTTTCGACAGCTTTTTAATTTAATGGTCTAATAATAAATTAGTACAAAATTATGAATCTATTGTGAGAGAAGGCTTCTAAAATGATATTTTCTATGTTATTTTTTCTTTTTTTTTTAAGAAAAATTTCCATTTCTATAATATTTAGTAAGTTTCTGATTTCTGTTATGAAATATAATTAGCTAAGTCTGCCGAATTTTATATTAATAAAAAAAATTCAAATATTTTATGTTATATCAAAAATTCAGCTTAAAAAATCAAAATTCTAACCTAAATAAACAAAACTACTATAAAGTCTGTTGCGAAGCTTTTACCAGCTTTTATAATAGTGAAAACAAAATCAAGAATAAAATCGGCCTATTATTTTTTTCTTATAAATATGAGGCTTACTATAAACTTTGCTCTTTTCACTTTCAGACGTTTTAATTTTATTTAGAGTACCTATTTTGATTTTTTTTTTCTAAAACAAAGATTGAAAATGCCAACAGAAGATTATTAATTTATTTTTAATTTACCGCTGCGACCAGTTCATAATGGATGTGGCGGTCAAATTTAAAAATTTAAAATTTGCTGAATTTATTTTTATTGAAAATGTGTTTTTTAAGTATGTACTTTTCCTTTTTTGACTGTACTCATTTTTAATGAACGGTTTGTGTCTCTGATAATACTTCTAGTGGAAAATTTGGTCTTTGGTAATAATATTTACTAAATTTATTCTAGTTTTCAATGTTAAAACAATTATAAATTAATCCTCAAAAATAGATATAAGAAAATGCAAAAAAATTTTAAAACATATGAAAAAAATTTAACAAAAAAAAATATTGTATTTTTATATGTTAATTAATATTTTGAAAATAAACCCGTTTTTGTAGTAACTTTTTTTAGGTTAAATTAGAATGTAAATTATTAAATAAAAGTTAAATAAAAAAAAAAAAAAAAAAAATTTTTTTTCTTATAAATATAAGGCTTACTATAAACTTTGCTCTTTTCACTTTCAGGTCTTTTAATTTTATTAAGAGTATTTTTATTTTTTTCAAAACAAAGAGTCATTTGAAAACTGCCAACAGAAGAATAATAATTTATTTTTAATTTACCGCTGCGACCAGTTCATAATGGATGTGGCGGTCAAATTTAAAAATTAAAAATTTGCTTTAAATTTTGGGTCGAAAGTACTTTTTAAAAAGTAAACATTTGTGTCTTTGATAAGGCTTTAGTCGAAGATTTATGTCTCTGATAATAAAATTTTAAATTATTAAATAAATATATAGAAATATCATCATTGCCAGTTTAGTTTACATTCAGTGTGAGTGGTTTATTATAGAAATAAAATATTTTTTTTTTTACATGTTGGCAAGGTCTTATCATTATATTGTGTACATTATCAGAAATTCAATCATTAATTTCAGGTATTATAATCTGATCTGATTAATAAATCTTATTTTTTTCCATGGCTAACAATATTATTAATGGTCTAGTACAAAATTATGAATCTTTTGTGAGAGAAGGCTTCTAAAATGATATTTTCTATGTTATTTTTTTCTTTTTTTTTTAAGAAAAATATCTGTTTCTATAATATTTAGTAAGTTTCTGACTTTTGTTATGAAATATAATTATTTAAGTCAGTCGAATTTTACATTAATAAAAAAATTTCGAATATTTTATGTTATACCAGTTCTACCGAAAATTTAGCTTAAAAATCTAAATTTCAACCTAAATAAACAAAACTATTTTAAAGTACGTTACGAAGCTTTCACCAGCTTTTATACTAATGAAAACAAAATCAAGAATAAAATCGGCCTATTATTTTTTTCTTATAAATATGAGGTTTACTATAAACTTTGCTCACTCTCACTTTTTCACTTTCAGGCGTTTTAATTTTATTAAGGTACCTATTTTTATTTTTTTTTTTTCCAAAACAAAGATTGAAAATGCCAACAGAAGATTAATAATTTATTTTTAATTTACCGCTGCGACCAGTTCATATTGGACGTAGCGGTCAAATTTAAAAATTAAAAATTTGCTGAATTTATTTTGATTGAAAATGTGTTTTTAAGTATGTACTTTTCCTTTTTTGACTGTACTCACTTTTAATGAAGGGTTTGTGTCTTTGATAATACTTCTAGCGGAAAATTTGGTCACTAATAATATTTACTAAATTTATTTATATATTTAATGAACGGTTTGTGTCTCTTGATAATACTTTGAGTCAAAAATTTGTGTCTCTGGTAATAAAATTTTAAATTATTAAATAAATATACAAAAATATCATCATTGCCAGTTTAGTTTACATTCAGTGTGAATGGTTTATTATAGATATAAAATATATTTTTTTACATGTTGGCAAGGTCTCGCCAACATCTTGTGTATTATATTATAGATTTTATAAAAGATTATAAAAATGTGGGATTCTCACCTACATTATATTAAAGGAAAATTTTTAATATTAAAATGATTCTTTTAAATAAAATTATACAGTGGAAATCACTTGTTACATTTATCATTTTATGCCAATAAGCCATACTTAATGTAGGAAATAAAGAAATTGATCGTAATAAGATAAATTTGATTCCCTATTACAGCATATTTCGTTTTAATTGTATACATAAAAAACCTATATAAGGAAAACTTAAAGCCATAATTTACGAATATGACTTTATAACTCATTTAAATGAAACATAAAACCATATTATCAAAATTTTATGTCATAAAGTCATAATTTAAATATTTCTCCAATTCAGTATTATTGCTTCTTAGAATAGTTTATGACAACATAAGAATATAAGTTAACGGATAAGAATACTATATCATACCATGATATTATGCCTCATCATTCATTACAAATTAATACGCTCATGAAAAGCGAGATACAACATCATAATTTTATTTAAACCAGATTTTTATTTAAGCAAAATTTGAAGTCTGTCTTAAAATTCTTGAAAAAATGGATAAGTGGACTTCATTTTCGCAAAATTTATAAAAAACAAGGTAGAATGTAAACCAACGGTTTTTAAAAGCGCACATTTCCAAAACTCAATACAAACTGTTTAGAAGTGTGACTTTCGTGAAAATTTTGAAAATTTCATGTAATAAGAAAAAATGTGAAAATAGGACATTTTTGAAATTTTGAGGGGCCGTAATTCCGGAATCCTTTATAACTAAGAAAAGCCGTTAACACACGTAAAAATATATTATTGAAGCTTTAATTTTCATGTCTTGCCGAAGAAAAATTTTTACAGGTGCCTAAGTTACAGGTGTCTAAAAATAGCAAATTTTCAATTTTTGAGGCGTAATAACTCTTAAAGAGGGGGTGTCACCAAAAAATTTTCTGAGGAAACTTATACTAATTCTAAAAGTTCTTTCTTGTCTCAAAATTTCAGGTTCCTATCTCAAGGGGTGCCGGAGTTATGAAAAAAGAAATTTCATGCAAAATGTGGTTTTCACATAACGGTAAATTTAAATAGTAAATTAAAAAATATTACATAATTTTGATATTGTTTTATATAGATAATAAAATTTTCGATCTTCTGCCGGTTTTGGATTGCAAAACTATTACGCAGAGCCCGAGATATATACATCTGAAAATGGGACTTTTTCGCAATTTTGAAGAGCTCCAACTTTGGAACCCTTTACAACTAAAATAAACCTTTCACACACGTAAAAATATATTATTGTAGCTTTAATTTTTATATCTTGCAGAAGTAAAATGTGTACAGGTTCCTAAGTTACAGGTGTTTAAAAATAGCAAATTTTCAATTTTTAAGCCCTAATAGCTCATAAACAGGGGGTGGTCGGAAAAAATTTTCTGAGAAAACTTATACTAATTCTAAAAGTTCTTTCTTGCCTCAAAATTTCAAGCTTCTATCTAGAAGCGTTCCGGAGTTATGAAAGTAGAAAAATCATGCAAAATTTGGTTTTCACATAACGGTAAATTTAAATACTAAATTTAAAAAAATTGTATAATTTTGATATTAATTTACAAATATAAAAGAAATACCTGTCGAATGACGTTTTCAGATTGAAAAAATCTTAAGCAGAACATAAGATATATGCATTTAAAAATAGGGCTTTTTCAAAGTTTGAGGGGCTGTAGCTCCGTAATGGGGGGGGCTACATGAAAAAGTTGTTCCACAAAATTATTTTTTTTATGAGACCTACCTATGGTTAAAATTTTTTTTCTCTATCTTTAATGGTGTAAAAGTTTTGTAAACAGACGGACGGACGGCCGGACGGACAGAGTGAAACTAATAAGCACATTTTTTCAAAATTTTTTTTGAAATGTGCTAAAAAACAAGCCTTTTGTATTGATATGTCATAAAGGCATATTTCACGAATTTATAAACTATTTAAATGAGTCATAATGCCATATTCCCAATATACATATAACAACCATATTTAACAACAAATAATTTAATATTGTGAGAGCGATTACGCCCACTACACTTTTTATTAAAACCCTATGATTTTTTAACCAAATTTAAAATTGTTCCGAATTAAAAATCATTTTGTAAAAAACGCATACCCTAATTTTGCAGCAAACTATAAAATGCCTCGTAATTACTTCTCTTACATACATATGTACATATTTTAACTATAAATTTTAAAATGGTTACCTCGCTAAACAAATTATTTAAACCCTGATTTTGTAACCCACTTTAAAATCTTTTCCATTTATTTTTTTTATGTACACATTTCAACAACTAAGCACTAGCCGGTAGTTTTAAAAATTTATTATATTTTTTTATAAAAATATAATAGATTATATAGTTGTTTGTCAATTTCTTACGCGGTATAATATTTAACATCAGAAATAGATTTCTTGCTTTTTTTTTATTTTTACCACTTGAAGAAGTGAATGCACAAATTATGAATTAAACACAAATTAAAACAAAACTAAAATTAATATATTATATTTCATTTATCTTTATACCCGTACGATAGGATCGGGTATATTAGAATTACTCCTCCGTTTGCAACACCTCGAAATAAGCGAGCTAGATATACCTTCAAAGATATGGATCGGATCAGAAAAAAATTCTAAGACTTTTGAGCCATGTCCGTCCGTCCGTCTGTCCGTCAGCACGCTAATTCAAAAACTAAGAAAGCTAGAATCTTGAAATTTACACAAAATATTCTGGGAGTAATTTTTAGGTTCCCTATTTTTTTGGTTGAGTTTGGACCAAACTTTAAGGTAGCTCTCGAACACCTAACTTTTAGATCCCCAAATTTTTTTTGAAATAGGCTATGAAATTTTAATTGCTGATAGATCTCACAAAAATAATAATTTTATTTTTAATAACTTTTTTTGTAGCACCACCCGTTACGGAGCTACAGCTCCCCAAAGGTTCAAAAAAGCTCTATATTTAAATTGTTATAACACAAGTTGTGTACGATATATCTTCATTTTGAAAACGCTAAACGATTACTACTTTTATTAGCTTTAAAAGTATATATACAATAAATATATATTTGTGGCATACGGTGTCTTAATTTACCGTTATGCGAAACTCAAATTTTGCAAAATTTTTTAACCCTTCTATCTTCTAAACGATTTAAGTTGGAAACTTGAAATTTTGATAGAAGTTAGATCTGTATGAGTCAATTCAGAAATTTTTTTTGTATCACCCCCTGTTTAGGAGCTGTAAAGGGTCAAAAACTGAAAATTTCTTATTTTTAAACACCTGTAACTTGAACACCTGTTAACATTTTTTTGAAGTAATACACAAAAATTAAAGCTTCAACATTATACTCTTATTTCTGTTAACAACTTTTTTTAATAATATAGGGTTACTTTATAATTGACGAAAGTGTTACTTGATTTTTTCAAATTTTCTAACAAATTTCTTCAATAAATTTTTTGCATTTGTTTTACTCGATAATTTGAAATTGTTGAGGACATAATGCGTAGTACAAAAAAATATAAATAAATAAACAACATAACGGTTGCTTGAAGAATTTTTATCTATATGATATTAATATATACACATCCTTATATAATATCATGTTTATTTACATATCGCATATGTCACTAGTGAATGAATGATAAGAGTATAGATGTATATTATATAGCACCGTATTTACATACATATATGTATTTTATTGTACTTATAAGAAATTATTCTGTCAATGGAATATTTAAATATAATATAATATAATATTTAAAATTATATTTACTATTTTGTACTAAGTAAATTTAATATACATTTACCACTTAGTACTAAATGGTACCATAGAATATTTGGAAAAGTTTTGGATTGATAATCGTTATGTTGAAGGTTAAAATCTATTTTTGAAGACTGTATAAACATATAGTTTGAATATATATACAACCCATAGTTCTAGAAATTATAAAATTCACCCAAATTATTTTAAAATACTAAAATATTTAAAAAATAATATTGTAAGCAGAGTGACAGGCTCTGAACATACTAAAGGTTCGTACGGGTATCTAAGAGTTGACAAACGCAACTGTATTCTTCCTCGTTTTTATTCTTTTAAAAATTACAATTGTTTGTTGTTTTGTGTTTTTATTACATAATCATGTCTATTCCACTAAACGTTACTATCGAAATTTCCGCTGTAAGTCAAAAATTGGTATTCTGCTAAACGCCACGCGATGATGTGTCCGCAGTTTTGCTGAATAGGTTTTTTGTGTATTCTGGTAAACGCGATGTCAAGTTTTCCACACATTTCATAGAAATATTTCTCCGCAATAGTTGAGTAGCGGGAAAAATAATAAAATGCAAGTTAAACATAAAATTTAATAAAAACTTATATTTTTTTTGTTCAAAATACTTTTTAAAAAAAATAGTTTTAAATTTTAATTTTAAAGGTCCAAAACAAATCAAGATCAGTATAAATGTTTATTAAGTTTTATGAAAAAACTTCCGGACATAGTAAAAGGCTTTACAAGACTTTTTTTGCTGTTGGTACAGCATTTGTGCACACAACAGGTTCTACTTCAGATTTTTTTTTCGTCCGAAACATGGTTGAATGACTCCTTATTCAACCTAAAACTTTTCTGAAAACTACATAAAGTAGGTAAATATTAGCCAAAAAAGATAAACAATTAAATTTTGTAACTTACTCTTCATCCGAAAATTCCATTAAATTTGAGGAATCTCTCAAAATTCTTCTTTTTCTTTTTATATTTTTTTTTGCAGTTTCAATTTCTGCAGCGAAAAAAAAACCAAAACTATCCATTTTTATTTACGAATTAAATATAACCCAATTTATAAACTCTCAAAATCAGTTGGTTAGCTCAGGCAATTCACCGCGGAACAAATAAAATTTTCGCGTTTAGCTGAACATAATTTTTCTAAGTAGCTGCGTGGCGTACACGTTCCGCCGTTTAGTGGAATAGACATGAATATAATTAATGTTACTCTGAATTTTAATTGTTTAATTTTAAAACTTTAACAACAAAATTAAAAAAAAATAAAAAATTTAAAAAGAAATTATAATTAATCTTAAATTTATAATTGTATGTAAAATGCTTATATAGTGTATTCTTTAGGTATAATTGAATCATAAATTAAACAAAATAAAATTAAAATTAAAATTTAGCAAAAATGTCTTGAACTATTTTTAGCTTGTAGACTTAGATATTTATGTTTTATGTTCTCACAAAATTATTGAAATCATAATTTTGCAACAAAAGTTTAGCTATGTATACAGCTTATTTTAATTTTGTTTTAAATTTATTTATATACTTCTTTTTTTGGAACTTTTTATCCTGCATGGGAAACTTTTGACTGTGAATCCATAATTCATAATTTTTCAAAATTTTCTTAAAAATATTTATAATATTCAATTCAGAAAGTCAACGAAGTTAAGGTGATGACCCAATGCTTACTTTGCTTCCTTTACTTACTTCCTACGAAAACTTTGACAGCTAAAATGAATTACATTATTTCTTATGGTACTTGACCAAATGCACAAAGTACTCAAAGTAAGCAAATGAAGCAATGTATGTACCGAATTGACGAATTTTTAATTCCGTAATTTGCGTTGAATACTTTGATATTTGAATATTTTTACATAAATATTAAAAAAATTTGAATAGGTGGGAAAAATTTTAAATAGCTGGGCAATCCATGAATTTGACGTTTTATATAAATGTCGCGTATCAAAAATCTTCTCCTATTTGATACTGAATACAAACAAGGCTTCGTATAAAATAATTATTACATATAAAATTTCTAAAAATTTTTTTAAGTCCATTTCAGAAAAAAAAAAATTCAACAAATGTCAAAGCAAAAAATGCAAAGTAATCATTGGGCCAGTATTTATTAATTACTTTGTTAACTTTGTTTCGTTTTCATACTTTGAAAAAGGATTCAAAGTAAAGGAAGCAAAGTACAGGAAGATACTTACAACTTGCCATAATTTACAAACATGGCGTTATGACTCATTTCATTTGAATGAATATTAATAAATTATTATACCTATGACTTTATGACATACCACAAATTAAAGCATTCCAATTATATATAGTAGAACATTTTGTGAATCACAAAGTTTCGGTTTCTTAAATTTTCAACACACATATAAACTATCATACAATTTGTTCCGAATACTAAAGGATTTTAAGAAATACAACAAACTGTCAACTATTCAAAAGTTTTAACAAAACAATTATAATTATTAAACCTTAAACATCACAAAAAAAAAAAAAAAACAATGTTCATGTCAAAAACAAATTATAGAAATGAAACACTGACAAAATTTTTTTTAAAAACCTTTAAAAATTAAACTGAAATAAATAAGGCAGAATTTAAAACCAAGGTTTTTTAAAGGTACACATTTTCAAAAAGATGTGACTAATTATATGTATCAAAATTGAATTTTATATAGAAATAGTGATAAATTACCAGATCAGCATCAAGTTTTCCGAATCAACTTAAAGAAATTTTCATTAGTTTTTAGTCTTCAATTAGCTGAAATTTCAATATTTTCAAATTTGGATCCTCCCAAAGATTCTGTAATGCATTATGTTTGATAAATTATTTAGCTTTGAAATGGGTAGAGATACATAGAGATGATACATACAAGGGAGAGATACATACAATCTACAAGTGTTAGATCATTAGATCAATTATAAGATAATTTAAATAATAAATTTACGAGTATTATTTCAAACGGTGTAGACGAAGGACATAACAAACAGTAGGACGAAGGACATAACAAACAGTTAAACCCACGAAAAGGAAAAATTAAACTACTTAACAAAAATGTTTCCAAAATTTTAAAAGATTTGAGACAAAATTACAAAACTTTTTTGAAAAATGTATAAGACATTGTTGTTATTGCTTCAATATATCCTTTAGTTCAATTTAACGATCAAACAAAACGAATGTATAGTAAAAAAAAGTTTTATCAAATTTTGCGGAAAACTCTTACTAATAAAAATATAGTGTTTTAGTATATATAGTAAAGACTTGTTTTCGGGCTTGTAAAAGTCAAACTGCTTTGTTATATTTTAAATATAAACATAGATGAGTTTTTCCTCTACCAAATGTAAACATTTTCGTTGCTTTAGTCGCGTTAAAAATTTTTTCATTCTTAAAAATTTTAAGACTTCCAAAAAAACAGTTAATAAAATTCGAAAGTCATTACACCATTAACAAAATAAAAGCTATATAAAACTTAAATCGATATTTTTAATATTATATAAGTCAACCAAAACTAAAAGTTCTGTGAATGGAACTAATATTCTTTAACTTTTTTCTATTATAGCCAAAGGAATTTTTCATGTTTTTTAAGATATCTACCTACACTTTTATACTGTATACATACGTTTAATAAGTAAAACTGGCGATTTTTTTTAATTTTGATTTAATAAAATAATAGATAAAATATCCTTCTTATTCATTTTTATTCTTTTATCTAAAAAATTTTTTTTTTTTTTTATTTTACGAAGTTAAAAGATATTATCCTTTTTATTTCTGAAATTTTCACTTTTATTTGCAATATTGTATTTAATGTTAGTCATTATTCTTTACCTTTTTAACCTAAATTAAATACAGTGCTGTGAAAAAAAAAAAATATATCAAAATATAGAAATAATATACCATTATGACAGCCTTTCATTTGACAGAACATATTTAATTTATTTGAATAAAGATGAAAAATTTTTATATATTATGTAGTCTTTCTTAGCTTAAGCTAGAACCATTTCAAAGAATATATATGAAACCAATAATAGCTGACAAAAGTCTCGACTTTCGTTTTGTAGTTTTGAAAAAATAATAAGCTGATAAATCCTTATATATAACGGTGAAATCTTACGCTTATCAAATAATAATATCTCATGGGATTTTATGAAATAGCAATACCAGAACAAATTTAAATAAGAGGCCAATTATTTATAGGATACTTCTTTACTTCGTCCTTATTCAAAATAAAACATTCTTTGTCAATTGAATCGTTATCCGAATCCGAATAATTTGATATCGGTTGAGCTTTTTAATGTGTCAAACAACTCTACAGACTGCAGCAAGTTTGAGCCTATTTCGCGTATGTTGAGAGAGACTAACTCAAGAACTGAGCTGTTCGCTATTAACGTCAACAAATTAACACTGAGAGCCATACTTTACGCGAGCATGGTAAATTCTTGTAGTCTGCATGATTAAATCTCTCATTGCATTTTAAGTTGAAGGTTTGTAATGCTAGACTCTGTTTTTGATGTATTTTTAAAAAAAATTTTAATTTTTTTTTTTGGTTTTCACTACATTTAATTAATTAGTATGCCATTACATCACTAACATTAATAAAGAGTTACTAACAGTGGTAATAAATTTTTCTAACATCTAACATCATTTACTAACCCACTAAACCTTGTAAATGATGACTTTATAGTTAATTGTGATAGTTCACTAAGTAAATAAGATAACTGATGCTTGAATTAAGAAAATGTATGTTACAGTTATCAAATGCATCATAATATTATTGGATATTATAGAAAGGAGTACAATCATAGAACTATTAATTTATTATACCATACAGTATTTCCATTAACTACCGTTCGCATAAACTTCTTAATGAGATCGAATAGACAAAATAAACAAAAGATTCAGGAAGCTTTTCGTATTGAAATTTGCACCAATATACAAAATGAAAATATACGTCATAGTTAAATGTTAAAGATTTAAATTTAGATTCTACGCCTATGAAACAAAACAAATTTTAGTCTATCTTTTTATTGTTTTCTTTTCTTAAATTTTATTGTTTTTGTTAAATTATTTTAAATAAAATTTTAATGTACATTGTAAATTTCTTGTTTTTACAAATATTAAATCTAGTTTTAATGAATTCTGAGGTATGTTAATTAAATATGTATAATTTTTTCACTTTTCATATTTTTTTTTTTTCTTAAATAATATATGCGGTTGTTCTTCAAAATACTCTTTATTACAAAAAATTAAAAAAAAAATATTTATTACAAGAATTAATTTACAACGCGAAAGGGAAGATGAAAAAAGAAAGAAAAAATTTTATAATCCCACAACAAAAATTTTCTTTTCCCTAATTGCAAAACTCCAATTAAAAAATATGTTTTACATCTCTTAGTAAATCTTGTAAAAAATTTGCCGAATAAAAGTATAAGAAGGTCACCATTTAAGAAATTTTAATTATATGATGTGGAGTCAACATTGTTTTACTCTACTACTTTAATTTAATGCTTACAAACAGTTTTGTGAAAAATTGTAGATGATAGGATCATTTGTTTAGTAGTAGGATCAAATGATTGAATGTTTGAGTATCCTACGTATACTTCTGTACTTCGTACAACAAAATATTTCGGCATAAATATCTCAATGCTCTGTCGGTTAAACACTTAAAAATAAGTCAATAAGAAATGAAGGCCCCGTAATAAATTAACCATTTATAAATTGCCCATATTAATGTCGCAATACCTACAGCCGATATAATCAACGGCTTAGTGAAATTAATGGTTTCTGAAACGAAAGTTTAGTCAAATATGAATAATAAACGAGTTAGGGAATGCCCTATGCACCTTATAAAAGTGGGAAGAAAAAAAAATTTTTTAACATAATTTATAATATTAATTTAAAGCTTCAGTTAAAATCTTGTTGCTTCAAAACAGTTTTTATGACAACGGTTGTACCTTTATTATATTTCTTAAGAACATTTTATAAATTATTAGTTCTTAGTATTTCATCAGCTTAATTTTTAATTTTTGTTTTTTAAGTCGATGAACAAATTCCAAAAAAGGACAACGTAATTAAAATTTATTATTTACAAAAATTCTGATGACCCCGATTAATTTTTTAAATGCCATTTTAGAATTTAAGTAATATATTTTAATTCTCAACTTGACCATGAATAATTTAATATTATTTTTTTGTTCAATAATTAAAACTTCAGTAACAGTTGAAAAAGACATTTATTAAAAAAAAAAAAAAATTTAATTGTACGGTTAAATAAACTTTTAAAAAAATTTTAAGAATTCCCAACAAATCAAAGATTTTTTTCCTTTTTTTGTTTAATTCCACCTGGTAACTCATCAAGTTGATTTGAAACTAAAAACCAACGATTAATAAATTCAGTATAAAATCCCTTACCTTTAATTAAAGATACTTATTAATAATAATACAAATTTTATTTTTATACTTTTTCTAAAATATTATTTGTATTTTTTTTTGTTTTGTTGAAAATTTATTCGATACTTACGTTACGTTATGAATACGTTAACATGCTGTGGATGACCTGAAGGTTGATTAGAAAAAATGGAAATTAAAAAAAAAACATGCTACGAATATTCTTGAATTTCATTGAATATTCATAATATATATCTGGATCTTCATATATTGCAATAGAAAGACTTAAATTGCATGGTTCAAGATATTATACTTTTGATTAACTTTTTACCTTTTTACTAACCTTAAAGAGCGTAAGCTTAGCATTCGAATTTCAAATATAACATATTAGTAGAAAAAAAAATTCAATTTTAAGTTCGTAGGACAGGCGGAGGACTGTGGGCTGTTAGTAAATCCACAAACCGAACTGCTCCTCTTTACAAGAAAATATAAAATTCCTAAAATAAAGCCACCTTCGTTAAATGGCTAATGGCTCGTTAATGGTATTAGTGGCTCTTTAATAACAACTCCTTCCGCGGCATTAGACATCATGCTTAATATGATGCCTGTAGGATATTATAGTAAATTTGCATCCGCAAACACAAGATGTGAGATTAAAAGCTACATCCTAGTGGATCAATTCACGAGAAGGTCACTCGGGTATCATAAACCAATTAAAGTTCACTGCCATCTTGGTGAACTACACGTCCCCCACTTACGTCTTCGGGAAATCTCATATGATGAGCATACCAAGCCGTGAGAGTTGGAACTCGAACACAGTGATGAGAACACAGCAAGTACGTATTCTGTCACATAGTCAGGTGCGTTAAAATCTCTGGAATCAACATGTACAACCTCGAAGACTGTAATAAACTGCCGAAAACTTCTTAACGAGATGGCCAGGCAGTTTAGCATTCAGCTTTGCTGGGTATCAGGTCATCGAGGTATTCTGGGAAATGAAAAAGTTGATGAACTCGCAAGAATTGGTACATTCTTACAAGTCCTGCCGGATAGGACAAGACTAGGGGTACCTCTATCCACAAGCAAACGTTACTTCGAAAGGAAATAACGGATATGGTAAATTACAAATGGTCAAACTCACAAGATTGATATGACCCAAAACCGATTTAAGACGATCCAGTGATCTGCTTTCTTTCAAAAGGGCAGAAATTAGAATGATAATGGGTATAATCACCGGTCACTGTCTAATAGGGAAGCATGCCAGAAGACTTGGCTTATCCGCAAATGATTATTGTAGAGCCTGCAAAAATGAAGAAGAGGAGGAAACTACTCTCCATCTCCTTTGCACATCACCAGCCTTGTCGGCAAGAAGGAACACCCATTTGGGGCAATATCTCTTCAACAACCTTAGCGATCTAGCCTTTTTGGCAGCCACCTTAACTTAACCTAACCTATTTCGTTGGAAATTCATGCAAGAGTAAAAACCAAAAAGGACCTCATAAACAATTTAAAGTTTAGTTGATATAACCAGAATTAAAGGAACGTGAATTGGAAGAAAATCAAAGAGAATCGAAGCTTCGAGGTATATCATAATAACATTATTCACCACAGTTTTCATTATGTTCAATATACATTTTCAAAAGTAAAAGGAGGCAAGAACAAAATAATTATTATTTTAAAATACGAGTTAGACTGAAGAATTTTAAATTCTCTAAAAGTTTTTCTAATAAATATTTAAAAAACAAATTTTTTTTATTCAAATTTGGCCAACAATTTATAAATAAAAAAATATTTTGTAAAAAACTTTTTCCCGTAAAAACTTTTTTTTTATTTTGTAAGAGTTACACAATATTTGTTTTTATTTTTTCCCGTGAAAATAATTAAAATATCTTCACAGTGGATATTATTTTACAGTTAAAGGGTTTATACTAAATGTAATTAATTAACATAACAGAAAAGGTCAATTTCGCAAAATAAAATAAAAAAAATTGAATAAAAAAAAAACAAAAACCAATATAAACAGAAAGTTAAAACCCACACATATTTTTAGTAAACATTTTACAAGCAGTCTTTGAGTTCATTTGATATATTCTAATTACTAAAAGAATAAAAAGAGGGAAAAAGGTTAAATATTTTTTTTTTTTTTGTGTATCTTTAATCGTAATTTAAGCACCAAAAAGCGATTTATGTCCTTTTTTTAATACGTTTTTCTCAATTTAATTTCAAATGAAATAAAGCTTCTTAGGTAACGAAATAGTTGTTGCATTATTATGTATTATGTACGTATACCATAAATAAGAAATTTTGATCGAAAAATAACTACAAGAGGTGACGGTAAAATGTACTGAATTTACTTCGATATTATTTCACTTAAAGATTGCTTCAATGATTGCGATGAAAGCGATATTACATACCATTTTTTATATGGACATATAGCGATATTACACGACATTTTATATGGCTGAGAATTAAAACATTCAATGAGTAGTATGAGAATATGAATTTCATCACTCACAGTTATTTAACTAACTTTTATAAATACAATACGAATGAACACAATATGAGATAAGTAGTATTGTCCAATCTCCTTCCTTGTTCTTTATTATGACATTCGTTTCACATTGCGTCGCAAAAAGATCACTAGCTAATCACATTTGACGTGCCGGATAAACCCAAATGTATGAATGGTTTAATTATTTATATTTGAATATAATAAAAATTTTCGAATATTCATGTAACAAATACGAACGAAGTAGAACATGAGAATATTTTTAATATCTCCATCTGGTTGGATCATCTTCATGTTATTAGGATGCAGAAAATTGAAGATGAATTTGGAACGGTACTTTTAATCAATAATCAACAGAAAATTGGAAAATTTGATATTTCGGGGTTCGAGTAGCTGCCATACAACTTCTTTCTTTATATCGAGTTCGCTTCGAACTTTTGCGAAGGGCGGTAGTTATTACCCACTCAAGTAAAAAATTTTTAGTAAAATCACAAAATAAAAAATTAAAACTGTAAAATAGTTAAATCAAACCAATTTAACAATTAAAAAAAAAAAAATTTCACTGTGCGAAGTGGTTCGCATATAATAATTTAACTATATTATTTACACACATAAGGTAATAATCAGAAATTATTTCTGCATTGGTTGCCTTTCACACACGGATTGCTAGATGCAATCTACTGAGGAGGAATCACTTAAATCTTCTATAAATGCACGATTTCGAGTACTTATGAAAGCTCGAAATAATCCCAAAAGCGATAATACCATGCCAAAAAATAATAATAAGCATGTCCACGAAATACGGTGCCTGCTTAATCGATATGGAAAAAGCCTTTAATATGGTATGGTTAGATGGCTTAATCTACAAGCTTCTAAAATTGTCGGTTCCCAAATATTTAATTTCAATTATATTGAGTATGGTATATAAAAATAAATTTTATATCCACAATAAAAATAAAATGCTGGAAAAACGTTTTTGTATTAAAAATGGATTACTACAAGGTACAGTTAATGCACCAATTCTGTTTTCAATATATGTAGCAGACTTACTAAATTTATTAGCACAGTTTAGTGGTAATAATTATGCGTTAGCATTTGCTGACGATATAATAATCTACTCAGCCGATGATACGGTGGACAGCATTAAACGACTGGTGCAGAATATGTTCAATATTGTAATAGATTACTGTAAAATTTGGTTGCTCAAAATTAATTACAGCAAATGCGAAACAATTTTGTTTCAAAATACTGTAACCAAAACAAGTCCACATATTAAAAAACATTGGAAAGAATTCATTATAAAAACACCAGATAATGTTCCTCTTGTCAATAAAAAAGTAGTTAAATACCTCGGCGTTCAATTGCATCGTAATCTTAACTATATCGATCATATAAAATATAGCATTTCAAAAGGTAACAAATCTTTCATGGCGGTGAAAAAACTTTTTTACAACAAAAATATTAGTAGAAGAGTCAAAATAATATGTTACCAAACATTAATAAGACCATCGCTTGTATATGGTGCACCAATATGGTACAACATTAGTGCAAGCTTAATGGAAACATTACGTAAATTCGAAAGAAAGTGCTTAAGAGTCTGAACCAACATAAATCGTAAGCCCGAATCCGACTACAAATATTATTATTCAAATAAATATTTGTATAAGGAAGCCCATATCATACGTATCGATAATTTTATAATAAAATTAATCAGAAATCATTATGATAGAGCACAAAACACTCCAGAGAATGGTTTAATATCGCATATATTTTACCACAATGAGGAGTACATTGAAAAGACATTGCTCACGGGTTTCATAGCCCCTGAGCATTTCATCTTTATACCCGTATGAACTATGTTCAGGGGTATAATAAATTTGCCATTACGTTTGTGACACCTTAAAGGAGTCGAGCTAGATATAGTGTCAAAGGTATGGATCGGCTCAGAATCGAATTCTGAGTCGATTAAGCCATGTACGTCCGTCCGTCCGTCCGCACGATAACTCAAAAAATAAAGGAGCTAGGGGGCTGAAATTTTTTTTACGTCACTTTTGCAAAATTGTTAGTTTTGCTATTTAAATCCAACATTTTCGGTCGGCGGGGTCGAGTAGCTGCCATACAACTTCTATCTTTATATAGAAATAACTCAGTATTTATGCAAGCTAGGTTTCTGAAATTTTGCAAGTGATGATCAAGTTTTATGGCAACAACTTCTGTAAAATTTGGTTGTGCTGGTGCAGCGGATTCGGGTAGCTGCCATACAACATCTCCGTTTAAATGAGAATAACTCAGTGTTTATTGAAGCTAGGAATCTGAAATTTAGTAAAGAGGTGTCGAGTTACATGCCAACAACTTTTGTAAAATTTGTTTGGCCTAGAACAGCCGGTTCAGGCTTCTTGCACCTCTTGGAAGTTAATAAAGCTAGGCGTCTGAAATCTTGCAAATGATGATCAAGTTTTATGGCAACAACTTCTACAAAATTTGGTTGTGGTGGTGCGACGGGTTCGGGTAGCTGCCATACAAAATCTCTTTTTAAATGAAAAGAACTCAGTGTCCGTCCGCACGATAACTCAAAAAATAGAGGAGCTAGGAGGCTGAACATTTTTTTACGTCACTTTTGTAAAATTGTTAGTTTTGCTATTTAACTCCAGCATTTTCTGTCCCCGGATTCGGGTAGCTGCCATACAACGTCTTCCTTTAAATAGAAATAACCCAGTGTCTGTTCAATCTAGGTATCTGAAATTTTGCGAATGATGATCAAGTTTTATGGCAACAACTTCTGCAAAATTTGGTTGTGGTGGTGTGACGGGTTCGGGTAGCTGCCATACAAAATCTCTTTTTAAATGAAAGAACTCAGTGTCCGTCCGCACTATAACTCAAAAAATAGAGGAGCTAGGAGGCTGAAAATTTTTTTACGTTACTTTTGTAAAATTGTTAGTTTTGCTATTTAACTCCAGCATTTTCGGCTGCCGGGTTCGAGTAGCTGCCATACAACGTCTTTCTTTAAATGGAAATAACCCAGTGTCTGTTCAATCTAGGTATCTGCAATTTTGCGAATGATGATCAAGTTTTATGGCAACAACTTCTGCAAAATTTGGTTGTGGTGGTGCGACGGGTTCGGGTAGCTGCCATACAACTTCTCTTTTTAAATGAAAATAACTCAGTGTCCGTCCGCACGATAACTCAAAAAATAAAGGAGTTAGGAGGCTGAACTTTTTTTTACGTCACTTTTGCAAAATTGTTAGTTTTGCTATTTAAATCCAACATTTTCGGTCGGCGGGTTCGAGTAGCTGCCATACAACTTCTATCTTTATATAGAAATAACTCAGTATCTATTCAATCTAGGTATCTGAAATTTTGCAAATGATGATCGAGTTTTATGGCAACAACTTCTGTAAAATTTTGTTGTGATGATATGACAGGTTCGGATAGTTGCCATACAACTTCTCTTTTTAAATGAAAATAACTCAGTGTCTATTGAAGCTAGCTATCTGAAATTTAGTGAAAAAGTGTCGAGTTGCATGCCAAAAACTTTTGTAAAATTTGAATGGTCTAAAGAAGCCGGTTCAGGCTTTTTGCATTTCTTGGAACTTAATGAAGCTAGGCGCAATAGATTCGGGTAGCTATCATACAACTCCACAATTTACATAAATATATCTCTGTAGTTCGGTACTAAAACTCTGAATGTTTTTAAAAGATGATCAAGTTTTATAGAAACAGGATATATTACGTTCATACGGGTATCCCAGAGTTGACACAGTCTACTCTACTGCACTCTTCCTCGTTTTAGATAAAAATCGTTATATCCAAAGCCAAAATCATGTCCCCCTACTATACCACTATAATAGACGGGCTACGTGTAAAGCTATTGAATATAACCCGGGCAATATAAATGGAGAAAATTTAAAATACGATATGTCCATTCCGGACAAAGATAAATTAATTAAAAGAAAATTTTGGTGGTTGGAAAATGCTTATAAATTAGATTAGAGTATTAATAATACAGATTATTTTATCTAGGTTAAGTAGGTTAGGTAGGTTAGGTAGGTTAAGTTTTATTTTATAAAAATTATTTGAAATAATATCGGTTTTTGTTTGCCCGGCTTTTCCAATAGTCACTTTATTATAGTCTAAACACTCACTTTTTTTAGCTTTAAGTTTTATATCATATAGCATAAAATTAGCATATAAAAATTAAAATTGTAATTTAAATGTTAAATACTTTTATAAGTTAAAACCGTTTTTGTAAATTTTTTTAAGGTTAGTAGTTTAAGATTGTACAATGGGTAAAAATAAAAATTTAATTAAAAAAAAAAAAAAAAAATTTATATAGAAACTAGCAGAGTACCCGGCGTTGCCCGGAGTATTTTATTGGCTTTATGAAATAAAATTATTAACTTTTGTTTCTGCGTTAATATAATTTAATTAATATAGTTAACTTAGTACTATGCATTTACAGATGCTGGTAGTTTATATTCTATTTTTTATTAGATTTAGTTAAATTGAATAAACAGAGCCAAGAATTAGAGACAATTCTTCTACAAAAATTTTTTAAAGGAATCAATAATCTATTGAGTACACAATGACGGCGAAGTGAATTTCCACAATATGTTCTTTAATACCGAGACATAAAATCGCATTTCAATTATGACCATAATGTAGTACATTTTTTTCGTAAGTAATGTCACTTCATGTTTTTGTGAATTATCTTTTTAAGCACATTTTGAAAAATTTGCTATAAGGTTCGCTCTGTCCCTCCGTCTGTTTTCAAAACTTATATATTCGTTAATACCGAAATATAAAATCGTATTTAAATTATAAGAGGCCATAATGTAATCAATTTTTTTTTGCAAGTAATGTCACTTCATGTTTTGGTGAATTATCCTTTTAAGCACATTTTGAAAAATTTGTTATTAAGTTCGCTCTGTCCCGCCGTGTGTTAAAACTTATATACTGTTTAATAAAGAGCAATGAAATATTAACTATGCATAGGTCTCTTAAAAGAGTAATGTTGTAGAACAACGTTTTTATGTACCCTCACCGTTGGAGATCCTACAGCACCGACAGCTCTTCAAATTTTGAAAAAACTTCTTTTTAAATGCGCACATTTCAGGTTGTGTTTAACATATTTTCAATATAAAAAATACATGATTGTTTTTTACCTTTATAAATAAACCAGAATTTTTTTTCGTTTAGTTTTTGTAATTATGTTTCCAAATTGATTGGCTAAAAATATGTGTAAAAATTGTATATGGTTAAAAATGTAAGGTTTCCTGTTCTTTAAATATGTATGTACTCATTTTTGATTAAATGATGTATAGAAATGTCAATATGTTTTCTAATTTAATTGATTAAGTTTATAGTATTTTTAAATATACGGATATTATACATACTATATGTACATATTTCAATGATATTTTATGGGAAACATGTTATACACATGTATCTTATATAGGTAGACCACATGTAAAAACCACATTTAAGTAATGCATTTCTGAATGATGACATGATGATTGTCTAATGTAGCAGATTGTTTCTGTTTTTTAACAACGGCCGAAAATGTTATGTTGTTAAGACTTAAAAACAGTATTCTTAAGATACTTAATAAGGTTACTTTAATTACTGTTCTATATTAGAAATTTGCATTGAAAGGTTTTTATGGAATATTAGAAACAGTATAGATAAAAGTAAAGAGTGTTGGAAATATCTTTTTAATAATAATAACAATACACAAAATTAGGCAAAATATTATTAATAAGTGCTCGTGCGGAAATGGATTAACAAACGTTAACAAACATTTTGTCACAGGCTTTATTTAGAACCATAAATTCATCCTCCCAAATTAGACCGAAATTAGAAGCAAAATTTTTTTTTTGACAGTCTATCGTGTTGAAATGTGTTAATGTATCACAACAAAATTTATTGAATGAGTTTGTGTGCCAAAGTGCAATACTTGTGCAAATTTTCAATTGGTCAAATCGTTTAAGCACAACAACAAAAAATGAGACACTTCATGGCCTGAAGCCTGATGGGTTATTGTATCGTAACCAAATCAACTCAGAAAGCTTTTGTTATAAAGACCTACACTTTTGTAAATTTTCAACTCAATTGGTAAAACCGTTTAAGTGCGACAACAAAGAAATTAAAAATTTTTATTAAGCCCTGGTGCCGATACGGGTTAATGGATCGTAACCAAATCTTCTCAATGAGCTCCTGTGGTAAAGAGCTACACTATT